>CM073768.1:57302135-57902135 GCA_037158775.1 Hetaerina titia | reverse complement strand
AACTGTCAAAGGTAAGCCACGCCCTCAACAAGTCATTTCGACAGATAAATTACTTCTCGAGTGAAGGTAACGTCTAACTTCCACGGTGCTGAGTTCTAGTCAAATCTTGGAGTTTAATTTTCCATCTGATTTACCAGAGTACATCCTCCTCCACCGGTGATCAATTTTAGGCTCCAGTTATCGCAACACTAGTACAACACACTCCAGATAGAACTCTGTATTTCAGTTTCAAAGTTATCATAACTCAGTGAGTCGCACATCCTCACACCTCTGTGGGTTTCACGCAAAGGCGTAAGACTTTGCTTCTTTGGCCATAGTGATGTAGCAGTGATCAAACACGCATTTTCAAACGCTGGAAAATTCTCATTAGTAGTCTCTATTGCTAAACGAACTTCCCTATTGCCATTTTAATGGGATGAAAAAATGAGAACCCGCGACTGCACACTCGTAGCAGTAATGTTGGAAAATACTGTTTTTCATTATAACTTTTTAATGTTTTTTTTATTTTCGTAATACTTACCAGAGTTAACATAACACCTCTAAGACTGTCTTTGCCTGCAATTTATAGTTAGGCGTTCAGGTATCACGCTGAATAGCTCCACAGGTAATTTACTAGCATAACTGTTGAGGCTAGATTGAATCCATGCGGTACTTCAATCAACGTACTATTGAACGCTTCACTGAGACAATTTGCAATCAAGCGATAGTTTTACGCCAATTTTCATATATAGGTAGATTACAAATATCTTATGCACATTGACTGTGTAAAGAATAGCCCTTTTCACTACCTTACCAAGTGCTTTGGGACGTGAATGAGGATTTGCAAATTTTGTAGGTTTAGTGAGATATGGATGTACTGAGGTATTTACTAGACTCTTGGTAATGAGAGGATTAGGCCGACAAGGATGGCTATCTTGGTATAACAGAAATCTGAATTGATACGATCCGATAAAATGGAACAATTTTCATTAAAAATTGGTTGAATGTGTGAATCTAAATAGCAGGATTTCCACTGATATGGAAAACCTGAAGAACACAGGATATTTGCCTCTTATGGAAAACTTACGGAGAATTTGGCGGATATTTGGAAAAAATCGGTGGTTAGCAATTTTTTCGAGAGACACTTCTCCGCGTGTCATTTTGAGATACGTTTAACTGGACGGTTTGAGAATTACTAATAATGCATACATGGCTCTCTCTATTATCATGCTATCTGTTGATCGAGATTGAGATGAGAATGATGCATTTTTAACGCGACTGAAATTGTACTGCCCTCGCCACCGTTGGCGTTCCTGTTCAGGTACCTTTTTATTGAAACAATACACTGCCGTTCTTTTCTCCGAGTTCTGATTTCGTTTAATAGGAAGTCCATATTTATTTTGGGAAGGATTCACTGTCATTAACTTAAGATTACAAAAAAATTCCTATATGGATGGTGTAATTTATATTCTTCACGTATTCTTCCGCTGTACTGCTAGATATTATGCTACGCACCTGTCATCACAATGCCACTACCGCTCCTTATCATCTTTGACTCCTGTAGTCGATGATAATTTCAGATATTTAAAAAAAAGTAAACTTATTTTTGGATTTGGAACTACCTGGTCAACGGAGAATGTTACCAGGAACACCAGGGAAACTCGTCGACATTTGGATGTGTGACACACTTTAATAGCCACTCCAAGCCCATTTTCCTCGAAAGACGGCAATTTTATTTATAATTTTCGATTAAAAGGAACTGCTGTAATGCATTACTTTTCGATACACTGCCACTTTTAGAATGTATACTAATCCTCCTATTATTTCCTTTTTTGGATGCTCACTCAGCCGAGACACCTTACGAAATGACACGACCGGCAGAAGTGACAATCATTGACATCGACTAGCATGACAACAAATTTATCCATAAAGGTGCTAGATCGTAATAAATCGTAGGCAGAATCATGTAGAAGTAGTTAATCATAATACAAACGTAGAGGCTCAAACTGGCAATTCCACTGCGATTATTCACGCTTAAGACCAAGCCAAGAACAATAGAGAAATC
Organism: Hetaerina titia; assembly: GCA_037158775.1. Taxonomy (NCBI): domain Eukaryota; kingdom Metazoa; phylum Arthropoda; class Insecta; order Odonata; family Calopterygidae; genus Hetaerina; species Hetaerina titia. The sequence goes on along the minus strand of CM073768.1, from coordinate 57,900,091 downwards.
GGGAGAGCGCCTTCGCTTTCACTTCGGGATGGCTCCATAATGAACGAATGCCGCACAGTGGGTTTCTATTTCAGTTCGGGAGAGATCTTATTTGGATTCGCCAATGATCATAAAAATTTATAAATAACTGTCAACATTGGGCAAATATACACACGTTTTAATTAAGAAATGATTTCAGGATTCTTCAAAACCTCTAGTTGAAATACTTTAATCATTGAAGAAATGGCTGGCTTTGTCGACATTGTGACGATTGAAATCGACACGCCTGATATCATGGTAAAATTTAAATTCCAAAGGTTACATCATCTTTGGAGTGGCAGGTTCAAATCTGTCACTGTCATTTATTCTTATTGGCTGATATATAGGGATGATTATTTCAGCTATCACAAAACGCACAATAAAACAGTTTCTGGCGTAACTTGGTGGAAAATCTTCATATTGACGTTTTTTTAAAAATAAAACCACTTTGCTTTTCCACATAAACTGGCTTCTTTGTACTTATGACGACAAGTGGCCAAGAAAAAGGAATCTCCGCCACCGTGGCTGGTTTTCTGTATATTTGGGTGAACTATGTATGGATAACTTTGATAAACGGAATAGTTTCTTACGGTAAAGTTTATCAATTAAATCTTCTGTATGTCCATTGTTCATTGCAATTTGTTGATGATCTGTAGTTCTTTAGCAGTGTTCTCTTTTGGGTGAGGGGATAGAACATACTCTGTGTATCATGGCGTGAAAGGCCGATAATTTTTGAGCGAAATAGTTTATGTGGAAAAGCAAGGTGGTTTTATTTTTTCAAAAAACGTCAATACGCGCAATTTAAATACATGCACAATATATTGTCAAAAGCTAACGCATGAGATCAATCAACCATAATATATGAGAAACCGAAAATAAACTTTCGAGGTTTTTTAATACATGATATACTTTTCACCGAAAAAATATACAAACGCGGGCAGGGTACCGCACAACTTTTCAGTTTTGCGATATTTAAAGTCGTTATGATCATTATCAGGTAGCGCGACCCGACCTAAGAATTGACCTAACCAAAAGTGATACAAGGATCTTAAATAATTGAATACATATTGAACTGAAACACTGAGAATAAGAGGCATGTTATGAAAAAACTGAGAAACACTCTTAAGAGGACTGCCTCGTACAATATTTTCTACTATTAAACATTATGGTATTCTTAATCAGTTACAGAAAAATGAACAGTGACAATAATATCTCCTTCAAATTTAGAAGAAAATTCCTCAACATTTATTTTTAAAATTTGTATTACGTTGATTCACCTACAGCATTAATTACTAAAGTAAAAGCGCCAATGTACATGTATAGTGGAACATGTGACAATGTAACACGATGGAACCATAGCAGTTTCAGGTTTAACTTTGTGAAATTCCTTCATGAGGGTAGAAAGAGAAACTTTTCACTTCCACATGAGGATATAATGCTTCACACGACTACCTTCATACCCTCATAACATAATGGAACATGTAACATAATACAAGTGCCTTAGATAAACGTCTACTGAATTACCCACTGTATATTGCTGTTATATATCAAACAAACTGTTGCTATATACATTACTTTCTCATACTCACATAACATAACATTCTTATCATTGAATATATGCACAATATAGCGTGAGGGTTTACAGATTTATCCTTTTAACATCAAGACTAACTGTAATCAAGGCTATTGTTAGAAATGAGTTTTAATTTGTTATTCCGGTAAAGTGGGGAACGACATCTGGTCTCTCTACCACAGATCACAGAAGAGCGATGGAAAAGAAATCTATTGTGAAGAGTAGATTGCCCAAGATTACGTTAAGGTTTCCTAATGATCCAGAGAAAAGTAAGAAAACCTCTTTACGAAGGTTCGATTAACGCGCTTACCTCTTTAAATGCCTACGAACATTCACAAATTGAATTAGGTAATCAATCGAAATCTCCCAGAAATCCCTTCCCATAGCTTCCTCTCCCAATACCTTTCCCACTTCCTTTGTGCCCTTCGGCCTTTTAACCTTTACCACTCTCGGGTGAGACCTGGTAATTAATGAACGAAAAAGAGATAACTTTAAATAGTGTGATATTAATTTGAGTTAACTTTTTGGCGGACTTTAAACTTTTCATGCAAAAGTTGATTGCCCAATAATTCTCGGAGGCCCTTCCCTTTTCGCAGTCACAAGATCTTTCACCATCCCTTCACCAAATAAACACGGCAAAAACGTCATTTTCAGCGAACTCTGCTTCTCCGACAATCGACTCAATGTCGCTCGCTCCTCTTAACTTAATTTTCCTCGCTCGGTGATGAATGCCAAAATAGAATTTTGCACTCACGTTCACTGCTCGAAGCTAACTCAAATTAAATTCATTCACATTGGTTTCCGCGAATACTTTATATCGCCGCTGCGAAAAAATGAACACCTTTTTTTGACCAAGTGGTCCACGCGGGGAACGCACTCGAAGAAGAAAGAATATATTTGATAGAAAGGAGCGAGGAAAAGAGCACGAGGACGGACCGGGGGAGAGTTATACGTGTGTTCATGAAAATTAACGAGGGGTTTACCGCGGATTCGCGAAGAAGAATAATAATTAATGTTCATTTCATAGGTTGAGGAGAGTTGGCAATATGCGATAATGCATCCCTTTTCAAATCGTAATTTTCGGTCATTTTGAGCAGTGCTGGCTTACTTTCCCAGGGGCCAATCTCTCGGCCGCTCTTAGGAAGACTAGCTTTTATAATAACGAGGTTGGATTGGTGTGTTTTGTGACACTTGCATTTCTTCAACCGTGAACGCCATCACCTTTCCTCGACTCAAACTCCCATCTCTTTGTACCAGCCATGGGTATCTTATCCGCCTTCTCGCATTCCTTTCCTTACCCCTTCATCCCTCTTTCCACAGCATCTCTCCTTCCTTCTCTCCTGCCTCTGACCCCTCCTCAGACTTAATCCCCCTCCCGCCCCTCCACATTTTTTTCCCTTTCACTTCATTATTTCAAAACTGGACGACCTCGCTCGCTCGGCTTCACCACGCCCTCCCGACTGTCAACTGTTATACATGCATTACACTAGAGCGAGCCGTGGAAATCGGCTTTTTGCGTTGGTGGTGCTGGTATAAATAAAAGAGACACGCAAAGTGAATGGAAAAATAAAATGTACATCTATCGATCGCTACGGTGGTGCCCACATTTTCAATAAAACGCTCCTTAGCAACTACTATTCCAGTTCTAGAGTAATTCCCCCTCCCCCGACAACCCTCCGATCCGCATATTTTTTTTGCTATCCTTCCTAAAGGTTCAAAAGCAGCCCACAAGGCCACGCTTTAGACTAGTGTATTACTCAGCGGTTTTAGCGGAGAGAACCTCTGGTTGATTTTGCAGGATCGGTTTCAGAGCGTGCGTGATTTTCGAAGAAATTTGGCACTTATGATCCTGTAAATATTCTAATTGTGCAAAAAATGTAAATGCAAAAAATGGGGCCATTTCGCCCGATAGGTGGTTCAAATTCTTAGGATTAAAAAAAAAAGCCTGACCGATTGACTAAATTCTGATAACTAATGCGAATTTCTGCTTCTCCAATCTTTTACTTCCGAGATTTTTACCAAAATATGGTATAAATTACATCATTAAATTACATTCATATTTGTTTTTTGAATGGACCTCCATGACTGATTTTCATTTTCACATGCATTAGCTTATGATTAATATTTATAGTTTTTTTCTTCATATTTTCAATTCGACGGAGTCCAAACCGTTGATATCAAGCGATAGAGTTCGATGCATAACCTTTAGATTTGAAATATTAACAGTAACGCCGGTGGCATCTAGTGTAAATTAGTTGCTTGTGTAATTAACTACAGAGATTAAACTACTCTAATTCTTTCTAGGTTCTGTTAAGAAACAGAAAAAATGAATGACATTCAAGGAATTGAGATGACTCATATTTTCCGCTCTAACCAACCTTTGAAGTGCCCGATCGTACTTGAAAATGAAATGAACTGGAGAGGAGGGAAAATTTTTGCAACTGCATATGCAATTAAGGGCAACGTCGGAATCAATTGCCTTGTGACATTGGGAAATTATCTCAATTGCCTTTGGGCGAAAAAATTTCAAATAGTTGGGATGCACTAATGCAACGAAATGTTTACATTTCGGAAATTATCATGCTTGGCGCAGATTTCATCTTCGGAGTGATAGCAGAATTATGCAGTCAGTGTCGGCCTCGTTGCATACGGGCGTAGTGATTGATTTTGAATTATCCAGATGATACCTCAAAGCATTTGAGGCTTATTACGCCCGGAATTAATAAGTGTCTGGAGTGTTTCGGACGGATATATAAAATAAAAGATTTCTTCTCTGGGAAAGGGAGCTAATTTTTGGACTATTTTTTTTTAAACATAATCCCCGAAGTGGTGTTAAGTCTGGCCTTTCGAAAACGTATTCAAGTGATTTCATTTTCGACTTAAAAAAAAAGACGAGGCTTGAAAGAAACGAGCTTCATGGAGCCGTAGTCCAAGAGTGTTACTGCTGTTGAATTGCAAATATGATTTTCAAATAACGAGGTGATGCCATGCAGAAGTAATTTTTGATTCGGAACGGTTTCGACGTGTGCCAGCCTCTCTTTCGTTCAATTTCGTTTCCCTCTTTCCGCCCGAGATCCGTTATGTTTCCGCCCTTCAACCTCCCTCCAGTCCCACTCTCCCATCTGATTCCCCTGAAAAAAAAATATATATATCCCGCAAGACTTTCCCTCATCCCCCATATTATCCACTACTACCTTCAACCGTGATGGGCTCGCTCGTACGTCTGTTCGTCGATGACGCCATACGCTCGTTTTAGCCGACTGACATTTACAAAATATTTAACCGCAGTGCTAAATAGGTTACAGACATCTTCTGTACGTTACGTTGCCGTTTGGACGGAGGCAACATAAGGAGAGCGTTCATCAACTATATCTCGTAGAACATTGACTGGACAAAAGCTAAAAAAAAAACATGTTGGGCAATTCGATATGGCGATAACGCAGAAGAAACGTCCGCGGGAATGAGCAAGTCATGAGTGGTAGAGGGCGTGTCTGAGCAAGATTGCATCTGAGGACAACATTTCTAGGTATGGAAAAAATCCTAGGGCAGAAAGATAAGGGGGTATATGTATAGAAATCACGCAATGCAGGAGAAATCGGCAATGCCTTTGTACGCTCAGTGCAGTCCCACTATTACGCAGTACACTTTTTCCAAAGCGTCGATTTGAGCAATGCAAGTATGTCTGAAAATACAATGAAATATGATTGAAAAATAATACAAAAGAGTTACAGTGCACACAAAATTATTTTCAAATGAACGTTAAAAACAGGATCAGCGACTATTATTGCCCCTAAATCGGAATAGCTGATGCAAATTAGACAGGACCAAAGGTAATGACATTGTTTTGGTTTCAAAACAGCAAGGAGTTTGGACGCCGTTAGGCAATTCACCAATCCGATAAATGTGAATAAGATGCGCTGGTGTTTCTAAATTTTATAATTAATCGGAAACTTAAACAGCATTATGTAAAAAAAATTCTAAGGTTAAAAACGCAAGAAGTACTCGTATAATAAAGAGAAATGGGCACAATTCCATGGTCTTTTTCTAGGAAATTTTTATCGGTGACTAGGGAGATTTACAATTGTCTCTGCAAGTCATCCACAGAAAGTAAAAAAAAACAGTGAGGCAAAACTGGCTGTATTCAATCTATAATTTCCTACTTATCTTTTTTGCCGATATTTTTTTTATCCGATTCCAAAGATTTCTTTAAGCGGCACTTTTCTCGTTGATCGTCATTTCAAACCTTGATCACTTTTTCAGTTTGAAAGGATTCTCATTTGAAAGAGAGGAATGCTGAATGCCGAGTCGACAGAAAAAAAACAGACGTCAAATTAACGTGCTCTACTGATTGCCTTCACGTGCTCCTGGTCGGATGCCACACGTCTCTAACAGAGCGAGTGATAAAACAGAATGCAAAGGAAACGGGGAGGGGGCGCATTGCAATAACTCTCTCTGCACTTGCTAGCTTCACCTTGGAAAGATTCTTAGACATCTTGTGCAACGTTATCCTTTCCCTACATCCAGCATCCGTTATATTCTCTACCCCTCAATCCCTACTACCACCCCCTCTCTCCTTTTCCCGTCCCCAGAGAGATAACATAGCGTCCTTTCCATATGACACAGTTGCATCTCTGTAGTCATTGAGCGTCCAAGGTTAAACGTGAGGGGAATCGAACTTTCGTTTTGATTTTTTTAAAAATCTCGTTGATGAATATCACGTCCCCTATCACCGAACCAAAGGAGTTAGCGTTAATCGGCCCAAGTGAGATACCACTCTCTCATTTGCGGGATTATAATTATAGTTAAAGAACGGAAAAGAAATCGTCACTAAAAAATTATTTAATGGCTTAAATGAGTTAAACATGCGCCTAAAATAATAAAATAATGTATGGTTGAACGTATGGTGGAACTGGAGGAATGAGAGGTTAAAATCCCTGCCGCAAGGGGTGTTAGAATTGGGCTTAAAAAAATTAGGAGTCCTCGGTTCAACGAGATTAGAGGTTTGGAAGCGATCAACTTTGCACTAAATCAAATATAACGGGGAATATTCGTGAATATCTTTATGTAAATCCAGTAGAACTTGAATATAGGCCTTTCTAGTGAGAAATGTTCACAATTTTTCCGCCAATACAGAAGTGAAAAGAACCGCTAAGGGTGAGCATGAGTGAAGTAAGAAGTGCGCTTTTGGGTGCGTGGAAACTTTCGCTAACCAGAATGCTTTAAAAAGCAAGGGCTTTTCAGCCATTTTGTCGCCGTTAATGATTGCCACTTTTTTCTGAGCGTGATAAACATTCGCAGATGGATTGTCATATCAGTCGCATGGTCATAAATAAATTTTTCATTAATGAGTCATACTCTTTCAAGTGTAAAATTCCTTATGCAAAGGTTTTGTCATTCGTCGGCAAATATCCCCTTCATCCTGGGCATACAATGACACCATAAGCACATTTGAACTAAAGAATACGACTTAAGAGTACGACTATTGTTTTATTACTAAGGTGCCATAACAAGAGTTATTTTTCATCAACAGCCGTAGACTTTTTCCACGACTGAGATCCTGATTGTCAGAAACTAAACATTTTACAAGAGACCCAAAATTATTTAACTACTAAAATTAAAAATCCTCATCACTGCGGGAAAACAAGGTCGTCAACCGAAGTTCAGTTTACAAAGCTAAGCGTCGATTTAAAAGTATCGCATAACAGTGGTAATTAGTTGAACAACTTTGAATTCCTTGTCGTAGAACGTAAACAAGCGTTGATGCATGCAATTCCAAGACATATAATTCCTATTTTTCATCCTCGTTATACGATATGCTGAATAAACCTCCTATTAAGGCTTTTGGAATTCCAGCATGTCCTTGACAGCGGCACACGTTCGTGATAATATAAAATATAAGATGAAATGCCAAATTTATCATTGAATATCAGATGCAGATAAACATATTTTTTCCATGAAATATTTTGATTTTTGTGATGTTTTCGACATTTCATTTCTTCCACATAACTCTGTCAGATATCTACTTCCTAGAGTTCTCCGGGGATCACATTTATTTCAACTTAAAAATAAGAATAGTTATATGGTTATACCTCGTATTTTATCATCAAATTCAGATTTAGATACACTTCAGGTTCGTAACTTTGTAGGTACAAATTATGGATGATGGAAAGCCTTGTTGACCTCAAAGTTAACTAACTTTGAGGTTAAGAAGGATAATGGAGTGTGACAATTTAGTCATTGCATAATTCACCAAACAGCAGTCCACTATATTTACGTAGATGTTCTCCTCCCTCGACGAACAACGATGAGGATATTCAGTACCAATCAGTTCGCTTGGCGCAATGGTTTATTCCCAGAAGGAGTTTACTCCCCGAGCTCGTTTTATTCTGTAGAAGCAAAAGATTTCAACATGACAAAGCTATTAAATTTTATCGTCGCAACCGTTCAAATTGAGCGATTAATGCGTGGATCGTTCACCAAGACTAAAAGGTAACGGGACGGATGATAGACCATTGTAAATAGGCCTATAAAACTAATCCCGACACTCAAACCACAGCCATGTTATTTACTCGTATTTCCTTCAAATGCTGGCACTCGCCTCAGAAGGCCACCAACACCGTCGCGCACATAAATCCCAATAACATTTCCTACCTTCCTTCTGTGTTTCTTAGAGAGGGATGAGACGTGTTGATATGAACGAGGAGTTATTGGGATTGTGGTCTCCCTATGAGCTTATTTATATTCCAAATGAACATGATACTGATCAGTACTTTTTGTGCGAGCCGAATGTGAGTTCCTAGTGGAAATAAGTGCTTTCTCCTTGGTTTTCCCTTTTGAAGTAGGCTGGGACCAAATCACTGATATTAGTGGTATTTACCATACCAATCATGATTTCATTTAATAATTCATGGAAAGGAAATAAACACGGATTGTTGATTATGGATGCTTTACGCGGTCGTTCCTTGGGCCTTAAGGATAAGTGTGACATATTAAATATGAACGGAGTGCTATTAAATGCCTGTATTGGACATTATCACTATTTTGTTTCGCTCGAAGAGGAAGTACGTATTTACCAGAGGATTAAAGGAAGGGCTTCTGTTTTCATAGTCCTAATTTCCTTCCGAGTAGTTGATGATCGTGAATTTTAATACGGGATCGATTCTCAAATGTGCTAAGAAATATTATAGTTTGTCTTTGTCACGTTAAATGAAAATTTTTAAATATGACAATACTGAGCGCCAAACTATAATTACCAATTAATGACATAACTTGGGACAAGTATCCTCATGCAGAAGAAACATGCGATCCTTTTTTACTCGACGGTTAGGCGATGTAACATCAATGATTATGATGTAAGGTTTTCACTTTTTCTGAGATATTTGTATGTTAGTTCTTTGGAGCTCATTAGTCATCAGGGACTGGTGCTGGTAGACAAATTTCGAGATTCTGAACTTCATTGAGCCCAAAAATCTTCAAATTCGCGCATTCAGCTTCATCTTTGGAAAATAATGTGACACTTGGACGACAATATTTCTTAAATTTGAATCGATTTTTTTTTGGCTTCACTACGTTAAGAAAACTCAGAAGGGCAATCGTCACGATTTTAAGAAACCAACACCTCTTTCATTGTTTATTTCCTGCTATTTTATTTTCGTAATTGAGTCACGTAAAAATTTAAATTAACCCCTCCGTTAAAGTTTGAAATTATAAATACAGGAATGTTTTTCCTAAAAAAAATTGAGTTATCACGAAACTGTTCTATTAAGTTTGATAGAAAAATAATAATCTAAGCTGTCTAAAGCTAATTTTATCATTGAACTCAACTGCTGTGAAACGGATTTATTTATCTCTGGTAACTATGGTATTGACAAACATCCACCACCAGATTTACAAACTTCAAATTGCAAGTCATATTTACTCACTTCTCTCTGGTTTCAGGTGTCCTGACATGAAGACCCTCACCACAATTAAGGGTCAACCGGCCATGCGGTTCTTCGTCCTAGGGTTGCTGCTCCTCGTGCCGGCTAGCGAGGGGCAATCCAACTACGCGAGCCATGGCAACAGCATCGAATTCGAAGCGCCGTCGGAAGAGAATAACTTCGGCCTGCCCCAGCAAACGATTCTCGACGGGAAAGTCACGAAACTCGACGACCTTTCCCCGGTTATATTCCTCAACAGGACCAAAGGAGCGCTGAATTGCGCCGCCGGTATCATGCAGGTGAGGCTCGTGCAAATATTCAATATTTAAAGAGAATAGCAGCGTTCTGCGATTTTTTTGTAAGACCGGAAGCTTGACTTGAAAATGAGACACATGCAATAACTGATGTCTATATAGCTTAACGATCCGATTTAATTCAATAATCGGACCTCAGTAATGGTAATGAGGAAACTATAAAAGAACTGCTGCGGGGGATATATTAATTTACTATGGCTATACCGATACATAGTGATCGGAATGGGTGTGATTTCTCACGATATTCGTTACATTCTTGTACGGGTGATCCCCATTCTTCTACGCGCAACAAAACTCAATCCCAAGTCATTCGATATAACTTGATCATGCATAGAACATCCCGCATATTTTAAGCATTTACGACAGTGAAAATTCATGACTAATTAAATTTAATTAAAAATCTTAAGTTTTCATTGCCGAACACGTGCAAAATATTTTATATTCACTCTGGTTGCCCATAAATAAATGAAGGAATTACATTCGGTTGAGCACCAATGCATCATTCTTATATATGAGCGTCTTCGTCTCAGATTCCCCACTTGTATATCCACTTTTGAGAGAGAAGTGTACCCAATACACGGTCACATTACAGTAACCCCTCGATTCCCGATATTCGTTTCGTAAAAAAAACACTTTTTTGAACATTAAATTTATTTCGTTAGCTCCTTTGCGATCAGTAGATGGAGGATCATCTCATCATTCTATAAATATACCTTAAATCTTTTCGCAAAATTGACTTCCATCGAAAAATTCCCTTGGGAAAGCAATTACTCCAAGCATCTAAATGCCAAAGGTAAAAAAAAAAAATCGGAAACAAGAAAAAATCCTTGTACTGTACAGTATAGTCCTATTTACAGTAAAAACATTAGGTAATAAGAGAAAATCGAACGTTAATGACTGCAAATACAGAAACCGTGAGATGGTATTTTTCTACGACAAACTCAAACAGAGAGGTAGTTAATTCCGAGATCACTCTCAATAAGGTTTTCTTTACTTTAAAGAGACCTTTCGGCGGAGTGGAACTGCCACAGAGTGAAGGCCATGGCGATAGATTGAATGTTGAAGCCCACGGGGACTGAGTGGGGCTGGAAACTCATATGCCTCTGTTTCATTCCGAGGTCAAGATTGAAAATTATTCCCCGAAATTGGCGTTTCCCGGGGATTACTACTCTGCAAAACAAACTAAACGACTTACTTATTTCCCAACAGGTGGAGCTGAAGTTCGACGTCCCGTTCTTCGGCATCGCCTACGCGGACTTCGATCGAAACAGCGCGTGCACTGTGCACGGCAACGGCTCCCTGAACTTCAGGCTCGACCTTCCGCTCAAAGGGTGCGGCACGGTGCAGGTGAGTCACGCCGAGTGGGTGCCGCGGACTCTCCACGGTCCCTCCACTCGGAAGGAACCAATTGGAATGCTGGAATGTGATGGACATGCAAATTAACACTGTGAACATTGGATCGCACTCCCTACGATTTGAATATGTGTGGTTCTCTGAGCCAATCAAAAGAGAGATTTATAATATCCTTCCACCATGCAGCTGCCTGCGCGTTCTTGCTACACGGGATCCTGGATGATGGAAGATAGAATTACAAGGTCCCTGAATCGAATGGGAAATCTCCCCATGAGAGCAATACAAAGATACATTTCAGAGAGGTTCAAGAGAGGTTTATTCGGGAGCTAAGTTATCGATTAGTACAGTACTTCCTCGCCTGGACTAAAGGTTTCCCAGACTAAGAGAATTCTAAATTTGAATAAATTTTCCTTGCATCTAATTTATGGATGCCCCACTGGTATTTTCCGCGGATGTACTATCGGTAACTAAAATATTCACCACCCGGTAATGCATTTTGCGTAATTTGAACAAATTCGAAAAATGTATTACTAACGGTGGAGACAACCCGTAATGAAAATGGAATGCAAGAAAGATGTTAATATGGCAATAAGATATGCCAAAAGCATGCTTTGAGAATGATTAGGTAAAACGATGAATAAACGACGTACCAACCATTGTCTGGCTTTGTTTTATCTCCTTTACCGTGCCGCCATATGTTCTTGAATTATTTTTTTGACATTTGTGGAGGCTTATAGGTATGCAGAGGCACGAGTAGCACTGGACGCTCCCATGACATTTACATAATTGGTGGCATGACGATAGGCAAAGGTATTGCTCGAGGGGAGTATGGCTGAAATGTGCTTATTCATAATTTGCATTTGAATCCATTAAATGAGATGCTTTATCGAGGGAAACTAGCGCTTTATCACCACCGGAATTCGGGCCATAATGAAAAGCGCAATTCAAAATTTAAATCGGTCCAATATATTAATTCCCCATGAGTTTAATCTTTAAAAAAATATTTTAATGGTACAAGGATAGCGAGGCGTTCTGGCCGAGTTTCATCAACTGGAGAATATATGATGAGATGGCGTCGGCATTCAAAACTGTTAATTGCACTATGTTAGACTGGTGATGATTCCAAAGAGAAAAAATATTACATTTTCCAGTCGAGACATCAAATTATCAAAGATACCTGGAAAGTGGTCACAGCCATTACCTAAGCATAAATCCTAAAAAAAAAGAACGATAAAATATTTTCTAGCCAATAAGTTTGTTAAGTTCTTTTTTAAAACAATTTCAGACCCATTATTTTTTGCTCCCATTAGTAATTCATATTGTTCATTCATTTACGGATATGAATATTTAATATAACTAATATGAATGTCACCTGATGAAATACGTGCGTATATCATTTCCATTTCCACTGTTCAATTTCTGGAATCCAAAATTCGACTGAATGAAAGATTTTCAATGCAATGGTTTGATTATCAAATCATTGCAGTGGTTTTATTTCATAAATTAATTAACTTCATTAATGATTAAATAATAGCGACGCCAAAACCCAACACATTATTTTAAATTATTGACGAACAACGGATGGCATTATATATGTATGCCTTTCAAAACAGTTCTCGAGAATGTTGAGTTGCATAATAAAATATTGTTTTGATGCTAAAAGTATTTGATTGACGTTAATGTGACATATTAAAACTAAGCCGAAAGACCTTTTGGAGAGTTTTTCCAATGCAGAATATTTAGGTATTATTAATGGTAATTAAATGTAATCAGAATGGGCTTGTGAATTCATTCCGCAAAGGAATGTTTAATATTTACCACGGAAATCCTGTTGTTAAAAATCGGCAAAGAATGAATAGAATTGAATGTGTCTAGGAATATTTTAAAGTGGTATCAATGACGAAATACCATTTTAAGAATTATTTTATTAATAAAAAACACATTTCATGACAGACCACGTATGATAGCGCGTAAAAATATTTAATACTGTGGTTATTTTAATATTTTGTATCGGGATAACATTTGAGAACAGCGAGTGTTTCATCTCACCAGCATATCATTTACTTTCGGTGATTCAATCGCAAATCCCTGGTGTTTGTATCGTGTTGAAGGAATTCGCCCGCTTAAATGGGAGAAGCGATCAAGACGTGGGCGGGTCGCCGCCATTGGCGGAAATCGAAGAAGATTTTCAAATCCAATCGCTCTAAAATTGGCAACAGCCTCTAAAATTGGCTGTTGCCAATTTTAGAGCAAAGCCAAAGTGGTGGTGAGTCATCCAATCGTTGATAAATAGTCTCCGCGAGTGAGTCATCTTTACTAAAGAGCCAAATGGCTAGATTTATGTAATTAATACCACACTGCCTACAAAAAAAATTTTTTTTGTGCCGGGAATTTTTGTGATGATGTTAACTATATTTGTAGAGCTGAATCCAAGTATGAAATCCGTTTTTATTTAACAGCTCTACTCTTTGAGATATGGCGCATCTTACGATTATTTGTTTTAATATTTGATATATTCCTGAAAATAATTTTCAAAGTTAAATAAATCTATAAGTATACTAATTTATAACCACTCTGCGGTGTTCCTTTTATTTTCAATAAACTGTCAATAAGTTTTATGCATATTTCTATATTGTAGGCCAATGAGATAATTATTAATATAATATTCCCATATCATCATGTAGAAGATTTTTTTACGTAAGTAACAACATATCTATATCTTGAAAGCTATAGCCGATAGGAAAAAAACTAGTGTCATAATTGGATTCAGCACCCCAATTGTTCTTTAAATCAGCATTAAAAGCTCCGGCACCAAAAACACTGTTGGTCTGTGTAATATTCTTCACCATACAGACCTCGCTCGATTGCATCACAATATGGTAACATCGGTTGCCTTGAACATCGCCTCAAAATGTTCAGATTTTTTAAGTTCCTCATCCACAATGGGCAACTAATCGCCCAAAATTTCTAAAATTTCAACGCAATAAATTTTTCAAACAAAATTATCCAGCGGTTCTATCCGTATCGATTAGTACTAGTTGCTTCGCACAAAAGGACAGACAGGCACATCCGAAGTCTAAAAAAAAGAGACCATTATTGTGTTAGTAGTACACACAAAAATACCAAAATATGTAGAATTTAAATATACAAGGAACGTAGCTACGGTCGTGAATCAATGTAAACAAAAAAAGGGAGTGGAGTAGAAGTAGAAGAGTCCTACATAGGAGTAGAAGTTTCTTTACATGCGACCATTAAGAGTAATCTAGTCGTCAATGTCGGTTTTTGATGGACCCCAATACCTAAGCTGCTATCTGGTTTCTTTACTTAATATTAAACATAATGTAATCATTTTAAATTTAGATTTGCAGTCAGAGGAAAACATTAGAATAAGGGTTATAGCGTGTAATATTAAAATAAAATGTTTACTCATGTAAAAATAGAGGAACCGAAGAGTACAGTGTCCTCCCCTTACCAATAAAACGTAGCAGCAGGCTATTAATCAACCAAATTGAAAGGCATAATCACTTCAATCATGCTATCTACATTTATCAGTCACGCTCAAACAGGAATTCCTCTCTGTGGTCTCATTCTAAGTGTAGATGTCAAAATATAATAGACACGGGTTCATTTTTGTTGAAAAAATGACTACAAGACATTTTCATAAGCCCTTTCACGAAATCTAAGCTCAGAGAAGCTGAATAGTATTAAGTACTTGCAAAACCCATGACGTTTAAACGATGCACATAACACACTGAGGGAGAAGAATTTTAATTTTGGGGGGTTTATTGCGGATTACAAGGTTCTAAATAGGATGACGGAATGTAGCGTAAAAATAACTTGAATAAATATATTTATCACATAATTTCCATATTTTAGACTACACAATAAAACAAGGTCAGTTGTAACGAAAAAATATTATTTTCTTTTTTCAGAATCCTCAGCGTGTGTTCACCAACAATGTTGTGGTGCGCTTTCATCCTGGGCTGGAAATGGACGGCGATGAAGTCATAACCGTCGTCTGTCGCTATCCGCCACCAGTGGCACCCCCTCCAGTTGGCCTGCTTCCCCGAATGTAAGCATAAAAGCTTCCAAGAATTAATATTGACGTACCAGAACACATTTAGAAAACCACCTCTTGACTTGTCATAACCCTAAAGCCTGAGTAGTCCACGTCCATACACCACTAAAAACGCTCATAAAAGCCTAGAAATGTGGTAAAAAATACTCCTGATACTAGGTGGCTCAAAGGATCCAAAAATTCATTTCAAATATGTAATGGTGTCTATTTTTATAGTAGAGGTCCGTAACTAAAAAACAATCATTATATTGGTTTTGGAACTATAGAAGGCTCCAGTCCAGAGTTTACTCACGATGAAAGCTAGACCATAGCAGTTGTCGTAGAGATTTTGCATTGAGTCTAATAATATAACAAGTGCCCCATGATGCTTTAATTTAGCAAATGCATGAGTACTTTCCTTCAAATATTATGAACGTAGTCTTAATTTAGTGTAGTGGTAAGGGTTTCCATACCAACGATTTGTGTAACTTCGGCAGATGAAAATAAATAAAATTAGATTCTATGCAATGCTCACTTTTAGTTTCACCTCCATCGTAGTTTTACAACCACTGTTAACGAATACTATTACAGTTTCTATTGGAATAATCTATGAAAATTAATTTAAATTATTGTAGGATAACGGCATTGCTCGTGAAGAACATGCGCTAGTACTGCAAGTGGAACTTGAAGGAGAAGAAATGCAAATATCGATTGCTTAACCAAATATGCTATTTATGTGTTCAAATATCCTCCAAAAGAGATCAAACATTCCGTTAATAAGCTTGACCAAATGCCGATCGTGCCAAACTAACCATCAGCCCCAATATCTATTCATAGAGAGTAAGGCAAATGATTACTTAGGGGATGATCAGTTTGGGTTTAGGAAGGGAAGAGGTACGCGTGATGACATTGCAGTAATGAGATCACTAATTGAGAGGAATATAGAATACAACCAGGACGTTTATGCCTGTTTTGTAGATTTCGAAAAAGCGTTTGATAGAGTGGGAAAAATTAATGCGTGTATTGCAGAAAATAGGAATGGATTGGAGGGACAGGAGACTGATCCGCAACCTGTACATGTCTCAGACTGCTCAGGTGCGAGTGGGGAACGGAGAGTCCGGATGGGCAGTGTTAGGAAGAGGGGTAAGGCAGGGTTGCCCATTGTCACCGGTGCTGTTCAACGTATATGTGGAGGAAATGATTAAAGAGGCATGGGAAGAACTGGAGGTAGGAATGAAAGTCGGAGGGGAATTCGTAAAATCTGTTAGGTTTGCTGATGACCAAGCATTAGTTGCTCAGTCAGCCAAGGGGTTGCAAGCATTGCTGAGTGAATTGGAGGTCCAGTGCGATAAATATGGGATGAGAATCAATATTAATAAAACAAAGGTTATGCGATTTTCCAGAAAGAAAAAAGCTAAGCTAAATATTAAAATAGGCGGGGAAAGAATAGAGCAGGTAGAGCAGTTTACATATCTCGGAAGTGTTTTGGACCAATACGGTCAAAGTGGTAGGGTCGTAAGGAGAAGAATTGCGCTAGGCAAGGAGGCTTTCTCAAGGAGGAGGGAGTTGATGACGGGGACGTTGAGTAGGGATGTTAAGACAAGACTCGTAAAAACTCTGATATGGAGCGTAGCTATGTACGGCGCGGAAACGTGGTCACTGAAGCAGGAGGATAGACGTAGATTGGAGGCTTTTGAAATGTGGGTGTGGAGAAGAATGGAGAAGGTGAAATGGACCGAAAGGAAAACAAATGAGGAAGTACTAGAGATGGTGGGTGAGGAGAGGGGTTTGTTGAGAGAAATCGTATGGAGGCAGGAAAAATGGATGAAAGGCGTATTGAGCGGTAGTGGAATGTTGAAGAATGTAATAGAGGGGAGAATGTTGGGCAAGTGATGTAAGGGCAGGAACAGGATAGGGATGTTGGCCGGGATGAAGGGAGGAAAGAAGTACACCGAGATGAAGAGGGACCTGATATAGATTAGTTTGATAGGTGGGGAGTCACAAAATGTGTATTTGATAGTTGTGTCCATCCAAAAACCTACCTTAACGGTAGATTACCTAATAATAATAATATCAATTGAAAAAATAATATAAAAAGGCCCTAAGTTCACACGTTCCTTTCGTAAATACATTTCCACTTGGAGAGAACTTACAGGCTGACGTACGTAACTATTATTACCCAACAAATGAATCAGACGAAATAAAACATGAAATTATAAGCTACCGACATATATTCTGTCTGTTGATTTCGGCAGAGATCAGGAGGTCGGCACAGTTAGATCAGGTGATTTTCACATTCACGCACTTCAAGAAGCAATAATAAAATTTTAGTATTATCAATGACATACTATATTGAGAATTTATAGTTGTGATGATGGTGCACAGGCACTGGAGGAATGCGTTGAATGAACCGGCCTTCACTTCTCTGTGCAACAGGGAAATTAATAATGGATATTTTGCTCCACCAATGAGAAAATTACCTTGGGAAAACTAAATCAAAGTATACCTTAATATACCGAGAAGCCGTTCTAATTATTAAACTTAGATCCACGAACCACCAAAAATTCATGCATACGTATGCATTAATTAATTACGTAATTAATGTAAGTATTTATGAAATGATAAATAAGCACATTTTATTTATAATAAATCTCCTCTTTGCAGAGAGCTTCCTGCTGAAGCAGCTCCAGTCGAACCGCCGCTGAAAGGTTTCCACATCCTCCTAATAGTGTGCGCAATCTTATTCCTCACTCTCCTCCTCATTGGCTTGGGATGTTCCTACTACTGCCTACGACACCGGAGGGCTCCCCTCCTGCTGCTACCGCCACCATCGAGGCCAGCCTCATCCCTCAAGGGAACGCCCCTGTTCCACTCTTCAGCGGCCTCGACCGCTTCTTCCCAGTCGGACGCCACAACCAAGTTGTCCTCCGGAACCATCTCGATGTTCGAGGGCCTCAAGATCCCCAGGGCCCACGCCGGTTCCTCGCCTCCATCCGCCCTCCCCCCAGCCGTACCCCTTGCCTCCACCGCGTCCGACACCCTCCCCTCGGATTACCCCTCGGAATCCCTCAGCTCCGAGGAGGAAATGGAAGTGGACTCTGGAGGAAGAATGCTGCTCGTCACGACGGCGGACGTCAAGGGGATAGACAGGCGACCCAGCACCCTCAGCTCCGCGGGATCCTTCGAAAACGCAGGCTACACGAGGGAGGAGGAGACTTTCACGGCGGCCATCGTTCCACCACCGGCTCCGAAGTTCGACGTTTCCGTTCGGGTTAAGCGAGCGCCGCCGTCGCCGCCTCCGCCCCCATCTTCTGCAACTTCAGACACGACGTCGATTTGCTCCTCAATGGTCGCAACTCGACAGACCGACAGGAACAACTTGGACACGATCTTGGAGGAGAGCCATGGCGCGAGGTCCATGCCGCCTCCCATGCCTCTCCTGCAGCCCTCGCCTCCTGCTCCGCCAACGACATTCACCTACGTTCCAGAGCTCCACCCTCAACCTTCCGCCGCACCGCAAAAGATGTCGGAGAGACAACAGCAGGTAGGACGCCAGACTTTAGTCTGTCCCAAATTAGCATTAACTATTTACATTTCGTTTCGTGACTGGAACGTATTTCGCATTTCACTAAGCATCGTCGAAAAACGACGAAATTTAATTTTTGAAAGCTATTCAGATAAATCATATAATGAGGCATAGTTAAACGTCTGATTCAACCATCTCATGTACCTTATTGGGGTTCACTTATTTGGAATCTAAGAATCAGTTTTACTTGGCGATGTGAATTTTCTCACGTTTTTGAAAAATTGAAACACTAAAATAATTCAAGCATTTAGCACAATCAGACGCATGTTTAAAAACATAGACACTGTAGGCAAGGAAAAGCCATATATGTGTACAGATTGATCATTACTAATGTATTCCAACTTCCACAGATGTCGCAGTACTCCTACCGCCAGACACGCGAATGGTCTGACGTAGAGGCTGCACGAACCATGCCCGAGGAGCCTGACACCATTCTACGGGGAGTTGATATCATACCACCCCCTGCAAATCTGCGGGCAAGCCCACCTCCCCGCTCTCTTATCAGCTTGAACACTGAGAATACGGACACTCGCTCAGTCTCCGAGATCATCGAGTCTCCGCCTAGCAAGCCCTATTATGCCGCAAGCCCACCACCTCCACCAGTGCTTCCCACCGGCACTCTGCGTTCCCAGCAGACCCCGGCCACCCACCATATTCGCAAAGACGAGGAGATAATACAGCAAACGGTTAGAGTGGAGGATCTGCCGGAACCTCCGGTGGTCATCTCCCGAAGACCCGAGATAACATCTCACGTGGTGGACGACGTATTCTTGAGAACTGTTACGGAAAGGAGGACCATCGAGGACATAGAGCGCCGTAGGAGGAGGGCCGTGACAGCCAACCCCGAACCTCAACCTCCTCCACCTAAGAAGTGGGACGTTGTCATTCGCAACTATCCGGATCCCAATCCGCCCTCGAATCCACCACCACCTTCCTCCGTCGCCTCCTCGTCTACTTTGTGCTGGGAATCTGACTACACAGACGCAGCGGCATCTGATTACCAAGGAGCCGCCGATGAGCGGACCCCAGAACCAAGGGAGGCTCCTATTTGGCGAGACCCTGGACCAGTGGACGAGCCAGTCGTCTCGAGTAAGACTCCCAACTGGGATGTGCTGATAAGAGTTCTGCAACCTCCCGAGCGGACCCCATCCGAACGGGCTCCATCAGAGGCGACGACCACTGAGTACGATACAGCTCCCGAGACTGACACGGAAGACAGGGATTTAGATAGGGGACGAATCGATGACGACGAAGAAGAGCTGGCGGATATGGTCAGGAGAACTCTCACGGAAGCCGACAAGGAGAAATGGCGTCAGATCATCACCACCGAGTCGACTCTGAGGACGCTCCTGACTGAAGCAACGGTCCGCGAGGACTTCGAGAGGATCCGTAGGGATACCCGATACAGGACTTTGTTCGAGCCTCACAAATGGGACGTAATCATCAGGGTGCTGGCTCCCCCACCGTCGGCCACACAGGCATCGCAGTCCCGCGGACCCAGGCCGCCCTACCGCAGGAGCAAGTCCACCGAATGGGACAACAGGTCCAGGAGATCATCCTTGCCGACCCTTTACGAGTATGACTCCGACACGGGGGCTTCCTCCGTTTCCACACGCAGAAGGGGAGACGATGACGAAAGAGAGAGCAGGAGCAGGGCACCATCCTCGCCAGCGAGGTCCAGGAGGGGTGGCAGAGCCCCATCCTCAGTCTACTCAGACGCACCTTTCTCGGTGTCCGAAGTGGTGGTCGCTGACCACTCCAGGCCCGAGGCCATGAGTGACGTCATGAGCGACGCCAGCGGCCACACCTCGGCATCTTCGTCTTACTTCGCTCCACCTCCGCCAGGCGGAAAAAGGGGCGCAATCAGAAAGGCCCTGCCCCGGGGTTACCGACGAAGGAGATTCGAAGACAGCGAGGAGGATGACGAAGATGGAGTGGACGGAAGCCTCGCTCGGTCTGCTTCCCAGCCATCGCTAGCAAGGAGCGCGTCAGAATTCACTGAAAGGTGGGCGGTTGAGGGCCGAAGTCGGGAGAGCTATGGAGAATATGAGGATTTCTTCGAGGATGGGTCGTCTTCCCTCCGTTCCGGAAGGAGCAGAGCGTCATCTGGTGCCATAGGGTTGAGGAGGGGCGGGGCGAGTGAGGGGGTAGGTCCCGGTGAGGACGTCGTGGGATCGGTTAGAATGACAACGACAACGATGGAAGTGGAGAAAGTCAGGAGAGTAGTACGTGGGGCAGATGTATGGGGTGGCTATGGACAGGAATGATGAGAGAATGGGAAGGGAAACATTGAATTCCCTTGAGGGAAATTAATTGAGAATTCCATTAATGTCTAGCACGGAACAGCACCTTAACAGCGCTGTTGCCTCTAGTTCTTTTGAATACTGCCATACAATCGTAAATTGATTGTGATGATTATGCTAAGTCTTTAGGCGACTGGATGGTCAAAATGAAAATTAGGAATTTTCGTGCAATAGAGTCAGTGAACATAATTGTTCAATTATGGCTTCTCCATCTCATTTATGCGTGGAAAAAAGAAATAGCCTCACTAAATACAGTGGTTGAAATAGATGGAACGCCGGTCATCATGCCCTTCGGTTGTGGCACGTGACCCACCACTTCCTCTTTCGGAGAATGACATCTCTCCCTTCATATCCATTTACTAAACAACTTGTTATAATCAATTTGTCATGAGACCTTTAGGCATTCAACTCTTAAGAACCCCCTATTATTAGGGTATAGCTAGCCACAGGTAGACAACATAAGGTATGATAGAATTAAGTCATTTCCATTTTACAATAATCTCATTCTTGCCTTAATTTTGTATGCAAAAAAGACTGGTAGGATGTTAAAGTATTTAATAAGGAGTCCACGAAATGCTTTCATTTAGATGATGGATAAAACGTATGTATCACGTTACTCGTTGCGACTTCAATGGCGAATATAATAAGTGTCCTTGCTAATGATAAAAAGTTTATTTGGATAAATTACTTCAAGTAAATCAGGCGACACAACATACTCGTTAGCGAATATATCATGACAAAGGATTAACAGAAACAAAATTTCAACTCTTGGCAATACTTCATTAAAAGGTATGAAGATAAACTAATTTACTCATAAAGTTTGTGCTTATAATTAATAAATTAGATGTACATAAAGAAACTCGAATCTCATAATGGTGCTTCAATTTTATAAACGTGTTTTATTTGGACGAGTGATTTTCATATGTTCATCAAAACGAACGCTTATAAAACGTTACGTGTAGCTCAAAGAATATATTGAAGTGTATATAAGTATATTGTTAAAATATCGTGGATGAAAGAAGTAAAGAGAAATTGGACAAAAATAAGGGAATGGATACAATTCCGTAAACATTTCAAAAAAATTCAATGGCGCATATTAAAAATTTAAGGTAAAAATTCCCCAACTCGGAGTAGAAACTTTTTGTCTTCAAGTGACTGATATACTGCGAATGCCATCGATTACCTAATTAAATGCAAAGTTGTAGAAGTTTTCTTCGTCATAAACAGAGTTTTTCGAAGTAAAAACAATTATCCTGCAAACAAAATAATAGACACGAGCAAATATGCATGCGGAATTATTGTCCACGCCACAATATCCTAGTATTTTACAACGTGTGTTTTTCATTGGTGTATTATTTTAGGCTCGCAGAATTAGAAATTAAATTTGTGAAAATTTTTGCTGAGCTTTATGAGAGATTTTACACGTGTTTCATAATAAAGCATTCCATTGACACTCATTTTAAATGATAATCAAACAAATAACCAATACTGTGTTGTAGACGACAAGATGAATAGGTAGAATAAATGTAATTCTTTTATTTTATATGCAATGTTCTCCATATATTTCCGATTGTGTTTCGAAATGGTAGATAATAAATTACTTGTATACATGTATCGAAACGAAGAAATTAAGTTTTATTTCTAATAGGTGACAATAATTTTGTTCGTTTCACACGCTGGGATTGTGATTTTGATGCGTTAATGTGCGTCAGAGATTTGTCCTTCCAACGGGAGACCTTTTCATTCTTTCACTCGTTCACTGTGAATTTTACTAATGACTCATCAAAAATATTTTCCTTTAAACGAGTGGGACTGGAGAGATGTCCCTCAATTATTTTATAAGCCTCCTGTAGGTAAATGAGCAATTTTATCTGTAATGGGCGGAAGTATTCTTGGTTAAGGGTTGCTTTTATTCTTCAACAGAGGACATTTTCTTCGACGAAAACTTATTGAGAAACTAATAGAGTTCAATGTAGTTTAACAATTTTATCTTTAATTCCTCGTTATTGCTTGAAATCCATCGCTGGATTCCTACAACTTGCCATTAACCATCGGTAAAGTAGTTCAATTATTTTCCATTAGGGCATAACTGTTACTTTATATTATATTTTCCTTATGAATCATTACCACCTTAGCCAATTTGCAATTAATTTCCTTCAATAAAATCCCCACTTGGAGAGAAATCGAAGTTGGAATGTGAACTTCTAATATATAATGTTCCTGCTAAACTCATATAGAGGTCTCATATTGCAAAGATAAAGAGGGTAATGAAGGAAAAGAAAGGTGTAAGTGATAGAGAGGGGATGCTTAGGAAAGATTGATGAGAATGAAAAAAATGAACCATTAGATTGGGTTCGCAATGCCATCCACTGCCTCAGAACGTGAAAACAAGGTAAATCAATATTAGGAAAAAGTTGAGTATATTTTCTACAAGTGACACTTTCATGCCACTAATGCTTACATGTTGCTGATTAATTCATAAAAAAGAGCAGAAGATGTCTATTGACATTCTAAACTGACGTATTATCAGCAAGGGTATTTATGGTAGAGGTAGAGATTCAAGTTGCTACTTGAAAAACATCAATATTTTATATGACTACAAGCTTAGAAAAAAATATCCTTTTATGGAATGTTTAAAATTAAAAAATTAACTACGAATGTTATCATCACAAAAAGTGTGTTACATGAAAGTCCGCATAGGCTTTCATGCCTAACGTTTTAGCAATATTTTCTGCGCTTGTAATGAAATTAAAATAAAAATTTTTTTAATAACAAGACATTGTTTTTTTTCACCTCTTCATGGTCTAACACCTTGTGGTGGAAGGACTTGTGCGTTATAACCCCAATAGTTATGCAAGCGGGATCAATTATAATTGCTCCCGGTAGTATCGCTCACAGTAGGAAATCCTGGCAACTGCGGGACACGGCCCAATCGGCCGTGTGTCGTGTCCGGCAGAAGGAGAGGTAAGGCTTCCGCGGTCGTCATCTCACAGAACCTTGCAGACCAAATTTGAGAACAGCATTATGAAAGACACAGAAGAGGACCGAACCAGTTCACATAGGAACTTTGAATATGGACGATATTGAGGTGAGGGCAATTAGAAAATACGAAGCGAAATATGGAGAGAGGAAATATGGGTATTTTAGGGTGTGTGAAATTGAATTGGTATTCCGAGGATTACATGAGCGATAGTTATATGTAGACTGACAACTAAGGTGAAGAGAATCAGCGGAAGTTGGTAATATTAAATAAAAAGGTAGGGATAATCTTAGTAAACATAGAGTAAGCGATTGATAGAATATTATTAGTGGAAGTAAAATGAACTTGCTTTGCTCATGTCTGCTTACCCCAGCAGGGGGGGAAGAAATCCACAGGGTATACAATCAATAAGAGGAAATAATTCCGGGTGTTCGTGGAAGGAAACGTTTAATAATGATGGAGGATTGGAACGCGACGGCAGACGAAGGAAGGTATGGTGGCGAGGTAGGGGACTACGGTTCAAGAACAAGGAATGACCGTGTGGTGAAAACAATTAGAGTTTCTGGAGAAGCCAGGATTTAATAACAAGGAACACTTTGTTTAAACACCACAATCCCCCTGCCACACACCTTTTTGGTGGCTCGCAGGGTATTTATGTAGATGTAGATATGGGTAGCATGAATAGAAATACCCAGGAGATTCAGAAATATATGACACTAAATTATGGTTAGGCTTATATTAGGACCAGAGAGATTAATTCAATCCGTATCCGGGAGCGAATGAGGATTCAGATCATAATTTAATAGTAATGAAGTGAAACCTCTGATTCAAGAGGAGAGTAAGGGAAGATGGTTGCAGAAATGGAATGCAGAAGCATTAACCGGGGTAATATGAATGGAGTATCAGCAGGGTGTAGAGCAAATTATGAGTGAGGACAGGGGGAGGGGAACAATAGAAAAAAATAGACAAAAATGTATTTCAAAAAGGGACGTGAAAGCTGGAGACGAAACTATAGGGACGGTAAACAAGAAGAAGACAAGAACAGCATGGATTAAAGACGAAATGATTAGAAAATTGAAAGATTTCAAACGCAGTGTTAGGCAGATAGACGTATAAAGAGTTGAATAATTAAATGAGGCAGGAAACTAATAGAGCCAAATAAGCATGGTGGAAGATGTAATGCGAGGACGTGGAAAATTTACAAAGGAAGGGTGAAATCGGTGCACTGCAAAGGAAAGTGGAAGCACTGACTGAAACCAATATCACCAATCACGGACCCAATATCCTCAAACCACTCTGAACACATATCCAAAGGTGGCTAGATAAAATATTCGAATATTATAATAACCACCACTTGAATTAAAAATAAGAAACGTCATTCAAATATTTCATCTAAATTTGGAATTAATCGAGGCACGGGAAAAAGATGCACTAATTCATGAAAGCAAACATTAATTTCATGTGACGCTTTTACTGTAGCTCTATTTATACGCAGAAGTAATTATTCAAGCATGCAATCAAATTTTTAATAGAACAGGATTGATTTCGTACGCACAGGCATTCAAGATGGCTGAGCTCACTGGAACAAATTAATTACCATTGGAAAGCACTTACAACATGCTTATTTCCCAATTTGACATGGATATGTGCCAATAAATGATATTAAAAATTAATTTTGGATTGACGCTTTCTATCAGTGTGACCGCCCTTTTTTTAAAGATGTTTAAACAAAACATGCGCATTTGTTAAGGGTGTGAGGACATGCGGCGCAAGTTGTGGCCGGGAGGAATCATGCAACAGGACAGTAATTGAAACACGAATACAGTAAGGGACAGATTCCAAATGGAACGGATTGCCTATCCAGCTCCTAAGAATTGATCAGTTGATAACCTCTTCATAAATAATACTTTACCCTGGATTCAACTGCGCCACGGGAAGGGACTTGAATGAAAGAGAGCGGCTATCCCACCCATTTACGAGTACCACCTCGTATTTTTTTTAACCGATCGCCGTGGTCTGCATACTTGTATAAACATAGCCACGGAGGTCACCGCAGAGGTCTATCTCTGGCGATTCATGCTGTGTCACCAGCTATTTAATGAAAATTGTCTTATCATCACTTCAGTAGGAATTTAGTAAATGATTATTATGAATAGATTTTTCCGTGTTCCATGTTGTTGCGATCGCCAATCGTAAGTAGGGAGAATGATTCCTCGTACCGATTGGTCCGCTAGACAAATTTCCTCAAGGGATTCCCCTGCCGATTTATTGTATCAATTGAAAAGTTCCCACGATCACAATGTTCAATTCGCGACATTTTTTTCTCTTCCGGTGGGTAAATTTCGCGAGCTCCTTTCGTAGCATCTCATGTTTTCTAATGATCATTTGAAATTTTCTGCGCGTTCATGGCCACTTTTAACTATTAGTTCACGATCAGCACTCTCAAAAGCAATGCACCTAATCTCTAGGTTTCGATTGCATGTACACACGTGCGCATACCGAGCACCCCTTGAGTCAACATTGCCCGAGTCCCACCCCTCGAACTCTCCGCTTCATCCTCCCTCTCCTCCTCGTCGGCCGTCTGCCCTCCCAACCCCCCCACCTAACCCTCCCCTTATGACTGCGAGCACTGATATTTACCCAAAGTGCTCTCACGGATCCCCGGGGCTCCTATTTACGAGCATTCTCTACGGATCTTACGGAAATTCCCTTAATTGAACACATGAATTCCCCCCATCGCCCCTTTCAGATCCGTAGAATTACAAAGGGAATCCCCCTTTCACACCATCTTTCTCTCTACATCTCTCTCCCTCCCCTGCCCTCAAGTCAGTCACAAGCAGGCTTTCTCTCCCTCAAACAGCTACGCACACCATCCTCTCTCACACGACGCATAAACAAACTTCGCGAACGCCCCATAATCCTCGACGGCAACCAATAAAATTGTTATTACGCCCCTTCAACGGGACAAAAACGTCGCAACGCGTGGATTTATGGCCCCGGAGTTTCAATTGTCCGAAAGAATTGAAAATCCCTGGAATGGAGAGAGAATGAGAGCGTTGTGGAGGGGGGTGGGTGGACTGCGAGGTGGGGAGAACGAGATGGGGAGAAAGATAAAGAGAAAAAAGATAGAGAGAGAGGCTTGCGAAACATCCGAATTCATCGAAATGAAAAAAAAGACCAGGGACTGGGGGGGGGGGGGTTGTCGGGAGAGAGGCAGTCGGGGTCGAAGCGGGCATTAGCCCACTCTTCATGAAATATTCGTAGAAAAGGGTCCCGACCCATTCCCTCACCCATGCTGATCCCTCTCTCCCATACTCTCCCTTTCCGATACCCTTTCGCAAATAAGAAAAACCCTTCCATCCGGAAAAAAAACATTGCCTATGGCTCTCTTTCCCCTCCCGTTTCAGATCCCTCACTGTCGTACGGCATATAAGCTGCTCACTCTGACGAGAGCACACCACGCGACTCGAACGGAGAAATCGAGAAATATTAACAATAAATAAGAATAGTCAACCTTACTACAAGGGTAACTGACCGAAATTTAATTTTGGTTTGCTGAGGGAAGAGGTGCGGACGAAGAAGCTCCGAGAAGCCCGTGAATTTCAAGCATTCAGGATGTGGAGGCCGGTTCCTTTCCCTTCGCCGCCTTTCGGCTTCTCTAGAATTTCTGATATGCAGAGAATTACACCACTTGGATTTTAGATGAGGTTGTCCGAAGCCATCACCCCGAGATTTGGACCCGGGGCAAACTCGATCATTAACCGACCGGTCTGCCCACTATCGGCCACCAACCAACAACCACCCCTCACAAACCTCGCCTAACTTAATCAATCATCCTGAGGGAACGATAAATATTACAACTGGTGAAACTAGCCCTTAAACCCCCATCGGAGGGGCTGTCGGCAAGGAAATCATGTATCGCTTTCCGGCACTATCACGCACGTGGCATGTCCAACATCGAGTTTTCCACTCCAGATGAAACGAATGAGGAAGTAGGAGGGGGAAGGAATCAAATAACAAGGACCTGCTGTACGAACTGAGGGAAATGCATCTGGGCTACTCTGTTACACAAATTTTGCTCATTTTATGCGTGCTCGCTGGGGTCGAAGACTTCCCGAGAGTGAATAACGAGTGCATTCCAGCATGCAGCGGGAGAGTTGATGCACTTGCAGCACGCATGCGGGAGCCCTGCCTCTTCGGGTTCCTTCGTACGCTTCACCCGCACGACCTGCACTGCAGGGTAACCACCTATCCGGAGATTTGGGGACGCGGTTGCCTCAATGCAAAGGCCTCCCTCCCCTACCTCCCCGCCGTCCTCCACGAACTATGCAACGGAATGAACGATTTCACGCTTGCTTTCCGTGGACTGGAAGGAGATATACTTAATTCGTTTCCGATGGGTGATAATGAAAATAATGAACATCTGGAGCAGAGGAGAGGGGAAAAAAAGAGCAGCCGACGGATGCTGCAGTATCCAGGGGAGTGAAAAAAAAGTACAGCATCCAAGCCCGCTGGGATTCGAACCCCGGCGATGACATAATCGAAAAACGATCAATAAACACGGCGGGGCGCATGCCAACAGGTGACCTAGTCAACAAGTGCCTAAAACGGGGGAGAGAATTTAGATACGAGGGGTTGTCAGAGAGGACGGGGAGGAAATGAGAGACAAGACTAAGGAGAGGAACGAGAAAAGGGAGGGATGAAGGGAGGGAGGGAGTGAGGAGGGTGGCGAAGGGTGCGAGAGGGAAGAAGCGGGGAGTTGGCGGGGAGGAAGAGAGGTGAAGCGGAGGCAGAAAAAGGGAAAGAAGGAGACGGACGATGACTGGGAGGCGATGCAGATGTGGTGGAGTGGAGGGAAGGCGGGTTGGGGGGCTAGCGTTGTGGGGGGGCACGAAAGGGGTGAAGGGGGGGGTGTTATGGGCGAGTGAGGGATGGAGAGAGTTGGGGGAGCGGACGAGAGAGGATGCGGGCGGAGGGATCCTCGGGCAGCAGGAAGGAGGGGAGGGTTCGAGGGGCGGGGATGGCGAGAAAGGGATCGATAGAGGGAAAGATGAGTACGCGGGGGTGAGCGAGCGGAGCGAGCGAGTGCGGAGGGAGAGGGGGAAAGGGAGAAGGAAGGACTTCATCTGTGGCCGTGTGATGCCGTGCAATCCGGCGTGAGTGGTGCGCTTGAGGGAGTGACAATCACCGTCCAAAGCCGCCGTCTATTCCCACCCATTGTATTCTTCACTC
Source organism: Hetaerina titia (assembly GCA_037158775.1). Lineage (NCBI taxonomy): Eukaryota > Metazoa > Arthropoda > Insecta > Odonata > Calopterygidae > Hetaerina > Hetaerina titia. The sequence continues at coordinate 57,870,756 of CM073768.1, read as the reverse complement.
GCCCTCCCCCCCCCCCACCCTCCCCGACCCACAATCCCATCCGTCCCAATCGCTATATGGAAATGGCCATAAAGGAATGGCAACGGGCGGGGAAAGACAGGGGTGGTTAAGGACAGGTGGGGTGGAACCGCACTAAAGATGCGGAGAGAAAAACCTTTACTACGATCCGTTCTACATTTTATTCCCCTGATCCCTTCCGAGTGGTCTGAGCTCCTAGTGTGGACACGTTTCCCTTTTGTTTCCCTCACCCTAACCCCTGTCTACCACCCCCGCGTCCCCTCCCCCTCGAAAATCCTTTTCGCCTCGTCTTCCTCCTCCCAACCTTGCTCCCTCCCACTTCACGGTCACCGTCGTCGTCCCCATCTCCACCCAGCATTCAAACCTTCCCAAGTATCCTCCTCTCGATGACACTCTGAAAGTTGACGTCAAAAGCGTTATCTCCAAATATCTCGTCACGAGATTGGAGGGGAGGAGATGTGTCCGTTCGCCGTCACAACGTCCGTACAGTGTCCCCCTCCCCTCGTTCGCGATTCGCCTCCCACTTTCGTTCACAAGCGCGAGTACAAACAACAATTTCTTGTTCCGAGACCGAAAATCCCGGAAAAAGCCAGTGTTTTCCACGTTCCCCTCGCAAATCCCGTAATATTAATCCGCTGGAGGCATTTCCGTTCGCTAACGCCGATGAACACGGGAGATGAAAAATATCTACAAAATTTGACGTTGATGTGGGTTTTTTTTTGCGGGAATGCATTTTTTATTCGTTCATCGTGAAACTCACCACCAGTTCCCGCTGCACGAAACGTAACCTTCCCCCGACAAATACACTAAAGTCAATTTCAGGGAAGAGTGATATTTTTTTTGTTGTCTCGACTTACTAAAATTGAGGCAGATTGTGGTGGCTACAAATATAATTATATTTTATTGAGGTCGAGATGAAATCAGTCAGAAAAATATTTTAAACGATGCATGATTTCCAGGCAATGCATGAAGCAGAATACCGAATAATCAAAGACCGTCTGATTTTTTTCGAATTGGTGATTGAAAACTTATAAGCGACGCGCTTAACTTACTTTCAGACAAATGCAGTGTAAAAGCTCTCGGAGTGGAGACCTTACTCTCGCAATAATTGCAGTTGCCCCGCAGATAAATTTGGAACATTATAATTTTAAAATCAAATGAACCAATGATAGTACTAATCCAAGGAATTGCACACCGTTTATTTTTTTGTAAACATCTAAAAATCGTTTTTCGATTACAAATAATATTTAATGTATCTGACATTTGTTATTACCAGAAATGAAATATAAGCACATTCATTACCTACAAGAGGTAAATATTAATCCTTAACTACGACAAATATAGTCAGGCTTACGATTCTTTATCATCCCCTAACACTATGATAAATGCTACATTATTAATGAAGACAAGACTCGTAAAAACTCTGATATGGAGCGTAGCTATCTATAGTATATACGGCGCGGAAACGTGGTCACTGTAGCAGGAGGATGGACTTTGATTGGAGGCTTTTGAAATATGGGTGTGGAGAAGAATGGAGAAGGTGAAATGGACCGAAAGGAAAACAAATGAGGAAGTACTAGAGATGGTGGGTGAGGAGAGGGGTTTGTTGAGAGAAATCCTATGGAGGCAGGAAAAATGGATGAAAGGCGTGTTGAGCGTTAGTGGAATGTTGAAGAGGGTAATAGAGGGGAGAATGTTGGGCAAGCGAGGTAAGGGCAGGAACAGGATAGGGATGTTGGACGGGATGAAGGGAGGAAAGAAGTACACCGAGATGAAGAGAGACCTGATGTAGATTAGGTTGCTGGATTGGGTTTTGTTTGGAGTTGCAAAGTGTTTGTTTGATAGTTATGTCCATCCAAAAACCTACCTTAACCGATAGATCACCTAATAATAATTAATGAAGAAACGGAAAAAAGGAATCTTTTCAAAAATTTATATCCTACAACTGGGTGGATTTTACGAGTTACTCGTCACTTGTTCGTTCTACATTCCTTAACGGAATGGAATGATAATTAAATTTGGACATTTGGTTTTTTCTTGGTGGAAGGAGCTTTAAAAATTACAAGGTGAAGCTTCCTGTCAACTGACGAAATGACGCAAGCATTAAGTCAACAAAGGGGGAGAGATTTTACACCAGACGGGAATATTTTAGGTAAATTCAACGACATAGAATAAGACGAGGGAAGCAGGAGGATATGGGAAGCAAACGACATTAGTTCTCCTCAGAATGGGATATTCCAGCTGTATTTTCAAAAGCTTCGGAAAAGGGCGAGAAGAATTTCACGAGAAAAAGCTTTCAAAATGGAATAGGAGCAATGAGTATGGTACATAGCTGGAACTATGGAGGGAGGTTTATTAAATAGATTCTGAATCCGATCTGAATTTGAAACGGGGGTTCGAGAAAAATGTGCTGGAAGGCAATAATATTATTTCACTCACTCAAAAAGAAAACATACTCGGAAGTTCGTGAAATACAATCCGGAAACCAAATAAGTCATGCAAAACTCGTGCCGCGAAGCCAAAAATAAGGAACCTAATACTCCAAATAAGAACACCGTGGAACTCGCTGAATCAGTAATAAATATGCAGTCACAGGAAACAAAAATCTGTGTACAAGCGGCTTAATTGGATTCGCATTTAGGTATTCTGGAGTTTTTTTTTATTTTACTTTCATTAATTATATCATACGACAAAATGTTAGAGAGGAAAGAAGTCAGACGCAACGTTCTTTTGAGAAGTTCAGGGCTCGTGAGAGTGAATTCCAAGTAATCTCAAGTTGGTAACAACAGGAGTAGAATTCAGGGTTTGCCACCCGGCTGTCGTGTCCACCCCCCTCCCCTCACCCCACTCACTCCCCAGAACTTTACGATTTAACGATTTTCTTCTTTTCATGACAAGAAGATCCTACTTGACAACCTCCCGACAAAGACTTGACAGACAAGCTCACCCCTCCCTCCCCCCCCTCCTCCGATCCTAGAAGCGGATGAGACCCCAGGCGAAGGGAATCCTCAGGTGCCTCACTGCCTCACTTTCGCGCTCCCGGCCCGATAGCGGCGCCAACGAGAGGGAAGAAGGTGCAGGTGGGAGGGAGCAGTCGGGGAAGATGGAGTAGGGTACGGCACCTTGATGAATTTGCCGAGACGGGGCGTAGGCACATTTGCCCCCTTTCTGATCCACGGCGCCACTTGGCACCAAACGACCCCAAGTCGCTCCATACCTTTGACAGCCACCGGCTGGCTTGATGATTAGACCGAACCCGTCACCACTCCATCGAACGCTTCCCTATTTGTTTTGCCTCAAAGCGACAGCCACATTCTCTAAATATTACATATTACCTTAATGCAAAATGTGTATCGAGCGCTGGTGAAGGTGGCTACATATTACGTTTGGTGGAACATACCTCTTTGGCCAACAGTCGTAGATAAAACTAAACGACCATAAAGATGAAGCTTCTACAACTTTATTATTTATGTAACAGCGCAAAGGAATCTTAAAGGAAAATTCTCTGCACACTTGTACAGTGAAATTTTCTAGAAACGGAGAACATCAATCTGCTTAACGATTTGGTTTACGTATCAAGGTGAAATATTGCGTCGACCGTAGAGTATATTCCTTGATGAAAAATGAACTTAACAACACAAGATCAGAGAAAAATAGAGGGTACTTTCCATTTTATTTTGATTGTTACGGAGATAAATTAAATGACGTAATCTCAAAATTACTTATTCAAGTGTTTGCAGAAATATGTTTACGTATTAAAGTCTGTCGAAACCGTGTCCAAAAGTACGAACGATTCTACATCGAGATTAAAGAATTGACATTAACGTACACCGGACAAGGGAAAGAACGACCAAGAATGAATAAGAGATACTCTACGATACAAGGGATAAAAGCGTTGTAAGAGTGCGGTGGAGAGAGAAAGCACAAGAAAAAGGGAGTGGCAATATGGGATTGGAATAGGAAAGGACGTGAGAGGAAGAAGTGACGAGGAAGACGGGCGAGGGGACGAGGTATGTATGCACGGAGCATATTAATTAGAAGGCTTTAAAGTCGATAGAGCTTGGATGGCTAAGAACAGAATTAAGGTCTGAGCTCCTATCCATGGAGTAAAACATGGTGAGGCTTGAGGGGTAATTCATGACTTGGACGACAATGAAACCAACCGTTTCCAATCGAGTTGAAAAAAATATTTGGAGGAAGTTACGCTTGTTTGATATTTTTTTCGAGGCCTTAAATTATATTTATATTGAGATTGGAGTAGTTTGAAGATGTTGGCGGAATAATCTGAAAATATTGGATGGAAATTTTTAGGGAATGGCAGTAATTATTGTCTATTTTGCGCGGGTCACACAAAATCACTCCCAAGTCATAGTCGTTTCACATCCAATACTGTATATTTCACTGAATTAGGTCACCACCAATCAGGGAAATTATCCCTGATTTATTATTAATGATTCCATGGGCGGTAGGGGAATACTCGTATGCTAAGAAATGTAGAAGAGTAGTTCTTAACTGGGTAATTTTGTGGGAAATTAGCGTTATATGTTCTCCAAGTTCGGATTTTCGTGCGTGATGCTTCCTGTTTTTAGGTCACGAAATAGGCGAGAGAAATGGGATTCCTTATTGGTTTGTTCGCGGCAGTCAATTTACCATAACTTTTCCCTTTGGTCGGGACAGCCAATGCAATTAAGGGCTAAAATTTGAATCTCTGTCAGTATTAAACTCAAATTATTTGTATTTAGCTTATAAATTGAGACGTGAAAGCCTGCACGAGCGCTCCCAGTCCACGATTTCCAACAATACGTAAAGTGACCTTTTCTGTTCCTTTATACCAAGTTTTCGTGAAAAGGGCAGCTTAAATCTATCTCCTGGGTATGAAGTGGATGGAAATGGAAAAGGATAAAGAAACACGATTCAGCAAAAATATTCAGAGAATGAATAACTCATAAAAATATGAATATCAAAAGAAGAGTTTCAGCTGTTAAATTGTCATTCCTCGGGAGTTGGCTGTGGTATTTTGTCTTGATTGAGACCGTTTTGTAAGCTTTTCATTTCCGGTTTTGTTGACGTCCATATAAAATTGTTTACAGCCACTTATATTTCCGTGTATGAAAGAGAATACCTTATCCATAAATGAAATTTGTGATTCTTAATACTAAAAAATAACGAAGGGACGTAAAGGGAAGAGAATTCATCATATTTTATCTGCAGTAAAGATAAGTCGTGCAGTGATGTTTACTCAAAGATCTGATTAATTATGGAAAATGAATATTATCTCTTCAAACTTATCACTGCAAAAAAATTGGGAAATATTGGCCTTTATCAATTTTATCTTGAATTAAAAAAATAGTTCATAACAGGGTTAGTTGGAAAATTTGAAATTTAACAGAATTGAATAATGAACCGCTTAAGATTTCTTTCTTAAAATTCACGTTCATACATTAAAACTTCAGCTTTTAAAATCGAGAGGTGTAGTTGCCATCCTCGACTATTCAACTGCTGATGACTTCTCGAGTTAGAAATTAATTCACATAATCTACATCGACCAGTACATTTCCCTGCAATAGTAGGCACTAAGTTACTTCATTAGATAAATATATATTTATACACATAGCACTTGTGGTTTGTGAGAAATATCGAGGATATAACAGTTGTACTAGAAGAGGAAATGTAGATAGAAAAAAGAGAACTATCACTGATCAAAAGAAAGCCATTTTTTGCATATTAAATTTTCCATCCCACCCAGTAAATAACAATGTTAAAGGTTCACTAAAAGGGATCTAAAACGGAGCTTTATCGGAATGTTTATTAACTCAAGTGCCTCTCTATTATCTATCATAATAATTGGTCATAATTATATTGATATCTGTACAAAATCTAGGGCGGAGTAGATGGACCAGTACTGGATACCGAAAGTTCAGCTACCAGTTACTGCCAAGATTTTAAAATGCTGCGGATTTGACGGCAGTTGAGCACGTAACCTAAACTATGTCAAAGCGTCATGCACCATTGGGACTCAATTGGATGTATCTCTGTAGATGGACTCAATTATTTTTGCAGGACGCATATAACTTTTTCCCTTAGTTAATAAATCTATAAAAATAGGTGCTATGAAAATGTCGGAGGATTGTATTTCGTTCCGAGCCATAACAGGACTTCGAAATTACGTGACTATGTAGAGACGTGTTCTCATGGATACCATAGAGGAAAACTTAATAAAAAAATCCAATATCATCCCGCACGTGCTGAAGAATTACATGAAGAGATTTTAAAATAGGTCTGATTATTATTGTAAATAAGGTTTGAATTACTACATACATATTGACAGACGACATTCGCAAGGCACATCTACACCACTTACACTTAACAGAATTTCACCAATTGTCACCTACTTTAGTAAGTATACAGAAACACTCGATGTTATTATTATGAGGTAATCTACCGGTTAGGGTAGGTTTTTGGATGGACACAACTATCAAATAAATATTTTGTAACTCCAAGCAAAACCCAATCCAACAACCTAATCTACATCAGGTCCCTCTTCATCTCTGTGCACTTCTTTCCTCCCTTTATCCCGTCCAACCTCCCTATCCTGTTCCTGCCCTTTCCTCGCTTGCCCAACATTCTCCCCTCTATTACCTTCTTCAACATTCCACTACCGCTCAATACGCCTTTCATCCATTTTTCCTGCCTCCATACGATTTCTCTCAACAAACCCCTCTCCTCCCCCACCATCTCTAGTACTTCCTCATTTGTTTTCCTTTCGGTCCATTTCACCTTCTCCATTCTTCTCCACAAACACATTTCAAAAGCCTCCAATCTACGTCTATCCTCCTGCTTCAGCGACCACGTTTCCGCGCCGTACATAGCTACGCTCCATATCAGAGTTTTTACGAGTCACGTCTTAACATCCCTACTCAACGTCCCCGTCATCAACTCCCTCCTCCTTGAGAAAGCCTCCTTGCCTAGCGCAATTCTTCTCCTTACGTCCCTACCACTTTGCCGTATTGGTCCAAAACACTTCCGAGATATGTAAACTGCTCTACCTGTTCTATTTTTTCCCGCCTATTTTAATATTTTATATATATATATATATATATATTTATTATTATATATATATTTAATATTATATATATATTCTGGAAAATCGCATAACATTTAAAAATATTTATTATTTTTAATTAAGTTCCCAATAACTTAACCAAAATATCAAATTAAACTAACTCAAGAATAAGAGAGCCTTTTTCTTCAATTAAAGATTACTCATAAAAAATTGGTAAAGATTTTTTTATGACTAGTCCGTAAAAACTAAATGATGTCAAAACGAAAATATACGGGGAAATATGTTTTCTTTTATTTGCGGCCTCACTTGCAGAGCAGGCGGTGTGCATAGCGGCTAACCCGAAGGTCTTGAACTCCAATTTCGCATGAATATTACGTTGGAGGGAAAAGAAAAATATTCAAATTATTTCGGCGAGCTATGCTAAATGTTACCGATCTCAGTCACATCGTTCCAATTTCTATGGCTTCTTGAATTTTATACACTTTTCATTTATGTCCGGATAGATCGCACAAATTATTTTAACAACGTCAACCGTTTGAATGAGGTTCGAGGGAGTTTCGACTCTACTAAAGACTTTAAAGCTAGATTTCGCAGCTGCGAGCGTCTTTAATTTATCGGAAGCTTAAAATGAACTAACATTTGAATTCAAATTTCGGAAAATAACGAAGATGATAGGATCTTAACGTAAAAAGGCCCAAGCGACGAATTCTAGGGTCCAGGGATAAACAGGACTTAGCTGAGTAGGAAAATCTTCCTGCCAGGGATTTACACAACAATGGCGATTTATCTCTCCAGTTCAAAATCAATAACACTTGAAATTCATATCACCTGCGCCGTTTTACATTCTATAAGAGAGCGGATTCTTTATGGAAATCGGTTTGGAAAAGGAGGCTGCATGGACGTGCATGAAATCAAGAACGGAATGACTGACTCTGAATTCTCCAAAGATTTGGGGATTGGAGGCTCGGGGCACACTTTTGCATACTAACCCTCTCGCATGGGCTGCAGGATGGAGACCAAAGCCACCCGAAGAAATCCACAAAAATTCCCATGGCGATTCTTGAACAATCCTTTGCTCACCTCAAATGGCATGATTGCGTCCACGTAAAAGAAAACCAAGGAGGATGGATGACAAAATTTAAAAAAAAAACAATTTCATTTGGCAAGGTAGACTGTTTCCACGGATGATGGTAGAACACATTATGATGCTTCTCGGCTCCCCAAAAGTTCCGCATGCATGGTGGTGTTTGCGGGAATGCTCCCTTTACAGGAAAACTTTGTTCCACTCTTCGAAGTCATCCCCGAGAGAGCAATTGATTGAATTTTTAAGCCTAGAACACACGATAGTGAGTTTATGAGCCTAAGAGATCCCACTGCTTTTGGCTTTGCTTACTCTTGAGGAATGATGTTCTAGGATAAAAAATAATTATACTGTGGTGCCCCGCGTGCATGGCGTCGTATCTATCGATCTAAATCGGACATGGTGCATATCTGTCGAAGACTAGTATCACATCCCCGAAGTTCTTTCGTAATGTTTCCCACCAATTGAAATACGAGGCGTATTCTTATAGTAAGTACCGTTTGCTTATATTTAAATATTGGCGTTCAGAACACAGTTTTGCTCCTGCAGCGCCATCTACTGATTCATTGAGAAGCTATAGCAGCATTTGTTTTGTTTCAGAAGTCGTTTGCTTGTCCGTGCATGCAAACAACAATGTCCGCGACAATCGTTAATCCCGCCAGCTGTGAAGTGCGTTCTGTCATACGATTCTTGTATGCAAAAGGATTGTCGGCTGCTGAAATTCATAGGGAATTATGCCTAGTTTATAAATCTACAGTTATGAGTAAAGGAAAGGTTAGACAATGGTGCTATGATTTTAAAAATGGACGAACAAATGTCCATGACGAAGAGCGAAGTGGTAGGCCCAGTATTCTGACCGATGAAATTGTTTCGCAAGTGGAACAAAAACTGCGATGTGATCGTCGATTGACAATTAATGGCCTGGCTGAACAATTTCCTCAACTTGGATGCACTACTGTCTACAATATTGTTACGGAAAACCTCGGATACCACACATTGCGTGCAAGGTGGGTACCGAAAATGCTCACCGACCACCACAAAGAGCAAAGAATGTCCAGTGGACGAGAGTTTTTGGGTCGTTAGGAACTCTTTAAACCACCCACCGTACAGTCCTGACCTTACACCCAGCGACTACTTCCTCTTCTTGCACTTGAAACAGTGGTTCGGTGGACAACGTTTCGAAACCGAAGAGGAACTTAAGAATGGCGTTGTCGATTGGTTCAACCCTCAGGCGGTGAGTTTCTATGCAGATGGGTTAAAGAAGCTGGTGCAGCGGTAGGAAAAATGCTTAGAAGTGAACGGCGATTATGTAGATAAGTGAAGTAGGTTGTAGCTAACTAAAAGTGCCAATAAAATGTGTTTCATATGAGTATATTTTTTCCTGAGACCAAACGGGCCTTACCTTATGAACACGCCTCGTATGATAGTAATTCCGGCTGGAAGTTTTCCTTAACACCATAAATGAGATAGGTACTCGTGTTCACGCGGTAACCATCTGCCCCTCCTCCTTCTATTTTATAATGCTTAGCACAAATTTTTTATCCCTAAAAATTAATAAAAACAAACTGAGTGCAAAAATAAAGAGGATGGCCTCCCCACAAAACGACTCCAAAAACGTTAATCTCCTTGATAACAACAAAAGCCTTGCCTGAAAACTCGAGATTCGTGATATTTGAGTCTTATTGCAAATAATCGCAAGTGGTCCTCATTTTCTTACAAAATGAACCAAAGAATAAAAGCGAAGTATTTTTACATTTTGTAATACCCTTGAGATGGGGAGAAAAATCTAATAAAAGAAATATTGTTTGAATGTTCGATTCGAAATATTTGAATATACAATAAGTGTATATAGGCTGACATGCTCCCCTCGTTTAAAGACGTGAAATAGTCCATCAATATCCGAAAAGTCTTGCATGAATTGCAATAATATTAGAGAAACATGAAATAAATACGTAGTAGCTTCTGTTTTCGGAGAATTTAACATAGCCACTTAAAGCAACTTCATCAAACTTTTCAGTCAGCTGCTAGCCCACAAATTATGACGATGGGAAGCGTACCAACTAAATATTTATTCCCTTGGAACGGGGTTCAAGAGAGAAATAATAGCAACAAAAATATTTCCACAAAAAAGTTGCAGAGTGAGTGAGTTGCAGAGGGTATCTCACTGTTCTCATTGTGGCTAATTTGATAGTTGAAATTAATACAAGAAGTTCAGATCTAAAATTAAGCGCATGATTCATTCATATGCTATCATTCGGGTGCATATTCTCGGTCTGGAGCACCATTCACAAAATCGTAGCCAGGTGGTTATCTACTTAAAGCGTGTGCTCGAAATGATTCCACGGGCGGTGCTAATAAATGTATAAGAGCAGTTCTTAACTGGGTTATTTTGTCCGAAAAAAACACTTAATTCTAGATATTAATGGCTGGGTGTGTGTGGATGAAAATTTCTCATCGATTTTATACGCACAAATTGTTCTATATATCTCCGTAGTACATTAAAACAACTTTTTTCCGGGGTAAAGCATTCCAAATCAAACTTTTTTAAAACCAGCAGCACTAATATTCCGGTGCATATGTACTTAAAGATCAAACAACGATTTCATAACCCTTTCAAAATTTTTAATTTTATTCTTAATGCAATTGTTTTCTCAATAAAATGCTGCAGGTGAAAATCGGTCCTTTACCATATAAGTACGCCATTTAATGTTGCGTGGTACATCTTGGAGTATCTATTATTACTAGGGATTAAAGCTTAATAATACATTCTTAAATCCATTAAGGTAACAGGTTTATCATTTGTATTATACGGAATAAGGTGGACACAGCCTATAAAACGCTACAACGATACATTTTGTTGCTTTTCCTGACAAACACTAACTCAGATCCGACACTACAATAAGCCTCTCATAGCATACTTCATTTCTACTTTTATTCCATCGAACATATCTGTCCTATTTATATCCCTTTCTCCTCTGCCTAACGTTCTCGCTCTATCAAATTCTTCAACTTCCCATTGCCAATCAAACCGCTCTGCATTCGGATTTCCTGATTCCTTTAGATTCCTTGCAGCGATTCTTTCTTCTCCTCTACCATTCATTCAAGTACATGCATGTAGCACTTCCTCGTTTGTTTTCCTTTCCGTCCAATTAACCTTTCCCATCCCTCTTCACAACCACATTTCAAAAGCCTCCAATCTACGCCTATCATCCTGCTTCAATGACCATATTTCCGCTCCGTACAAAACCGCGATCCAAATCAAACTCTTGACGAGCCTTTCCTTAACATCCTTACTCAACGTCCCTGTCACCAATTCCTTCCTCCTTGCGAGAGATTTTTGCCTAACGTAATTCTTCTCCTTACGTCCCTACTATTTCGACCATTTTGGTCCAAAACACTTTCGAGGTGGGTAAATTGTTCCACCTGTTCTAGTTTATGATATTCTCTTTAAATACATAAACAAATAAATTTTATACGACTTGGCTTCTCATCCTATGCCTAATACATTGACTTTCCAATTGACTGACTCAGAAATTATTGCAACTCCTTTGCTCGCTGACAAACTAAAGTTTAATCATCCGCAACCCTAACTGATTTAATTAATTTCCAAACGTCAATCATTCCTATCCGAAGTTCTTCCCATGCCATTCCGTCCACATATATGTTGAAAAGCACAGGTTTTAATTAACCTCGCCTTACTCGTCTTTCTAACACTGCCCATCCCGAATTTTTTTATCCGTCATTCGCACCTGATCAGTCTAAGAATTGTGGATAAGCCAAATAATTTGCCCTGTTCTTCATCCTCTCGATGATGATCATGAGAACCACTTTAGCCGCGAACGAAATCAAACTTATTGTACTGTAGTTCCCACATTCATTCAGTGCAGCATTCCCTTTTTGGAAGAGTAACTAGCACTGATTAAAGGAAGTCTTCCGGCAAAATTATTCTCTCATGAATACTTCGAATTAATTCATATCGTCTATTGCCAGCGTTGTCCTAAACATTTAAGTAGTTCCATGGGAATTTTCTCTACCGTCACGGCCTTATTTGATTTCAATTCCGTTAATGACCTTCCTATCTCATCGAGTAAACCTGGACCAAAGCTATCCTCATCTACGCCATAATCTTTCTATGTCTAAGCTTCCTAGGAAACTCATTACCATTTAGTTCCTCCACATATCCCTACCATCTCTCTCGAATCTTCCCCGGTTCAATTAATAATATTGCAGACTTATCTTTGAAAGTTGGCACGAATTTTCACTCCTTACCTTCAGAGAGGGCACCTCTTTAGCGAACTCATTTCCCCATTCCTTTGTAAACTTTCCATGACCTCTCACTGCGTCTTCCACCACGCTTCTTTCGCCGTATCCAGCCTCAGCCGTATTGTTCGACTCTTCACACTTCCTTCTACCGAACGCCGTGTTCATACTCTTCAATTTTCATCTCTCGTCTATTTTTCTAATTGTCTCAGCCGTAACCCATGGCTTTCTTGAACTTTTCCTATTTACCGTTCTTATGTTTTGGTTCGCTGCTTCGATATCCTTTCAATTATACGTTCCCATTTTTTCCCTAATGAATCCGTACCCTTTTACTCAATCATGATTTTCTCTGTAGCCCACTGATACTTTCTCTGTAGCCCATTGATAACTCCTTCCTTATCGCCCCGGTTGAAATTTCTACATTCCATTTTCTTCAAAAGTCTTCCACGCTTTATTCTCTTTAATCTGACGTTAATTATCCGTAACTGCAAAAACATGAACGGAATCCGCATCTGCTCCCGGGAAACTGTGCGAATTCATCTCTAAATAGTAATTCTGGGACTCACCATAATAGCCTAAATTATAGTTTCCGAATTCCGAGTCATTTTCCATGCATAACTAGGTAAATGAATAAGACATAGCGGTCCTTCAAGCAAATGTCATATAACTACTCGGAATATTACCGCAAATTAGAATTTATGGAAACTAATGACATCAACTAAAATTATTTTAATAAAAACTTCAATTTCTGAGAGTGTTAAGCTTGTAAATTCAGTAACTTAAGACAATGTTGCGGGACAATCGCTAATTCACATTGAGCACAAGTTTACCCTTCACCTATCGCCATCCTCTCTCCGTCCGCTTCCTTTTTCCCCAACTTGTTTACGGAGTTTTAGGCGCTTCAGGGAAGGAAAATATTTGAGTAGCCTCTCCAGACGTTGACTCGGTAAATATTAAAGAAAATCGTTCTTCAGGAATGCAGAGTAAAGACTTAAAAATTTAAAATTCTTTACACTCGAAAGTACCTTCTTTTAATCACATAGTTTAAAGAAACAAGAGCAACACTACATAGAAATTCCTCCGAAACACTGCAATTGGTGATTATAATACTCGCTATACTAATATGAGCGAATAAATAAAAAGTAAAATAGAAAACTCGCATTAAGAAAGGTGAGGGAGAGTTGAACATGTGAGTGTTTTCGTAGAAGAAAAATACTAATACATACAGACTTCTGAGAATTAATTATGAAGTTCTAAAGATGACTCTGGTTGGAGCTCCATCCGTCACTAAGCGTCAATATTTTATAATTTACCTTACAGCCTAATATTAAATCAGCCTAGTTTTCCCTTTAGTTGGACGATTTATACTTCCGTTTTATGGATCCTAAAATTTTTGATATATTTTTTATTAATCCGCACGGAGTTCCGTTGAATGATGGAAATACCTTTTTATTCCCGTTCTGGAAATTGGATTCTATTTGAGCGTTCGACTGGCTCTTCTTTATGACGCTTTGTGTTCGACAGTGAAATATTGAAGCAGTCCTGGAACAAGTAATTAACATGATAAAAAGTCAATAACTTTCATTTTTTTAAACTTTCAAGCCACTCCGTTGTAGATTATTGTTACTCATTGATCATATTTTGGATTACTTAGTTTCACCAATTATTACCAGTAGTAACCAATTTTTCAAAGGAATTCTTATATTAAATTAAATGTTAAACGGTTGCGAATCGTTCCGATGTTATAACCACGTGAATTGTGTTTGGAATTGGATTTGTATTCCGAAAACACAGCCAATTAAAATGGTTATTAATAGTAGTAAATCTGAATTCAAGATTTAATCAACATGGATAACACAATGTCACGTCCAAACAGTTATTCATAGTTGATAACACGATTGATGTCTACTCAATTTTCTAACTTTCGATCTCAAGTAACGAATGAGTTTATGAGTTTACGAGGCGATATGACCTGCCCAATACGAAAGGGCACTAATAAAAAGCAACCAATGGTGAATAATTCAATTCCCGTAGTCAAAACGAGGCCCTTATAACACTTGCTCTCTTCCCTGCATCAATTTTTAATCGGATAGCAACGATCTTTTTACTTCTTAAATATCACTCTTGAGTTCAACCTTTAATTAATAAATTCGATCGCCTACCCTCAGACAGGAGGCCGAACCTAACCGATTTTCCCGCATCTTTCCCGCTGCGGTAAACATGGCCCCTCGGCGTATGTAAGCCCTTATCTCGCTTGTTTTCCGCCCGCCGCCCTAGACTCCCTCCCTTCCACTCCCGAAAGGATCAACGTTCCACCTTCGAAAGGAGGTTAGCTCCACGGATTCCGGTAAAAAAAATACGTAAGGAGAATGAAATCGAAGGGAAGCGTGGAACCGATCACATCATGTGGCCTAGGGGAGGAAGTCTCAACATAACCGCATGGATCTAAGTCGCTCGGATATATATCGAATTTCTCCGCTCGCCCGATCCACCTCCGGAGCTCCCACATCCACCGGTCCTACCATCATCCTCTTCCTCTCTCTCTCTCTCTCTCTCCCCATCACTCTCCCGCGCTTCCCTCGCCCGCCAAACCTCGACGGCGCATGCGCCTGCGGATTCGAACGCCCATCAGCTGATCGGATCTCGAGTTAAAGGGGATGGGATGCGCATCTCCGACCCACCCCCGCGCTGCCGTTACCTTTCACGAGAAGGGACGAGTAGGGAGTGGCACGAGGGAAACAGGGAGCGGCGTTGGAGGGAGTGGGATGGGTGGCGCTGCAGGAGAGCGAGCGAGGGAACGGCTTCTGGGCGCCGCCGCCGCCGTTCGCCGGCGTTAAACAGAATTTGGGCCGGTCGGGTGGAAGGTCGCGGAGGCCACCGGGTCGAAACCATCCGAAACCATCGATAACTCGCAACCGCGACTCGTTGAGGGAGATAATGGTCGGGGGGTGGATTTAACCACTGTTTGCTTAGTGGCGGCCACACACACGTACGCGGCACGGCGCAGAGCGGATGCAGGAGGCACGTCCCCGTGGGAGGGTGGGAGGAGGGCGAGGGGGCGGAGGCGGCCTGGGTAGGAGGGAGGGCTAGTGTGCCACGCATTGTCTCCGAGGGTCCTTTCCCGACGCTATCTCTCCAGTTCGTTGCAATCGCGGCGCGATACGAGACCGAATCGGGACCCCTGATCGATCAAGCGTGTTTCGACGCCTCTGAAATGTCCGCAAATCGATAATTCCGTTGTCCCCTGTTATTTTTTTTTTTCGTTTGAGTCAAAAGGAACAACATTATTATTATTTACTTAACCGAGCTCCACGTCCGCGGCCTGGCAGGAAGGTGCATACATTTTTTAAAGCGTCGTGAGAAAGAAGGATAAAAAAAGTGAGCCCTGGCGATTTGCTTCGATTAACAGTAACTCTGCCTTTACACATGGCCGACTTTGTTAATCGCGGGAGTTCGTGCTTAATCTCCCATTCCCGAACCCATCACTACACAAGTATTTATACACATTATTATTGTTTGGAAGCAGAGTAAGTCAATTAATCCTGGTTCTCATCTTCATGAAACGAAAATGATGTGAACTATTGGCAGTGAATATGTACGGTGTCAATTCTACAGCCAATAATGAATTACAATAATTATTATCGGCTATAGGACTGACAGAATTCATTATTGGCTTTACGATTGACACCTCCTCTTCATGGATCATCAAATATATATCCGGATAAGAATTGATTTGTTTGCAGTAATATAGTTCCAATAAGTGTGCAATAAAAAGCATAATTTAACCTTCAAATCCCTGTCAAATGAAATCAGTGTAAAAATGAAATTTATCCTTAAAATTTTCGAAAGAAGAAAGTATTGCAAAAACTGAAAACCGTTAGACCTCGCCTGTAGTTAGACAAAATAATTTTTCTTGGCGAGATAAGCAAACTGTAAGAAAGATGTTTTTTCAATTTTTTTGCGTCAAGTATTGCGTTTCTGGTTTATTTTTAATTTGATATGCGGCTCAAATTATGCCAAGTAATTAGGGTTACTGAAAGTAAAAGAAGAGAGAAAAGAAAGACAATTATTTTATTGCCAAAATTATACTAAACGTACGAATTCGCAGAAGAAAAAATCGAGAATAGAACATGGCACGGACGAGTTTGATCATAGAACATCTAAAAGAAACAGTAGTACCTAAGAGAGTTAATAAAAATAATATCGTATTAAGATAACATCCATTTCACGAATAATTTGATTAGTACCTTTGATAAAACATTTAAAAATGTACGTAAAATGCAGTTTACCTTCAAAAATCTACTGACAAGGCGATTAAAAAACTTTACCTTTTTCTACCGAAAATTAATTTATTATTAGTGGGGTATTTATTAGTAGAGTTCCTACCTTAGCGTATGAAAATTTCGAACAAAATATTTTATAATAATTACTATTTGAGTTTCATTCCTTTTTACTCGATTGAAGAATATAAACTGGATGGATTGTACGGCAAAAAATGTAAATCAGGACCAAATCACCATAAATAGCATAATTATCATAAGATTTCTAGGCAAGGTCAGTTATTTAGTATTTGGAAGTGTATTCTACAAAAGAGTACGTAGTTACTCAACTCACTCAATTTGAAGTGGCCATCATGTAAATTATTGTACATAACTTTCCCTCCTCTACTTCTTTTCTTACTCCGCTTGCTTCCTTCAGAATGTTATCCCTTCTTAATGGGTACATTCCTACCCAATTTATCGTCAGCCTCTCCACGAGATTGCTTCTTCATCCCACCCTTTATTCCTCGGCATATAGCCATCTCAAGCCCTATCAGTTCATTTTGCATTCATTTACCTGCACAACCTCTGTTATAAAATCTATTACGGGTTGATACGCTTCACATAATGACCATTTTTATTTAACAAAACTTTATATCTGACGTTTATATCTTCGCACTATTATTGTGGAAGACGGAAACGTCTTCATTTCGGTTTGTTATTATTTATTCTATATACACTCTTTTCTTCCTGAGTTTTGGTCTTTACTACGCCAGTCCCGACTTTACTCTAACGTACATTTGCTCAATTTTAAAGGTACAGTTTATTCAAAAATATATGCGTGCTCATTTCGCGAAGTCAGCATTTAACAATGAATATTCAGAACATTTGAATGTAATGTCCAATCAAGAGACACGGAAACATCTTCTCAACATTGCTTTCGTGCTGAATGTATTCAGAAATATTCTTCCATCGTTGGATTCTTAATTTTAGTTTCGATGCCGAATTTAGCGGATTCAGTCATGATACACATATTCCGATCAATGGATCAAACAAACTCGAAGACGCAGTACAATTTTTCTTGGTAACAAGTCCTAATTATGACGTAAGTGAACCAAAAAATGTAAACTACCACCATAAATTGCAATCATAACGACAGTGAAGATCGCTCACAGACGATCAAAGACGTTTTGGAGGTTGACCGGAGGACGGTCTCGGCATTCTTTGAGCATAAAGACAATGTTAAATCGAATAAAAAAATACAGACTTCAGACAAAGATCCGAAAAAATATTCAAACAAACGCGTAACCGGAAATGAGACAGCAATTAATAGATTTCAGCTGAATTGATCACATTTTTTAAGCTTTTGCTTAGTATGTTACTACACTTCACACTTCTGATTCAACAGAAAACTTACGTTTTCGTGACTTCAAGCACAGTGAACTGAGGAAGCACTTCTCTCCTTAATAATTCTCATAAAAAAAGTGAATGCATATTTTTTCTATCGTAATTTGCGGATCAATTATGGTTCATTTTAACCGTATTTATTTTATGCATAAGTTTTGTGAACTAAACAGTCATGTCCTGCTCAGTTCCATCAGTTGCTCACAGATTATCCTTAACCATTTTCATTAAGTTCAAAAAACTACCATGATGCAGAAAATGTAATACTATCATATATAAAGGAGACCGTTATATATATATAAAAAAACCATAAACACAGTAATCAACCCGAAGGTCGGTTTAGTAGGTGATGGTAGAGCTCACCCGTGTACCAAGCCCGACGGCGTGTGAATATTCACACATCAGGGTAGGGGGGCCAGTTCCTTTCCCTGTGCCGGTTATGGTTTCCCAGGAAGATCTCGTACTCGAAAAATCAACTACCTTGGGTGGAGCTGCAGGTGCCCAAAGTGCCTTGCTCGGGAATCGCCCGGGACCCTCTGGTCAGCAGTCCAACGCTCTACCCGCTAGACCACCGCGACCCCGTTATATATATATATATATATATATATATATATATATATATATATGCAACTAGTGAACCTAAATATAACTAGTGGGATCAGTTAAGCTGTTTCATATTTGAGGAACTGAGTTTAGCGATGATTCAAGTGAATGATGATCGTATGCCTGAACTTGTGGGGGCAAAATCAATATAGTCCAAAAATAAAAGTGGGTACCTTATAGTTAAGGAAACTTTTATTCCATATAATGGGTGATTTATGGCAAGTCCATACGCCTCTTAAGCCCTACGATCGAACGCATTACTGTTTATAGGCACTCTGAAGTTCGGTTCCCTACGGCACCCAGTTTCAGACCCATGGGCGAGGAGTTCTTCAGGTTTCGCACATATCGGCCACCAACACGATCCCCAGAGGGGACCATCCTCACTCCCGGGCTCTCACCAACACACTTCTCGATCATGTCTACCCCGCTGGACCTATCCATGTGTTACGTCACACGCCAAGGGGCGGAGAGTGCTATATTTTGGGAGGGAGGGGCCGAAAGAATTCTGGCGTCACACGGCAAGAGCACAAATT
Source organism: Hetaerina titia (assembly GCA_037158775.1). Taxonomy (NCBI): domain Eukaryota; kingdom Metazoa; phylum Arthropoda; class Insecta; order Odonata; family Calopterygidae; genus Hetaerina; species Hetaerina titia. The sequence continues at coordinate 57,851,535 of CM073768.1, read as the reverse complement.
TTGCATGATTGAAGTCACGCATGGGAATAAAATAAGTTACTTCCGTAAATACTATGGCACACGAAGAGACCAAAGGTTCACGGTAGAGTCGACAGTAATGATTCATTGCAGAGGCATTAGAAGTTCAGGATTGGGTTAAGTTGGGGGTGATTGAAAATGTGTAGCTTAGTGATATTTGGGTGCGAAAAAAAGGCGCCCGGAAGAAAAGATAAAATATGCATGAATTTAACCTATTGGAAAACCCTAAGCTTCGCGTTTTCAAGAATAAAGTTAAATAGCTAATCAATTATTCTACCGGATTATCCAACCATATAAAGTGTAGAGGGGAAACGCTTCACGAAATGTAGTTGTAAGTACAAGCACGACATTACAAACGTAAGTATTCGGTGGCAACAACATGGCAAGATTCAGTACGAGGTTCGAATTCCCCCCGGAGAACTTTCAAAGTTTGGCGGACGCTACTTGCAACTTGCGCAGGGCTAAACCTTATGAAATACGTTTATTTATATTTTTAGCCGACTCAGCAGTCGCTACGAAAACAAATAATTTAAAAAACTACGAAAAAGGGTCAAAGGATATGATTTAGTGTAACTGCGGGCTTGGAGCTTAAGAGTTTGCAATCGTCCGTGGGGGATTGAAAACTTTACTGTAAAATGGCCAGCGCCTCGTGGGAAGTATTGATCGAGGAGTATAATTACTACATTTTTATTTCAGAAAACTATAGTTATATAAATATTTAGTTTTCCAAAAACTTCCCTCTAAGGTGAGTTCTTAAGGAGGCCACGACACAAAGCATTAAACTTACATTATGGTCGAACGTAACTTAAAAGCATCGACTTTGGTCGATTATAAGGGTTCGACCAGGATCAGAAACTAGAAAGCATCGTGAACCCATCGCATTAAACACTACACTCGGGAACTTAGAAAAAAAAAACAACTTGGGCAGGATTTTTATTGCGATTCGATTTCACCAGAGGCGCTTCCACACACTTTCCCCGACTGGAGGGAAGAAAATTAAAAAAAAAAAGGACGCCGCGAATCCTGGAAGGAAACATGAAGTGCTCCAATTTTATATTCTCGATCGCTCAGGACGACAAAGGAAATTTATTAAGTCATGAATGCGAAATAGATGGATACAGCACCAGCCATTTACTTCTGGAGCTCCTCTCCCGCCCCCTCAATCTCTCCTCGTCGCGGGGTGAACGTACTGGAACTACCTGTTTATTTAGCGCTCAAGCGCCCGAAAAATTAATGGCCCCGGGCATCAGCTTGGGCTCCCTCGAACGTCGTCGCGGCTCGCCGGGCGAGGGAACGGAAACAAGGGGCAGGGCAACGGGCGGGGAGGAGGAGGAAGACGAGGAAGCGGGGGGAGAGGAAACGTTGGCATGGCACAACAAGGCGAGGGTACTACTTTTCTTCTTCTTCGGGGAGGCGAACAAAAGCCGTGTCGGAGTGGGCAAATTTATGCATGCCTTCCTTCTCAGTCGAGTACTGGGGGGCCGAAAAAAAAGGACCTGCCTATGTCTATATCACTCTGGAGGAATTGGGTCCAGCGCGGTTAATCCGCGAGGAAAAGAAAAGAAATGGGATTGGCTTGTTTGTCTTCAGGCACATTAACACAAAATTCGGTCATAGGGGTGTGGGAAGGAAAAGTAGGCACACTATCCGTTTTTATTTCAGCGGATCACGAATAGCCAACCAGCCAGTTTCACACAACAGAGTATGCCAGCTATACGCGGTCCAGTATGTATGGTAAGTAGTTTCTTGTGACCAGAGTTAACTACCAGACGCACATTTTTTTCTCAGACATTCTCTTTGTAAGAGCCACCGGAAATTTCCTAGCAGGATTCTATTTCCAGGATGTTTTGGGGAAAAAGAATTGTATCTCCATTTTCCCCCCACCTAAATCGGCTTTTTCCTATATTTAACTCAAAGATTTGGTAATTCTTATCATTACGAATGTCAGCCGACGAAATTCGCGGATAAAAGAATGAAAATTTGAGAAAATAGCTTATCTAATTCATAATTTTATATATATGATAGGCATGGAGGATGGAATACAGGCGAGAAGCAGGAGGTATGTGGAATTGAAGAAAGGTTTATACAGTTTTTACAGTATTTATTTAATATTACGTTACGTGGAGCATGCAGCAGTTCTTCAACAGTGGTTCCATCAAAGACCTACCTTGACCGGTGGACTACTCATAATAATGATTACTACAATACTTGGCTCAATGTGGAAATTTCTTCATCGTGACAGCAAGGTAAGAGGACTATTTAAACAATTCAATTAAAAAATAGTTCATACCGTGTGAAATTCTTCGCCTGCTCTAAAACCTTGTACCTCAACCTCATTATCAAACATAACAGATGTGTTAAGGCTTTAGATACATAGCACGGAATAAAAGGGGCGACACACACTCCCAGGGGATTGAATCATCGCGTCTTGATCATGTTATCCGGTGCGCCGATGGCCCATTTTGCGGCGGGACATTTAGTCAAGCGTTCGTCCCCTATCCGAATAATTGAATCAGTGACCCAATTGCATCCTAAACGGACGAAGGCGCAAGTTCAACGGAACACTGTCACAAAGCCACGGAAATAATTCAAAAATGGGTACCTCCATCATTATCAAAGGAAATATTTCTTCGATGGATGCTAAATTAAAGAGAATTCACCACATCATGGCATAAAAAAAGCTCACATTCGCATTCAGTCACCAAAAAGCTCGAGGGTCCCGAAATGAAACGCCGACTGACACTACACTCACTTCCCCTTGTAACGGGACGCTGCTCCCAAATTGAATCCTTCATCAGTCAGCATGGACAAAGGGACTGAAAAACGGTGTCAAGTATAAACAAATCCACCCCGCGAGTGATGCCCGAGGCGGATGAATGTCAAGCCAAACTGCTGCGTTATCTGCCAGATTAATGGAATCGATGTTTTTAAAGAACTCCGGACGGCAAAGAAAACGCTGGAATGGAGTGAAATGCTCAACGCGAGCCTCTTTGGGAGTTACTCGGATGAGCCCGGAAATGTGTCCCGTGCAATCTTAACGCTGAGTTCTCCAATACGCCTCGACGCGTTGGTATGCCCGCCCTCTCTCGACTGCAATGAGCCTTGAATTCCTAGGGAGAGCGAAAACGGCGCGCAGTATGACACTCAGCGCAGGGTTTCGCCAGATGCTTTGATAGGATAGTACATCTTGGATTCTCGGATAAGAATGACAAACAATTAATAGTCACGTAAAAAAAATGAAAACAATAGATTTTAATAACCTCTGAAATTTTTAATACCATTAAAGGTCATTTGGAAAACTATTTGACATTAAGTACGTATGTACCCAGTAAAAACTTCGATACATATCGACAACTTCAATGGTGGTCCCTTTCAAAAGAGATTACCCCTCGCGAGAAATGGAAATTCTAAAATTCTATTGGGACAAAAAATATTGAGATACTTCCGAAAACGTACGCAAGAATCCATGAAAATATGGATTATATTTTCATGGACACGGTTTTCTTTGAAATACACCTGACATCAACCTCTGAACCGCCGTCTTTGATCATGGCTCAAAAGATGCGAATTTCTTTGATCCCGAAGAACTAATACGCGCAAAACATAAAGGCAGAACGACAAAATGGATAGATCTACCGATCGAAATCATTTAGTTTAGGATTCCAGACTTGTGTTTTTCCAGACAGATGAATTTTCCATTCGCATACGCAGTTCTACGCTTATGAGGTGTGCCGCATGGAATTTTCCAGAAACGCCACGGGAGGAATTCTGGGAAAGGAAAGCCCCTAAAAAAATAAGTATGTATCACAGGTTAAAGAAGAACGATCGAAAAGTGCAGGCACAAGGCATTTTTTGCAAATGGAAGTTGTATTCAATAGGAAAACTACCTTTTAAGCGGATATAATTCTATGGCTATGGCTTTTGTATTGCTCTTTCTTGTTCTATGTCCATTCTTTCATAACGAGGAGGCAAAATCATCAACAACTGGACAAAATAAACAGCCTAATTTAAATATTCGCACACGAAGAGAGAATAATTCCTGGTCCTCCATCGAAATACAACTTTATATTAAGCTCTTGATTCAAACCCACACTACATATTCCATCCCCTCTTTTCCATTATTCAATAGAGGTTCACCATCAAGCCAAACTTCGGAATCCAAATAAAAGGCGTCTCCATGACAAATTATCGGGAAAGCTCTGAAAAACAAACACACACGAATGCTTATGTTCTTATCGCCAATTGCTATTTCAGGTATCTCAATCTCTCCACCAAACTCAATAGAAGCAGAGTTCTGCAAACAGAATAGTAGCGGTCTCAGAATTAAGTGAAAAGGGGAGTCAATAACGTTTTTCTGGCAGCATGTGTAGAACGATGACTATATTTCAGAATTTTTGGAAAGATTCAGATGAATATACCACAACGGAATTGATTCAATATTTCACAGAGGGTTTTTTTTTCTAATTTCTTCCTAAACAGCATTTCCTTTGGATTTTTATTAGGATATGCTGTCCACACAGTTCATGCAAATGGAAAGAGAACATTCATTTACCGAAATACATTTAGGTGCTTCCGAAACCCTTCAAATTATGATTCGTTTAGCCATTAATTAGATTAATCAATTAATCTTCCAAAAGTTCCTATTTTACAAATTTTGAACGCAGAGTGGAAATATTACAGTTTTCGCGTTTAGTACGATGGGTCATTCAAAGGGAAATTTTACCCTTTTTTCGACGAATTTCAAGGGAAATAAGAAGCGTATTTCCATCAATAAACGTCGATACATTCAAGGAAAGAAATTATCACCTCAGTGAGAACAAAGTGAGGCACACTCAATCAGTTGAAGTACCATTCACAGCCACACACTGCTGCTGGGCTGCCTTATCTAGTTAATGATGCACGCCAAATACTTATTAAAACATCAATATTTAAGGAATTCAGTGGACCAGGAGTTTCAAAAATAATTTGGAATAAGCTGATATACTGATTGTTTCGGTAAAAGCAAATTCGCGAAAATTAAGCAAATATTATGATCACCACAGGCATCGGAAATAATACAGAACATGTAAATTAAAAATCTACGCCAATTTTACAAGACAATAATACAGTTAGGTAACCTCTTCTTCCCCTGTAGGTAACCTCTTTACTAAGATGAGGACAAAGTCATTTTAATTACTTACGGTGATATCAGAAACCATAGTAACTTCCCATTGGGAATGAGAGAGACGACTAAATATCATTTAATAATATGAATAATTAAGGAAATATTCACGCTGTGTATTTAAAAATGATAAATAATCCTTAATTTTCTAGAAGTGGATAAAAAACTGATGTTGTCGAACAAAAGAGGGTTGCTAAGAGGACGGTTCGCTTACAGCCTACCTATTTGTTTGAGATGAAAAGTGTCCAACAGGCGAGGATAGGCAAATAACGGACACAAGATTAAACGGCAAGTTTAGCTTCCGGGTACATTAATTCACGTCAGATATGCAACTAATCTTCCAACGAAAAAAAATAGAGGAGAAGGAGAGCAGAAAAGATCTTCCGAGTCGCATTTGGAAGCCCTCCCATACTTATAATTTTTTTCGCTATGGAAATTGCACGTTAGCGAAATTTATATCTCCATGGAACAGATTGGAAATAGTTTGCGAACGAAGAACAGAAATAATCATTAGGATATACAGAGACCAGCAAAGTTTTTTTTTGTAGATTATGTTGCATTTTTGGGAGGGGGGAATAAAATGAGTTCTCCAGAGTCGAAGAGGTGGCTTGGCTTTAAGAACATTTAGATTCCGAGTCCAAGGCCCTGAAATCCTTATGTCGAGGCCACGCTTTGTGATTCCTCAAGGAAAAGGTTATACCTCAGATTCGAGGGATGCCGAAAGAAAATAGTACACGCCCTTCCACACACTGCGCGGGGTTGAGAGCCCTAGGGTTTGTTATGAGGCCAACGTTCACCCGTCCCTTTCCTTCAACTCTCTCTTGTGAACGGAAGGTCTTTTTCTAGCTGGAGAGGTTGGATATGGAGGAGGCGGAAGTTTGGCTGAACGACTCCGCGTTGTATTGATTACTGTATTCAGGAAATCGCACTTCTCGCCTGAATTTTTATTTCCTTTCCAAAACGCATGCTCCGCCACTGCTTGGAATATTTGCAATTTCCGGCAATTTTTCCCGGGGCCCTATAAAATTACAACTTCTAAACAGGCATACTTCGCCTAATATTTATTCCGGCAACGTCCACCTTCCTAGACACATTAAACAATCCTTTGTGGCAGCCAAATTCGATCCTTGGGGCTCTTGAATATTTAAAAGTTCCTTTATCTTGGCCGACGAATTTACCCACGATGTCACCGTCGCATTGATTACATTTACTTTCCGCCGCAGCTCGATGAGATATACTACTCCTTCCACCACCAACATCTCACAAAAAAAATCCAAAAATTTCCTTCGGAATGAATTTTTAATAACCTTGAAAAAAGGGATTGATGGAAAACGGGAGGAAATGGATCGTTAAACGCGTTGAAAGCTGCGGCTGATATTTTTTTCCCTCCAAAATACAGTTGTCGATAAAAATCCCGGTTCGGAGGGTAAAAATTCCTTGGCAAATAAATCAATGGATTCATAGAACGTTTATTTTTCCTGTTTTCAACGATTAGAAATCCAGGAATTCTGAAGAATATCGATTTTAATAGGATAATTTATTCCACCGGTTACTAACATCTTTAAAAATATCCCATGAATTTGGGATTTACTTTACACAGTTGAGTTTTGAAAAACATACGTCTACTACCAAGGTGAACTGGCTGCTAATAATCCATTCATTCACCATAGTCATTTGTATTTCATAGCTTTTTAACATTTTCTGGAATGATTTTCTTCTCAACAACGTTCATAAAATGATGCCTTCTGACAAACTTTTCAACAGCCCCTCACCATGTCCTTCAATCAGTGTGTTCCTGCTTCACCATATTCTACTAACAGACCGCTTCGCTCAAATTGAGAACTGAACTCGCACATATCTCTGGGCAACTTACTTTTCCCAACCTCCACCGAAACTTCATCTCGTAAATTTTCGCACCATGCCCACTCCGCTTTTTGGTTCCTACATATATTTAGAGCCTCATAGGGTATATATGAGATATATATACATGTATAACCTATACATGTATATATAACATGTATGTATGTACGAGTATACATACACACACAATGCATTATTGAGGTACCCTAACGTCCTCTCCTGTAGACCCTTTAATTAACCAATCTCCTCCCCCTAAGTGTTCATTCCACTCTAGATTCTCATATCTTTGATCCTAACTGCGTTAATTTATAGACTTTATATTTCTACAATAAATTAATTACCCTACCTGCTTTATATTATCCTCTCTAGCTCAAATAAATAGCTTTACTATTTCTTAAAAAGCACAACGCTTTCTGTTGCCGTGGCTCATATCAGCACACTGGCTTTTCCTTCTTGTTAAAAACTGGTGCGAATAGAAAGTATTTTCGCCAAAATTAATGCAAATACCGAGTTTTTACACTTTTACCGTAAGGGAAATAAGAGCTTTTTTTGCATATTATTGAATACTAAAATTAAATTAAATAATATCTCAATGTAGCACAATATAGCTAGTAAAAAATACTGAGTATGCTAAATGGATATGCTCAACAATATACTTCGTAGATTGTCAGCATAAATATCACAAGTATCCTTAAAAACGAGGGTCAAGGAAAATGAAAATTTCCCCACCTTTACGAAATATCATTCGTAGATGAAACTGTTCGCGCGTTGAGAATTGTGCATATGGTTATAACCAACGATTAGTTTATTATAGATCATACGAAGTATTCAGACTGTAATTGGGAAACAAAGACCAGTTTCCAAATAATCAAAGATTGATGCAATATAGGGCAGTGTAACAAAAGGGATATGCACTGAGCAACACAGGAAAAATATCTTGTACAGGCGACTCTTTTATGCCAAATGAATGCGTAATTCTTCAAGTTATTTTCACGAGGGAAATGTCTACAAATACAAAAGCCACATTACTAATGGAGTGGCAAAGAAATATAGGCATACAAAATGTGCCCATTCATTCGGGATTAACGGATCGGCAGGCAAACGCTGCACTGGGACTTAAGTAAGTCATTGCCTTTTATCCTCAGCTCCTCAAGTTTTCGCGCAGTCTTTGCCAAGAGCGACAAGGACGGAGCTCCGATATTAGGGGCGTCACTTGAATTCGCTCTTGGTCGCGTTTAAGGAACGACATATCTTCCCTTTGCTCAAATACCTGTTTTATTGAGTCGCGCTAGGGACGAAATTATCTTTTTGACGAGTGAATACTCCAAATATTAAATGAAGTGATCATCCTTTTAACTGAAGGTTTTCGCTGCGATTAATATTTTTGTATATACGAATAATTCGTTTATAATCGCAATTTTTCGAATCTCGCATATTTTTTTTCGCAATTTCCTGCGGGAACCTCGGCATATTTCAAAAGACTCAACGTTTCGTTTTTTTTTCATTGACAGCGTTGCCAGGCGTAAATTTAAAAGACCGTTTTATTCGCCACCCTTCCATGCATTCTGTTGCCATGGTCGTTGAACATTGTAGACGAAATTTAAAAAAAACTTTTCAAATATCATTAGTCTATTTATTACTCATTGGTGAATAGGGATTTTTTCCACACAGTGATTAGACAATCAATCCTATTAAAATTATCTGATCGTTTGGAAATCTCGAATTGGATGAGAATAGTACAAGGCCCATGGGGCTGTACAAACCCACTTGTATAGCCCCATTTTTTTCAAAAATATAATATTATCTAAGAATATCTAAATTTTTCGGTTCTCAGATAGTAATCGTCTAAACCCTGGGCGGTAAAGACCTTTGACAATCAAATGGATATTAATGGGCCACTTCATATATTGCAAAGTTTTAAATATGGTAAAAAATGGCCAACGACTGTTTCGCCGGGCGACTAGAGTAATGATGATAAGAAAATCGGATTTTTTAGTTGGTATCAGAAGACGTTCTCAGCAGGAAAAACACAGCGTTCAGTCTTTTGAGAATACGTTTAAATGTGCAGCAGGAAATCCCGCAAAAATTATATGGCGAAAGAGATAATCCATTCGGGCAATTTAGAACGGTCTTTATCTTCGTTTTACAAGATATGTTATCCGATGGGCTATAAACAAAATTTTCATGGATGGATTCATAAAAAAATCACGTTAAATAGGTATTCATAAAACTGAGGAAAATATTTTTCAAATAATCAGAAGCAAAGGGCGAATCGAGTTCGAATTTTTATAATTGATAATGCCAAATTTACTACCCCATCAAACTGCGTGGATTGGTATCACAAACCTATTTTTAGTATTGAGAGAATTTTTGAACGTTATTTATTTCTAGGCACGGTAAATTTTCTTACTTGTTAAGTATATTACTTATGAACTATGGATACTCTCTTAAGTTATTCTCAAAGGGATCATTCTACTTGGATTTTTTTTATTGTCCAAGACATTCAGAGTACTAGACTAAACAAATAAAAAATCGCTTCGTCCGGAGACCACAGTTATCAACCCAAAGTTTGTTGTGAAACGTAACACCTTATCTCTTATACTATAATATCCAAAACGTAACATACACTCAAGCCATTGGGAAGTATAAAATAACCTAATCCCTGAAATACGGCTCATAGACACAACTGAAATTTTTAAGAAATTCACTTTTACGATGCCCAGTCGTAGCGTGCTCGCCACGATTCTCTTTACAAGCACGGATGTATCGATTTTATTAAGGTATATTTGATTGCTTGTACAAATTCAGGGCAAAAATAAATTGATCCAATTAAAGATAGAGCGTTTCATAACTTGGAGAGAACAAAGTGTCACGGCGAAGGGGCGTGTTGACAGCTTTGCATTTTAATTGTGACAGCCTTTTAATTTAATTGTTTAATTTAAATGTCATTGATTTCCCCATTTAATAAATTAGAATTCCCGCAAGTTCATAGAGACATGAATGTACCCACTTTTCACCACACTCACTAAAGTCGATTTCCAATCCGGTCAATCGGCGTACATGTTGGAGTTCATGTGGATGCGACCTCTAAATTTAGATAGCTAATACGACGACACAAAAGGATCTAAATGCATTTCGTGTTTTTATTTTTGAAACTAGAGGCCTCATGCTAAAGTTATCAATAGCATATTTTCTAAAGTGAACAGTATCCGACTATGCTTTCGGAGAGTGAAAGGAATAATGAATAATTGAGTTGGCACATTGTGAGGATGTGTCCCATCTTATATGAGCCACTGATCCATACATAGAAATTTATCAATCGACATGAACATATAGTAAATATTTCAGAATCAGGTTACATTCATTACCAAATGTGCCAAGATTTAGTAATATTTCTTATTTTGAAACTTCGTGGAAATGTGAAAATTCAAAATAACGACATCACGAAACCAATTCGCTGGATTTTCACATAGCGGTAATTAAGCAACGTGAAATTTTATTTTTTTTTACTAATCCGGCTGGATTTACACAGATACATTATTTCACGGATTGCAAGAAAATAATTACACGAGGCTGAACGACTAATTTTCCGACAGATAAAATATTTATAGCAAGAAAATTAAATATTTTAGGAAGTAACCACGAAAAAGTAAAATTAACATTCGCGCAGTGCTCTATTATGGTTACCCCGCCGAGATAAAATACTCTGGCGAGAATTTACGTATTTACAACCCGGGCGTGACCCATTAAAACGACAGCAAGGCGAGGAAGTAGGCGTTAATGCCATCAAAACGTTTCCCCGCAACAAGTTCACACTTGGTCATTAACTTTTGGCGCCTGTGATTTCGGCTTTTCCTAATTAGTGGGTTTCGCAGCTCGCTCATCTTGCCTTATGGCAAACACAGTACTGCCACATTCGTACACACAACCCTTACCCTTCCTTCGTATTTTTTTCCTCTCTCCCTCTCTTTCCCACCCTTTTGTGTTATCCCTTTCCCTTCTCCCTTATCCCGAGCGGCCTTCCACCCCGCATTCCTCCCTCACGGCATCTACCTCTCTCACTCTTCTCCTCACTCTCTGCCTCAATTCTTAACCCGACGCATGCGCCGCGCGCTTCCTCGGCCATTGATATCCTCGGGAATGAGCAACAGTCGATCTGTGTCTGTGCATCGGAACGGGGGTCCCGCTGACTCTCTCTCTCTCCACATCCGCACACAGAGACACACGCATAATTATCACGAAAACCTCCATCGTCCCTCTGCTTCGAATTCAACCGATTCCCCCTCGTCCATTCATTTGAGTAAAAAATCGCTCCGACCCTTTTGCCGTCACGTCACTCTGCGTTCCGAAGGACTCGGGGGTCGGAAGTCACCCTAAACTTGCAGCTTTTTCCAAAAAAAAAGGCCACTCATAACCACTCCTCCTCCACGATGCCCTGAACTCCCTCCTCCTTCGTCGTCACGCTCCTCTCCCCTCCTCCAGCTCTCCTCGTACACCTCCCGAGACACTCCTTCCCCACCAGCCAAGGCATCTCCCTCCACAACGCGCACACACCCTTCCCTTCCCCTCTCCGACCCGCACCCCCCAAGCGTATTCCCGCGTACACGCACATCTTGCCCAGCCTTTTCTCGGCTTCCCCGCGTGACCATCAACACTCTGGTCCAGGTGCATGCCCGTCCTCTTCCCTTGCCGCGACTCTCATTTCAATTCCCCCACCCACTTCCCCCCGCCCCTCGACCGGCCACCCGTCGTCTTTTGTGATACTGTGTGAATTTGTTTGGTGCGTGTGTTTGTTTGTTCGTTTGCTCGTTTCCTGCTTTCACTCCTCTGTGTCTGGCGTCGACCTTAAGTTGCGAGGCTTCGATATCAGTGCGTAAACAAGACCGGCCGATTAGTTCTGCAGCCAAGTGCCTTTGCAAAACAAAATATAAAATTTTTTTTAATAAAAAATCACTCTTTTCGCAGAAGAAGACTCGAAAACATCACGCGATTGTTGTGGGACAGAATTATCTGCTATCGCTTTCGAATTTCTCGGAAAAAAAATTAGCACAGCATATTTCGGCGCCACGAACCCTTAAAGAGTGTAAATCAGGCCTCCTTCGACGTCCCCGCGGATTGTAACCATATCGCAATTTACTCGGTCACTCGAGGGAACTGTTTAATACAGACATTGACTTTGATACTTCCATAAAGTGAGGATAGAATCTGCTATTAACGCGTCTCAGGACTTGGACCATTTATGCAAAACGAATGCAAGAGAGGTGGAAACTTATATTATAAGCAATTAGCATTTGTTAAATCCGTAATAATCCGGAATAAATCCACAATAAGCGGAATCGCTACAATCCAAAATCAGCCAATTTGAGCATTTAGCAATTATATTAGTAAGCGTTGTGACTTCTCTCTTACAGTTGTATAACATTTAAAAACACCTTCAATGCCTTCCAACGATTACTCTATTCAACAGAAGGTGACCATCTGAATAATTATGACTTCAAGAACGGTGAAATCCGAACACTGAATTGAATACCCGTGAGTCATACAAAATTCTTCCCATACCTATCTCCCAAACGCATCTTTCGTTAAAATGTTATCAGAGCGACAGAGAAATTAATTATGCTTCAGTAGTGAACGACCACAAACTCACCCAAATGGAAAACCATGATCAGAGGTACTAGAAGCCAAGTGCCCGTGTGTTTGTGATAGTGTGTGGCTGAGGTCGAGATCTGCTCCAGAAGCTGAAAATCAACCTGTTGTTCATCCGCTGAGCATCAGTCAGTTCGCCGTCCTCTTGACTACAACTCCCTCCCCGGGGCCCTCGACACGAGTGAGCAAACATTCGATTATTAGGTAAGTGTCAAAGTCACCGACGCAAAGTGTCACGACCTAAGTGGGTAACTCACCACCTTTCGCGTCCGCGCTTTTTACCTCAATGTCATCGCCAAAAATTCGTGGACGAGTTGAAATGAAGAGGGTGTTTCGGAAGCGGGTCGAAGAACTTCAAAACTTGAAGAACTTGTTAAGTTTCGAAGTCAGGAGAACGTCAGAGAACTGTTGGAGACGCTCCAAAGTTACGTATTTAACTCCTGATAGAGAATTCTGCTCCGATGAACAAAATTAAGTGAGGTGTGGAATTTAATTCTTGCAATTCGCTGATTAGGTGAAGTACTCTCCATATTCATATCTTTACCAAATGTTGATTGACTTAATTACTTAATATTGGATGAATATGTATTTTAGTTGAGACGGTTAGTCTATTAAATTCAAACCAAGGGTCATGGATGCAGCTATCACCTAGATGATAGATATTGTACTACGGGGAAGGATTTCTTAAAATGTAAACGTTTCCAAGAGGTCTAATCTTCTACTTCGACATATTGACCCGCTATTCGCCTCAACAGCGGGTTGTAGAAGGTGTTAAAACCTTAATTGTGACGTAGCATACAATTTCAATTTTAATTAGGCATAAACCATAACTAATAATAACAGCTACGCCCAAATGTTTTGTGTCTTAGTGTTTATTTCATTATCTTATAAGTTATCTTTGAAGTAGAAGAGAAAAACTATTTTTTAAATGGGATTTTGATTAATTTGATTCGCTCATAATTTACTCTTAATCAAACGAGTTTCGAAAGATATTTCATGTTGTAAATGAGAGTTTAAGTGTTAATACATAACTTTGTCACTCCCTGGTCTATATTATATTTTCATACTCGTATATATACACGTACATGTAGATTAACCCTTCTAAATGAGAAATTATTGTATTCTCGCTCATATCTCACTTATGGAATTACATCTGGGTTTCAGATCTTATGATATATAATTTTAAGACGCACATTCTATCGTTCAGTCACTAAAAAGAAAACCAAGACGTAGGCACACGCAAAGCAAAGATTATTTAAAACACTAAAAACAGCTTTTTCAAATATATTTACAATAAATAATAGATTACATCCAATGAAGCTCTACTTTATACTGAAGTAATAAGCCAAGTACTTAAGTAAAATTTTAATAAAGTAATGATTAACTGCAAATAATTAATTAAACGACTGCATACTATTGAAAGAATTCTGGAGAAGCACGGCACCAAATTTTGGAAAACGAGCAACTTGGATCCAACTTATAAAAGTGAGAAAAAAACATGGCTTACGATTCAACACGTTGATTTAAACACGAGTAATACTTCTTCAGTGTAAAAATTATAGAGCATTCAATTTCTATTTAGATCGTGAGAATAAAAAAAAAATTGAAATTACATAAAATACATGTGTAACAAACATGGTTAAAAAAAACTGTACCATGAAGTTCAGTTGGACCCATACGTTCCTTATGTTCCATAAAATTAACAAAAGAATAGTAAATGTGGTAATTTGAGACGGATGATGTAGCACGGTGGGGAGAGAGAAAAAAATCGCAGCACGCTTTCACCAGCGATTCCGGTGGGAGGTGAGCGGGTGGTAGGAGTGAACATTTCGAAACTTCAGGGCAAACTTGAAGAAACCACATTAAAAACGTAGGGGCTTCAAATAAACTTAAGTCTCTGGAAACAAGGAGAAAGAAACATTCGGAAGAAACCCCACATAAAAGTAGTAATGTCGTGACAATTACATCTCTCTTTCAACAACCCTCAACCAAACCCACCGAAATTCATAAAAGAAAAATCAAAGGCAAAAATCCGCTGGCACGCCATAAACTTGCCTGGTTTAGTTGAAAGCATCGCAAGTACATCTGGAAACTAGGGATGAAAACTAATTTATCAAACAAGATATAATTTATCAGTATTTCAGAAAGGATAACAATTTGGATTATGGGAATTAGAAGAACTAGAAGTCTGCACAAATAACGTATTCCCTTGACGATGATGCCTCCAAATGCCGTTATTTCAAATATTTTGCTTCAATTAACATCCGATTCAGACAGATGTGACATTTAGTCCGAAATCTTTTTTTTTCCAGACAAGAGCAAAAATCCTAAATACTCACGTTGCACTGATATCTTCATTTCTCCGTAATGAGATGAAAGTCTTGCGTAGCCCTTCAGCAATATCTAAAATGGTCCCACATTTCCCTTCGTGCTCGTCTGGAATTCGCATTTTAATGAATGGCCTTGTACCAAGCAAACCCTGCTCCCTCAAGCATTTGAAGGGAAACCTCCCATCTCCATTCAATCTACGTGGTTTCAGTCAAGTGGATAACGAAGGATAAGGACGCTCTTGTATCCTTGTCGCGCCGCAACCCACACATCTTATTATCGCAATTTACAGAATGCTTCGCGTTGACTGAAGTGGCTCAGCAGGCAGTCTTTGAAGCGTGTGGCAGGCAATAAACAATACTTAACGGTGGGATTTGGACGAGAGATGGATAGAATAACGAGAAGAGAGGGAATATGTCAAAACAGGAAGACTGACCAACGGTAGAAATAAAACAGTACGAGATCAAAGGAGGAAGTGTGAACTTGGAAATTTAAGTTTCAACATTTCTTAATCTAACTTAACTTATCATTTGTGTTTGCGAATACATCACCACATTCTGACTTAACTTTAACGAAGCGAGAAACATTTATTGAAGCTTTCCGCTTTTCTACTTCTCTCTTTTCCGATCACTATTTGTCCAACTCACGAAATGAGGTCATTTGAGTAATAATTTTTTAAAAGGTTTATCCTATTTCGTACCTTCCTTTTCTATAAAAATTCTCATTCTTCATCAAACATGAACCCGAAACTGCAAAAAATTAATAAAAGACGCTCATACCGCTTTGAATGCATCATCCAAAATTTCGCGATTCGTTGACACAAATGAAACACGAACTTTATTATTAACCTCTTAAATTTCAAAACAGAAATGAATCCAACAAATTCAATAAAAGGGATGTTCACCCCCTATGAAATTGAAATCGTACGTTATCTAACAAAATACTTACGTAACACGAGAACATTCCTCGTTACGTATTATTCTTGTCTAGTTGATTTCGAGAAATAGTTGGAATAGTCCCCGTTTCTAGTTTTGAGTATACTTGCATTATTGGACAAAGAAAAATAATATAGTTCAAATGTTTCAAAAATGTATAAATGCAGAGTTCTCTCTTTCAATAAAATATCTCTCTCTTAATGAATTTTATATTAAAACTACATCACAATATTACAAATCGGTTTTATAAAATCGAAATCTCACTATAAGGGTACAAAAGTACAGTAAGGCGTGGTTGAAGTCATAGTAAATAGGGTAACGATGAAATTTATCCCCATTAAGATTAATTCATGTATCGAAAGAGTAGATAATGATTATGGATATGTAAAAAATATTTTAATCCAGCAACAATTTTATTTTTAATATATTCCCTTGATGAGCTTTATTCCGGAAGTACATCCGCTTGTACATTCATCTCTCATTTTGATAAATTGTTTCGTAGAATCGCGGATATCAATTTTTGTCAACGCACAATATATCTATTACGAATCTAATTGCGACAAATGTGAAATTGACAAATACTAGGAAAACTATACGCTAGACATATTGTACGAGTATTTGTAGTTAGAAATTTATTTATCTAGAATTAATCAGCGTAGCTGATTAATTTCTATTTTAAGATATTCATATGACTAGGATAATAAAGTCAGCTTTATTTAATACGTGTCATCTGAAGCAGCTTTTTTGTTAATTGTATCAAATTAATTAATGAACCATTTCCATATTTCAAAAAAGAAAAATGCATAAAATACGGGATGTCAATTTTAAGTATCCATTTTACATGACGACACAAAGTCCACCTTATAAGTATAAAAAATTGATGAATTACATGATAACTTTAGTGTTTTGCTGGCCACCCATTACTCACTAGTATGATGGCTTACTACAGGACTTGACAGAAAACGTATTCTCTAGCACGGCTACCCTCACGAGGGGGAAAAAAAAGAGACTGATTAACTGCTTGCTTCGCTTTATATCCCAAGGCAACGTTTACTGGGGTTTCCCATTCAGCCCACGTAAATGAAATGATAAATCCACAAATCATGATTTTCGACCCCGAGGCCAAGAAAATATTCCCCGAACTAAAGGAAACTCTTTCTGTAACCGTTAAGTTAAAAAGGAAATACATCCAGGCCTTCGAAACGTTTTAGTAGGTTATAGCATCAGCCAACGTTGCGACCTATCTGTAATTTACACTATACATATTCTACCAGTGTCTGAAGTTTCATTCCAAAGTATATGGTCCAGGTTACGAAGTGATTACGTTCAAATTATACCTCTGATAGGTTAAAATTAAAATGAATTCTTTCAAAAAGAGATAATTTCCCATAGGGTCATAATAAAATTTTCGATCTTTTCCTTTTAACAAGATCTCAATGAAGCACGTAATATTTACAGGCTTTTGAGAGAGAAGATTTTTAATTAGTATACACATCTACTATGTATATACTGGAAGTGATTTATATTTGCTAATAGATAATTGGAAACTTGGCCACGAGGCTTCGTTAATAGCGCACAGAGAGTACGTGCCAATTAGCAAAGACCACTTGTTCGTCGTTGAAGTCTCACCCATTGTAGTTTAGATGAGTGTTCACATCTCAATGACACGAATTCA
Source organism: Hetaerina titia (assembly GCA_037158775.1). Lineage (NCBI taxonomy): Eukaryota > Metazoa > Arthropoda > Insecta > Odonata > Calopterygidae > Hetaerina > Hetaerina titia. The sequence continues at coordinate 57,833,912 of CM073768.1, read as the reverse complement.
AGCGCCGAACGCGCACACAAGCGAGCACACCGGATGACGTGACGCAAGATCAATGAGGAGACCATAGCAACATAAAAATCTCAATTTTGAAAGCCCCATTTATTTGGAAAGGTGGTGCTTAACTGTTACATGTCCAACATAATAAAATATGCAGTACACTTTTTCTATTAGTGGCATTGTTTAATTTCTAATCTAAGTTCAACTTTATTTAGAAAATAAATGTGAACATAAAAAGCACGAAATAGCCGTATATATTTTGTGAATAACATAAAATTCTCTCTGGCATTTGCGAACGGCAAATTTTTGCGAAATCTGTAATTCTGGAAGTATATAAATTAACTCTAGAATAAACAGCAGATATCTCAAAATAAACCAAATGGCGCCCGTTAAGCAGGATACAGAAACAATTTCAAATAAAAACCATTTACTCGCACGAAGTGGTAGTTCATTGGGTAAAGAATTCGGCTATGGGTTCAATTCCGGATGATGCATCTGGAAATCCACGGGAAAACCCTAGTGTGATTTTCTGGGTACCATATCTTCCTGGGAAAACACAGGTGACATAACAAAAGGAAACTGTCCTCCCTACCCTGATGAGAGAATTTCACACGCCTCCTTGAAGTGCTTAGTAAGACGCGAGTCCTCCCCTCACTTATCAAACAAGTCTGCGAGTTCATTAGTCTGTTTACATTCCCATTTATTCTACGTTAAACCTTATGTATATGCATCCATTTTTCTGATACGTTATTCTATCCTGATGGCCGTAGGACAAAAAATTAGTCCTTTACATGAAAATAAAAAAATATACCCCCACGACGATTATATCCATAAGCACTATAAATATTTGTAATACTATTAATATTAGGAGCATAAATACATCTAAAAATTCCATACATAAAAATAATACAATGCATACAAACATATAGAATAATTCATAGAATCATATCAGAAAACTGGCTACATGAACCAACCTTCCGGTTGTTTACTGTGGTTTACTGAGTGTTTAACTAATTAACGGACGTCCCTGCTTCAATTACGCGGGCATTGGGCCACTTTGTTTTAATATAATTTTAAGCAGAGTAACTTTGCGGGAACCTTATTTTACTGGGAAAAAGCAGATAGCACAGTGAAAATAACTGACCCAACTGCACTGATGCTTAAAATTCACTCGCCCTTGGGCTTACCTTAGCTATTAGGTGAGATCTAGGCTAGACCATCACATTAACTTTTCAGTTGATCAATTTGGCAGTAAATGGGTTTTAAATAATCCATCCGAATGTTTCATTAAAGTAATGCACAATATAAGTGTTATTTTCTGACAGACCTGATATAAAATATAATTCATCACACTTTACACGTTTCTATTGATCGTTGACCTAGAAACTAAACGGATCTTTATAAGCCATTAACTGGAGTGGACGTAGCATTTATGCCATACAGCAGTAAATAAATATAAAATCAACATTTTATTCTGAAAATTTCGAAACCGTGATATAATGCCAAATCGAAGTTAAAAAATAAGACTTATAGGGAGTTGCAATGAAACTATTGATTCATAGGTATTGTGATTCCAATTACCAAATAGGATTTTCGATCGGAAATGATTGTATGGCAATGAAAATATATTCCGGAATGACGAGAGTAAATGTGAGCATTGGTTTCCATTTGATTTCCATATTTTTTCACCATAGTCACAAAATCAAACTTTGAGGAGGATATTATCACTGGCATGGGACATAAAAGTGGATTCAGTTACAGGAAAAAATAATGCAATATGAAGAAACTACTACTGCCACTAAATAAAAGATCTATATCAGAAATATTTAAATCAAAACGTACTTTTCGGCCAAATAAAAACGAAATAGAATTTCCAAGGGAAATAATGTACTAAATCCTGTCGCGAATCATAGACTCGACGGTGTGGAGTCCATTATTCATATTACGGTTATTAATAATTTATAGGGGAATGGATAACGGGGTAAACGCTATTTTATAACGTGCTGAACTGAATCCAATTTGCTTAATATAAAAAGCGGTATACACAAAAATTTACTAAAAATGATGAATTTCACGTTTTCACTTGAATTTCTTTTTCACATAAATACACGAAAGATTGGCGGAGATATTGTCTTCCATATGTAGGTCGGTAGGTGTTGGTAAGTACCGAAAAGTTCGCATGCGGTTACCACGACAATTAAGGTAATATTGCAACACAGCTCCGAGAGCATTGAACATTATTGAAATATAATACAGCGAAGAAAACCATATCTACAGATTTGCTCAAGTACCATCTGATAAACGTTGTTCTCACAAAGAATAAAGAAAACAATGTTTTTTTATTCTGCATGTGCATATGTACATGTACTTAATATGTATTGAATAAAGAAACGAATTTTCTTTGTTCACCATCAAAAGTGAAATAGTCGGCGTCCTTACCAAGGGATCGCATACCATATAGTATTTGTAGTCTTATTGGACTTATAGTAGACCTGTGTAACTGCATGTTCTTATTTTAACCGTTTCAAAATTCGCTCTTTATTTTGGATCACTTACCTTAACTTCTCTGCATTCTATGAGAATTCCATCATGTTTGTACGTAGATGCTGGGGAGGCCTGTAAGAAAAAAAATACCGTTATGGTGAAGCTCGATAAATTTACGCATATAATTCAAAGTTATATCCCTATATTATATTTATTTTAGTGTGTACGCTGGGATTTTGAGTAAGAATAAGTGCATGTATGTTGCAAATTAGGGGTTGTAAAAAACAACGGTGGTCATCAATATTCACGGCCGACTGCCTCAGTCCAGGACCGGCTGCAAGAAATGGACCTCTCTGCTACGATTTGAAGTCCTATTGCCATGATTCACGAACCTTTTCCAAAAGTTAGGACCAGCTGTCACTACAAAACCAAGTATAAACGAAAGAGCGAATATATATAATCCACAATAAAAAGAGAAAATCTATAGAGACTGAGAGTCGAAGGATTTTTTGAAGAACGAATCAATTGCGGGTGTGGACATTTATTTCTAAGGGGGTTTCAAAATAAATTAGCCTCCATGATACATAAACAAGATAAGATCGTAAATAGAACATTTATCAAAATTACTTTAGAATAACAATTTCGATTAACAAAGTTTACGAATTGCATGATTACTGCAAACAAGTCTTTAACCTTTTCAAAAGATTATATGAAATTATTTCAACTATTGGCCAAAATCACCATATATTCTATTGCCCTCATTTTTTTCATACCTTAAACAAAATTTTAAGATAGATCTTACATTTTAAGTAAATATAGTTATCATCTCATTCTTTCTCATAGTTACCTCTCCTCATGTTTTATATTTCATATACTATTCATTGATATTAATTAATCGTTCTCAAATTTTACCACGATTTTCGATTTCGATTTCGAATAGACACTACGAGGGATAGAAGTTCTGGCTGGATAAAAATGAATCACAAGCATAGCCTTGTTTGTAATTGATTTTGAGTACCTTCACCTATCATATAGTGCTAAATGAAGATGTCAACGCCTAAAAATTATGATTGGACACCAAATCCATCGCTACCTAAAGATTTGGCTCGAATATCTGTTATCTACGCATGCAAGTGTATGCATCATTCTTCATTATAGCCAATGCTACCAAGTCTTGTATAATTGAACCGCCGGAAGCCAAAGGCTTATTCAATCGGAATGTTCAATGATGCCGGTCTCGCTTGCTCTCCAAAAGATCACGATTTCGAAATCCGCTTCTTTGATGGACATTGATTTTCAACCTATAAAATGATATACCGTGGTGGGGTAAATCACCTTAACCTTCAAGAAACTAATATTAAGTGAATCGGACTATATGCAACTCGACGCTCATTAAAGAACTAGTGAGATACTCCAGAGAGTTGGAGCACAAAATAAGTCAATCTAATTAAGTCAGTTTCAGAGAGCACTTGGATCAGTATATTTATTATGCGCGGTATACCACAAAAAGGCATATTAGAGAATAGGATATCTAGAATGCATTTCGAACTTTGAGCTACCAAATTAAGAAAATGCTAATGATGGAAACAAATATTAGACCATGAACTCAACAGGGGCGTGCAAAAATAAACGTTCCAATTGCATAGCAGTAAATCCTACAAATTTTAGGAGGAAATCAGGAAAATGTAACTAGATTTAATCTCATGAGATTACATAATTTTTGAAAATACAAATTTGTTTTCAAATATTCAATTCGTTATATCTATTATTCATTACTCATGCATATTGTCACTATTATCGCTTAATTTTAGGATGAGGTTGAATGCATGTAGTGAGAGATCAGGCAAACCAATAGGACTTGTGAAAACTTGAAAAATGTAATTTGAAGGGGCAAAATATGCCGAAGTAAAGTTTATATATTGTGGAGAAGATTTCTAGAAGATGTGAAGATGTCTAAAAGAACGTATAGCAATGCATAGAGACCACCCCAAACGTATCTTTACAAGGATACCTAGAAAACATTACTGCCAGCGAATAAATATCCATTAAATAGCCATGTTTTGACAAATTTCTTCTCAACCCATCTCTGCTGCCTTTCGTGTTTAATTTCATTCGCAATGAAACGTTTTAGTTACAAAAGCCACCCTAATTGTTTCATGATCAATTGACATTCTGAGGACTAAAAGCATTAAAATACGAAGAAACCTTGTAATTGTAGCTCCCAAAATGGTTTTAATTTAAAAGAAAAAATCAGAGCTTCGCGAAATCGGAGTCCATTTACCTTGGAGCACTAGGAAAATTATCCGGCAGGCATAATTTGTACTTGAGAGAGATCAATACAAATCATTGACGTAATATACACCCTTCACAATTACACCGGTCCTCGTTCATTTCAAACGAATAAAAATTAGTTCTAAGGTGAGATTGCGTAATGCCTTTATCACCCGATTCATCGCGTGGTTCAACAACATATTAGGTTTCTCGACGGGAATATGATTACTAATCGTTGACCTGGGTTAGACCGTCGTCGGTGGTGCTGACATTTCTGGTTTTGTCCCTGTAGTGACTTTCAATTAGGCGCGTTCAGCTCGGTGTGGATTTCATTCGAAATGGAATAGGTACAGAGCGATTCGGCATGGAAATTGATCGGAGCAATCCGCTACAGGCAATTTAGCAAAATGCGAGTTCATGGAAAGACGAATGGCGAGTAATTAACGAGATAATTGGGAGGAAAGAGCTTGATCGACGAATATTCATTGGGGAAGGAATTCACTTGGCGACCGCTGTCTAGCGGTCACAATCCAACATTGAGACCTCCAAATGTCGCCGGTCGATTTTTCCTCGTTCGCTTCGGCGGTTAAATTCCATATTATTCCCTGACGCTTAAAGGGTAAATATTGACATAGAAGGATAAAAATTCAAGTGCTTCACTCGCAGTCGACCTGTTGAGACTTGGGTACTGACCCCCTTAGCTTACGTGAGGCGGCGGATAGGGCGATCTCTCTTGGTCCTCGCGACGGAAAACTTTTACAAAAACCATCATGCACGGTGTGATGTCTGATAGAGATAGATACCACACCGAAACGTTCGAGTCGAAAATGTCCTCTTAAATACCCCTTAACACTTCTTAAAAAAAACTTTAATAACATGATTGGAGGTTTGGACTGACTAAAAAAGCACACTCTAAACTCACTTATACTTATCTATGCGCGGTGACATGAATCGAATAGTGACCTGCACCAAAAGAAAGATATAGTATTTCTCTTTCAACGCAAGTAACAACGCCGACGTAACTCAAATGGGATAATGTCCTGCTAAATTGCAATCGACGCAGTTCGCTTTTATTTCTCGTGACTTCAGGAATGGTGGCTGAAAAACTAAATGCTGAAAAGCGTGCGACTCCACGTAACGACCTGTATTTCAACCGACGCTACAGGGAGGACAAACGTGGAATATTTCCAAATGTAAACCTATTACAATTGCGATGAGTAACTTATTTCACACGAAACAAGAAGTTCACTTCTATCCAATTAATACACCACTCATATTAAGGGTTCATGGCACACAATTTTGCATGCGGGGTCGCGACGAAGCGTTCGCACGGCCGTGCGAACGTGGAAGTCGCAGGAGGAGAAAACACGGCTTTCCCTCTCGCCGGGAACGGAACGCGATTCCCCAGGCTGCTGATCGATAGCTCAAGCGCATGTCACCAAGTTTTTCACCAGAGCGAGAGCGGAGTCTTTCGTTGGTCACTGGATGGAGGATGATGACTAGTTTCGATCTCGGGATGCACTTGATGATTAATTCTCCAGCAAAGCCAGAGCGTTCTTTTGCCAGCAGAAAAAAATCATAAAAGTAATCTCAAAATTATTAAAAAAAAAGAATATCGGAAGAGTTGATCATCATCAAAAGAAAGAACACAAAACAGTTCACCGAAATGTAGTTGTTCCTTTGAAAGGGTGATACTGAGGAATGGACTGAAGCTATTTCCCTCGAATTAAGATTGTACTGTGTTGCACCAAAATGAATCTCGAGTAGTATATCCAAATTATACAGAGTTACTCGGAAACTTTACACGTACAGCGTCCAATAATATCCATTAGAGGTGAAAATATGCCAATTGCTGGCTTAAGTGGCAGTAGAAGAGAGAGCAATATTTACTGGAAGTACTTATAAATAGTCCATTGGTTTTCGTTTTGATTTCAGTGCTAATATACATGCAAAAAATTTACAATATAAACACCACGAATGATTCATGATAACTGAGCTTAAAGTCCAACAGGCTATTATTGTCTACTTTTTTGTGAAAGATTACAGTTACTTATAAGCATATTCGAAAAGGAATCAGGTCAGTTTCTATTTCAAATCGGAGCTGTTTAATTATTTTCCATGCTCCTGGGGAAGACATGGTAGCCTAGTTGGTAGGGCGGTCGCCTATTGGTCGGTTTCATATCCGGATGATGGCTCTGGACCCCAACTTCACCCAAACTGAGAGCTTCCCGGTATCACAACTTTTTGGGAAACCGCAGTCGGCACATGGAAGAGGCCTGCCCCTTCTCCCTAATCTGAATGCGTGAATTTTACAAGCAGGCGGGCAAAATACCAGGGGAGTTCTACCCTTACACGAACCTACATGTATCAAATCGATCCTAGGGTTGAAGACTGTGGCTTGTTCGCCAGAGAAATGATTGGGGGAAATTTGAATAGTGCTGTAAAATTTGAAAGTTACCCTTCCCATTCCACTGAAAAGGGTAACTTTTATAACTTTTTAACGCACAAAAGAGGATAAAAAGGACACATTTGTAATGGCGCAATTTCCAAGAGATTTCTCCGACAGACCGAACAGAAAATTTTATTCAGGTTATTTTAAAGAAATGGAACGAATGAGAAAATGCCTCGGCTTCCCGTTGCGAAGGGTTGACATCCTCGAAGAAGATAAGGGTCGCAGAAAAAGGTAAATGGAAATGGGGGAAAATGAATTGGAAGAGAGAGCTTCAATAATCGTATGATGGCATGCTAAATTACAATTTTTCTCATTACTTTTGGAGCAACTCTTTATTAGAATTTTTTACTGAGTAACTAAAGATTTGGCAGACATGCAATGTAAATGAGGACGGTAGTCTAGGGAGCAGCTTCGGCGGCTCACTATTCTCGGGTTCGGATCCTGGCCGATTGATAATGCATCTAAAATTCGACATTCCAGCTCTCCAGTTACTTTAAACTGGCTGGAATTTCTTGGGAAGCTAAGTGTTGTTCTAGAAAGAGGACTGTGGGAATTTCACAAACCCAGAGGTGATAGCATATTCACCTGGTGGACGATTCAAGTGAGTTATTTAGGGAGCATAGTAAGCATTATTCCTGCTAGTTCTTAAATGTATTAATTCCAAGCCTATGTCATAGGAAAATTCATTCATCAAGAATATTGAAATTGTTTGTAAAATTTTCCATCGGCATTCTCCAGACCAATTTTCAACAAGACTCGACCAAATATTTGACCTAATAAAGGAAGTTTAAATAAAACGGATGAAAATTGCTGGCACAATTCCTACTGATTTACATGATGTTTCCTTTCATTCTTTTTACTGAAATCAAAATTATGTTTTGGATGAACAATTTTGGATTATTACTCCTAAAATCGAGTCTGACATGTTCCACAAAAGTGAGCTCTAATCTAAAAAAGTTGACGTTGGTATTACCATTTTTGAAACTGCATGATTTTGTTTCCTTTCAGTCAATGAGATCACGTATTCATTGATGATTTTAATATACAAAGTTCGATTACTCCAGCGGATGAAAAGTCCCAACACCAATCTATTCGTTTCATTTGGCGATGATCCCTATGCCGAGTCATTGAGAACGATTTTTAATACTTTTAATGGAGAAATATCGAAATTCAATACTAATATAACATAGAAATAAACGATAAATACTCTTTCTTGTACTGAAATATAAATGATAATCCCAATTTGAGTACCTACTGACAGTAAAACACCATATAAATACCCTAGACAAATTATATCGGACACTAGTTGTCAGCCACCATTTCTTACAAAATTGTATATATATATATATATACATGAAATTTTGTAAGAAGTTATGTGTATGTATACATGTATTTTTTATGTATATGTATATGAATATATATATACATATACGTATATATAAATATATATATATATATATATATATATATATATATATATATATATATATATATATATATATATATATATATATATATGCGCATATACATAAATTCACACACACGATATAAGACTTGAAAATACTGCACCGCGGATCCCATTTCTTTGGTTTTCTAAGTGTTTTACGAATTCCACCCGGTAAACGTGTTCAAATGCCAATGTTATCACCTATGAAGAACATGTACAGGGTGTGTACAAAAAAAATGAGATTGATCTTTCCACGCGCGAACTACTTGACAGATCACAATCAGTGAGGTATCGCTTTCTAGCAGCCTGTGAGAAGTAAAACACCACTTTGCTCGTTGCTTTATCTCGACTTCTCTGCACAGCAGCTATTATGTCTGAGGTTGCACACGCTTGCTGTACAAATTCTAGTGTCGGTGGGACGGAAGGTGTTAGAGAGGCCGCGCGTGTGCACTACATTTTGTTTTAACCTCTGGAAAAGTGTAACTGAAACTTATTCAATGATACAAGAGGCATTGGGCAATTCATCTTTGATCCCAGCACAGTGTTTTCGTTGGTGTTTCGTTGGACAACCACTTCCAGTATGGAAAAAACCTCAACCGATGGAAAACAAGAGAAGTGGACAACCATAGACGTCAACAAACGACGCCCATATCAACAGTGCGAATAATTTAGTGGGTGGGAACCGTAGGTTAACTGTCCGAGAGATTGCCAATGAAGTTTACATTAGTGTTGGTTCGTGTTTCGCCATTTTGACAGAAATTTTGGGCATAAAGTGCGTCGCGTCCAAATTTGTGCCGCGAGTGTTAACGGATGAACATAGGCTGAACAGAGGCTTTCATCACAACGTACCGGCGCACAAATCATCGACTGTTACCGAGTTTTTCGCCAAAAACAACACACCGGTTATCCTTCAGCTACCCTACGCTTCGGATCTTTCTCCAGCGGACTTTTTCTTATTTCATAAGTTGAAATCCACTTTGAAAGGACGCCGATTTGAAAATATTGAAGAGATCCAGCAAAATTGTACCGTAGACTTAAAGGCTATCCCGAATGAAACGTTCCAAGCAGCATTCTAAATCTAGGAAAAACTTTGGGAGCATTATATTAGCGGCAGCCAAGGGCTGTTTTGTGAAGACGATTAGCATGAATAAAGGGTAACTAATAACATCAAGTATTTATTTAAACACTCTGGTCATTTTTTTAACAGAACATTGATTACTAATTTTAACGGATTATCAATATTGAGTCACCCTGAACACACCGTTTGGTAAGTTTCTCAATAAATAATTTATTCCATTTCCGCTTTCTTTGCACGAGGACATTTCTCTTAATTTAATACGTAGAACCAGAAATTGCATGCACATAAGTAACAGAATTTTTCAAGTAATTTAGCAGTGAGAAGAGCACAAGTCTTGTCTTCAGTATTCACCATGTATTTTTATAAATAAAGACCAAACTACATGGCTTGAATAATCAGATTCGTAATTTGGCGAAGATCAATAACAAAAAAGTTTAACTAAATATCTTTACAAGCTAACCATTCCATCATTGGTATATAACTGACTGGTTGTATTATGATTCGTATATAAATTACTGATCATTAATTTTCAGCGATATTTAATGAAGTACTTGATAAAATAATAATATACACATTACGAGCCCACAGCTAATTCAACAATTGCACACAAGTAATGTATGTCACATATTTCATCATATTTAATACGAAATAACACATACTCACATGATACTGTGAAAATTTCTCATTCGTCGATTGTAAGGCTATATTCAACATTTTGTCAGAAATTTGTTGTTCCGGCGTGTTTCATTTCAATATTTTGTCAGAATTTGCAAATAAATAGGTAGATAATCTTTATTCGGGTGAAATTGAGACCACAAGATCCCTTCTTCCATTTAACCCTTCATGCCTACCATTTAATATGGCAGTACTGAGTACTATAGGTTGACTGCAAACAACCTTATGACGTAAAACAACTATTTCTACACTTCAATCACCTAAGCGGAGATAATTTCATCTTGGAAACAAATGTCACTTCCTGCGTAAATAACATGAAGGTCGACGTAAAGAAGAAAAATGACGAACTTCGGCTAACAATTTCTGTTACTTGCTGTGTTCTGTTTCTCTTCCTTGGTAAATGAACCAATTTAGCTGGAAAATAATGAGGTTTAACTCTGGATGATAAATTTTCCCAGTGCGCAAATTTTCTCAGTACAATGTACCCAGGGGAAATATTCTCTTTCTTGGAATCACAGCTAAGCAGACGATGTTAACAGAAGCCTACCTGTGACTTTTCATGCGTTACCTGATGCCAAGAAATTTACTCGTGCAATCATTAAATAGAGGTGTAATGTTGATTTTTCACTTATTAACGATTCAGTAACGGTTTCATTTGTTTACTTCTCCCAGTTTAATTTTAAATGTTCAACATTAAAAAAAAACAGGCCTCGCTCCCCGTTTTCCCATAGTGTCAAGTTCAAAAAGTCTGAATTTCTTTAAAGAGGCTATCAAATATACACGTTTACCCTTTTTTGATCGAGAAGGATCTCGACTAAGGATTTAGATGAACTGCTTAGGTAAAATTTGAATTTTAATATTTGGTAAAACATGATTATACGTACTACCCCTCAGTTAACCAAAGGCTAACCTTATCTATTAAAATGAATCTTCGAGCCGAGGGGAGGGTAGTAGGTTTCCACGGTTACCATATAAATCCTCAATGGTCTGGGTTTAATAAAAATTCTACCACGTAGATGCAATAAAAGTTAGTAGCTAATCCTAATTATCTTGGTGCTCTCATACCTTACTCAGAGCAAGAATTTAGAAAATTGGATAATGACAAGACGTTTCATTTGTGGCAACAAGTCTGTGCTGATGGGAGTCGGATTCCTGAAGAAAATATACAAAACTTCTAAGGCTATTTAAAGTAATTAAAAACATAATGAGACCCGATAGTTTCACACCTTAAAATGATCTACTCCTATTAAGATTTGTCGACGGCATCGAAAACATACAATCAGAGAGACAGATGACAGAAATTACAATTTCTGGGACTTTTCCCTTTCTTGTACACGTATCACGAGTTCTATCCCCTTACGTGGGATTTGGAAAGCTTAATATCCATAGTAAAGTTAGAGTATGTGAAGAATCTTAAGAAGATGAGTAGGTATGAATGAATTTGCTACAAATGACAGCAGCAAATTGACTATGAGAAACATTTGGGTCAAATCGAATATGCTGTAAATTTAAATACATAACTACAAAGAGCCTGCGGCCAAATACACTCTGTCCGAAATACAAAATAATTGCAGAAATCGAGTCTAAATTAAGCCATGGGTTAGCATTAAATATTCTTAATATGCTCCTTGCATAAAATTTGTGAAAACTTTTCGAGGGAATACCTTTCTGATTCATGATTTCATTATTTTGTATTAAGATAAAAAAATCCATGCGTATTACAAGTAAAGGTTGACATTAATAAAGATGAGCCAACTTGAAATTTGCAAAGGACACAATTGACATACCGACCGTTCCCCTACTGAGTCCCTTCCCGACCTTGAATATATATACCGACTAATTTCGTCATTGGAACAAATTTGGAGAGAAATTTTAACATACCTACTGCTAACCAACCAACGGAACAAATGTAATGTAACCGAAGTACTTCAGTGAGAGCCGCTTCAGTGGCTACTAATTATCTAACAATTATCTACTAATTATCTATCCATTATCAGTGACTACCAATTATCCCATTTATGAGCGAACAAACTAGTTCAATGCCTTTAGGTCTCTCTAATGGCAAAAGCGTTATTTCACAAACGAGAACGCTTCATTTCTTAATGATATCTTGAATAAACTTTGAATAAATAGCCGCAAAAACACAGGTTTTGTAAAATGTAACCTAATTCAAGAGAGAGTAATTCAAGAATGAAAATGTAGAAAATAATGGCTTCGTCAAGTCTACACCGTATAATATTAGCATAAATATTATTTAACAATATCAAAGAACACTGAATTATTAATATATAAATACTTGAAATAGTCTCTGACGAAAGAGGAAAATAAGACTAAATAAGAAGTATGGCATTCTAAGAAACGAAAATGAACGGAGCCAACTTAGTAGCTAATAAGTTAATATTCTAATTTAAAATATTAAAGTTTAATAATACTACTTAATGTTATTCTTAGTTAAAATATATGTACTCAATATTTGAAAATATTTTGGGGGAAAAGTTAAGAAAACATGAGGCACAAGAGTATTAAATTCGTGATCGTCTCTATTGAAAAGCTATATACGTTTAAAGAATTAGATTCCCGGTCATTTAGACATTTATAAATTGATAACACATTGATCCTGGCAGTAAATTTTTAAAATTGTCGTTAGAGAGAAATATAGATTTCATTTCTTCACACGACCAACCTTTTATGACTAGAATCCTAGCTCTGAAATATTTTACTTTCCTCGCATTTGGAACTTGTAACTATAGAAAGCATATACATTTTAAAAGTAATAATTTAATAATGACAACACGAGGAATGATTAAAATACTTCCCATGGTCTCGTAAGGGAAACACCTTCATTCTGGCACGACATGAGTAAGTAAACAACGGACTAATGAAGACTTCCGACAAATGCTGCAGATGGGACGATTCCTTACACGTGCTGTTCCCAAAAAAGAATACAGACGAAAGGAAAGGGTTGGGCATCCTTTTTACTTCACTTAATCGAGATAACGGTGAAACCCTAAGGAAAACAACGTTTGAAAGGCTGAAAGTTTTATTTTCCCCCGGGGTTGGTAGTCCCTCTCCCTCTTCCCTCCCTCAGTCCCGCCCCAGTGATGGATCCTCTCCTGGGAGAGTTCCCTCCGGCATCCTCCCTCCTCCCTCCCGGCCGCAGAACGACACCAAAGCCTTGTCCCTAGGAAGCTTTATTTCGTCTTCCGGAGACACCCGAAGGACGGGGGAGGAGCGGGCGACGGGAGAAGGCATGGCCATAGAAGAATACCAGATGGCGGGAAGGAGAGCGGAGAGGAGATAAGAAAGAAAAGAGGAGAGGGTCCCTCCGCAACTGGGAAGTGACCTGTGAAGAGTGCGGGTGGTGGCCGGAGGGTCGACGCGGGTGTGGAGGATTCCGTAACGGGGATGGTGGACCTTTGTTCGGGGCGCGGCGCGCGAGGAACGGAGCGGAAGGGGGAGATGGGGACGCTCCCATGGGTAAAGGGGGTGCCAAGGAGGATTATGGGGGCTTAAGGAAAGAGGGGGTGGGGACGGGGATCGTTAAAGAGAGGGGAGAAGCAGGAGAGGAGAAATCATCGGAAATGACGGGCCTTTCACGAGTTTCCGTCTTTTTGGCATGATTGTTATTTTAATTGATGACGAAGCCCCTTTCCCCCCCTGCTTTCTAATACCTCTGATTTCAGGTAGCATCAAGCGATTAGTGGCCATTGTTAAAGGAGTGCGGGCGTTCCATTTAACGTTCGGGTACAGTGACATGAATTCGAAGAAAAGGGTATGAAGCAAAATAGGTACCTTGACCGGAGTCGGATCGTATAAAATTAAATAGCATGCGACCCCAAATTACTGATCGAGTGATTTTCGCATTTGCTAAAATACAAGTCAAGGGAAATGCATTACACCTCGGTAACCATTACTGAATACTTATTACGGGTTTTTCTAATTTTATAATTGTAACTAAGGGATATTACGACGATTATCTTCGTCAAAAAGAGACAATATGAGGCAAATTGATTAAAAAAAACACCAGTAATTGTAGGAAAAAACACTGTGCATACCGAAGAATCAAACAAATCCAAAAAAGATATTTATTAAACGAACATGTGCGTAAATCATCACACATTGAGCGACCTAAGATATGGTGGATAGGGAGTAATCATTCACAGAAGTTTCTTGGATGTGGGAGGGTAGAGTTCACTTGTTACTAATTTTCAGCACAACAGTGCCTGAAATTCGTACATACGGGTAGAGTGGGCAGCTCCATTTATACACTGCCTGCGGATACCCAGGAAAATCTGATAGCACCACTGATTTTGTAACAGTAACATAACGAAAGTAAACGATCTTTCAGAAAAAAAGCTGTTTTACGCAACGTGATACAACTTGTTCCTTTCGTAGTGAAGTATTTCAGTCATTTATCAACTTTTCTATAAACTTGTAATCTAATCCCAATGAGAAATTTTTTTTCACTGGGGAGACATCTCATTTCAATGGTTATTGGATTAAATGTTTTTGTCGATAATATCTCAAATGAAATAAAGTTATCTTCCAATAATTCGGAAGTACAATTCTTTAAATACTTCAGTAGTTAGTTTTGAAGCAATACAAACTTAATACACGCAACAAAACGGATTGAAAGATGTGACATACTCGTAACTAATAATTCGCAATCAGACACTGACTCTTTTCATGTTCAAACAATATATCAATTAGCATTGCGCCGTTGTTTTATCAATAATTAGCTCTTATTGTGAACATTTTCAAGAACCAAATATTTCAATTCGAAATTTTACAATGCAGATCGGTATCCTCAAAATAATGTCACGGACTCGTTCTTCAGTTTCTTACAACTTGGATTACTACGCAATTTCTTAAGAGTTCACCATGCAGCAATAAATCGAAAATTGATTGCTTAACTTAAGCGATAATATGATAATTTTTCCATTAAAAAAGTATATATATATATATATATATATATAACTTATGTGAAAGTCTCACGGATGTGAATAATAATATTTATGAAGTTAGCGCTATCGAACAAATACAAAAACACACAAAATAGAAAAGAAACTCACACGTTTTCGAATTGTCGGTGGTACACGCCACCTTCCTCAAGGAAGAGAAGAAAGCTAGTGAGGAAAAGGTTATGAGAGAAGGGGCTGGAGACGCTTGATGGAAGGGGAAGATGGGGAAAGGTTTGCGAGGGGAAGAACTGGGAGGGAGTGTGGGAATAATATGGAAGGTGTTGGGAGCGGAGAGGAGATGAAAATATGTGAAGATCGGGTTAATGGTTTAAGTGGAGGGTCAGAGGGTTTGAGGGATGTTAAATTGGCGAACTTTTCATATGGCGAACAAATATTCATTCACATGGAAATATAAATGGAAAAGGGATAGGAATACATATAAAGGACGAACACAGGAGACGTGGGGAATGGGGAATCTAGCAGATTACAAGCGCAAAAATATTTTCTTGACCGGGACCTATACACACACACACATATATGTATATATATATATATATATATAGCGGGTCGCGGTGGTCTAGTGGGTAGAGCGTTGGACTACTGAGTCCCGGGTTCGATTCCCGGCAAGGCACTTTGGGCACCTGCAGCTCCACCCAAGCTAGTTGATTTTTCGGGTACCAGATCTTTCTGGGAAACCATAACCGGCACAGGGAAAGGAACTGGCCCCCCTACCCTGATGTGTGAATATTCACACGCCGTCGGGCTTGGTACACGGGTGAGCTCTACCATCACCTACTAAACCGACCTTCGGGTTGATTATTGTGTTTATGGTTTATATATATATATATATATATACTCATATATATAATCATATATATACATATATATATATATATATATATAGATATTGTACGAGTATAGCTTAGTTTGCTAGGTGGGGAGTCACAAAATGTTTATTTGATAGTTGTGTCCATCCAAAAACCTACCTTAACCGGTAGATTACCCAATAATAATAATTGTATGAGTGTCAACAACTGGCCCGTTAGAAGCTAGCAATTGACCAGAAACGGTCAGCGTTGGCCAATAGAAGAGTTGTTGTGTTTCATCAGGACAACGCAAAGCCACACACGTCTGCAGTGACTCACCAGAAACTCCGGGAGCTTGGTTGGGAGGTTTTAATGCATCCACCATATAGTCCGGACTTCACACCAAACGATTACCACCTTTTTATCGCATTGCAAAACATCCCGAGTAATAAGAAATTGCGATCAACAGAAGATTGTGAAAATAGATTACTAGAGTTTTTCGCCATTAAGGACCAAGACTTATATGAGAGAGGCATTATGAAACTACCTTTAAAATGGCAACAAATTATGCAACAAAACGGTGCATATTTGACCCAAATCGGATAATCCGAAGCATCTTAAATAAAGTTTTGAATTTCACGTAAAAATAATGGATTTCTTTTTCCCCAACCTAATATATATATATATATATATATATATTTTTTTTTGTGGGTCGCGGTAGTAGGGGGTAGAACGTTGGACTACTGACCGGAGGGCCCCGGGTTCGATTCACGGGAAAGGCACTCTGGGCACCTGCAGCTCCACCCAAGCTATGTGATTTTTCGGGTACCAGATCTTCCTAGGAAACCATAACCAGCACAGGGAAAGGAGATGGCCCCCCTACCCTAATATGTGAATTTCACACGCCGTCGGGCTTAGTACTGGGTGAGCTCCACCATCACCAACCAAACCGACCTTCGGGTTGATTACTGTGTTTATGGGTTTTTATATTGTTTATAGGCATATGTGTGTGTGTGTGGTTGGCGGTTGTCCAGGGGTAGAGCGTTGGACTACTGTCCGGAGGTCCCGGGGTCGATTCTTCTCTGGACACCTGCAGCTCCATAAAGCTAGGTAATTTTTCGGGTATCAGATCTTCCTAGGAAACCATAACCAGCACTGGGAAAGGAACTGGCCCCCCTACCCTGATGTGTGAATTTTTTCACGCCGTCGGGCTTAGTACTGGTTGAACTCTACCATATACTATATATATAACTTTTGGACGGCACAATATAACACAGAATAAAACAGATAACACGTAAAAGGACACTCACACTGTAGATCATTTGAGCTTTCGGCCTACTCCGAGGACTTCTTCAGGTCAGGTCAGGTCTGTATTCTGTGTTATATTGGGCCATCCAAAAGTTATATTGCTCTCGTGAGTACTTCCGCATCATCTATATATTTATATATATATGTTTATATGAGTCCTAACTAATCTTCCGAGGAAGACGGAGTACGATTCCGTCGAAATTATCAAGACAAACATGTGAGTGTTCCTTTTCTGTGTTCTCATGTTGTGTGTTGCTGTCTAAGTTTATATATATATATACACACACACATGCCAGTACCATTGATATATAATTATACATTATGTAGCAGTGCTTTTCCTTAAAAGCTATTATTTTTTTTCTGAAACATTTTAGTTTATGGATAAAACAACGGGTAAAAATAACTAATGAACGAGTTCGTAAACTTTAACTTAAAAACGGGTTTGTGGTAGAATAGTTAATAATGAATATAATAATCGAAAACTATAATGATATATTCTCTCGCCTTTCAGGAACAATGTTTTGTGGATGAAGATATGGAGTGAAATGAAGCAAAGAGGACAGTTTCAAAAGTGTTAGCACAAATGAGCCTTTCCCTCTCCTCGAGCGGAATGTAAGTGTGAAAATACACTGAAAATTTAACACATAGGTCCACTCATGTCGAATGTTATCTCCTTTGATCACAATTGTAGATAACTTTGAAATTACGCTTTTTTCATGCAGAAAGTTAAACTCTTCTTTTTCTAGTATGTCTAATTTCAAATAACGCACTCACCATCTAAAACGTATAGTCCTTCATTAAACATTCCAAACACATCTCAGTCTTGAAATCAAACGTTTAGAAAAACGACGAGGATGAGGTTTTCTGTTAGCGGACCCGAAACTGTTGCTTCGATCGCATTTCGATCAATAGTCGCTTACAAACTGCACAAATTTCCAACCGACTGACAAAAGCAAACGCAGTAGCTACACTGAATGCGGAAGTGATCTATTGGACAACGAAAAACTTGAGGCCTAAGTGAAAATTCACGCTGTTTTGTTATCTAATAGTAATACTTATAAACAATCGTGATAACGCCATTGATCATCACTTAAAATCACCGCCATTTGGACATAGACTAAATACATTTTACAGGATGTGTATTCAAGTAACACATTAATTTGTTAACTGTTCCTGAATCTTCGTACAACAATTAAAGGTGGTCAATTTTCACAAAAGAGTTATAAATGAGACGGACGGGTTATCATAGACCGTATTTTTTGTCATTTGATATTTAGTAACCTGTACACCCATAATAGCTTGACTATTCTTGCGCAATAATTGGTAATTCGCCTCGTGTGTTAAAATAATACCTGAAAGTCGATCAGGTCAAGTATCTTTAAGAAGATCGAGGCGGACACGTTACAGGACTGTTTCAAAAAACCATATCCTTAAATTTAATAGCCGCGGTATTCTTTCAAACGAAATACTTCAATTTCACTGATAGTATTTCACCCACTTTCCAATGGAAAACGTGTTTCGAAGAGTAATACCAAAACAACTGTTTCCCATTAGGAGCATCTAAAAAAAATTATGTCCATAAAATAATCATGTGTCGTACCAGCTATAAATGGTAAAATGCCCCAAACATTGTATCATTAAGCCATCTATGACAGTGATAGCCAAACTGCAGTTTAACTTTGATATACCCTACTAAATATTTGAGGTGAATATTTCACTTTCGTGATACCGGCATACTAACCATACTTCCCTTTCATAATCAGAAATATAAAAAAAAAAATTATTCTTCACTCGAACTATATTCAGATGAAAAATAGTGTTCATTAATTATATCTAAGCTGTTATTAAATGATCAAATATTCTAAGGATCGCCGATAACTGAATGATATTGCAACTTGGGTGATATTAGCATTAATTGTTTCTCAATAAAAATATCGCGAGATTAAAGATACCTACTACTTGTTAACAACGAAGGATTCAATAATGAATGTTCTATGATTTCAATCTTTAAATAACAGTGCAATTATTCAGTAGTCATTGTTTTGATCCGTAACTGTATGATGATTCTTGTTATCAGTCCTTACATACATTCTATTTAAACGCCCGATAAAAATATGCATTAGGACCTATGGTAGGAGAAAACATATTATTACACTGACTACAAGACTACATTAACAATAGCTAATATATGTCGTTTAGTTAGGATTGAAAATAGCGTTCAGGAAAAATGCTAAAGGATAATACATTCGTGCACACCTAATACAACAAAACAGTTAATCTCCACCACTAATAGTTTGCCATTACAAATGTTCTCATTTTTAATATTATCTGATAAGAATTAATCTTGTAACTCGCGACCAACGTGATGCACTTAACAGTAGACTTCTGAGGCAGTTTAACTCATTGAAATTAAGGGACATTTACTAGGTTATTATCTCCAGTAAGTGAATTATAAAGCATTCCTCAACAAAATATAAATATATCAACAGATTTACCAAATTTAAACTCACAAAATCTCAGTCACTTCTAAGCTTCCACTACACTTTAGTTTTCTCGCTAACGTAGAGTTAAACTCCATAAGAAAATAAGCTTTGTCTCAAAGGGCAAACGAAATCAATAGAAATATAAACGGGGAGGACCTCCGACACAAAAACTTCTCATTGTGCTCACTCGGAGAATGCTGGCGAGAGGAGAGAGGGCAGAAGCGTGATCTCTCAAAGGGGACGTTCCGGGAGAAGCGAGGGTTTGTGGCCGGCACAAAATTTCCCGGGAGACCCCAATGCGCCGGCCATCGATGGCCGACGACGCGGGGGACGCCCCGCCGCCGGGCGGCGGCAGCACCAGCGACGGCGGCGCCGCGACGGGAGGCAGGAGAAAGAGGCTGGTGAGGTCAAGGAGGGTCTGCGAGACGACGCCGGCGCCACTTTCGGTGACGGCGTGCAACCGGCTGAGGGCACCGCTGTCACCCGGGAGACGGATGCCCTTCGGCACCGGGTGGGAAGCGATGGTGAGGGACTCCTTGGTGCACGGCGCGTGGCCCATGTCGCTGAGCGGGGAGCTGCGCGAGTCAGACGAGCAAGGAGGAGGAAACGCAAGGTGAGCATGGCTGCTTTTGGTTGAATACATTGGATGAAATGATGTTAACACAATATGTCCCGGACGAACCTGCACGAAAATTATACAGCGGGCTAATCAGTTAGGTGGAGACTGATTGAGTTGTGTCAGTAGAACAGAAAAATAACAAAACTAGAAAAAAATACTAATTCACTTGTTACCACAGAAAACAATTTGGTGGTTAATTGAATCCATAAAATCAGGCGACTACAAACCATTAGTTCCAATAGCAGTTATCCAAAAGTAGAGTTCTATTCCAATGGTATCAAGATCACTTTTCGAGTTCGGCACATACCGACTCTTCGAACGCCTATTGGGGGATGACTTTCAATTGGAAAAGTGAAAATATACCCAAATCGCCTATTTCGAACTAAAATGCCATGAACTAAAATAAAAGATAATTCATCACCACGAGGTGCCAAATACACACATCACCCATACACTTACCCACTGAATCGAACGGTTGGAAAATAATTTCACCAAAAAAATACGTAGCTGAATCATATCAATTTTTAGTTAAAAAATAGCAGTTCTTTATAGAAGGTCCCTGATTCAGAAAAATGAATTTATTTACGAAAACGTTTTGGCTTTATTTTAATTATTTTTATAAAATCACCCCAAATATCAAAATTGATTTTTCACGCATGGTGTAAAGCCTAATTTATACCCGACAAATAAAAACTTCAAAAGCACCCGACAAAGCAATCCTATTATCTGAGGCAAGCCAAGTGGGCGTCCTTAGATTGGTGGGAGAATTGTAACCCCATGAGGTACTTATTCAGAGTTGTCGAGACCACACGGCATGAGTATTCATTTGTTAGAGTTTCTCCTCGAAAATCCCTTGAGGAAGACGAACGAAGAGGGAAGACTCGTGCAGTAATACACACTAGTTTATGTCGAAGTGCTCCTCTTGATGGAATCTGAACTCTGAAACAAACCGATTTAGTTTAAAAGTGTTTCTTAAGTAAAATTAATAATTAATTCGACGACAAAGATACGGCTGATAAATAAAGTAAATATATTTGCCTTGATGAACAATACTAATAAAAAATACTTTGTTCAAATGCACTTATTCCCCTTCCACAAATGTTTCATTCGGCACATCTCTGTTGTCAATGTGAAAGAGCATAAAAAGCTACCCCATTACCTATATTATTTTAGGACATAATTTCTAAAGGATACTAATGATGAGTATGACAGCGTGTTTCAAAGGCTGATGGACAATACCGACAAGAAACACTATATGTTGAGGGCATTAGTACTAGCAACATATTGGTTATAATGAAAATCAATGTAAAATATACCCACCGAAAATTTATAAATAATTCTCATCAACCCTTCAATAAAATGGGATTTGATAAGAGGCATGGGTCATTTTCACTTTTTTTTTAAATTGAGATATCATATTTTGCTCTATAATTGTTTTAGGTGATGTTTCCTTTTCACTATAAGCTCGCTCGCATATGCACGGCCTCTGATTTTAGTGCACATTTATGTTCTTCCTCTTCAGCATTTTCCCATCTAGGTGCAAAACTTTAAAATACCGAATACTATTTTAACTTGATCATTCTGTGTGATTCGTCAGTATCACGCCACTAGAGCAAATTAGCTAAATCCTCACTAGCTGAATGACTTGAAATAATAACTATTTACATTAATAAATTATCATTTAATATGAAACATTAGGAATACCCTATGTCACATGTCTTATAACACCGTCGCAAATTCATTGATTAGTTAGCGACCGAAATTCTCCCTCATCTTTGCCACCTGCGTCCCGTTTTTCAAAGCTACAAATCAATTTAAAACCCCTTGAAGTTTGTTCATTTAGGACCTACAGTAGCAATAACGTACTAAACGTGCAGAACACCTGGCTATATTTCACAGGATCACAAGTTTCTTTACAGATTATCATAACACTCATAGCTGTTTTACATTACTTTTAAACTGCACCTTAACTTTTTTAACTGCCCTTTGGAATATTACAATTCCAGAAAGAATTTTACCCGAATCGTCAAAAGGTCGAGAGACTTCAGAATAAAATAGACGAATAGAAAAGAGTAGGCCACAAATCCAAATGAATCAGAAATGATATGGGATATGCCTAAAGACATTGACAAAAATTGAACAAAGGGAATGCATAAAAATATACCAGTACATTAAAACAATCTATTTCCGAGTAAACTGGAATGGTCTATTTATTTCTGCATAAACAACATGCCGGAAAGGTCGGAAGAAATAACTATAATTCAGTCAACCATGGATTTCGTAAATAACTAGGGACTTGTACGAGTTCTCAATCGGGAAAGTCAATCTTTTTCTATATTCCTATCCCCGAATGTAACCAGATGTTCGTGACAAACCTTTTCCCGATTTTTTTGCCGTGTGTTTGACTCTGATCTTCTCGTGGATCATCGTCATTACTGTGCGTGCCACTGGTATCGCCGAATTCGGTCCTTGAATAGTTTTCGTTCCCTCTAGAACCTGCATGCTCTATGGCACGCTCTATCCAACACACAGTGTCCTCACAACTAAACGTAACATCGACCTCATCGGAAAACTCCCGATTTCCATATTCCTGGATAAAAACAAAAAATTGTCCCTTATTTTGGTTAGATCCGATTTTTCGAAGAGGTACACTAATATCCGACTTTTTCCAGGGGTAGTGGCCACCCTGTTTGTTCCGGATATCTCATATTGAAATATCTCAGAGGGATTATTGTAAAATACTACGTTATCAACACACCAAGTTAACTATTAGGTAACATAGAGCGACTACAGATCAATTGAATACACATGCATTAAAAGATGTAAACAGTTAGTACTGATTGAGCCTGTTTCATCAGTATCGGTAGCAATTTAGTCTATTAATTCTAGAGTCAACCAGGATGAACTCTATTAATTGGAAAATGATACCAAAACTTTATGCATGTGAATTAAAACTAAATATAAAAATTCTTGAAATTTGATTGGGACTATAAATTCATCTCCGCTATGCAATATGCACGTATCCATAAACTGGCCAACGGCTGGTGCATAAACCATCGGAAACCATAGGACATCAATGGAAATTCAAATTATAGCTTGCGCATCGGCAATATCGCCCTGGAAATTCACCCAATTACGTGCATTTGAACGTAAAAAATAAATTAGCGGGACCAACAGCCAACAGAGTACGAACTTATGCTTCCGTAGCGCAAAATATTTATGGTCGCGTAGTAGGATACTGAATATAATCAGTATCTCTAATATCATTTCACAATGGAAGGAAAAATTAATTTTTTTGCCCTCAAGTTATAGCAAAACAATGTGAATCAAGGCCTTTAGGTACACGCACCAGTAAATATCATTCAGCGTATTTAATTTATCACGCCAGACTCGTATGAAAAAAAAGAATACATTAACCTGTGTGCGGCCAACATAACGTACGTCCTTTCTACAAGAGTCGGTAACTTATGACCGGGTCACAAACCTTCATTAGCGTCAGTAATATTTCAAAGGTCACCAACGCTAAAAAAATGATTAATTTAAATAGAATTTTAAACTCACATGAAAAACTTTATTTCTCCCACAACTATATTCGGAAATAGTAAAATTGGTGTAGCCCGCCGGCTGAACTCCATCACAGTTTTCAATGTTGTATTTTTATATAGCTATTTGAATTAAGCATTGATGGTACTAAAAGACAATATACTTCCCCATTCCTTGCATGTTAGCCGTACTGTACCCACCAATGCGCCCAGAAAAAGGGTGCTCATTAGAGCGTACCATCAACCAAGAGCACGCTAATGAATAAGAGAAAAGAAACGGGAAAAGACACGTTCTTTCAACCAGAAACCACAGAACTGGTTATGCTAGAGTTGTGTATATACTTGGAAAAAACAAACAATTTTCAAGACTTATTTACTTTTTTCGATTTCTGCTTAGAGATAGCAGAATACCTAAAAATAACTTGTTCAAGATTCGACAACGGTCATATTCATCAGGCTTAATGAAAGAACAAAATGTGCATGGCCAAAAAAGAAAACATAGAGGAACCTAATTGACATTGTTCCTGCAAATATTTACACAGAAAAACGTCTAAAAAAGAAATTCTTACATATTAGGTTGTGAACACAGTGGCCAATGAGTACTGAGTACAAGCGACACCTGGGCTACGTTTGTAAAGGTACACATTTTCACATTCCTTCCGAAAGAATTCGCAAAAAAGTAACACAAAACAGCCTCGGTCACAAATTTTAAAAGATAGACAAGGAATACATACATATAAATAAATAAATAAATATATATAATTATACTATATATCCTCATTAATTACTAATATTATATACTAAATACTATAAAAAATATAATTATACTATATATATATATATATATATATATATATTTTCAAAGTTTCTGCGTTCGTTTGAAAATACATTAATTAGTTTGTAGCTCCTTTAAAAAACTTGATTGAAAATCTTAAATTAAGACGAACGGACACAAGGCAGAGCCTGGATAGATAAACTTTAACGAAATAGATAGATAAACGACATGAAATGAGAAATAAAACACCAATCGAATGACGCGAACGAAACGTTCTGTTCCTTGAAACGGATAATGCTGCCCTAAAGGTAGTACACGTAATCTTTAAAACTGATACCTTATTGGAGGAGTGAAGTTAAGATCATTTTGCGCGATCAAAAACATTTAGTGGACAAATAGGTCACACACTAATCTCAGTAGGTTTTTTATGTAGTTCCACATTAGAAGTACATTTGGGATAGCTTCTTTAGCCTGATGCACATTCTCTAAGACTTATGCAATGATGTCGAAGCAATATAAGTCTCTTATGCTCTTCTCCATAGCTTTCTTAAGCTCCTAAAAATTTCTCCTCCCCTTATTCCGTCCTACTCTACATTAGTCTACCTAATTCCTCTCTAATTTAACATTTCCCTCTTTGTCACATCATTTATAATCCCACAAATACTCCCTGTATTCATTCGACGCTTCTGTCAATCCCGACCGACTACTACGCTTCACTGTTTTTCCGATGTCGAAAAATTCCACTTCGATTCACTTCCTTTCAAATTCACCTGATTTCCGCCATCTGCCACCAAGGTCACATCTCAAAACCCACCAATTTACTTTACTCGTTCCCCAGACCAAGTTTCTCAAACCAGAAAATTATTTTACTTTTTTTGAGAGCTGGATTATCCCAGGTTTTGTTTTTATTTTTTTTAAATCCCTGATGTATCACATTTTCTCTTTATACATTCATTTGTCGCTGGATGGGAATGTTTCGTGTCGGTTTCAACCCTCCCCGCATGTCGCCCAGTGCTTTTGACATTGAAACATACAATAAAATCCAGCCCACGAACAATGCATAGTCATCATATTTTCTGAGATGTAACCAACTACAGCCATCATTCGTTTTATTAATAACTGGGTTGTGATGTTCGAGGTTTTCGCCCAACGATATTTTTTTCAGTGGAATTTGAGTTTAAATTAGCGTCAAAAATTCTCCTGATGAACCTGGTACCTAATTGGCGCTGATCTTTTATGAGCCTCACTCAATGTTCGCTTCCACTCGTTTCTGCAACCATTATGCAACGCAAGACTTATACAAAGAAAGTTTTGTCAATGATTTGCCATAAAGAGAAATGCACATAATATTTCTGACGTCGATGAATAAATTTAAGTGGTGGAAAACATCAGTCATATTTAAGCAATTTTCCTGCAACGGTAGGAAATACGCTTTCAAAGATCGCAAAACTTGCTTCAGAGTGATCACTATGAAAGAAAGAATTTTAATCAAAATCCAGGCAAGAAGGAAGTTCCATGGGAGATACAGAATAAGTTCTCTCAACATTTCTTGTATGGATAGCAGTAATACACAATCAAGAATTTTAAAAATATTCCACTTTAATTTTCTCGCCCTCTTTTCCAACATGTACTCGTGAAATTTAGAAATTTTCCTATTTAATTCCACCCATTATATTTTTTTTTCACATAATAACCGGATTTCTTCTTACATTTAATCGGGTATGTTATATTTCCTTAATTACATTTTTAATCAAACTTGAATTAATGTATTCCTCGTCGCGTTTGAAAACTTTAATCCCACCATTGTACTCTTAGCAGTATTGCAGCGACCCATTTCGGTAATGCCTCTCCCGTTTTACGCTTCCAGCCTGATAACCTGCATCGTGATGGCGGGGTCGATGTTATCTCCTGAGGGAAGTTATATTCTTTCCTCTCCCTTCGACTGTGAATTCTCAGCGTTATTTTGACCATGGACTAATAAATTCCGCTGCATAGTAGAAGCAGAAGTCGATATCATTGTGCGACTGCCTGAAATTAAGGAGACACTTGAAGTGGATTAGGGGGAGGGAGGACCCTCGAGGACCGATCTCCCCCGAGGCTCAGTTTTAGAATTTGATCCATCGCCGAGCATCAGGCAATATTTTGTTTTGGGATCATAAAAAAATACATAAGAACATTTTAGGGGGAAAAATGGGTCGCTGAGTTGCTTTCAGATGCACGCCGGAGTAAAAAATATTCGAGAATCCTACGCAAGATATTAACGGGGCAAATTCAAGCTCACCACAGTTACTCGCTGACGAATGGAGGAACTCAACATGTCTACGTGGTCGAGAGCACGAAGCGCATGCAAATTTGTAGGCTTTCCAGAACCATGGATGTTGACTCGATTACTGAGGAAATTTGCCCGGTAGCTGCTACTGAATGCGGTACCTACTAGAATCACTGGACTTATTCATTCGCTTTTTCACCTTTGCCCGAGCGTCATTTTCGAACGCACGTCTTCAGCCTCCGTCCTGAACAAACAATTAAATGGGCCGCATTCGCTCTTTTTCATGCATCTGGGGCTCGTTCACATTTTCACACTTAAAATTTTCTTTCACTCGCAAAATTGATTTTGAAACCTCTAAGGCAAAATCTATCCATCATCTTGTTTCAATTTATTGAAAAGCATTCGGCTTTTAGAAAGGTCGCAGGCACTGACACTTTTTTATTTTGCATTCCATACATTGTACTGTGAGTAAGTAACCGCTGTGAAGAGCGCTCGGTGTATATGATCACTTGGGGTGATAATGGAAGGGAAAGAGTACAGAACTGCGTTATTTTTATGGTGACCCGAATCTCAGAAGGGTGATTAATATCCCATTCAGACGACGCCGTAGCATTTAAACTGCAAGGCATCCGTGCGCAAATCAATCGGGAAATGGTTTGACCCTGATAAAAAAAACCCTTTGATGAGTAGAGCTCGAATCCAGAGAATTTACATAATTTCTATATTTTTATTAGTTTGAAATTAGTTTATTTGTAACACAACTTTTTCTAAAAACTGAACTCATTACTAGCTAGAAAAAGGAATATCTCTGAAACTGAGTATTATGAAACGCTCAATGGCAGGAAAAATGAAGACCAACGAAAATAAATTTTAAATATTTACCAAAATTATCCAAAGGTTGAGATCACGTGTTTCGCGAGTGTTTTTAAAACGGACCCTCTAATACGAATAGGTTAAAAGTTGTAAATATTGCAGGCATGTAAATAGGCATTTGCGTGAAAAAGGGGTGTACGAGTACTTGAATTAATATCTTGCGAATGATGAGGACGGTTAGAGATAACCTGCTCAAGCGTTTAAATCTGAATACTCGGAACCGGCAGTCATTTATTTCGTTAGACAGACTCGGTACATGTTTGTCAATGGAGGAAAATTACCTTAGCTGCTGAGTGCGCTCCCTTGCGAAGTTTAAAAAAAAACTACAAAAAAGAACTTATTACCAATGTTAAGATTTGAAAAAAATAATTGAATATTATATGCGAATGAATAACAAACATATTAAATTTCAAGTTAATAAGGTCCAACAGTAAATCCAATGTATTAATGTTCAATGTGTTACTAGTTTCACGTGGATTACACGAGAGTGAGAGTACCGGTGGCTGTAGCTGGCATATTTAAGTAGAACGGTGGGCAACGCACTCGCCGACTTGCTGGCACCAAATTTTTGTTATTTTGTAGCGGTATGCTTTCGCTTTGGAGTCAAATGAACTCACAATTCCAAATTCAACACGACATCTATTACCAATCAGGGATTGCACGTCGTGGCATTAGATATTCTTTTTTAACGGTTAAATTTATGGTCCGACACGACTTCAAAACTTCAAAGCACTTCGCACACAAACGTCGCGATCACTACCTCTCGCAAACCCTCTCTACGTCCCACAGTTGAGTCACTGAAGCCTTATCGGCTGTAAACTTAATGTAAAATTAATTAACTAATGCGTGAAAAAACACTACTCCATTTTAAATAAATATATATGTACATCATGGGGATTTGAGTTTCCATTGGGGAGAGAGTTGGACTATTGTCCGAATGGTCCAAGTTCGACTCCCTAGAATTCCTTTGGGCAACCTAAGCTTCACCCAAGTTGTGTGTTTTTTCGGGTGCCACATCTTCCAGGGAAACCACGGGCGACACAATGAAAAGAACTGGTCCCCTACCCAGATGCGTGAATTTCACACCCCATCGGATTTAGTAATGTGTGATGTGTATCTTCATTTATCAAAACCAACTTTCTGGTTGATTACTCTGGTGGTAAATATACAGGTAAATGTAAAGAAATACATATACGTACAGATATGTAAAGAAATATACTTGTATCGACAAATGTGAAAACCTTCCTCTGAATTAAGACTGAAGAAGTTGAGTTCAAAATGCTCACATTTACGTGTAAGTTAGCTCCGTCTCCAATGATGAAATGCAGTTCTGATTTTTGCGTGTTACTTTTTAGGGAAATGACTCCGCGTTAGTGTAAACAGCCTTATATTTCTCTCACTTTTTAGGACTCAATTTTATTTTTTTAAATCACTAAATTTACATGCAAACGATTAAACTTTAGTTTACCTGAGATTTTCTCCCTTTTGATTACCCTTGTTTAGGTATTATTATCTTATAATTGGTCCAAAATTGGCCAGTAAATGCTTTGGTACAAAACCAAATGCAAACCTACGTATTTCATTTGAAATTGAGTCAAGAGGCAAAAATGTTTGTTTTTGTCAAGAGGCAAAAAACCTCTGTTAAGAAAGCCAATCTTCCAAGGTCTCTTTTCACAAAATATTCTTTCTCTTTTAAATGCATTGCAATAGTAATTATCACTTATAGCATGTTTTATATCTGTGAGGATTAAATACGTAATTACATTTCGGATTTATGAAAAATTATTAGCAAATTTATTGAAAATTTACGAGTATCATTAAGTTACTATGCAATCTGTAAGCGTTTAGCATCCATAAAATTGAAATTGCGTAACAGAGTAACTCCCATATGATCAGGTTCAAATTTCTCGTTTTTACCACTTGCGTTCGTCAATATCCTCAATGTACAATGGTTGATCTCTAAAGGTATTATGGCTATCCTCTGCCGTACGTGTTGTAGTTTTCCGAGGGTTAAACGAATACAGACAATTTAAAAGAAGCGTCAGACCTAATCATTTTATCATCCAATCGATAATTCTAGAGAATTAAATGTAGGTACCTTTCATACTCCAACTCTTTCTACGCAAAACCTTCCGATGATTTATCTGCACAAAGTTTATTTTATGCAGCTAACAAAAAGTTAAATGATTGAAAAAGATAGTAATATTCCGAGGACGGAATTTCCTCTAATTGCGAACTTCATTTTGAATTTAGCCTCAAATCAAAGTGTGATAAATTTTGCATAGAGTCAGTAAAAAACTGCACTGGTCAATAACTGTTTACATATAACTTTTATGAAAGAATTTATAAAAATGAATCAGGCCAAAGAGCATGCAAAAGACTTATTACTTCCATGAGGGGCAGATGGAGAAACGAAAAATCTGGGTATATGAAAAGAATTCTCTCAATCACACTTCCCATTTACTGCATTCCAAACTGCTGGGACACATTCTAATTTAGGCACCGTCCACCGTGGTTGTACGTATCTTTTGCACTAGCATTAGAGCAGCTAATTGATTTTGATCTCTTCAAGCAACATAAATGAATACTCTTTATGTTATTTAATTAACTAGACATTTGGACAGCCCAAAAATTAACTGCTATAATGATAATGAAAACGGTACTACTACGGAGATCAGAGTCTAAAATAGAATGCGTTCCAGCAATTTGAGACGGAGGAAATGGGAACTGTGATTCAGAAAATCCCAAAGTCGGTTTCATTAAGTAACATGAAGAAATCCTTTTTATGTTATCAAATGAAATCGAATTTTGGGCTCTAGGACTTTTTTCACTCCCACCTGATCGTCCGTATTTTAACCAGAATTTGTTTCATAACTAATAATAAAATACTGATGATTTCAAATAAAAGTCTTCAGCAGCTAACAACACATGTCTTTACCTCTAAAATACTATTGCTTTTCATGCATAGTTGCATTCTTTCTTGCAGTGTAGAATACCGGAAAGTTCTTAGAATGAAAGATCCATTTTTGTTCGACGGCTAACCCCATTAAAAAACACAAACTAAAGGATGTGAGATTAAGGGTCTGGGAGCGATAGTGTAATCTATTTAATCTTGCGAGCTTTTAGCCCTTCTTAATAATCCTTTCTCTAAAAAATCGAAGAATGCAACAGCACCACTACTACAAGAATTTTCCGAATATCCTGCCGGAGGAGAGAATCGGAAAACTTATTGTCCATTCGGATTTGAACCAGCAGTCGACGAGACTACCTGGGTGAAGTTCAAAGCTAAAATTCCCACATAGCCATAATGAATCATCGAAATAGTACATTACCCTTAATATAAATTATCACTTTAAACTCATGTTCCTACAAAGAACTAAATAGAGCTTATATTTCATCATTGACAAATTGTTGGATGATGGTAAATCTTACGCAACACGGAAGTTATATTCCGAAAAGGAAGACTCGACATAACAATAGGATAGTAACTGTCCTCGCAACAAAAGATAAACACTCCAAAACGGATAATTTCCAATTCCAAGCCGTACTAATGAAAGGCACTTAATTGTGTACGGCACGGAAAAACTGGTATTGTCGCAAAATTAGCGTCTATATTGAAGCGCCCATTGAGAAATTCCGATACGTCGAACTACAGGGTTCGTCCGGAAAATACGTGTATTGAGCTCAGGAAAAAAATTATTACATTTTTACATATCTTAAGCTAATATTCCTCAAAAGAGGACCCTTGTGAGTCGATACACTTGTTCCAGCGGCGTTCCCATTCCTGGAACGCTCCCGCGAAGGCATCATCGGGAACCTCTCGAAGACACGTCGTCACGGCCTCTTTGACGGCGTCCAAAATCCCGTATCGCGTTCCTTTCAAACTCCTCTTTATCTTCGGGAACAGAAAGAAGTCCGGTGGTGCCAAGTCCGGGCTGTAGGGCCGGTGCGGCAGCGTTGCCATGCCGTGCTTGGCCAAGAAGTCCGACACGACAAGCGTGGTGTGAGACAGCGCATTGCCGTGATGCAGCCGCCAGATGTTTTTGATCGCTGGCCGGACGCGGGCGACTCGTTTTCGAAGCCTGTCGAGCACTTGGACGTAAAATTCAGCATTTACAGTTTGTCGTTCAGGTACAAATTCGTAGTGGACGACTCCCCTTTTGTCAAAAAAGACTTATTTGTCAAGACACTTATTTTCCGGACGAACCCTGTATGCGCTGCAATCATCGGGACAATGCAGGTGATACGATATAAGCACAAAACTGATTTCTTTGATGCTTCCAGTGGAAAATTTAACTGTGGTTAATTTTTTAAGATTAAAACTCTATCATATACTTATTTTACTTGAAGAAATTTAAAAAAATGGTGAGCGGCAATTGGTTCACGCATAGCTTTATCAATTTTCAAGGTTATTTTTCTTGCCATAATTTCTTGTTATGTGGCACCGAAACTATTCCACAAGATACCCCGCGCGTTTTCCCAAATCTTACATTTTCGTTTCATTTCATTATAATTGATACAACTCAAAAGGCAAAAAATAAAGGACAAAAGCCAAAGGAATTTTACGCTCACATATACAAGACCGGCATCAAGGTAGGATCATATAGCACTACACGTTCACAATAGTCGAAATCTTCTCAAAATAAATTAGAAATTCGATATTAAAGAAACTCTTTTGCCATCAGCTTCGACTCAATAAAGCCGACCTCGAAATCGACCCAATCGACACCAATAAACCATACCACCATACATACATATCAAATTACATGTTACTCTTTCGTCCAAATTTGCGGAAAAGTACACTCTTGAAAATTCACGACAAATCCCCAAATAACAATCACTCTTTTTTTTTTAAATTAACCCGATTAACCCGATTTTATTTTTTACCGCACGACACGTACTCGACTTAGAATTGCACTTCTTCGTGTGATGTTCTCGCCATGACTCTACACAATTGCGATAACGATACATATCATCCGCCGACCAACGTAACACATCGCACTGTCCTTGTAATACGGTGTTGTGATGCAAATTTGACCTTTCAAGCAATCCAACGTTTATCCTTAAAAAATATAAAAAAATATGTGATGAGGGACACGGAGTGGATGTTCCGAGCATCGATAATGCTAATATTCTACATCGACGAAACGAAAAATAATCAGACTCTGATAGACTATGTTTTGTAATAA
Organism: Hetaerina titia; assembly: GCA_037158775.1. Classification (NCBI taxonomy): domain Eukaryota; kingdom Metazoa; phylum Arthropoda; class Insecta; order Odonata; family Calopterygidae; genus Hetaerina; species Hetaerina titia. The sequence continues at coordinate 57,800,683 of CM073768.1, read as the reverse complement.
TTAATCCGAGGCTCTCCATTTATATCGAGATGTGACTATCTCAATATTTTTAAGAGGTTTTCGCGTGATCGGTGACGGATACCAATCGGTGTAAAAGGGGACAATTTTTTGAAGAACCTAATGAAAATACACGCAGTACGGCTACGATCAAAGTTGAATTTTGTACAACCATGATAACTTCTAAATCTAAAGATAACAACACCACATGCGCTATTAAAAAATGGCAATTTCTCATAAATGAAATCGTTAATCATAGCGGTAAGATTCCAATCGATCACCCGAAAATCCAAAAATATGCCGTAAACTGATTCAATTATTATAAAAATTTCCATAAAAGTAACGAACTATACCATTTAATACAAGTTCGATATCGATTAGCTAGTTGTCAGATGGTTTTAGGCGCTGAAAGTTATTTCACGTTGTGAATTTATTTACGGCGAAGTATCAAATCAATCAACTTCACACAGAACAACATCCATTATACGTGGATCATTCCGTAGGGATATCCATGTTTTATGAGTCTTGCACACAAAATGTTAAAAATAGGAGTCTAGAACCGTATCCAGTACTAAATATATAAGTCCCCTATCATTCAAAACTTAATTCAATCACCCCTTCCTGTTAAGAGATTTGTCGATGATTGACAACCGTAGGAGCACCAGCTCTTTTTGCTAATCTAGTGACGCGTACGGAACGAATTAAACTCACCGTCCTCTATTCCCATTTATCATTTTGAAAGGAAATTGAAATTTTATTGGTCTAAACCTTTTCAATGTTTTGCTCAACGCTTGCTAATTGCGAATTTGTCTGAAAATACACCTCCAAACACGATTTATTAATAATTTTCCATTGCATTTTATTAATGGAAGCATTTTTATTTTCCAACGTAAAGTATAATGCAATATTTTGCACATTAATTTCAAAAATTGGCAAAGTATAATTTAATACCATATTCTTTCAACAATTCTGCTTGAAAATATGCCTCAAATTTACACTGCCTTCTCTGTTTACCCTAGAGATTAGTTAACAAAAACATAGCCAAGTTTTTTTAGGTTCTTTAAAAATGTTTTCACTTTTACACCGATTAGTGTGCGTCACAGATCACGTGATAGCGAAAATTATACATAAACCATGATTATAGAAGGACACTGACATACACGTGTGCATTAATCAATATAAGATTAAATTATAGATATTCTACGAGCCTGTCACTGTAATAACACAACAGAGTACGATTTCCATTAAATAAATAATTTCAGACACACAACACTTAATTTGTATATTTTTTTCGTCTACAGTGTTCAGCAGCAGAGGTGTGAAATGTTGTCCGATTTCGCAAAAAATAATATCTGAAGGCTGTTGATGAAGTACATTTATCGTATTTTCAACTCGAAATTCATGCGTCATGAGCTTTTCCCGTCTTTATTCCAAACTAATACGAAATCCATGTCAGTGTCTGTGTCAGCCAGAAATTTTCTTTTGGCACTTGCTTTAAACTCACAAATTGTAGAAAATTATTGTTTGGCAAATGCCCTAGCTCGCATCCATATTTAGTCTATGATAATATTTGCATAATTAGTGGAATAAGATGTATTTAGAAATTAAATAAATTGAGTGAAGGGAACGTGCATGCACATACGCTGACCAAGATTATGATGCAAAGACCATTCTTGAAAAGATTAACAATCATGACTTTTACTACAGTCCCGGAACTTGAGGCATAATATGAAATAAAGAATAGTTCTCTTTAATTTATTGGAATACATTAAAGAGTAAATGTTATATACAGTACATACTAACACCGCGATTCATACAGTTCGAGTCTATGAAAAGATTTGACAAATACCACAATCCATCATGATTACCAAACTTATTTCTGTGTAATTTTTGCGAACCACTTGAAGAAAACTGGTGCTAACGCAACACTGTTTCACATCCGTAGTACAATATTAGATTTTAAATTTACGGCCATTGCGAACGAACGATTTTGCCACAGTGTATGACAGGGCCAGAAGCAGCGGTAGAAACAAGGGTCTTTTTTTTATGGCTAGCCAATAAACGAGAGCAAAATTCTCAGTGGACTAGTGTTTTTACGTCCCATAAATCTCCTCTAAATGATCGCCGAACTGTTTACATTCAGCCAAAGGAGGAATATAAAAATGTTGTTCCCCCGATTCGTGGAAGCCATTATGCAGGACACGTATGTTTATGAAACTAAAACAGTATAAATATAAAACATGACTACTTCATCACCGTTTCCTTCCAAGAGTTTTCGAGTCAAGTCAATTCATCGACATTAGCTTTCTCAAGGACGCACAGGGGACACGATTGTATAAGCGAGAGCCTTTTCTCGGTACTTTTGGCTATGCTACTTAGGTCATTTGAGTTTATTCATTGAGTGTAAATGTTGAAACTTGGGAAAAAATTATGCACAAATCAGTCAATCAATTTTTCTAATATTAGGGAGATCTTGGATATTTTTTCACAAATGTTAAGAAAAACAAAAACCAGTTTTATTGCTCGTAACACTTGTGTGAAGGACTGCGAAAGATGGGAGGGTAAGCGAGCTAAAGGGAGGGAAAAAATAGGATTTTGAGATGGAATTAACGACGGTAGAAAGATGCAAACCTAAAAAACTTACGCATTGTAATATGAATTAAGGGCTTTAGGGTGCTATGTGCCGTGTTAGACGGTTTCGAAGTGCAGCATTGCACTTGGTTCAGTCAAATACTACTACTACTCTAACCCGGTAAAATACTGCTTCTAATCCTGAATGAGCAATAAAAAATTAAAAGCAGAATTTTGCTGAGCACTTTATTTAAGCTCGTAATAAGTCCTACCTGCATCATAACGAAGACCTTTTGGGGTTCGTGTCATAAATTTTCTTGATAGATTTTGGTGCATTAGCACCACGGAAGCAGCCGGCAATGTTACGGTCGTATTATAAAACGACTCGTTAAACTTCACTTCCAATACTAACGCCATTTTCATAGGTCTACTGTCCACATTACGCCATTCCCAGTAAACAAGGTCCCTGATAGCGTCACAAACAAAATTTACTCCAAAGAGAAGCTTAGATTAAAGTGATACACAATGCATCAAACTTGAGAATACCCCATGAAAACCAATAGGCCTGAAAAATAGGCAATGGAGTGAGGACTTAAAATATGGGTATAATCCATTTTAGCCTCTTCGATTTCTCTAATCCATTTAGCTACTTTTGAATTATTTATTGATTTGAACTTTATGCTCACTGCATTACGCTTCAAAGTTTGGATTCCGTGCGTATTCATAGCTGTGGGTGCAGATTATTGACCACTAATAATACGCATTGATTACTGAAATTTGCTCTTTAGAGTATCAGACTCTTCAGCCCTACGTGAACTCTTGAACTTGGAAAGAGACTTAAAGAAAATTGGTCCTAGTTAAAAAAAAAAATTCTCTTTAAAAATTTAATTTATTTAAGAGCTTTTCCGTAATATTCCATTTAATTTTCTGTAATTTTGTGTGTAAATTATTTTTTAGCCTTTAAAATATAATATTTATTCAACGGACACTGGCATAAAGAGTTCCGCTTATTTTAAAAAAATAATACTACGGGGGGAAGGTTTTCGGGAGCAAACTTCCAAAATATTAATTTCTCAAAAAAAAAGCAGTCGGCACAAACCCGTTCAACAAGCTTGGTGAAGAAAAAAAGAACTCCTTTGACAGCAGCATCAAAAATTTAATCATTAAAATGTTTCTTAAAGAGTTTTCAATTCTAGTCGTGAAGCTGACAATAATTAATACACCGAATAGAGTATGCATCTATGCGCAATTAACCACGACATGACCCGGTTAGCCAGGTGGGTCGCGTGCCCCCCTGTTACACTGAAGGTCGTGGTTTTGAGTATGCGACTCCATGCTTGTATTTTATGACAATTTCAGTGGCTTAACTTCTAGAAAAATATATTAAAAAAACAAGGATTCCCAGAGCTCATTTACAGACCTAACGAATACACGTGTGAGGGATTAAAAATAAATTGAGAAAGCTGAAATTTTGTGGCTTATGAGAAAATTAAAACAATGATAACTCTCGAGTAAATAGCTGACGTGTGAGCTCTCTATTATCCTCATTGAAATTAATTTGGTTGGTTATGTCAAGAGGATGAAAACATCCAATTACTAGATTCATCTGCTATTGACACCGCTTAGTTTCTGCGAGACAATAACAGGGACAGAAATTAAATTAGTTTTATCGCGCTCTGCGGAAACGTGTTTTTGGCCGGTTAAAGAAAGAATGGTGTCACACTGTTAACTGACACTTGGTGATTGTAATAGTTTAAAAAACAACAATAATGAACATTTTTAGACTATTCCATTATGTGGAATAGATAGCAACAGTTTAGTATCTTAGTGAGATATACCACTTTCCGCACACGAGAGGATGCATTAGTCTCAAGAAGGACAATCAAGTAAGATTAAATGAGTTAATGACAATACACTCGGCTAACGGGAATGAATAAAAGATAAACAACTCCTCCACCCCTACGTGGTGGAATCTAGCGATTCTGATCCCTTATCGTTTGTGGGAAAATCATCTTACTCTCTTCATTTCTTCTACCATAGTGCGATTGAGTTATTTTCTAACCTCCATTTCATTATATAGTTTTGGCTCTACGTCTTCCTTAGGATCACATAACTCGATCGATGAAAATACTACAACGGTCAATAGTTGGTATTTGAATGAATTGTACCAGCGGCAATTTAAAATTCACGAATTCGAATGAAAAAACCGAAATGACTTGTAGGGAGATGTATGGTAACATACATGATAATGATGTATGAGATGTACTTGTATGTATGTATACATGGAGATACATGGTTATAGAACACCGGGGGAGCTTCTTTTATCACACATGATTTGAATTGACACACTACGCACACATTACAAACATTGAATTGTAATAGCATTTTATTAAAAACCCACTGGAACAATTACGTAAAACATAAGTTATACAAATGCATTGTATTAGTAGCAAAACAAAAATATCTTTACATCACCTTTAGCAATGTATGTTTTAATTTTTAATACAGTAACCGATTTTTATATTTCTTTCTGGGGAATGACGCATGCACAACTTGAAATCATAGATATTACGCTATTTCAGCTTCATGTCTAATTGTGCTTTTTCAACATTTTATCTTAGATACATGTACGTTATAATGTATCTAAGATACACACCTGTATTATGGCAAAAATCATATTTTGCAATTTCCCCAACAAAACAACAGGTATGTTGAGTATGGACTGCATTTCACTGGAACTGTATGCTCACTCTTAATAAAAAAACTTAATGAATATAAATTTTCCCGCACCACAAAAGAATCTTTTTTGAAGTGCCTCATTATTGTAATGATGAGTACGTGTTGTGGAAAGAATAGCTTGATACACGAATTTTTAATAGTGACTATGCCCTAAAAACCTATATTAAAAGTATCATATAATTGGCTAAATTTGTTATATTCAATAGAACCATATATGTTTAACACAAAATAACTATTAGCAGCAAGCTATTATTTTTTTAGGTGACACATTTAAAAAAATCTCAATTCAATTGAATCCTAAATACGTAAAATAATGTTGAAATATTTTTTATTATTGCATTTAGTTATGGTTTGTTTAAGTAGGGTTTCAGCAATTAAATATTAGATTAAATTAAGATTATGACCGACGATCTCTGGCATCTAACTAAATATTCTATTTACTGATTTCATATCGATAAAATGTACAATCGGAATATCCCCACGAATCGATTTAGTTGAATGGATATATGATGGCAATAATAGTGCACCAGTAACCTAAAGTTCCTTTTCTAACACTTCCATTACCGCCCCTGCGTTTTCAATCTTCCATTGGGATCATTATCAAATAAGTTAGCCTTCCGCGTAAATGGATAGATGTAAAATTTTGATTAGAATTCATCCCGTTGAATTTGAAATAGTTTTTACATTCGCGAGGGAATGGATATTTAAATATCCTTCCAGGAGAAAAAGAGATGAAGACAGCCGATTTTGACAAAATTGAAGATATTTCTTGAACTTTTTGATGCGCAGGATAAAGGAAGATTGGCAGACCAGGAAAAATGAATCAGGTGAAATAATTGGAAAAGGCAATGCTAATTGGCAGAATTTTCGAGGGAGATGGTTGTCGAACAAACTTGAAAATTTAAATCCCTATTCGCACCCTATCTTTGGAAATTTAAACGTCATTAATGGCCATCAATAAGAAACTGTAACTCTAAACTCGCAATCAACTCATGTTAAATTTTTCAATACATATTTAATAAATGCCCACAGGTAAATATTAAATTATAAAAATTATGATCTTAAGAGAAATTTGCAGATTTGCAAGCTAGACCCTTTTCTCACACTTACGGATTAACGGCTTAAAAGTTAATTCTTTTCACTGATCAATCAACATGGTAATGGTCAGCGTACTCACTATCAAAGTGAAACGACTGTTTTGCAATTAAATTTGTGACAGCATTCGTCTGGAAATTCAATTACAGAAATTGCGTTCTGGCTGTTTAAATAAATCTTGACTTGAATTCGGATTTCGGAAGCGCTCAATGTTCGTATTAAGTCACTTATTGCCCCAGGGAAGTTATACGCAAGTATATGATAGATAAATTCAGAATAGGGCTATTACCGATCCTGTTCCAAGTGCGCATAAAGCAATTGAGTTAATGAATCTCACCGAATTACAAACGTAGATTACCTCATGAATTATTATTTGCTTGGATTTTTTACCATTACACAACCACTCTGTACCTTACGTATACCTTAAAGTATTAACAGCATTGCTATTCTAACATCGAACACAATCAGTAAATTATGTTTCCCATAATTGGCATTTTTTCATTAAAATTTTACTTACTACGATTAATTAGAAAGCTTAAGTTCTGAACTAACCAACATCGATCCAAGAGAAGTATATTACATGTTAATGTTGACGGACATCAATTCCACATTCATATTCATTTTGAAAGAGCTGGTGTCCTCCTCCCCTTTTAGTAACTGGATCCCAATTTCGAGCTCCGTTACCATCTTTCACTCATTTTTATCTGTACACGGCTTGCGAACTCAAAGAAACTTTGAGTGAAAGTTTTTTTTAAGCAAATCAAGCTTATTAACCCCAGAAACCTCATTAAGTAACGGACTTAAAAACTTCAACGGTGCTGAAAACGCTAAACGAGGAAAGTTAAGAATTTCATCGACCCGGCCTCATAATTATGCCTCGATTTACATTTGGTAATAGATATATTAACCTTGCGTATAAAGAAGATATCACAAGGATGACGAGCATCCATTCGGAGGATGTTTTACCATCAATGTAAAATGAAAACCACTACCCAATATTACATTAGAAATACAGTGGTAAACCCTATGGCATTGCATAGAACAAATACACAAATCCTAGGTGCAAAACGTTTGTTCTGACTTTCAAATATCTGTCAAGTTTCTTGGTACTAATGGAGTTACTACCGAGTGATTTCGCTACAGTTCTTATTGAACCAGATAAAATTAGCGAGGTGACTTTGCCGCCGCCCCACACTGCCATTTTCACATGGATGCTGTAGCCACCAAAAGTATGAAGTGTATCACAATGCTCCTTTTCATCAGCACAAGCGAGAAATGTGCAGTGGCATACTCTTCAACTGTTCCTAAATATCCTCAAAATCGTAACCTTTCATCCAGCAAAATATTGGTTTCCCTTTTAGGTGCTAACCAAAAATTTCAATTTTAGAGCGTTTTGTAGAAGGATCAGCAATAAATCTTGTAATATTCACCATTATTTTATTTACACGACCCAGATTCCGTCTTCTTAAGTCATCTTCAGGAGGAAAAATACAACCCATTCAGCATAAATGCATTCATACGTATGATATATATAAGAAAAGGGATAGGAACACATATAAAAGATGGACACCGGAGGGGTGGGGAAGGAGGAATCAAGCAGACTACAAGCGTAAAAATATTTCCTTGACCGGGATTGGGCACCAGATCTTTCGGCTTGCCAGGCCGATGCTCTAACCATGCTTATATCTATTTCTATCGGAATGAATATTTGTTCGCCGTATGGCGGGATTTCTTGTTTGAAGGTGTGTGTGTGCATATATATATATATATATATATATATATATATATATATATATATATATATATATATATATATATATATATACATACATATATATATAAAATTCACTAAATAGTCATAGCAAACACAGAAACTAAAACATATAAAAGAGGGACTCACTAGTTCTCGAATTTTCGGTGGTGCAACCACTTTTCTCAAGAGGAATTAGGAACAGAACTTTCTGTCAAGAGGAATTAGGAACAGAGAGTTCTGTTCCTAATTCCTCTTGAGAAAGGTGGTTGCACCACCGAAAATTCGAGAAGTAGTGAGTCCCTCTTTTATATGTTTTAGTTTCTGTGTTTGCTATGACTATATAGTGAATTTTATTGTGAACGTTCGTGGCTTTTCCAAGAAACCCATATAACACATAAACACAAATAACCATAAACACAGTAATCAACCCGAAGGTCGGTTTAGTAGGTGATGGTAGAGCTCACCCATGTACCAAGCCCGACGGCGTGCGAATATTCACACATCAGGGTAGGGGGGCCAGTGCCTTTCCCTGTGCCGGTTATGGTTTCCCAGAAAGATCTGGTACCCGTAAATCAACTAGCTTGGGTGGAGCTGCAGATGCCCAAAGTGCCTTGCCCGGGAATCGAACCCGGGACCCTCCGGTCAGTAGTCCAACGCTCTACCCACTAGACCACCGCGACCCGCATATATATATATATATGTGTATATATATATATATATATATATATATATATATATATATATATATATATATATATATATCTACATAAACAGAAATATATATATATATATATATATACACAAACACACGGATACAAAATATTCAACGCACAGAAAAATAAAGGAAGGACACTCACAGCATGCATTGACGTTTCGACGGCCCGGCCGTCGTCATCAAAATCCTTCCTTTATTTTTCTGTGCGTTGAATATTTTGTATCCACGTGTTTGTGTATTTGTGCGTCGCCGGAGAGCGTCAACTTCAAAGATATATATATATATATATATATATATATATATTAATATATGGGCTGATTCGTGGTATCTATGAGCAAGGGATCTGGCCGGAAAACTTTGTGAGAGTAGCGTTAGTTCGTATTCCGAAAAAGGTAAAGGCTACATCATGTGAGGACTACAGAAAAATAAATGCGATATCCCACGCAGCTAAAGTTGTTCTCAGGATCATCAACAAAAGGATAGCGGGTAGGGCAAATGATTATTTAGGGGATGATGAGTTTGGGTTTAGGAAGGGGAGAAGTACGCGTGATACTATTGCAGTAATGAGATCACTAATCGAGATGAATATAGAATACAATCAGGACGTATTTGTCTGTTTCATAGACTTCGAAAAGTCGTTTGATAGAGCGAAATCGGAAAAACTAATGAGTAAATTGGAGAAAATTGGAATAGATTGGAGGGACAGGAGGCTAATCCGCTAACTGCACGATGTGCGATAGATACGGGATGAGAATCAATATAAATGTATAAAAAATTATGCGCTTTTCCAGAAAGAATGAGACTAAGCCAAACATTAAAAAAGGAGGGCATAAACTACAGCAGGTAGAACAGTTAACATATCTTGGAAGTGTTTTGGACCAATACGGTCAAAGTAGTAGGAACGTAAGTAGAAGAATTGTGCTAGGCAAAGAGGCTTTCACAATAGGGAGTTTATAGGGAAATTGAATAAGGATGCTAAAAAAAAGACTCGTTAAAACTATGACATGGACCGTAGTATTGTACGGAGCGGAAAGGTGGTCACTGAAGCAGGATGACAGATTAGATTAAGAGCTTTTGAAATGTGGATGCGGAGAAGAATGGAGAAGGTGAAATGGACTGAAAGCAAAACAAATGAGGAAGTACTAGGTATGGTGGGTGAGGAGAGGGGTTTGTTGGGAGATATCCTATTGAGGCAGGAAAAATGGATGAAAGGTGCATTGAGCGGTAGTGGAATGTTGAAGAAGGTAATAGAGGGGAGAATGTTAGGCAAGCGAGGAAAGGGCAGGAACAGGATAAGGATGTTGGACGGGATGAAGGGAGGAAAGAAGTATACAGAAATGAAGAGGGACCTGATATAGATTAGGTTGCTAGGTGGGGAGTTACAAAAGCATGGGTGGAGCTGCAGGTGACCGTAGGGGCTTGCCCAGGACTCGAACCCGGGCCATTCAATCAGTTGTCTAACACCCCTGAGCTACCGCAACCGAATATATATAATATATATTATTAGGTAACTACCGGATAAGGTATTTTATATTTATCCCTTTCTATTTCATCGTCGAGTATGCCTGGACCTAAGCCATCTTCTTCTACGTCATGTTCCTTTTCTATGTCTAACATTGTCGGCCTAAGTTCTCTACCATACAGTGTTTCTATATATTCCTTCCATCTCTCTTGGATTTTTCCTGGTTCAATTGTTATCTTCCCTCGCTTATCTTTAACTGTTAGCACAGATCTTGCCTTCTTACTTCACGATAATACGTTAACCTTGCTGTATAGCGCACCAATTTCCCCCTTCATCTGTAAACTTTCCATATCCTCGCATTGCGTTTTCCATCATTCTTCTTTTGCTTTATTTGTAGCCCGTCTCAATTTATTGTTTAACTCTTTGTACTTCATTTTTGCTAACTCTGTGCTTACATTCTTCCATCTTCTTCTCTCCATCATCTTTACAAACATTTCCTCCATGACCCATGGTTTCCTTATCCTTTTCTCGTTAACGGTTCCTATAGTGTCTTCTGCGGCTTTCGATATGACTTTCTTGATACATTCCCATTTTTCTTCGATAGTACTCCGCTCTTTATCCTCATCAATGATTTTCTCTACAGCCTGCTGATACTACTTCCTTGTTATTTCATTTAATGCTTCTATATTCCATTTCCTAACCCGCCGCCCCTGCCGTATTTGTGCGCCGTATGGCGGTATTTCAATGTGTATCTGGCAAATGTGGCTCATCTCTTCTTCTGGGTATGGGTGCCATGAAACGTACTGCTCCTATTCTCTATGATACTATATGCTTTCTAACCAACTGTTCCCTCTTCTTGTGTGTGTTGTCTATTTCTCCTTTGGTGGGTGGAACAGCTCCCTAAAGCCTTCCTTTGGCAAATGATTCGGAGCACTTGGGCGTTTTCTAAACATCGCAGATCTCAGTGTAAATTAGGTTTCCTTGGTGGTGTAATTGGTAGCACATCCGCCGGCAAGTGGAAGGTCCCGTGTTCAAATCCCGGTTAAGAAAATATTTTTACATTCGTGATCTTGTCAAAAACCGCCTTCCCCACATGTCCTGTATTCGCCTTTTATGTGTTTTCCTATCCCCTTTCCTTATACCTATTTCTATGTTTGAATGAATATTTGTGCGCCGTATGGCGGGACTTCGTATTTGAATGTGTATATATATATATATATATATATATATATATATATATATATATATATATATATATATATATATACACACAAAGCCAGGAGAAAGCCTCCTTGCGCTAGGCAAGGAGGCTTTCTCAAGGAGGAGAGAGTTGATGACGGGGAAGTTGAGTAGAGATGTTAAGACAAGACTCGTAAAAACTCTGATATGGAGCGTAGCTATGTACGGTGCGGAAACGTGGTCACTGAAGCAGGAGGATAGACGTAGATTGGAGGCTTTTGAAATGTGGGTGTGGAGAAGAATGGAGAAGGTGAAATGGACCGAAAGGAAAACAAATGAGGAAGTACTGGAGATGGTGGGTGAGGAGAGGGGTTTGTTGAGAGAAATCCTATGGAGGCAGGAAAAATGGATGAAAGGCGTATTGAGCGGTAGTGGAATGTTGAAGAAGGTAATATAGGGGAGAATGTTGGGGAAGCGAGGAAAGGGTAGGAACAGGATACGGATGTTGGATGGGATGAAGGGAGGAAAGAAGTACGCAGAGATGAAGAGGGACCTGATGTAGATTAGGTTGCTGGATTGGGGTTTGTTTGGAGTTACCAAATATTTATTTGATAGTTGTGTCCATCCAAAAACCTACCTTAACCGGTAGATTACCTAATAATAATAATAATAATAATATATATATATATATATATATATATGTACATGCACCATAAGCATAGTAATCAACTCGTGCAAGGATGTGTTGGAAGGTGTGACTCCAACTACCGGTGAGGGAGTACATGCGGAGTGGTGTGGCTAGAGGCAGATCGACAATAAAATATTCTAGGCAACCACACGCATTATTTCTGTTCCTTTTACATTACGAAAAATTTCCACAATGCCTGATTTTTTACGTTTACAGTACTTTATGTTCAGTTCTTTAGCTTAATAGGCAATTTATGACCGTCATTATTGGACTTGAGTGTCATATTTTAAACTGTTTACTACTAAAATTTAATTCCAGCGGAAAATTAACAATAAGATATCGACTCGATAAAAAATTTGAAAATATCAAAATAGCTTTAAGCAAATTCCCTTCACCGATTGTGCTTGTGTCTACATTTTAAAAATTATAAATATTCATCCAAAGGAAAATAACCTGCAACCACCGCCGTTTAGAAGCAATGGGGAAAATTCGAAACGTCTTCGTATTTGTATTCTAAAGATTGAATAAGGAGTTTATAAATGATCTCAAATACATATAATAAGACTGCTGAACCATTTTTGGACATTCCGGAAAAATACAGCAAATCAATTAGCAATATTTCAATTGTGAAAACAGGAAAGAGCCAAATGCCGACTGTCAGATGTAGAATTAAATCTAATCTGAGCTTGAAGATGTACTTACGAATAATACATTTTTATTTATTTCATTGCACCAAGCAGTTCAACCATATAGTGTTATAAAACAAAAGATGAAACAGACACTGGGTTACGTATGTGACATGAAGACGCATACAAACGTCACCGAAGTACTCTACCAAGAGAAATGGAAGAGCAAAGATATCACCCGACTTACCCTTTTGGGAAATGGGAAACCTATGTTCGCTAGAAAACTCCGGCATATAAAAAAATCAAAGAACGTTAAAGATTGCGGGGATTTTTAAGGGAAAGAGACATCGAAGGGACCGGGACGAAGGAGAAAAATCCGAAATCCAACGTCTTAGGTTGTTCACGAAGGACTCGGAATTTATTTCCGGCACTTAAGGAGCGCATCTGCGCACCGAACCGGATTCCGTTTAAGTGGTCGCCACCCGAGAGACTTCCAAGCGTTTGTGAGTTCCGTATGGTACAAATCGAAGGTCGACAGTCATGTAATTTGAGACGCAGGAGGAAAATGCCCAAGGTCCAAGCTCGAGAAAGTAAGTTTAGGGGTGCCCTTTTCGAAATGGTAGAAAAAGAAGACCCTTCGTCTTACGAAGTCTGGAGAAGAAGAAGATGAAGGGTCTTTTCGTAAAAGAGATGGAGAGATTGATCCCTGAAACCGTTGTTACCGCTCGTTCATCGTCACCAGAAGAATGGTCTCGCGGATAGAAGGAGCTTACTCGCGGAAATAGTCTTTTGATTCATGGGTTCATTTACACCGATTACAGAAAATCTGCACTGCCGAGTGCAACGAATCAAACAGTGGGTAAGTGATCATTAAGTCATGCATTGTTCGGATTTTACTCGGCCATTAACAGAGTTTCAAGGGTCCGCTGGTCGGTTGTCAAATTCCAGTAAAAGCCGGAAAAAAACTAGAATTTGATTTCTTTTCAAGAAATTTCCTGTAATTTAGGAAATATCGCTCTTCAAGCGCTTTCTGTCACCGCAGCACTTCGGAGTTATATTATGCCAGTGATTTGACATTTCTCATTGCATCAAGATCATTCATCATCCATTTTCCGTACTTTGTAAAGTAAAAAATGACGAGACTTACGGTCGCCGAATATGAATTTAAATCAATTGAAATTCTTATCTTAGAAATAAAAAAAAGGTAAAGAATAATTTTAAATGTTTAGTATAAACATTCAGACGAAGAATTATACATACTCGTCCATTAATTAGGAAGTAATGCACTTTGATTGTAACCTCCGATTAAAACTAATTTGAAAAGATCATGGAAGCTATAACACAACTGAATCCGATATTTACCCTATAGTGGGATGGATTTGTTTTAAATCCCATTTAGTCAGTTCAAGTGCGACATTAGAGGTGAAACAAAATTCAATTTTCAGCTTCTATAACACATCTCCCGTAGTGTACATACTCAATAATATGTCATAACTCACCAATATAGCGCAATGCATCCCATCTTTCTGATCAATAAATATATCGGGGGTTTCCGGGGCACAGTTCCTGCCCTAGTTTCTTATTCATAAGGGTGATAAAACCATTTTAATCAATTCTTGCTCGAAACTGAACAGTAAGTGCAAGGCTACAAGTGTCTGAAGGTAAAGGTATAATTCAAACCTCACAATTTACTGGAAAACTAGATTCTACCTCTCAAGTAATAAGGCGCGACATTGAAGTCATGTGTCTCATATCATTTCCTTCTTCAGCTCCTTTCACTTTTGGTTTTCTTTCATAGCGCTAATAGAGCCTATTATTTTCATCCCTCTTCTTCGCTTGCCTGACATTCTCCCTTTGACATCAGCACTCAGTATTCCACTGCCCCTCAAAATCTCCTCCATTCACTTCTGCCTTCTTAGAAATTTCCCATGCTCGCTTCTTCTCTTCTTCCACCATATTGAGCACTTTTTCGTCTACCATCCTTTCCTAAAAGCTCTATTTTATCCACCCTTCTCCATTTCCACGTCTCAAAAATCCCCCACTTACGCTCACCCTAATTCCTCAATCGCCAACAAACATAATAGGCTTCGTGCCTTTGATTTTTATTGATCCTACCCTAGCTTTACTTGGTTAGGTCCCAAGTCATTGAGTTCTTGTATATGTTACCATGTTGACTACATCATTCTCCCTTAAAGCCCTCAGTAGTTATCCCATTTTCATCTAAAATACGTTGCCTGCCCCACTTACTTCAATTCATGCCCTCTTGCCTAATTTTGGTAGCTTTGGCATCATATCTCTTCAGTATTTCATTGTTCGAAAGCACTTAATACTGACTACAATCTCATCGATGATTGGCTTATTTCATCTACATTGTACAGCTTTAACGGTTCACAAATCTGACTGATTCTTTTTTTTCTAATTTTAACTCTCCACTTCCTCGGAGTAAAACCGTGCTAGCTAACAGTAAACAAATTAATTCTACTTCCGTAGGTTCCTATCACAGTCTATCATGATCCTCCATCTGCCATCACAACTCACAAAGTGAGTCATTTACAGGTTTGTAAGCAGGAGATGCGCCTCCTCCGTCGTCCTAATTATATTCTATAATTCTTTTTCATTCATGTTCTCATTACTCATGACGCCGCGAAATCCCAAATCCCTTCCTAAAACTGAATTAAGTAGTACTTTGTACTGTCCTTGAATACTTGTGTTATTTTTTTGATGATTCTTGGCACCAAAGTTTTCGCGAGCGAACTAAAACTTACAGTCCAATATGGCGGTTCCTGTTTGACGAAGAAAAATTTCGAACGAACTTTTATTTTCTCCTAAACACCGGGGTAGTTTCTGGGATGTAACCTATTTCTTACAGTGCTTCTCCTATTCCTCAATCCAATGTTCCCCCATTTATATCATATACCCTTCCATATCAATTAGATGAGTGGGTTAATACCGGCACTATAAAATCCTACAGCTTATGATCTCCTTCTTCGTTGAATTTCTTTCATTTTCATCGTTTACTTCACCATCTCGTCTCTTATATTTGACATCAGGCTTTTTATACCTGACAAATCACTCACAGTCCTATGTAGCATTTCCAATTATCCCGCTCTCTGCAGCTTCCTTACATAATTGCAAACACATTTCACCACGTTTCCTTCGCTCTGTTGGTATCTCTCCTACGTTCGTGATTTTCATTCCCCGCGAATTCATTTTATAATGTCCCTTTCCCCTAAACATTTCAGTCTACGTCATTACATGCAAGCCTGCCAACTCATTAGTGCGCGATACTGTTTCAGGACGCTTCAGAAAACTTCAAGAATATTTGGAAGAGTTCATATCTCACCTGATTTCAACGACTTCTTTCCTCTGCATCCCTAGTCGTCCAGTTTTTTTTATAACTACCCACGTTCCCTTTCTATTCATTATTTTCCTATTCTCACTTAAATAATTATTATTTTTTGTTGTTTTTTCGCTGATTGCATCATAATTTCATATTACCACTTTCCTTCACCTTTTAAGTCAGCTGAATTTAAATTTAAAGTTCATAGCTAAATTAATGTCCGAATTTCCATCCATTCCCGGGAAGCTGCGAGAATAATTCTCAAAATTAAATTAGACTTTGGTTGAAATTAAGCAAAAGTGCTGCATTTGTGTCTCTCTTACTACTACGAAGACAATATTTAATGCTATTTATTGAAAAGCAGATTAACTTTGAGGGGAAATTTGGAAAATGTTTCATTGATCATCTGCCGTGGTTGGCAAGTCCATGGAAGATATAGAAAATTCATATTCGCCATCAAAAATACATAAACCTCGACAACGATTGTCCTAGCCTATACCTTCCCACGTTCGAATTAATGCATAGCAATTTAACAAAGAGCATACGTACTAGAAAAATCGGGGTGAATAAAAACGCTAAAGTATTTAATCAAATACTGAAAAACGAAGAGTTAAAGCATAATACTTTTATGTATTTAAAAATGAAGCCACGATTACATGAATAATAATGATTTGACTGTGTGGATCCGGAAGCATAAAAGGAAGCAGCCGAATGGCCCTTTGTGTAAAGTACAAAAATAATTACCTAAATATCTGTATCCATTGGTTAAACTGGTAGTGGATCCTTGTAGAATCTTCGATTGACGGAGGCGCACGCATTCGAATTCGGAGGGAAGATTGATGCGGAGGGAAATTACATGCATTTTATTGACAATATTCCACATAAATCTTACCTAAACTGTTTATAGCCTCAAAATAATATTTAGAAAATTTGAAGATGAGAGAAAATATATCTTAAGCAAGACTAGGCTGCCTTGCCGAAATTCAAGCATCTGAATAGCAGTCTCTTCACAATGAATCTACGATGAAATGATGAGTGAATGATCAAATGATTGAAGAGTCTAACATCCCGATTAATAGCTATACATAATTAATTGTGCCAGTACAATCAGTTCACGAGGTTGGTTGTTTGAATAAAAATATTTGACTTCCGACCCACAAACTACAATAAAATAATAAACCCACTTAACGCCGTCTATTATTACGCCGTCGAAAACTTTACATACAGTCTTCGGAAATAAAAAATGTATTTACTTAGGGACCGATCAAATACAGCGGAGACCTTTTAAGAACTCTTATCTCCTTATTAAATAAGCCTTAGATGTAAGATTTTTACGAAGCGTGCGCATGGATTATTCCTTGGAAAAATCATAGTATTTGGCAATTTGGGGCTTCCTTAGAAAGTTCACGAAGTTCATGGCTTTTGAGCATCGGAATTCAATTCACAAAAATGCCACTTCCTTAATTATTATTATAAGTGAAGAGAATCTATCGAAATACTGCTGAAAATCGGTGCGTTTATAGAATACGTACTAATAAAAAAAAACTTCTAGCTGGGAATGAAAGCCGTTATTCGTCTTCGGTGCAGTCCTAGGACCCGTTTCTTTTACTCTGGATCCAAGATATTCACTCGGCGAATAAAAAAGCTGTAAACATTCTATCACGAGTAATTAAAACATTACGGAGGACACTTCCCGACACATCCTCTACTGTAGGGCAGCCGATGAAAGGTCCAGACAAAGAGACCTTTGCAAATCAACTAACCTTAAATGTTAATATCGATATCCATATGATAGAGATTCATATCTTGTAAACTATGATTGAGCAAACAAATACACGTGATAAACGTCGTCGAAATACTAAGGATATGAAGCACTTTCTCACGAATCCTCGCGCCAAAAAACTGTATCTCATTTTATTCTATTCACACAAAAAGAGTCAGTATTGTAGATTACAGTACAGAGACAGAGTATTTTTTTTGGAATCGGGATATTTATGGACGGGGTTTTTAATGCCTTCTTACAAAGCACCATTCAACAGATGGGTGAGCGCCAAAACCATCGCCAGACATACTCAAGCGAAGATTTGACCTGTTCCTTCCATATGAGGCACCTGTTGATGGTAAATCAATGACCATAAAAGTATGGAAACTAAACATCACTAAGCGTCGTAATTTTGAACACGATTGAAACTGGGGAGCCGCAATGCACTAGCCCCTAGAAAGCCCCGTAAGGATGGCCAAACATCATCTGTTCTAAAAACTCAACACGCATTTACATTGACGAAATTCATGTGATGACCATTCGGTGGATGTAAAATTTTTATCGGAGTTTCATAATATTAATGTCAAAAACACCATTTACATACTGACTAAAATGTAACTTTAAATCTTAGGAAAAGCCTTTTCTCTTATTAGAATTTATGTGACGTAAATAAATATTGATGCTGTTCAATTAGCGTACGTACTTAGAAAATTGATTTCTTTGGCTCTATCCATATTTCCATACTCTAATTTTTTCAGCGACTGGTTTTACCGTGGATTACGTCAACGGAGGACCATAAGTTTTTCATAAGGTTCCAACAACTCAGATTTTTGGAATCTACTTCTCAAGAGAGCATGGGTTTCGCCACAGAATTTATTGGCGATAGAAAATCATAAAATCCCCTCTCTCCATATTCCCTTCGACACTAGATTTACCCACCAGGCGGCATATAATCTAGTCTGTGACCCCGATTTACACCATAGCCTCGATTCCAGGTCAAGAGGAAGTTCCCAAATTAATTTTTTCCATGCACTCAAACACAAAAAATCATCTTGAGAAAACCAAAAATAGCTCCAAGGTTTCTAAAATATTAATTTTAGCGTCTTCACTCCATTCTCCGTACATTAACATTTGCTAACAACTTAATTACGGAATAATTCGCAAATTTAAGCACTTTAATTTTCTGTGCGTTTTATTCCAATTACTTTTATTTATTTATATATACCCTGCAGGGTGTGTAGCAGGGGGTGAATACACATCAGAATAATTTTATCCGAACAATACCCTACCGCGGTCGAACAATGCTATTACGATCCCCTATCATTCGTGGAAAAAATGACATCTTAAATCTCTATACTGTACTATAAAATATACATACATTCATATAAAATACAATACATAAATGCTCTACACTTAGTCTCTCTAAATTATTAGCATGATCTCTCCTACCGTAGTACGATGGGGGTAATCATACATTTTCAACATCACTGCTAAAGAGACATACTTCCAATTTATGCAAGAGGTTTAATCTGTAGTTTAACCTTCGCTCGGTGAGTGATTCCCAGCCTAGGTCCTCTATTATATTAGACACGCTACTAAGTTTATCATAACAACATTTTACAAACATAGCTCCTCTATGCTGTACGCGATCCGACTCGGCAATTTATTCAACTTCGTGAGGATCCCATATACTTGCAGCATATTCTAAATTGAGCCTAACCAACGACATATAACATTTCTCTTTGACCTTTTAATCCCATTAACCAAGTACTCTTCTAATAAATCCTAATTTTTTCCTAGCTTGTCCACCCATTCCCATATATGAGTTTCACCCTAGAGAGATTTGAGTGAGGGTAACGCCTAGATATTTAATTGAGTCTACACATTCCATTTCGGTGTTCTCAATGCAGTAAGCGTTCGGGTGGGAGTTGCTCTTTTTTCCAAATATTTATGACTACGCTCTTTTTTAAGTTTAATTCTAATTGCTAAGTGCCAAACCAGCGTTGTATAACATTAAGGTCATCTAGAAAACCTGCCGTGTCCTCAGGATCACGGATATCACAGTAAACATCGTCGGCAAAAAAACGTATCTTACTATTGACTATGGAGTCTACTAGTAAGTCGTTAACGTAAAGTAGGAAAAAAACAGGCCCGATGACACATCCCCGGGGAACACCTGAAGTAATTTCTACTGCATTGGAGCCAACTCCATCTATCACTACTCCTTGAACGCGACCACTCAAAAAGTCTTTAATCCAACCCCGGATATTTGTATCTATGCCATATGATTCCAGCTTTGTGAGTAGTTTACTATGAGGTACTTTGTCAAAGGCTTTCTTAAAATCGAGAAAAATTGTGTCCACTGGAACATTGCTCTCTCCCTGAATAAAAATATCATGAAGAAAAAACCGCAAGTTGTGTCTCGCGGGATCTACCTTTTTGGAAACCGTGCTGATTTTTCATAAACAACTTCAGGTTATCGATGCGTCTCACGATCGAACTAGCAATTATAACCTTGAATGAAACGAATGTGAGGGAAATAGGTCTGTAATCACCCGGTTCCTCCTTGCCTCCGTTTTTAAATGCTGTTGTAACGTTAGCTGTTTTCCTATCTCATGGAACCTTGTGATCTACCAGCTATTTATTAAATAATATTTCTAGATACGGCGCGATTTCCGAAGCTAGATCCTTACATATACGAGCGGGAATTTCATCGAGCCCGGAGAATTTTTTAGGCTTAATATTTTTCAGCAAACGTTCTATTCCATTATATGAGATTTCAATTTTGGGCATCGGTTGGCCGGCACGATTTGGCAAGCTATCGGACGTATTCCGTGAGATATTAGTGAAGACGCTTTGAAAGAAGGAATTTAATAAGTTAGCCTTTTCCAAACTGCTGGTTACTCTTTCGCCTAAATCATTTTTGAATAAATTAACAGTTGACTTATTTCCCTGAACTTCTCAGACGTATGACCAAAATCTTTTGGATTCTCTTTCAAATTTTCAGCTAACGTTTTCCTTTTGAAATCCCTGAAGGCTTTCCGAAATTCATTCTTGGCATTCGCCCTAGATATCTTATAATCAAAAGTGATCTCGTTCTTTTTGTCGCTAGAGATATCATCCCTAATATTTTTCATCTTGGCGTGACATGGCCTTGGTGTCGTAATGCCTTTCTAACATCCGCATTGTTCCTTCTAGGTTCCGTGCTATCTTTTATAAATTTACTGGGAATTGAAAAATAAACAACTTGGCTTTTCTACAGAGAACATTCTTTGTGGAAAAGCCAAATTGTTCATTTTTCCATTTCAATTTGAAGATTTTCCACCAAGTCACGCCAGAAAACTGTTTTCAATTTATTGGGACTGAACTTGTTGACTGTTGAGCGCGTGATCTCAAGGAAGTGATTCCACGTGTCCTCAATATTTCCGTGATTGCTATCTTTCTTAAAACTAGCAAATTGATACTGTACCACGCACTTTAGGCCACTGTATTCCCCTTCTTCATACAAGTACATTTTCCTTTTAGGCTCTTTATTTCGGGTCCCATGAAGCAAAAACTTAGCATTTTTTGCCCGGTGGTCACTAATTCCTTTTATAGTTTCTTTATTTAAGAATTTTTGTGGAATGTTCGTTGCTAACAAATCAAGAATAGTATCGCCCCTAGTTGATGAAGTGACAAGTTTATGCAATGAGTTTAACGTAAAAGGATTCAATAGCAAATCGCAGATATCTTTGTTTTCACCTCCCGTTTTAAAACTATATGTGATCCAGTCAATGGATGGGACATGGAAATCTCCACCGATTATAACGACGCGATCATTGTGTTGAGATAAAAAAAACCTTTGATTTGCTGATCTAATTCTAGTATTGAATTGTCTCTGTCGACTGGCGGTCTGTAAAATGTGCACACATAAATTCTTTTGGATTGAGGGCTTTTAATTGAGCACCAAAACGCTTTCCAAACCATTACCCGGAACTGCCTCAGACCTGATGACGCAAGAATTTTTATCTGCAATAAAAACACCACCCCCGATTCTATTTGTTCTGTTATTTCTGTACATTGAAAAGGATATTGGGTAGATTTCACCCCCGACAATATAAGTGGATAACCAGCTTTCTGTCCCAATAATTATATCAGCGCCTGTGCTTTAAATAAGGCGATGATATTCTGCCACTTTGTTTTTTAAACTTCGGCCATTAACTACCAATACAGATGTTTCCTCGACATTACGGTTTTTTTTTAATTTTGACCGAGGATCGTCTTCTTATTAATATTGAATCCGTTATACATTTTTCCGTCCGATAGCATTTGATTGATATTAAATGAACTATTGCTGGCACTGAATCTCACTTCGTTTATAGCTAAATAATTTGGCAAATAGTACTTTAGAGACCCCTTAATTCACCTACAAAACGATTTTCCCATTTCCGCGTTTTTGGTATCAATTTTTTTATCTTGCAACTCCAAGTGACAAACCAAGTTTTTTACCACAGGCCCCATCAAAAAAACTCTTTCAAACGTTTTCAATCAAATATAAGTGTTTGTTTGTTGAGTGCCACTCCCTGAACGGTTCAACTCTTCAAAAAAAAAGGGACAGCCAATGCTAGCTTCTAAGCTGGTGTCAGTTCACCCGAGCTAATTGGTTCATCCAACACAGAAACAGTCCACAGCCACATCGATGTAAATGAATGTTAATGTCTACTACACGCAAGCTCCTTTGTCCCAGGTAAAAAAAATCTCCAGACCGGCTGGTTTAACGTTCCCATTTGTATTGTAAATGAAACCACACATTCCAATCAACAAGAGAGATATAATGGTTTAAAGTAACTCTGTACGCAGTACCACTAAAGTCATTTTATTTTGGAATGTGGTTTGAAAAAAACTCTTTTATCATCAGTCATTGACAATATTTTGTTGAAACCGAGTTGTGAACGCTTTAGTGGAATTGGATACACATTTTATTTTACTTAATATTCGTACTACAAACTAGTATCTACCAATTGATGGCAAAATTCCCAACACTAGCAGAAACATTTTCTTGCATCTCTGTTCTGTCTCATTTCAACTAATTTACTTTTTTGCAATTCTTTCAATCTCATTTTTTTCTTCCTGGGGGACACCCAATTCCTTGAAAAGATCCATTTTCTCTCATTCTAAATTTTTCCTACAAACGTACTACACGAATATTTTTCCTTTGTGTTTCCAATATAATTTGCTACGAGTATTTCTTTTTGAAGCATTACTGCATGAGCCACTGGGAAGTTCAAGTTTGTTGGATTACACCCTTGGTTTTTTTTCCAATTCCTGCACCCATGATAGCCTTACGGTAAACGCGAATCGATCATAGGAAATTCTGATTTTTCGTAGCAATTCGCCAACCTTTAAAAATAATTTCCTCTAACTTACTTTTATTAAAATGTTGAAGACATTAAAAAAATTCAGAACGTTAACCGACTGAGTGGCCAACCTAATGTCATTTGAGTACACTTTCATGCAATGTACCTACCACAAAATCTGTATTAAATGATGGCATTTAAATTTTTAAAAATAATTATCAACAATAATTCAATCATAATTCAAAATATTATTTCTTATTTTCCTCAAATAAGTCTCTTTCCTCAAAAGACCATGACAGGAATGATTGAAAAGGCTCATCAAGTACGAAATTGTGTGATTTACATGGTTTTATTATCTTCTATTGGCTTCCTTTCCTTAGGAACACGACAGTCGTTTCGTCACTTCGAACAATTTTATAGAATTCCTTTTCAAGCGTGTTAATTAATAAATGCAAAAACAATTCTATTTTTGTTTGTGCCGTTTTGCAATTCAGACACATTTCTATAAACAGCAGCACATGAAAATCATTCGTGCACAGTGGAGGATAAGAGGGTAGACGAAGGGTGACGCTAATACTGAACAAAAAGTTAGACAGAAGCGTAGTAAACAAAGAACTGATAAAATATTATTAGTAGAAGTAAAAGCGAAACCAACGAACTTGGTCATTGTTCAGGTATATGTCACCAGGCAATAAAAGGGAGGAAGAAGTCCACAGAGTATACGATCAGTTAGAGGATAATCGCGGGTGTTCCAGGGGGGGGGGGGGAATGTGACAGTGGTCGGGGATTGGAACGCGACGGTAGTCGAAGAAGGACAATGAAGTGAGTTAGGGGACTACAGTTTAGGGAGAAGGAATGACCGCGGGGAGAAAGAAATTGAGTTCTGCAGAAGGCAGGGGTTAATTATTACCAACACTTGGCATAGACACCATGAAAGGCGTAGGCCCACACGGAAAATGTCGGGGGACTCAGGAAGGTATCAGATATACTATTACGGTTGGGCAAGGGTATAGGAAGAGCGCAATCAACGCGCACAGTTTCCCTGGAGTAGATGCGGACTCGGATCAGAATTGAGGAATTATGAAATGTAGCGTCCGTTTCAAATATATAAAACAAGGAAGGCGGTTTAGGAAATGTAACGGAGAAGCACTAATAAGATCGAAAAAGACGGAATATCAGCAGGCTACAGAGAAAATCATAAATGTGGAAAGCGGGCAGGGTACTAAAGAGGAAAAATGAACACATATCAAAAAATATATTTCGAAAACCGCAGAAAAAAGTTAGAATATTAAACAGGAAAAGGACAAGGAAACAATGGATCACGGACGAGACGATTAGAAAGACAGACGAGAGAATTAAACGGAAGAATATAAACATTGAGTTCGGTAGAATTATAAATAGTTCAATAATTAACTGAGATGTGTAACACATAAGGCGAAAGAAGCGTGATGGAACACGCAGTGGGAGGATATTGAACGATGACAGAGAAAGGCTGAAATTGTTGCATTACGTGTATACAGGAAGGTGAAAGCACAGTTAAGCAGTAAGAAAGGAAAATCATTACAAACAATCAAAGGTGTTTTAGAAAAAATACTAGCTTTACCAGAAAAGATCCAAGAGTGATGGAAGGAATGCATAAAAATGCATGGTAAAGGCATCACAAAAGTAGCAGCATTTATTTTTGCCCGGGCGACGGGTGGCGGTTTCTCTGGCTGGAGTCAAGGGAGGGGGGTCTCAGGAAGGCCTGGAGGCTGGTGGCATTTTGCTCCCAGCCTTTACGGGGTGCGGATCGTTCGTTTGCGATACCTTTATATCATGACCTAGCTGCACTCCGTAATGAATCGGTTATAAGAACGGCGCTACGACATTAAATTTTGCGTAAAACTGAGCAAAACCGGGAACGAGACCCAAATCATTAACCACAATGTCTTGGGCGGATCCATAGGCAATGTTCAAGTCCTCCGCTATTTCTCTGATGGTCAATATGCGGACTCACGACCACTTCTGAACCGCTCGTGCCACTGGTAAACGACCGTTTTTTTTAGAGAATCGTTGCCGAAACTCTTTTCCAACATTTCCAACGTCCGTGCGCCACTAAATCCGTTTTTTACGCAAAATTTAATACAAGTTCGTTGTTGCAAATTTAAATCCATTTCTGCAATTGTAAAAAATCGCCAACACACACAGAGATAGATGTACTCTTGGCTACGTAACTTTTGCAAATGTCAAGTTATGACACTAAGATTTAAAGGGAATATCAACAACAGATGTACCAATTTAACAAAAAAAACAGAACTCAAATCGGAACGATGGGAGCGCCACACGGTGGTTATTCCGGGAACTTTTTGTTCAAGGTATTATGTGCCTGTTCCATAGATTTCGAAAAAGCGTTTGATAGAGTGAAATGGGAAACACTAATGAGAATATTGGAGAAAATAGGAATAGATTGGAGGGACAGAAGGTTAATTTACGAGGGCGTATTGAAAAGTAAGGTCTCCTATTTTTTTTCATGGACAATCACGTTTATTCTGAACTTTGCGTACTTCAAACATCCTTGTAACCAGCTTTTTAATACCGGCGTCGTACCTTTCTCCCGCCGCGTCGCGAAGCCGACTGACGACTGCTTCTTGCACTTCTTCCTCGTCTGACCTGAATTTAAGGTGATCAGCGGAAAACAAGAGGTAGCCGCTGGGGGCTACATCCGGGCTGAAAGGGGGGTGGTTGGTGATATCCCAGCCGAATTCATTGAGTAGGGTGGTTGTTTGATGTGACTCATGTGGACGCGCATTGTAATGATGCAAACACACTTCTTTTGTTTTGAATGGCTCGTCGAAGTTTCTTTAGAGTCTTGCAGTAGCTTTTTGAGATGATTGCTGTTCCTTTCGGCATAAAATCCACCAACATAACCCCCTTCCTGTTCCAGAAAACGGTCGCCGTAACTTTTCCCACTGACTTCCCTGTCTTGAACTTTTTTGGCTTCGGTGAAGTTAGGTGACGCCATCGTTTCGACTGTTCCTTCTTTTCCGGGGTGCAGTGATTTGCCCATCTTTCGTCTCTAGTCACTATCGAATCCAAAAATCAAACGAGGCAAGAAGCAGTCGTTAGTTGGCTTCGCGACGCGGCGGGAGAAAGGTACGACGCCGGTATTAAAAAGCTGGTTACAAGGATGCAAAAAGTGATTGAACGTTAAGCCAACTATGTGGACAAATAGCTAAATGCTCAACCTTTCTTATGATGTACGCAAAGTTCAGAATAAACTTAATTGTCCATGAAAAAAATTTGGAGACCTTACTATTCAATACGTCCTCGTACAACCTTGTACGTGTCTCAGACGGCTCAGCTGCGAGTGGGGAACGGAGAGTCCGGATGGGCAGTGTTAGGAAGAGATGTAAGGCAGGGTTGCCCATTGTCATCGGTTCTGTTCAACGTATATGTGGAGGAAATGAGTAATGAGGCATGGGAAGAACTGGAGGTAGGAATGAAAGTTGGAGGGAAATTTGTAAAATCAGTTAGGTTTGCTGATGACCAAGCTTTAGTATGTCTGTCAGCTAAGGGCTGCAAGATTGCTGAGTCAATTGGAAATTAAGTGCGATAAATATGGGGTGAGAATCAATAATTAAATAAAATATTATGAATAAATCAAAGATTATGCGATTTTCCGGAAAGAATAAGGCTAAGCTAACCAGTAAAATAGGAGGGAAAAGTAGCAGGCAGAAGAGTTTACAAATCTTAGAAGTGTTCTGGACCAACATGGTCAAAGTAGAAATGACGTAAGGAGAAGAATTGCACTAGGCAAAGAGGCTTTCACAATGGGGAGTCGATGACAGGGACGTTGAGTAAGGAGGTTAAAAAAAGACTCGTTAAAACTTTGATATGGAGCGTAGTTATGTACGGAGTGGAAACGTGGTCACTGAAGCAGGATAATAGATTAAATTGGAGGCTTTTGAAATGTGGGTGTGGAGAAGAATGAAGAAGGTGAAATGGACCCAAAGGAAAACAAATGAAGAAGGTATGGTGGGTAAGGAGAGATGATTGTTGGGAGAACTCATGAGGAGGCAGAAAAATGGATGAAGGGAGTATTGACTGGCAGTGGGATTTTGAAGACTGTAACAGAGGAGAGAATGTTAGGCAAACGAGGGAAAGGCAGGAACAGACAGGGTGAAGGGAGGAAGGAAGCACACAGAGATGAAGAGGGACCTGGTGTAGAGTAGGACTTGTTAGGAGTCACCAAATATGCATTTGGTATTTGTGTCCATCCAAAACCTACCTCAACCGGTTTATTACTTAATAATATATATATTTATTAACAGAAAGTATATAAATTTAAATGTCACTCATGCTTAGCCAATGATAAATTGTAGGCTTCCCGAAATATTTGGTGATTTTCAGATAGCATTCAGTTTACTTTATGGAACATTATGTGGCACAATATTTCTCTGATATTGTAGGATGTCCACAGAAGCACCTTCACTTCCCTAGCGAATCACTGTGCAATGTGAGAAAAATGCAGATCTTTATTAGTAATGTGGAATGCTTCTTTGATTTTGAGCCCAACACATGGATTAAATTTCTATGAAACACTTGAAAAGTCAGGACTGAAGGGTAATTAAATTAAAAATGATCAAATTATCTGATACCTTTGATATAAAATATTAATTAGAGAGGGATGTAGCAGGAAAATCTGTCAACTAACTGGAGCTCATCCACCTATTTAGTGTTAAAATAATCTTGCTACCCTGATAAGTTACACAAATATGAAATTTCCTTTTGCTATGCAAATTACTATGCCCAGTTTATCACTGATAAAATATTTGTTTTCTGTTGCAGAAATGGGTACCCACTACAGAGGAAACTTTTGGGTTGTTTGAACTATTTAATATGCGTAAAATTTTACATTTGCAGTAATCTCTGCATTTTCTATTTAATGTAAAATACTTATCATATGAAACAATATGAGTGAATGGAATTCCACTTCCTTGACCATACAATAATAAAATACCATGACAATAAAATTTTGTTCCAATTTATGATACTATTTTCCACTTTTTCTTTAAATATAACTAATCAAAAAGCAATGAGTAGTAATCTGATTTTAAAAATTTGATCAATGCAATCATTAAGTAATTCATCACAATATTAAAAAGGAAATTCCATTATTAGACATTGAACGATTCACAGGAAAGTATTCCATACAGCTCAGATGAACAGTCTTGTAGCTTAGAGGAACTGTCTAGTCCAGTAGTTAATAAAATGAATTTTTAAGGACATAAACTACTCAGTTCTTAAAAAATTTCAAGCATATTTTTCATTACGTCTTTGCATTTAAGAACTTCATAATTACCAAACATATTTTTTACAACTTCCTGGATGGAGATCAAGGCCACCCTTTCAACATTTTCCATATTTTTACAAATTACTTGTCCTTTCATGAGTTTACAAATGTGAAAGAAAGAAAAATGTCATCCAAATTTGTGCCACAACACTGCTTAGATATTTAGTTTTAACCAATCAATTTAGGCCCATTTATCCTTGTGGAAATCTATACTGTAGACTTGTATCTGCTCAACAAAATCAATGCAGAGCACTAAATCAATGCCATGAGCAGATCATGGAGGGAAACTCTTTTCTCTATTCTAAAACCACCAGAAATAGTTTTCAGAAGCAAGCAAGTTCTTTTCCTTCAGCCTATTACTTATGCAGTCTCTAGGAAGAACCATGTCTCTCACTAAGTTGTTCAGTTCGTGCTGTAATAAAAGCTGGGGGGTTCCCTATTTAAAGATGTATTTTGAAAGCCCTTATCATACTCCAGGGCTCCCATTTTCAAATCAGAAGGGATATCAACAGGTGTAGTTGGGCACAAAGGCACTAGTAAACATGGGCCGGCCATATGGTGCAGGATGTAACATGGATAAGTTTGGGAAGAAATTTATTTCTATTTTTCAAATTGTGACTTACTAGGTACACTACAAGCGCAATAAAAATAGTGGCCTCCATGACTCTCTCCATATCATAGGCATGACATCATGGACATTTTTTCCTCCCCTATGGACCATTTCATGGTCATTCTATATACATGCAGGACACTATCTACTTCCCATACCTTGGTCTCTAATATTTCTGCCAGAATATGGTGTACATTTTTAAAAAATCTGCAACATTTCTCTCTGGTATTTTCCATATGAATTCTAAACTGATTTACCAAAGTTTGATGACTGAATGAACACCTCCCCATGGGTCAATTTTGAGAGTTTTTCATGAAAAAGTGAAATCACAAAAAATGGATATTAAATCAAGGAACTACACATTTTATGACAGACTATTTACCATTTCATTGACCAAGAATGTCCAGATACTAGAGAAGAGAGTGATTACACATAAAAGCATGGGATCTTAAGTTAGGGAAACACTGATGATAAAGGTGTTCCCCTTTGCTTTTTCATCTTTCCTCTTAATCTAAAGTTGATTGTTGAGACTAACGTTCTGTCTGAACTAATGCCTCAGTATTATTCCTTGAAATGTTA
The DNA here is from genome assembly GCA_037158775.1 of Hetaerina titia. NCBI lineage: Eukaryota > Metazoa > Arthropoda > Insecta > Odonata > Calopterygidae > Hetaerina > Hetaerina titia. Next base: position 57,770,899 of record CM073768.1, on the reverse strand, counting down.
ACATAAATGAGCGATTACCAAACAAGTTCTCACAAACTAGTTTATTTATCATGATTCTCTGTGGCTTAGCTGGAATGTGAACATTCTGTTTTCTGCTTTTTTGGAAATACAACCTTCCTTCCTAGTTCTCACTCTTATCTTTCCGCCGCTACTTGAAACCATGAAGCTTCGTTCAACCACTTAATGTAAAAAAGGCTGCCAAAAGGGCACGTGGCAAGTTATGTTAGGCCATGTCATGAGTAATAACCTTTGTGTAGAGAGAAACCAAGCAAGAAGGGTAAATAAGTATGTAAAGAAAGATTATCACATCAATACATCCTTCCTTTCTTGTTGTGGTTGATATATTGGAAACCTGAAGTAGATCTTGGAACATATTAACCATTGGTTTGGCAAAACTACAGTTTATTATGATAGAAATTAGAATATATTTTGTGGAATTATGTTACATTATGTAACGTGTTTACTATTTCTACTGAAATCACCACTGAAAATGTTAGAATTAGATAAAAAGTTTTAGAAAACTTTTCCATTGCATGACTATGTAATATTTAGTGTGACTTCTATTAACCAAGCCTAGGTAATCAGAAACTAGTCTGAATGCATGAAGAGGTGTGTCGAAATTGTAAATTAATTAAAAATAAATACTTGAAACCTGCACCTACTTATTAACAATAAAATGTATTTCTACTGCTTGCATCTGCAGCACCTCAAAAGATTTTAATCATTTGCCATACAGTTTGCCAGTTGAGTGAAAGAAAATAGAGAAGAATTAGGTTTATCAGAAATAGGGAAAAAATATAAAATAGCAAAATAATATCACAAAATGGTAACGACCATAAAATAGAGTTCATTTGCACAAAAATGTGTGCTAATAATGATTTCACACATATTTGTTTTTCACCATAACAGCCATGTTGAGTTTGATGTAACGCAAACATCATCATGCATGCTCAACCCTGATTCTAGAGGCCAACTTTGGCTTAAAATAAAATTCAATTCATAGGAAATCGTTATTTGGCTAAAATTGCTTTTCAGTACATTTTTCCCCCAAGCAATGAATTGCCTACTGCAGGATACACTGTGATCCCAAAATTAGTGTGATTAGTTTCAAATATAACATGAATTCCAGCTTTTTACTGAGGATAAGGTTATAAAATTACTTTTTTTCAAATATATAAAAATGGCGCTCCATACTTGAAGGTTTTCTAAATGTTTCTCCCTGGCAGTGTTGTGGTCAACAGGATACCCATGAGGAGTACTCACCAAAGCCACTGAGTTGACGCTTTTGGATGAAAAATATGGAAGTTTATTCCATTAAGGTCTAATGTGTGTGGCATAGTATGTCCCAAAGCTGCCATACTCTCCATTGTAGTGTGATATGCTATTTTCTGCATAAGAGCCATTCCAGATCAATGGATGGTCACCCTTTTGGGTCATTTTTGCATCTTAGGTACACTAATCACCACCCAGACCACACACTTAGGAAAACTTATTTTTCATCATCCACTGATGCCATAAAAAGGCAGAAAAACAGAAGTCAGTTTAAATGTTTGAAAGTCTTACCAACCTTGATTGATTGTGATGAGATGACCTGCTTCATGGCATCAAATTACTATCCAAATCAATTTTTGGCTCTTTGGGTTATATCTGAACCAATATCCACACCCAGTAGGAAACTAAGGCTTATATTTCTTTGGATGCTTGCTTTTTTCTTGAGACAATCCACTGAATGATCATTATTTTTTCAAACTTTGAAAATGAACATGTTTGGGATTGCAAATTTTTTTTCAACTTTTCATAGTTTGAATAAATTAGGAGATTTCCTATGCACAATCAACAAGAAAATATTGTCATGTATAACTTTCAACAGTTTCACACTCATTACTTTACATATATCAAAGAATCAATAAAAATATTGTTCAAAGCTAAATATGAATATTATTGAATTAGTCAGCATTTACTGAATAGTAGATAAATATGTTACCTTCATTACACTATTCATCATTGATGCATGTACACATCCAGAGTTATCACTACAAGGGCTGATTTTGAAATATGAAGGCAGTGACTATGCCTTAAGACATGAAATTTACACATTATCCTCTGTTGAAACCTATTACTTTTCCATTAAGTTCCATCCATTACATATCTTGCTTTGCTGTTAATAAGAATCAGTGGGTCAAGTCCTGTCACTCATTACAAACTCAACCACAAGCAAATATCATCAAGTAATCTCTATCAGAGAACCATAAATTCTTAATGCAAATTCCAAAAACACAGTTTATGGACTCATAATGTCTAGTTGACTATTCAACCATATTCACCTATATGATATTATGCAATATTCCAATATTTGTGGTTATCCATGATTAGTTGGATTCTGTAACTTTCTAAACTAGAATTTTATCAGACTGCATCACAGTTCAGTTAAACACAATGCGATGTTCGTCTTTAATGCCAGATATCAAGTTTACAGAAAATATTGTAGTGTGTACTTAATTTCATTCAGAATATCTCCAGAATAACCTGCAAATTTTTTCAACATAGTGATTTTTACCCTTCCTTTACCTTCTCTTCACCACAAAATTCACCTCAACCCTTCCTCCAGTAGTACATTAGCATTGACCTCATCCCTTAAAATTTCCCCCAAAAGACCATCTTTGTGTACCCTAGTACCTTGTTGTGGGAACAAGAAGGCAAGGGACAATGCCGACCTCATCTATAGTGCCAAAAACCCTAACCTTCAACATAAAAATCTAACCAGAGGTAATCTTGGCCTTGTCAGTGTGTCTAGGATGACCATAATATATCTTTAACCTAACCATTTATGTAGAACATATGGGAGGTTCTAGGTGAGAAAATTTAGAAACTGAAAACTATCTCACTGAAATTTTCTTCCTAATTCACAAGTTCTAATGTTAGCCTTGTTATACACTCTTAATAACCAATCTCGCTTTCCCTTACCTCTCTACAAAGTTATCAATATCTGCCACACATCCTTCCCCTCCTTTGTCATCACAACCTCTCCACAACTCCTCCTTCAAGCACAATTCACTTTATACATCTTTCTCACAAGCATCCTGCACATCTTGAAAATATTTCCCAAAATATGATTCTGTGCATTGCAAACTAACAATTTGACTGTCATACCAAACTAGTACCTTTGCTATGAGACTCCCCGTATCATCTAAAAAAAATACTAATGTACACGATTGGGTATTGCATTCTTATGAAAATGACCTTTTAGACACCTTAAATGTAGTCCAGTTAATATAGTAAATATTGGAATTTTAAGCATGTTTCCATATGTATAAACTTAATACCCTGCAGCATTATGGGAAAAGCACAAGATAATGCAAATTTATTTCAAGAAATGAAAGAAATTATTATTAATATTTTAAATGTCAAAGATTTTCATTGCTTCTGCATTTCATCTACTTAATATTCTGCTATATTATTTCATTTACTAGTTGCATTCTGAAAAATATTGACAAAATAATTAAAACCATAAACACAGCATTCAACCCGAAGGTCGGTTTGGTAGGTGATGGTAGAGTTCCCACCCAGTACTAAACCCGACAGCATGTGAAATTCACAAATCAGGGTAGGGGGGCCAGTTCCTTTCCCTGGAAGTTATGGTTTTCCAGGAAGATCTGGTACCCGAAAAATCACATAGCTTGGGTGGAGTTGTAGATGCCCAAAGTGCCTTGCCCAGGAATCAAACCTGGGACCCTCCGGTCAATAGTCCAACGCTCTACCCACTGGACTACTGCGACCCACGACAAAACTATTGTTGCAAGTTAATTATTTTCATTTAAACTACATGAATTCTACAGAACAACTTTTTAAAAGTGTCATTAGTTCAATAAATTGCTCAGTACCAGTAAGAAGTTTTAAGCATATAACTCCAGCTTCCTCTTTGGGACACGATTAAAATGTTTTGTGGGTTGTAAACCATCAGTTTAATTTGCCCACAACCCTGTCACTCTAGACCGTGGCTACTGAGAAATCAATTTTGTTCCATCTGTAACTGACATACACATTAACTTAAAAGTAGTACAACTGATTTGCATTGTTCTTCATTGAGAAAATTTTTCCATTTCATTGATGAGTTTAATTTGTATAAAGCCTGTTTCATGCTAATACATTTCAACGAAATATGAAAATAAATTGCTATTGTTTTTACGTGTATGGACTCCATATTTGATTGTAATAGATGGTATTTTTACAAGTCTCCTTTACTAGGACAAAATATTTCTATGAAGGTAATGTTTAAGAAGCACAGATGAGACAGTATGTAGTGCAAAAGAGATGCAGTACAAAGGTGAATTGGTTGCTGTATATATGCCAATTCTTCTAATCGATAATGAATTATTAACTCATTTAAATCATAATGTAGTACGCATTTGACACAAACACCAACAACAATAATCTATTAGAAAAACAAAGGTATCAAAATTGATTCAGTTATTTAAGAGATCCATTCCTAATGTTTCTTTCTGTTTTCTTTGCAGGTAGGTGCTGCCTGATGATGCTGCTATGGTAGACTTAGGGGCCCTTAGTGAAGACTCTTCTCAAGTTAAAAAAAATGGCATATCTTGAAACTGTTCACACAAATGTTAATATTTCACAAGTCTGGTATGTAAATCCCTTAAACATAAAAAAGGGATGAAAAAATATTGTTCAAATATTACTCCTTCATTCTAAAAACATTTATAACAATCCAAAGAATGTGTATCAGGACAAAGGTTCCATGGATATGGGTAGGTGGCTTATGACTATTTTCATTATAAGCTTTGGCAACAAAATGATAGTTGTAACTGTTTTACCAGCCAGGCATTCCTTGTTATTTTTCACACAAGTAATTTTCCTTCATCAACTTGTTTCCTTAGGCTACAGCTACCGGGTGATGAGGGGGTTCACTCTATTAAAACAAGTGGTGGAGCTAGGTTGATAATTTGGGATAGGCCACTTAAGAAATATTTTCACCATTCTATGTTATGTAAGACAGGTGTGTACATATTTATCACTTTGTCGCAAATGCTTTCTTTCAATCATTTATCATAATATCTACATTTGTTGATTATCTTTGAATGGAAGAAATTATTATCCAAACCAAGGGAAAGGAAGATATGTTTCCATGTTTATGACTGTCATTAATGGAAGCAACAGATGAGTAATCAATGGAGTTTTTATTTTTTAATTAATATTGATGCCAACAAAATTGTGGATGATAAAGTATCATGGTAGAAATTGAAAATATGTTATCGATAATGGATGGATTGGTATCTTACCCAGCGCTGACCAATTCTCACCGAAGTATGTTCATGTATGCACTTGAGTAAAAATTTGAGCCTTTAGACAAAATTCTGTGCAATGAAAATGATACATATGATTTACAAACATACAAAATTTTGTCTAAAGGCTCAAATTTTTACTCAAGTGCATACATGAAGATACTTTGGTGAGAATTGGTCAGCGCTGGGTAAGATACCAATCCATCCATTATCGATAACATATTTTCAATTTCTATCGAAATGCATATACTTCATCATCCACAATTTTGCTGGTATCTAGATTAATTAAAAAATAAAAACTCCATTGTTCAAATGATCTGAATACAGAGAATTGATCAATAATTGACTTTTTACATTGGAACTAAAAAGAAGAGTACAATCACAAAATAAAAAAGCATAAAGAAGGAAAACTATGGAGATTCAGATGTAAGAAGATCATATTTAGAGGTTGTTACTGAATAAGTCATATGAACTCAAATAGATTTAGCTTTCTGACAGCAGTTTCATTCTGAATGTAGTGAAGGAAATGTTAGATTTTAGATTTTTAGCATGAATTAAAGAGGCAGAATGGTGAGGGCAATGTTTGGAACAGTTAGATTTTGAGCATTTAGATGGAGGCCCTCTCAATGCCCTTCAATTATGAACAGCAGTTATTATAGAAAATAGAAAAGGATTTTTTTCTTAAAACAATGCAGAATAAATAAATGAATATAAGGATTGCAAAGGATATTTAGAGATTCAAATATTGGCCTACCTGGAGACCTACTAGATCCCCTGAAAATGGACTTGACTGACTTCTTTTGCACTGTCTGGCACCCCTTTAATTACCATAGTATACTATACCACATGAAATAAGAAAGTGAACAGTAGCGTAGTGAAGCCTTTTTGAAGATCTGATAGTACAGTGGGTTGAGGGTTTCACTATTGACTGGAGATTCTGATCTTGATTCCTGGGAAAATCTCCGGGTAGCCTCAGCTACACCCAAGCTGTGTGATTTTTAATGTACCAGGTCTTCCTCGGAAACCTTAAGTGACACAGGGAAAGGGACTGGATCACCCATCCGGATGTGTGAATTTCATGCAGTGTTGGGCATAAATAACTACATAAGCTCTACCCTCACCTATCACATCAACCCTTGGGTAGATAATGATGACTTGTAAACAATTTTCAAAATGCTAATAGAGGTGATTTATGCTAACTTTCTCGCATTATGGTGGTGCAGTTTCTTGGTTAGATATTTTAAGTAAGTACTTCAATTGAGATCCTCACTTAAATTGAAGACCCAGGAATTTAACAGTTAAAGAATGTGGGATTGCATAATTGTTAATGGTTAACAATGGACTGAATGGGGAGGAGATATATTGCAATGGTAATGTATAAAACAAATTTTGTCAATACTTACAGACAAACTTTTCTTGTCATTCTACTAATTGTGTTAATTGACACAGCAGACAGATAATAATCATCTTAAAACCAAAGTTGTCTGATTCTCATCAAAAGCATGTTCTGTGGTACCTATTAATGTGTAATGGCTATCACTACCACATGAAATATATTTCATCAACATTAAACATAAACTTAGCTTGCACTTGGGGAGGCCTCTTGAATTAAGCAAATAACAGGTAAGTGATATCTCTAAAAACTCTCCATTAATAACCAGATTAAAATTTACAGAATTCAGAAAAAAATGAATAAGCTTAGACATATTTGGAGCGATAAATATTATAGTAGCCATGAATTATAAATTACAGGTGTATTGCCACTAAAATGAGAATGGCTTGTTTTTCATGAGATAAAAGTTTGAAATAGAGCAAAATTATTAATTGCCGAGTTTGATCTATTTTGGGAATGGTTTCTGCATGAAAAAGATCTACCTCATTACTTCAGTTTTGATGAACAACCTATAATTCATTAGAAATATGATCATACACCAACAAAGCATTTCAGGGACACTAAAATAACTGACTATGCAAATATTACAGATACAGGTATCCTTGGTGTGCACAATTCAAGAATGACCGGCATTCTGTTTGCACAGCACTGCAAAATGAACATTTGTCGTCACCACTTTATATAGGCTTACTGTCTCCATTCTCAATAGAGGTATAGAGAGTGAGAAATAAATACGAATGAAGACAAAGTTAGCGCCAGTTAAAACAAGGATAGGGTGCAGCTATAAATTAATTTTCTCCTTGAACTATTGGTGATGTTGGATGAAGGTATGAAAGGAAAATTAAAAATGAGAACTTTGTACGCCAATGATGAGAGTCATAAAACCGGCAATTCCTAAACAAGTGATTGAGATTGCCGGAATTGTCTATAACGCAAATAACTTCTCGCGATGACATAATAGAATACTATGACACAGCCACATTAATTCTGTATAAGTTCGGAAAAATGACATCATACTTTTCCTGGTGTGGTCACCGTCAACAATTCGTAAATTTTATAACTACAAGGATTTTTCTGGTGTGCAATGCAATCCAGCGAAAATAAAGAATTCCTTCAAATAGGTACGCTACACGATTCCCTCAAATTACAAGCTAGAACTAGAGGTGATTTCCCCAATTTCTTTGCTTTGTTGCGAAAAAAAATCACGCATACGGCTGCAATTTCAAATAGATTCATTCCTCAAATGAATTAATCTCTTCATTAAAATTCGATACATTGATCTAATGTATATTAAGTTACTTAAGTTATGCGTAGACTAGAAACAAATGTCATTAGCATTAATATTACCTTTACTAGCGAACAACCTCATTGAATGATACATATATTTCCTCAAAAAGCTGTCATGGGTTCCAGCAAACATCTTAATTTCTGGGAAGTATACTATTCTCTAATATGCGGGATTAGAATTATTAACTAACGATGCAAAAATCAACCACATATATACCTATGTAACACTGCTATTAGCGCAGCTAGGCCGTGATTCGAATTTTGAGTCTTCCAATAATCACATACGAGGCTTAACATCAGAACCTCACCGTACCCGAAACCTAATCAGCGGCTAAATCAAGCAATCCTCCATGACCCTTCCGGTTTCATCGCAGTTTCCGGCAAACAGTCTACTCTCACTAATCAAGCACATTGTAATGTGGGCATGGAGGATGAAAACATGCAAATACCATGCAGATAAATTAAGAGTGTGAAATTTAAGATTTGTCATCCCTATATATCCCAAACCCTTAACATTTTCAACTCATTCCTAATGAATTTGTCTTCACTAATTTTTTTCAACTTTATTACATTGCAGTGCTTTGACCTTAAGCAATCATTAGCACGTTTTTCATAGCTACTTGGTACACATCGAGGAAAATCTTTTAAAAAACTAAGAAAATAGGGCAGCTACAGTGCATGCGATGCAAAAATAAATGGATAGCATATAGGCGTGTAGTATTATGCGGATAAGTGAAAAAATATAGTTTCACCCCGGAATTAAAATTTGCGTAGCACACGAATTTTTCCCAGTACTATTCCATATGCGCCAACTGTTATTGATCTGTCACATCAATGTTTTTCTTCTTGAAGGTAAGTACCGAATTAGTTACTGTATGTGAACTATGACTTTAATACTCTTTCCATGTCTATTTCCTCCATTAACACATTTTTTATATAACTATACTCTCCATTGTAACCAATACCATGGTTAATAAGAGTAACAGTGTACGAACTCCCGCCTTTCGAGTATATGAAGACACCCTGCCACGACGGAAAACGAGGGAAATTACTTCCGTTTCAAAAGTTTTCTTCGCTGGTCTTAGAAATGTATTAGCAATTTCACATGAATGACATTTCATTCGGGTTAAGACTTAAAACCAAAGAGTTATAGAAATTTAAATCAATTTTTAACAGAGACAAAAATACAGCGATACAAATAGTTGTGCTATCCAACAACCTGCTTTCACAAGTATGCACATTGACAACCAAGAAATAATTCCTTCTTTCAGCAAAAATGTGAAGACATGTGTTGGCACAGAAAGTTCATCCAATGGAAAACTTACTTCAATCAGCGCAAGATAGTACATGCATCTTGTAAGTGAACAATAAAAGATTTCATGCCTAATTAATGAACTATGGCGAATCCTATCGTACGTCATGCAACAGAACGATTGATTTAGGCGAGTCAAAATAAAAGCAAGAAACAATATTTTTGGGACTATATCCACAGTAAATCAATATTTATTCAATTAATATATTTATAAACAGCGCAATTTACATTTTTGGTAAATTTCGATAATATTGTAACTATAACAACGCTACCTATAGGGATTGCACTAAAATATCAATAATACATTTCTGTACCACAAGAGGGAAGACTGAATCCGTCTCCTGGTCACGTGACCTATTTCGGCAGCAAGTGTTTCGCGCCACGTTGTGTTAGTCACGCCGTTTCTGACGATAAATGAATTCAAAGCCGCAGTAGAAAGACGCATTTGCTTTTTAATATCAATTTTATTCAAGCAATCTAAAAGTCGAAATGGCAGAAATTGAGGATACTCACTTTGAAACGGGTGATTCCGGTGCTTCGGTGACCTACCCTATGCAGTGCTCTGCACTACGTAAAAATGGCTTTGTAATGCTAAAAGCTCGACCTTGTAAGATTGTAGAGATGTCTACTTCAAAGACTGGCAAACACGGGCATGCAAAAGTGCATCTAGTTGGTTTAGATATCTTCAGTGGCAAGAAATATGAAGATATTTGCCCTTCGACTCACAATATGGACGTTCCGTTTGTGAAACGTGAAGATTATCAGCTTACTGATATTTCTGATGATGGTTATCTCTGCCTGATGGCGGACAATGGGGATCTTCGTGAAGATTTAAAGGTCCCCGAAGGAGATTTGGGGACCCAGCTTAGGACGGAGTTCGATGCTGGCAAGGAATTGCTCTGCACCGTCTTGAAGGCATGTGGCGAGGAATGTGTGATTGCTATCAAGACCAATACTGCTCTGGACAAATAACTGATTGTTATGCTGCCATTATGCGGGGCTAACGAGAATAAGCAGTGGCGATGCTTCAGCAGATGGCTGGGTGAGGTCCTCATCAGTGAATGTTCGGTATACTCCCAAAATATGTAACGGAATGGGAATCATGTAAAAGTTGTTTAATTTACAGTTGTGGGTTTTGTGTTTTCAGTCAAGTTAACTACACGCGTCAACTTTTGAAACGATTAACAATAGCATTTCCAAGATATTTTGTAGTTATGCTAATTTGATGTTCAATTTTGCACAAGGGCACCGATTTACCGTTGAAACAGAATCGTCAAATCGGACATGGACTTTTGCTTCACCACAGTGCATTGTGCCTTTGTATTATTGTGTATTTTCGCTGTGGAATTTCTATAACAAAAATGCTTACGCTATTTTGATTTGTCAGTTTGTGTATAACGTAGGAGTAAGAGTTATCATACATTTAATTTTGAGAATTACTGACGATCAATCACTTATGCAGTACTTGATGGCTTTGATGTTACGAAGAAAGTGATATGGTGTTGTTTCTAAATGCACTTATCTTTATACTTTTGTTAATATTGTTACCTTCATGGTTTGGTTTCTATTGAAGAAGTGGTGTGGGGAAGCCTGTTTTCAGGTATTACAGAATACTTGACAGAAATGACACCGTATATTTTGCCTTTTTAAATGTAAGTTCTTGAAAGCTTAATTTGCTGTGTGAATTTTGTGTTGAAGAATTTGGTGTGGATTATGTACCCTGCTGAACATTGTGATGAATCAGCCTTCGTAATAACTTGCTCTTATGTCTCATTACTCCCATGTTTTTAAAAAGTTATATAGCATCAAAGGTTTTCATGTAATGAACTTGCATGCAATAAACAAATGAACCGACAGTAAAAAACTTTTTTGTTTCTAACCACACCTTTACTGGAATTTAAAAGATAAGCCTTAACCGAGAACCAGTTGCAGTAAATTAAAAGGATAGTAGTAACGTTTGCTAATTTTGAAGCGCAAGAATGTTTTACTTTAATTCCAAGTAGTATGCATTCACCTTCCACTGCTGACAATAATTCAAGTGGTACTAATTTTACAGTATTTTGTATCCACATGTAGCTCAAGGAATATGATTGTGTGAACATGAGCTGTACTGATGCCGGTATTTGGAAATTCGACAGAGAAGATATTATGAATTTGTGGTAAGAAGGTAAGTAAATCAGGGGTCAATTAGTGAAATTGCAGATGTAATCGATCCGTAATCGTTTTTATTTTACGAATGCATTTCATACAAGTCGATATACCTTAATGAAGAACTTCGAAAATTAGTCTTGTTGTGCAAATGTCAAGTTTTATAGTTTTTCAATATTTTCAATTCAATATTAATCTATTCCACATTAAAATTTTACTGAGACATATTCGTTTGTCTCGCAAGTATTTATGCCTTGTAATGTAGTCTTCTATTGGGCTCAGTGTATTGGTATGCTAGTTAAAATCGGTGCAACTTAATATATGCAAGACTATTTATCTACTTGAGGAACTGAGTTTTATCTAGAATTATCGAGTCACTTCAGGGTACCAGGTTGTGACTAGTTCATCACTACTGTATCTATAGTGGGATGCATATATTAATCGCAAGGTACAGTCATTAAGTAAAAATTCCCGAGTATTAATTAAACCAAATCATTCTTATCTGTATTCTTATGACAACTGATTATAGCACCTTGCTGTGGCCAGATTTACGATTAAACCTTCCAAGTTGTCAAATTCTGATGTATTATTTTGTTCACATTTACTACTAAAAATACTTAACCATAGAGAAATGTGCATTTGCAAAGTTTGCATCAGGTTTATCAATTATTTTTACCAGGGTTCTTCATACCCAGCAGCTTGGGTGAGAATTAGTTAGCCACACAAGAAATTGGTAGTTATTTCCCTCATGTCCACAGCTATTGGGGATTTCAAGGTCAGCTTAAGGGCAACTTAATGTCAAGCTAAAATTTGATGACACTGCTGTAACTAGGGAGATGTAATGAAGACATTCAAGGTCAATCAAGGACAAGTAATTGGGAGTTTTATGTTATGCCAGGCATGAATGAGCTGCATCATACCTTTTGCATCCTTCCTTTCACCAATTACCATCACCTGTTTATTGGTGCGACCAGTTAATTTTCTCAAATTCCACTAAAATGAATGTTATTCTTTTCTGTTTAACTTCAACATATATAAGTAATCTTTAGGTTGATCTATTGAGCGTTACTCTTAATTTTATAGAATTACTTTCCAAATCCACACCATACAGACGTCTTGAATGTGCCCCAGGTAAGCGATGCAAAATAGAACTGGACCAGGAAGAGACTCAAATTGTCAGTATCTTTAATCTTTCCTTTCTAGGAATGGTATAATGCAAATATAAATCTTATAAAGGCTTCATGGGATTTGTTTTTGGTGCATATGGTTAATCTCCTTCCTCATTCTGAAGGAAATTTCAAATTATGTTACTGCTTAAGTACTTGTGAAAGTGAAATATCAAAAGCGTTTATGGTCTGTGGAAGAAAACAAAGAGGCTAGAGACAATACCGACTGATTAGAGGATACATCAACTGAATTTCTATCATCATTACCAGTGCAAGCTTCTATGCTGTAAATAACTGGAAGAATCTATATGTGACATTTCTTCTGGCATTTTGAGGTAACTTAAATATTGATGCAACAAATATTCTTCATTCATATGGAAATAAATGTATTGTGGGAATGTGTAGGTATTAAATTGCAGTGCCTTCTCTATTAGTATTCTTGGTCGCATCAGTTCCCAACCCAAGGTGGTTGAATGAATTCAGTGGAGAGAAATTTTTCTATTAATAGCACTTTAAGATGTTTCAGGGTACATCAGTATTTTTCTGCTCTTATTTGCTAAACATTTGTGAAGTTGGGTAGAACCATAAATATATTTTGTTGAATATTCAGCCAGGTATGTGGGTCTTAAACTTGTGAAAAGTGATAGCAGTACCACAAATTGATTAGACATGCTGACAATAGAAAAGTATTGATTTCAATTATCTGAGGTCGGTAACAGGCTGTTTTTTTTGGAACATAACCTACAGATGTAAGAGATTTATCAGTTGAATGTGACACTTGGACTTCTTTCAGCTCTTTTTTTTATTTTGGGTTTTGAGTGAGAAATAAAATTGAGCAGCAAGGTAATTGGTTAGGTTTGCAGGTGATTAACATTAATAGATAGCCAAGGGGTTGCAGTTACTCTTGAGTGCTTTAAAGGAGGAACGTGATATGTACAAGATGAAGATTAATCACAAAAGCAATGGACTGAAGTAGAAAAACCAATAGGTAATTTAGTGGAAAGGTGCATTGTTTTTTTTTTACTTCAGTGATAATGGATTTCCACAAAGTTGAATCTGAAAACATCAAATTAGAAAGCAATTGAATTTTCAAGACATAACATAGCTAAGTGAAACATTAAATTACGAGAGAGTTAACTAGAGCAGGTGGAACAGCTAATGTATTGGGGCAGTAACTTAGAGGAAAAGGGGTGTGGTAGTAGTGGTAAATTTATGGCAGGTACATTTAATTGAAGATGTAAAGAAGAGATTAGTGAAGACTTCAATGTGGAACATAGCACTGTTTAGATTAGAAATGAGGAACCCATTTCAAATAGATACATGTCAATTAACAATTCATCCGAAAAGTATTAACTTTAATATAAAACTTCAATATAGGTTTATTGAGGAACATAGGCAACAGTAGAGTGCTGCACCATTTAGTATCATCAGCAGACTTTGTACATGCAAATTACGTGGCCTTGTAAACTGAATTGTAGCTATCAAGTTGGACACCTGGTTTTTGAGTCTTAAGAGTATGAGTGTATTTTAGAGGATTTTGAGATGTTGACGTGAGAAAAACAAGATGGGAAACAAGGAAGACTTAACAATCAAATTCTAAATATGGTGGGAAGATGGAGGAAATAGGTGGGATAAGTGAAATCTGAAGAAGAGAAAAAGTAGGTGGATGAATTATGGCAAGGTAATAGGTTGCTGAAGGTCATGTTACATGTCCTAATGTTAGGTAAATGTGGAAGATGAAAGAAGGAAATACGATAAGACAACATAAAGACAGGGTTTATGAAGAACCAAAGAAGCATTGTGGACATGTAGGACAAACAAGAGCACATTCTTATAATATGTAGAAGCTAATAGTTGCTAGGGACTGTCCAGAACCTACCTTTAATAAGTAGAATGCCTTCAATGGATGGTGAAATACAATCCAGTTTGCGACATCTTCCATTTCTACTCATATTGGCATTTTCCTCAGTTCATGTGGAGGTGAAGCTGCTTCAGGATGGCCACCCATTCATTAAAACCAGGAATGACATAAAACTGGAATTGAGCAGAAAAAAACTTTTCTTTAATATGATTTTACTGGAACTTATACAGTGGGTAAATAGAGAGAGAAATGCATTTTACTTTCACTTGACTTTGATGTGAATAAGTATCCTATTATATTTTTAAACTAGTGACTGTCAATGTGCCATGCAATTGTCAAAAAGGTCAAGAATTGTTCCGCACTGACTCTTAACTACTAGTGAGATATGCTCTGTATCATAAGTGAAATTTTTATTTAGGTGAGCCATCAAATTTTTTAAACTAATTTTATTTATTCATGTTTACTCATAAATGACTATGCCATTCGGAAAAATCCTGAAATGTTTACACATGTAAATTTAGTTAACAGTGTCCATCTAATCACCATGAGGAGATGAGATGGTACAAATGGTAGCACACGGCCTTAAAGAATGAATTTTTATCCTTGGAAACCTTCAATCAGTTACCATCTGATTGTTAGCCAATCTTTGCTTTCATTTTCTCAATTTCCTGGTTGAAATTTAATGAAAATCGGTTAAAATAAAAATATTATTTCATAATGGACCTTTACACTGGATTTGATGTTTCAACTAAAAAATTATTACCCTACCCAAGATATTTTCTTATACCACTCAAAAGTTTTTCTCCCTAATCCAAGAAGTCTCTAAGTATGACCATGCCAAAAAGTTTTTGGATGTCATGGTTTTCCTTACCATTAGAAGTCCATTCACAGATATGCCTTATTTATGCTTATATTCGTTCTTATTTATGCATATATTTCATCTTAATGAGCAATTTTCTTTCCAATGCAAAAGTAATGTGGTTCATGTCATTATGTTTACTCTATTAACTTTGAGGATTTAACTGTGTATGTAACACTGAAGCTAGAAAGTAAATGATTGCCATTTATTTTTTCCTTTAATCTTATGACTAAATAATTGGCAGTGTGACTCAGCATTGGCTCTCAATTAATTTTTTTTTTTAATTTTTGAAGTTTCATTTAGCTTACAGGTAAATTAAATAATGTATGATTATTCCTTACCAACACTACTGCTGATAAATATAAAAATTACCTTTAATGAGTTAACATTACAAAGAATTTGCAATTTAAAGGGACTACCAAGGAATAACAGAAATCTATTCAAGTGGCTTCTGCACTGAGATAATTACTAAACTACTGAAATATAATATGGTCATTAGTTTAAGAATCCAATAAAGACCTTTGTGAAATAAGAATCCATGCAGCCAAAAATTAAAAAGAGTTCCTTCTGATTAAGTTAACCGGTACAGGGGGTACCTACAATGTTTTCAGTGTTTTTCATTGAATGAACTTTTGTTGTCCATACTTCAGTTTCATGAAACTGTTACTGAATAACCACAAATGGTTGATGACATTAAATTTTGTAGATAACTCCAATTTCTCTTCTTTAATAGCTGTATATCAATAATACCCTAGGTGTATATTAAATTACTACCAATGGAATGAGTGCAAACTGCTTAATGCTCAGGCATTATGATTGCATATGCTTAATGTTTAATAGGTAGAATTTTCCATACTAGCTGTAACTATTTATTGAAGAATTTACCATTATATTAATCAGTGGCTAAAAATAATTGCAAATTTTCTAGTTCCTACTACATCCATTGCCTGACTCTGAAGGTCACCACCGGGGCATGCACATATGAGGAAGTTAGAATTCTTGCTGCCTTGAAGTTAGATTTCAGCCCAGGTGGGTTTTTCTCAACCTAGGGCATGGGTGTTTAGGATTTGTCTTTCTTGATTTTCATGTTTAAAAGTCCAATGTTTGAATGAAAACAGCTGTTTTCGGGTTATTGATAAACAAATCAAAGTATGCGAAGAATAGAAAAATCATTCAGACAGTTCTTTGAAAAAATGAATGTGAAAATTATACTTTCACTATGGGAAAGGGATAGGTTTGCTTCACAAGTTATATACATACTCTTTAGGTTGTCATGAGGGCATGTGGCTAGGAGAGCAACCTTCAAAGAAATATGCTTAACCAGTATAAGTGATTTTTGTACTAAGTTAATAGTAAAGTAATTAACGATTATGTGTTTGAATAATACTCAATAAAAAATTAAATTGTGTGTCACACAAAAGGAAAATCCCTGCCTACACATTTTTGAAGATAACATATCAATGAGTAAATGAGTTGGATTAGTTATACCATAATCTACCACCAGAACCTTCAGCTGTTCTTCATTATGTGTAATGTAATGTAGCTGTCAACTGAATATGGGAAAATACGATACTTGATGATTAGTTTATGATGTTCTGTAACTTGCAACCACTGTCTCACTCACTAACCCTAAGCACATCCCCTTGCTTTCAAATATGAGATCAAAATTTCATTTGGCTTTTCATTCTATCTCTGTATATGAAAATATCCAAATTGAAGAAAATATTGTGGAATATCCATTTATTCTGAGCAATATTTAATGAATTTATTGGTGATTAAACAATGTTTGTTCATGAACCTGTGAATAAATACTTTTAAGAATTCATGTTTGCCATTTCCACTCAGTAACCACAATGAACTCATTTGTTTCAATTCTTGATGATTTGAAGAATATGTATCAAAATATTTTTGTTATACACTCAATTTCACCTAATTTTGCCTTAAGCATTTATACCGGTGATCCAGTTAGTATTTTTAACTAGTTATATGTAGCTGAATTTATGTTAAATACTCAAGACTGGTGAGAAAAGGGGAAAAAATACTCCCAGATATTCTTGTATAATAAACGGGAAAGAGCACTTGGGTTTTCCGTCAGGTCACATTGATGGTTAGCACTAACATTTCAAAGGCTGAGTGTTCCATTTTCTTGAAGGTGAATGTTAAGAGAGAGGATCATAAAGGGTATATATGCATCTAGATGTTAATAATACATCATTAATATTTCAGTAGATTGATGTAATATTCTTAGCAAAGTTATCTTCCATGAACAAATCCATGTCATTAAAAGAAGTATTCCTAAACTTATAAAAATATGCCTGGTAAAATACTGGCTCTAGCATTCACTGCAAATGTGATGACAGACTCAGCCCTCTAAACATGAGTTTGACCAATATTTATATTTGTTGGAAAACTAAAGAAATTTCCCTCCAGATTTTAAAGACAGTTCCTAATTGGGATATGGCATGAGTCTGTCAATTTTATAACACTACTGTCTGTAATTTGAGAGGCCTGATTATGTGCATAGCTAAACCAGAACTTAAAAAAGAGTCATGTACTAATTCCATTTGGTAGGAAATATGTGATTCAAGCTTATTATTGTGAGTTTCTATCATCAGGAGTGGGCAAATAATGGTTCTACCCCACGTAAAATGAAATGAATGTGGTTAATATTTGTAAAGACCATTAAAATTTCTATACTTTCTAAACAACTTCTGCCCATTTGCCTGATACAAAACTGGTCCCCTTAAGAGTTCGATAGAGAAACATACATTGGCATAACACTTTTTTTTATGATTTTGCTCAGTGAATGGACTTAAATAAAATGGCCCTTTCCACCTTCTTCCATTCTAGTAATATTAAAAAAGTCATTTTCTTCGGTGCAACATGCCCCTAATTTTAGAACCTAGTTACTCTTCTTGGAGGCAGGTTTGTCCTGAAGTTTCTTAACTTCATAATTTAATCTAGCATTTATTTCGTTTCCAGATGAATCAATTGAGTAAGTTAAAAGAAGAATGTATTTACTACACCAATTTGCCATAAAAATATGTGATAGTCACCTTATTTTGGCCATAATCATTGCCAGATACACAATTTAAAGTAATTGTTTGTTATCTGCATAATGTTTTACAAGCTTTCTCTCTGCCATGAATTCTTTCATTTCTGTGGGAGGATTTCTCCAAGGAACCCTTTGCAGGATGTTACATTCCCTAAGTTTCACTGGTAACCACTTATTTATATTCTTTTCTTTTTCATAAGGAAAGACTGGGAAGATTGCACTTAATATAATTTATGATCATCAGAACCAACACATTTTTATAAAATATGCAGTAATACCCCCATTGGTAATATTGAGATGGTATGATATTTTAATATATTTAACAATATATAAATGGCATGTTGGGAAAGGCACATTAGGAGTCAGCAAAGGCAGGGACAAATAAATAACTTCTAAAGCAACAGATACAGAGTGATATGCTCAGGAGACATCCAGAAGACAATGGCTTAGGAAGGAATATCATTCTGAAGAGACAATGGGGTAAGAAGAGTAAACACTTAAAGTGCTAGGCAGGATAATGGTGCTGAGGATAGGATTGACTAAGGACACAATTGGATTACAACTCTATATTGCATTGAATACTACAATATTTTTTTATTTTGTTTTTGACTATGTAAAAGAATTATGTGAACCACCGGATGAGATTCTCAGAGTTTTAAAAGAAAAATATATCATTTTAATAATGGGGGATTAGAATGAAGTAACTGGAGAGGGCAGGAAAGTCAGAGAGCAAGTGAATCAGCCATGGGACGAGGGATGTCAGATGGGAGGCCACTAGATCGGGGCATAAGGGAATTGGCATGGGAAAGGGAAAAGTTAAAGCTGCAGTCAGCCTTTTCAGAATGAATTCTTGGTGATGATGGATACTCCCATTACCTTCCCAATGATCCACCCTTGACTGTTCTCATATCTACTAGTAACTCACTAGAATTCAGTTTGCATGTTAACAAAATCACTGTGGCCTCTAGTTTCCCGTAACTTTTCATCACTTGTGAAATAATACATTGGCACTTTCTCATTCTCATTGCATTATCTGCGTTGCATTCTCATCATTACTGAGTAAACAACCTCTATCACTACTTGAAATTTTCAGATTATATAAAAGTGGACTTCAATAACACATTAAATTGACAGATTTATATATAAATCTTGATTATGGGATACTTTGGGTGCATTGGACATTTTAAAACCTCTGTCTTATGGAAGCATGATTTGTCAGAAAGATTAAATAATATGTTAGGTGCTTCTACAAAAAAGTGTTTGTGTTTTGCATTGCATAAAGGAAGACAGGAAAAGAGGTATGGGAATTAAATTAGAAAGGATTATGGAAGGTAACATTAGGCAAAATCTGGGGAGCATGATTTTATGGCTAGAAGGGAATAAGAGTGAATGGGATGTGAAGTGACTGGTTTGCAATGAAGCATGGCATGAAACAAGGATAAATGATAGAACCATGCCAATATTTGGGTATGTCAGAGATGGAGCCATGTAATAGACAAGTGAAATACTGGTGATATGGAGTACAGTGACAATGCAGACTTTTTGTTTGAGGGGCCTGCTGATTTAGAGGGAGTCCTGATAGAGCATACTGTGGTAAAAGGAAGAATGGCATTGAGAGTAAATATGCCTAAAGAGGAAGTATTTATTTATTTAGCCTTAGTCCAAAAACACACCTTTTTTTGGCCTTCACATTGGACTATTAACAGTGAAAACAATGGATACGATTACAAACACCCAAGTCCTAGGTGGACGAAAACCCATCCAGGCAAGAATTGAATCCATGACCCTTGGATTGGCAGACATGGACCATTTTTAATAACATCCCTGTAGAACCAATGAAAAATTTAGGAAAATTGACCAGAAAGAGATTTAATGGGCTCATTCATAGTATGTATGAGGCATGAATATGGTTGAAAGACAGATCAATACTGATATCCTAAAATCGGGATAAGTAGCAGTATGTGAGAACTATAGGAAAATAAGTTTGATTTTACATGCAGCAAAGGTAGTAAGTACTTTGGATAATCTGCAAAAGAATGGGGAAGATAGGAAATGAGTACTTAGGCAAATATCGGTTTTGAATTAGAAAGGAGATGGGTATGTGTGATGCCATAGCAATAATGATCCGCCAGTAGGAAAAGGACATAGCGTACAACTGGGGTGTATTTGTTTGCAATGAGGGGCAGTCAAAAGGAAACTAAATACCTGCCATAACCCACAGTCAGCACAAAAGGTGGCAACACTTGTTACGTATCGATACAGCCATCGCTGAGGAAGGATATCTGCATAGTAACAACTCACAGGTGCATGCGTTTGTTTGGTTATGTCCTTGTTGGTGCACGGACTGGTCTAGTGTGTTCCTTCAGTAATAGAAATGGAGGCAGGAAAAGAAGAGCAGAGAGGTGTGGTTTGTTTTCTGGTGTCTGAGGGTGCTGGTGTACGTGAAATTCTTCATCGCATGTCTGCTGCATATGGTGAACACTGCATGTCACTGAAGAGTGCACGAGTGGCATAGGAGATTCCAAGAAGGGTGCACATCAGTGTATGATGATGCATATCTGGTTTCGTTCGGACGAGGAAATGCAAGTGGGTGCGGTTCTGGATCCATCAGTGACTATTTCTACAAAACTGGCATTGATCATCTCGTCTCCCAGTGGGATAAATGTATCAATGCGTTTGGTAATTACTTTTGAACTAAACCATTCCACAGTCACATTGTAGCGGGTGTTCGGTTTTCATTTGTGTTACCCTTACATATTGATTTTTGGGAAGGTATTCAAAAGAGTTAGCTGTGCACTAATAATGAAACTTTTACAGAAGATAACAGGACACTTGAGGGATATATGACTTACTGTGTCCTATATGTGTTTCCAACCGCACAAGTGATGATAGTGAACGGAGAGCTGGGGTGGGCAGTGCTAGGAAGGAGAGTAGGACAAGAATGTCCATATATCCTTTTCTTTTCAATGTATGTAGTGTATGTAGCAGGTATTGTAAGGGAAGAATTGGGAGGGCTGGAGGCAGAAGTGAAAGTATCTGGGGAACTCATCATATTAGTTAGATTTGAGGTGATCAAACATTGGTTTGTCATTCAACCAAAGGGTTGCATTCATTACTTAGTGTATTTCAGATTTAGTGAAATGATCGATGGTTTCAGGCGTTATTTTATGGAATCGGTTCATTCTTAAGCGGATAAAATAATACTTTGTAATTCCACAGATTTAAATAAATCTGTGGAATTACAAAGTATTATTTTATCCGCTTTAGTGAAATGGATAAAAGATGAAAATTAATCAGAAGAAAATGAAAGTAATGAGATTTTCAAGAAATAAGAAGGCTAAGGTAAACATTCAAGTTGGGGGACATAAAATACCCAAGGTAGAACGTTTACCTGTTAAGGAAATCACTGAATAAATGAACTTGGTACATTTTCACAAAAAACTATTATAATTCTACCAGTTTCAACATATAGGTGACATCATCAGGTATGATGTTGTCTGTGCATTGAAACCAGTATTATTATAATAAAGTTTTTTGTGAAAAAATACCAAGTATATTTATCTAGTGATCATGAATTTTCCAAAGTAGAGGCTTGAACGTTTGACTTTATTAAGTAAATGTCTGTGAGGATAGTAGGCCATGTGGTGAGGAAATGAGTTACTTAAAGAGAGGTTTACAAAGAGGTGGGAGTACATGGCAAGCACCTGAAGTAGGTGCTTGGTATAAAGAAAAGAATACTGAAAACTTTAATATGTAGTGCAGTTTTGTATGCCTAAGAAACTTGGTCGTTGAGGCCAAAGGATGAGCATGGATTGGAGGTTTTCAGGATGAGGGTATAGGCAAGAATGGAGAAAATAAAATAGACAGAAAGGAAAACATGATGAACTTCTAGGCATGGAAGGGGAAGAAGGATGGCTGTCGGGATAAATTTGAGGGCATGACTAGTGCAGGAGATACTGAGAGACAATGGAATTCAGAAAGTGGTGTTAGAGGTGAGAATGTTGGGAAAGTGAGGTAGAGGTAGGAAAATTATAGGTATTTTGAATGAATTTAAGCAAGGTATGAAGTATACACAGCTCTAGAATGTAGTTTTAATATGTTGTATGGGGTTTAAGAATATTTTGCATGGTGTTTTTAAGATACTTTGGACAGTAGTGTCTAGTGCAAATATCCAAAAAAACCTACTTAAATCTAGTAGACTTCTGCTGAACTCATGATTGCAATTATGATTTGTCTTATGCTCAACATTGATTATGGTTGGACAAACTGATTTATCACCACTACTTATTTTAGCCTCACTTATCAAGGCATAACCTGACACCCCGCACTACAATGAATGAATGATTCCTCATACATTCTATCCAAAATGCCTATCCTTTTGTTAAAACTGCCTTAATTGCCTAATGTCTTGCTCTCTATCACAGTCTTCAACATTACACAGCTGATCAAAATTCTCAGCATCCATCTTTCCTGCCTTCTTTGGATTTCTCCCAAAACCTTCCCTCCTCCCCTACTATGCCTAGAACTTCTTATTATGTTTGCCTTTCCATCCATTTTACCTTTTCCATCCTTCTCAATGACCAAATATTCCCAAATTCCCAATAAGTCCCAAAACTATGCCTATCATATTGCTTCAACAACCAGGTTTCCAAACTGTACAAGACCATACTTCATACTAAAGTTTTTACTAGCCTTTTCTGAACATCCTTATTCAATGACCCTGACATTCATTTTCTCCTTCCCGTGAAAACGTTTTTGCCTTGTCCAACTCTAATATCCCTGCTGCTTTGACCATCTTGGTCCAAAACACATCCTAGATAAATAAACTATTCCACCTGCCCTAGTTTTTGCCCCCCCCTACTTTAATGTTTAACTTAGTCTTTTGTAACTTAACTTAGTCTTAATGTACTCTTTCTTAAAAATCTCATAATATTTGTTTTGTTTACATTGAGTCTAATCTAATACATGCTACAATGATTTTCTAATGCAATCAGCAATGATTGTAGGCACTTGGCTGACTGAAGCTTGATCATCTCCAAACCTAACTGGTTTTATAAATTCCTCTCCAATTTTTATTCTCATCTCCAGTTATTCCCATGCCACTTTTATTATTTCCTCGGCATATACATTGAAAAACACCTGTGATAGTAGACATGCCTGTCTTACTCCCCCTTTTAACACTGCCCATCCTGACTCTCCATCTGCCATATGCACCTTAGCAGCCTTAGATACGTACTGATTACAATTAAATTGCTTATCCCTCCATAATTAACTGTTTCACGTGTAATTTGGAGTTGTTCCATGATGAATAATGTCAAAAGACTTTGTAGAGCTACATTTATAAAATTAACTTTAATGCGACCCAGGTTTCACTGTGGTGCAAAGTCATCAGGCAAAGAATTATACCCATTCCTCTCCAAATATAATTTCAGAGCTAGAGGATGAATTAATGGTATTGCAGCATATTTTCCATTTTAGTTGGTCATCAGTTCTAATGTTTCAGTGGATATGAAGTAGACTTAGGGAACGATTCCAAATTTCCTGCCTACCCTCTCTTCAATTGAAACAGGGTTTGTTGTGGAGTAGGATGTTCGGTTGAGTCTAGCAAAAGCCTTATTCCAAAAGTGCATAAAATGGTCATGGAGGATTGCCAACTGGAAGTGCGAGAAATCGCTGAAGTTATAGGGATGTTATCTGAACAAGCATATCACATTTTAAAAGTGAAATTGGATATGAGAACATTATCTGCTAGATGAGTGCTGTGACCAATGATGCAGGGTCACAAAAACATCAGAATTGAAATTTCCAAACAATGTTTGACTCATTTTAAGAGCAACTAAAAAGATTTCTTGAGCTGGTATGTGACCAGAGATGAAACTTGGGTCCACTAATATACCCGAGAGACAAAACAACAGTCAAAGCAGTGGAAACCTATTGATTCACCACCAAAGAAAGCAAAAGCAATATGGTTGGCCAGAAAGGCGTTGGCATCAGTATTCCAGGATTTGAACGGGATTCTTCGGATAGATTATCTTCCCACTGGTCAAACAAGTACTGAACAGTACAACGTTAACCTCCTGGACCAACTAAAGCAAAATATACCCAAGAAAAGGCCAGGTTTGGCAATGATGAAAGTCATCTTTCATCAAGAGAATGCACACTCACACACAAGTGTTGCTTCCATGGTAAAAATACGTGAAAGACTTCAGATTTCCATCTCTTCCCCAAGCTCAAAGTTGTCCTCTGTGAACAGAGATTCTCTACAAACAAAGAACTAACGGCCAAAGTAGACGGGTATTTTGCAGGCCTCAAGGAATCTAATTTTTGAGATGGGATTAAGACATTGGAACATCGTTGGACCAAGTGCATAAGAGTACAGGGGGACTGCATTGAAAAATAAAAAAAGTTTCACTGAGGTAAATTATTATTTCTATTCCATTCCAAGAACTTCTCTAATTACCCTCGTATCTATCCGCGAGGGCTGTTCAATAAAGTATGACCACATATATTTTTTAAAAACATGCTTTTACTTATTTACCAAAATTTAATGATTCTTTTCAAAGCAATCCCGATTGGATGCAATCCACTTTTTTCCAACCTTCAAAGATATGCTGGAAGTATTTTTTGATAGGTCCTTCAATTTAACCTCAGCTGCATTCATCACTGCTTCTGATGATGAAAAATACTCTCTCCAAAGACATTTGTTTACATTGGGGAACAGGAAAAAGTCATATGGGGCAAGATCTGGACTATACATAGGCTGACAAACAATGTTCACATTTATTCTCACAAAATATTCAAAAACGACCTCATTGATGTGAGCTTGTGCATTATCATATTACAGCATCCAACCTGTTGCTTTGAAATATGACCATTTGTGATTTATACGGTCTTAGATAATTTTCAGTACTCTTCTATTGTTTGTGCCATTTACAGTGGTATATGCAGATAGGACACTAATACACCATTCATTCAATAAAAAATGATGAGATCTAACTTTCACAGCAGAAAATAGCTACTTTTTTGGTGAACATGACGCTGGAGAATCTCACACAACAGAGTCTTGCTGTTTGTTCTTAGGATCAAAATCATGTAGCCAAGTTGCATCTGGAGTGATACCTTTCAAAAGATTCTTCTCAAATTCAAGAGCAAACAAATCTTCAGGCAAACATCCTGTTTTTCTTGTTTAAGGAGTCCCAGAATCCACCTTGCACAAATGCATTTCATGTGTAATTTTTCATTTACCAACTTAAGGGTGGCAACCTAAAAAATTTTCAACATTTCTGATAGTGCTCTTAATGTTATTTCTTCTGATAGTGCTCTTAACATTATTTGACTACTATTAAAATGGTAGTGGTGCTGTTTACTTCTGTAAGAGCAGTGATTGGAGATCTTGATCAAATTCATTTTAAATTGTCTCCATGCTTTAAATATTTTAAATTATTTTCTAAGTGTGCTATTAGGAAGAACAGACTTAAAATGAGTCTCCTGTAGCATTACACCATACTTTGGCTGATGATTTTTTCAGGAAAAAGAAAATTTCATTACTGCAAATTGCTTTTTGTGTTACCTCCCCCATTGCTGAGAGGCAAGCTCAACATATTTCAACATTCAATGGTTTAGGCAGAGTGTTATAAATGAATATTGTACAGCAAATACATTACACAGAAAGCTCACAATGTAACAAAAAATGGAATTCTTGCACTATAAATGATGTGAGTAAAAAAATTATGATCTCTCTTCATTGAACAGCCCTTGCGAATTATCTTTGTTGAGTTTTCAAATGCTATTTTGCAATAAACTTGGAATAAATATTTCAACATTGAAGAATAATATTCAAATCACAACAGAACTTTATTTAAATCACAAATTTTACCCAGAGCCAGTGAGATAAGTAGGTATCCTAAATTAAATTTATTCTTTGGTAATACCTTGGAAATGGAATAAGTGTTGTTGACTTTCACAACTTTCTTTTACAGAAGCTTTTCTTTCTTCAATAACTTAAAGGAAAGAATAAGGATGGTTTGATTTTTTACAACAACTAAACCACATTAATAATATATATGGATGAAACATCAGCAAATTTAAATCCTTCCTGAAAATGAAGGCATTAGATAAAAGTCAAAGGATATGATTATAAAATGGATAATTATAGAATATTTCATCACCACTAATAAAAAAACCGCTCTATCATCTTAATTTTAATGATTACTAATCCCATGTATCACGAATTAGCTTTCAAGTTCAATTTCTGATCAAGAATTTTGTGAATTCATGCAAATGAGTTATAAAGTCAAGCTAAAAATCACCTACTAAAGAGATTACATTGATCTTAGGCTTGGGCAATGTTTTGCTGATGTTCTGAGGTGGTTTTTAAGTGTGTCCATATGTTTCTACTGCATTGTAATACCAATTTCAGCAGCAAATAAGAAATGAGGTTGGCCCCTGAATCTACTTATTGCAATAGAGTAGAAAAAATCTTCAAATGTAATGGAAAATGGAACTTATCATTACCAAACTGCTACCAAAACCTACTGCAAATGATACACTCATTGAAGGGTATGTAGTTTTTACTCAAAGGGCTTCACTATACTATTACTGTGTGGCATACTACAGTGGGCTAGGTTTATTAAAGTAGGCTCAATTCCTTGAAGGATTTCATTAGCAATGAATGACTGGTTGCCCAGGGCACGGCCTAAGAATAACTTCTTAGTGTGCATAGGACAAACATGGATTCTGTTGCTCCCTTTCTTATGGCATCCCTACCTCATACAAATGGTACTTGTTGTGTTGTGGGCATTATTATAAGAGATAAGGAACATTTTGTACACAAAAAATTATTTTAGTTCCCTCCCGGCATGGCACCTGGGACTTATCTTACCTGCACCACCCTAATTTTGGCCCTGCATATGAAAAACCTTTTTGTTTTTTATCTTAAATAATGCCCTCACATTACGTTATCATTGAATGAAAAATACTTCTAATTTCGCCATTAAGTCACTTATGATGAATACCTACATATATTGAGCAAATTGGCTCAGGTTAATCGTGTTTTTTAAAATAATAAGCGATATGAAATCTACATACAAACCTGGAGAGTGTTAATATTTAATGTCGACTCGTAATATTGGTGGAAAAGGGTAAATTTTCACATTTTGCATCTTGTATCAGCTAATAGATGATTCTTCAAAGAATAATAATTCTTCAATGCATCAATAGGAAAACTAAATGCAACCACCTCACCCCAATCATCCCGTAGGCTGATTTGATAGGTGAGCATTGAGATCACCTAACAGAAAGGCCAGCAACTACTTATTAAATTTGTGCATTAGGGAAGAGGGGGGTCAATTCTTATCTTTAATGCACCTTTGGTTTTCCAGAAAGATCCATACCTAAAAATAACTCCAATTCGGTGAAATTGGGAGTGCCCAAAGGAATCACACAATACTAAACTGGGTTTGCTAGTCAGTAGACCAGCACTCCACCCACTGGACCACTATGCTTGTGTCAAAACAGCCAAGGAGAAATAAAATCTCTTCCTCCTTACACAGATAAAAACATTTAAAATGCGTTCAAAACCAAAAATAGAATAAATTATTTAAACTATGAATGATAAGTATGGAAATTAGCTGAAATTCACCTTTTAATGTCAAGTTACATGCATTAATAATTTTCTATTGAATGACAACTGGATGCACATCTCAAAGTTTTTCTAAAAATAAATTAAACATTTTTTGCATATATTTTACGCAGTGGAAATAAGGAACAGTTTCCCCCTTACCTCCAAGTTTGACTCTATATAAATTGCCAAGAATCACTAACTTTCAACATTAACTTTGGAGGGGGGATAAAATATGTTGCTATAGGGGATGACTACATTGTATCTATAATATCATTCTTTAATACAAAGCATGAAGACTTGAAGTGAGAAATTTTATAAAATTTTCTTCCTACTCTATAAGGCCTAATATTCTGCATCTTCAGTTTTACTTGATTCCAAACCTCTTCCCTTCTCCTAGCCACAGCATTCAATCCTTGCCATACTCTTTGCCCTTGTCTCCTTCACAGTTCCTCCTTTCAGTAGATATCACTTAATACTCCCTTATTAACATCTCAAATTAAATAAAACTGAGGTAGATGCCACCATAGCAACTGTTAACGAAGTCATCCACTAATGTGCATTACTATGTAAGCATTTCAAAGCAATAAAATCATTCGAAGGCGAATGATTTTTGCACTTCAAAACTGTTACATTGTAATGACATCTTTCTGTAAAATGTTTACTAGCATATGTTTTTGTGATGCGAACTGGCCCTATAACTTTTACGCTTAAGTTTTGCCTTAACCAAGATGTTTAACATGCAACTCTCAACTCAAACACAATAAATGCTATATAGTACCATCCAATGTAATTATGAATTACATACTGATAAAAAGTACACAGAGATGAAGAAGGACCTGATGTAGAGTAGGTTGCTGGATTGGGTTTTGTTTGGAGTTACAAAATATTTATTTGACAGTTGTATCCATCCAAAAACCTACCTTAACCGGTAGATTACCTAATAATAATAATACTGATAAAATTGGCTTTTTAGAATGCAGAATGATAAGTAATGGACTCGTAAACATATTTTTGTGGCAAAGGTGCTGTCGTCTATACCTGTGCATGAACAAATGTGAGAGATATGAATCAGTCAAGAAACTTTAAACAGATATAATTATTTTGTTGACAATTGTTATTATTATGTATTGTTGATCAGTTGAGTTAGGGTAAATGTTAGATATTTGCAAGTTTCGTGGACTGAATATCAGTGTTGTCTCCCACCACCCTATCACCATAGCTATGTCACCGATTTTATGTAATACTTATAGTACCAAATCATAATGAACAATTGCAGGTTTTCACTATGATTTTGCTCTTCACATGTTTACATAAAATCCATCATAAATTGGCAAAATTGTCTCATATGTACCTAATCTTGCTGGGGTGAAGGTAACGGTTGCCATGAAATATTTTCCATCATAATTTTACTTGGCGCATGCGTGGGTGACATGAAAATTATTTATTAAGGTAACCAGGGGTGACATAATAAATGTCTTCGCTTGCACATGTCATTCAACAATTTTTACATGCATAAAAAGCTTTCAGTAAATTTTGACATGCATGTGGGTAGTTATTAGGAGAAACGACCGACACGCTGGGGTCACTTGCGACATGCATGCAGCTGATGAAAAATTATTTCCTCCCTTATGAAAAGCTGACGTCATTTATGTTATTATGGTTACAACGCGCCGGCATACGGGGAGACGGAAACAATGACAAATTAAATCTGGCAACGTCATCGCGGGTCATGAATCCTAAGATGGTTTGACGAAGCTCTTCACTCAATTGCACTTTCAACCTCTACGCATTTCTTCCCTATGATGTTTTTCGTATGTATCCCATCCCTATGAAATTTTCCAATCCATCCCATCGAAAGTCTTCCTCTGTAGTTCCTCCCGTTCACTTCTACATCGAAGATTGTCTTCTTCAGCCATCATATCTCAAAATGTGTCCAAAATGGTCTTCCTTTCTTCTCTTCAGACTTTTCACTAGTCTGTCTTCTCCTATTCTTTGTTCGTCTCTCCATCCGTCCATTTGATTTTCATCATTCTCCCCTGTGGCTCCAAAGTTCCAATGCTTCCAATCTCCTCCTTCCTGTCGCCGTCCACGCCTTACAGCGATAGAGAATCACGCTCCAGATGTGTTTCAATGAAGCGCTTTCGTCCTAGTGTTCCTCGTTATCACAAGTCTTTACTGACTTTACCACTAGTAGAATGCTTTCTTTGCCCGGGGTCATTCCATTAATCATTTCCTTTTCGCTTCCTCCAACGCTGCTAATTCTACTTCCCAAATGGCAAACCTCTCCCATTTCTTCTATATTTTTCTTCCCCAATTTTAATATCTTTATTGGCCTCTGTTTTCTCCCAATCACTGCATACTTTTTTTTCACCTTCACGTGGTACTTTTCATTCGTCATTTAGAGAATTCAGGTAGAGGGATTTACGTCAAGGCACATTGGGTATGAATTGAAAAATGAGATAATCGCTCGCACGGCTCCTTACATAAGAACGCTCATTTTGGCAATAATCTGTATCAGGAAAAACCTTGGGAACTAGCAGAGTTACGGACTGCCAAGTTACGTGTGTTATGGTACAGTTTCGAGTCTGATTAACCTGAGAGCAAGAGGATTTACCGCTTCCTCCGTTGCAGTGATCCTCCGTCAATTCTTCAAACGTCATCACTCCTTTCTCTCTCTCTCTCGTATCTATAAATAGAGCGAAACCTTGGCGACGAAATTTTCATAATTCTGGCCTCACGAATGCGGGCAGCCAAGAAAAATAAAACTGCTTTGCTACCAATTCCAAAAAAAAAAGAAGATTTTTGGACTTGGTAGCAAACCCTTTTTTCTCCGTGGAATTAAAAAAAATTCGCAAAATATTTGTTTTTTTTTTTTCCCCAGAAAACTATTCTCATGTGAGGGACTGAGCAGGAATTTCACGTGTTTCGCTTAAAATAGTTTTCTCGTCCCCAGCCGTATTTACTCGCAGAACATCGACAAGGTCACAGAAAACTCCGAATAACATTACCGCGAAAATGTCGATCAAGGTTTAAACAAAGTGATTAATTAAATAAGGTCAGCCTGTTATGTCAACTCAACTACAATATACCACATAACCATAATGACGGACTATTGTAAAATAACGATCGAAAATAAAACAAAAATAAAGTGGAATACTGAAAGTATAAAGGGAAAACGAATTATGGAAAAGAAAAAGTGTTACAACTGAGATACATGCTTGATAAGTGTTTTCGTCACCGTCACACTAGAATTCGTTCTCGATAGTTGAAATGTGTTGAAATCTTGACAGTAAAAAGATGTGTGAACTAAATGAGTCAACTATGGTATCGCATTCGATGAAGTGTTATTTTTCTCGAAATGGCTACCGGAATAAATTCATGCTAAGAAAAATCGCTACTTGTGGAGATTGTTTTAACCGATATAATTAATTATATTTGATCATCTCGTTGGCTTCTTGCGACGACGGGCAATTTAACAGTGTTTCCTGAGGCAACGTTTGGTGTGCCAGGAATCCACCTGAAATGGATGGCATATCAAAGCGCATACATACTTCAAGGTTTCGCTAGAGACGTCACGTGAAACAATCGATCCTTCCAGTCCAGGGAAAATGGTTCGAAACTCCCAAAAGCCATTCCAATGTGTCGGATAAGTACTTGTATGACGCTGCCTTCACCTGCTCTTTCTCGGCACTTGGATCGGACATTTTAAGAGGAAGTACGCTACCTTAAAGTATGCAGGTGCTATTATATTTGCGATCTAATCATGTTCCTTAAAGTAGAAATGTCAGATGAAAACTCTGAACCCCGGTTTAATAATGTTTTGTTAAAATAAAGGTTAATTTTCTAAGGGTGAAGGTTCAGGTTAAAGTCAAATATCAGTTTAATAACCATTAGTTAAGTCCAGGATGACCACTTTAAGTTCTTGTAAACTTATGAACGGCGTTATGCGATTAGCATGATCACGTGTACTAACACTTGGAATACTTTTTATGTAAAATAGGACCCCCACGTTAAGCAAACATAGACGCTAAATAACGATTGGATTTAACAAGGAATTATAAAACTGGACTTAAACATTGTGAAAGTAGCCCATGTTTTCGTCCACTGTTTCACTTAGCAGTAGGTTCTCTGCTCCAAAATATTTTTTCCCGAGTAACTTTTTCGACCTATCGATTTGAACTAGAATGAAATGCAAGTTGCGTCTCTTAAGTCTCCGCGGACACCAGGTCCCATTGTCTACCAAGTCACGTGGTCGGCCAGACGACTGTCTTTGTGCTACCTATGTAGTATAGGAAGAGACTTCCTGGCATTGAAAATTAGGGCATGCTAAAAATTCGCAGGACGGCAGTTCTTTCCGCACTTTCAGAACTGTGGCATCAGTTGGAGTTGACCCTCTCACGGATTACCGCCGTGGCGCATTCCAAACTAGTTCACTTAAAAACTTGTTAAGAAGGCTTCCGTGGCGATGTACGGATGACATCTGGGTGTTCAAGATATTCCAGCGGTATTCCATCTGCCTGGACGACGCTTTCGTTGTTGTACCAGTCTGCTGATAATGGTGACCAGATGATACCGACTGTAACGCCAGCGAGAGCCATAATGAAACAACGCGGGAGCAACGCAAAAACCATGGTGTCATTAGTCCACCTGAGCCTGAATAACATCATGCTTACGCAGTTACTCTTGATTTTATATTTCGAACGGAGGACTATTCGTGCCAGTAACGATTTGTCTGAATTCTGAATCTAAAAAACTTCAAATGATCAATAACACAGGCCTACAAAAAAAAATTTTTTTTGGTGCCGGGAATCTTTGTGATGATTTGAACTATATTTGTAGACTTTTAATAATCAAACCACTTTACTTTTCCACATAAACTTTTTAATTTTTACAACCCAGGTTTCGTTATAGCATAACATCATCAGGTAAAAATAAACAAGTCCAACACCGTATATACTACATATCTCTGGGCGGAGGGGAAGAGGAGGGAGGAAGTAAAGTGGTTTGATTATTAAAAGTCAGTATGAAGATTTTCCACCAAGTTACGCCAGAAACTGTTTTATTTATATTTGTAGAGCTGAATCCAAATGTGAAATCCGTTTTTATTTAACAGCTCTACTTTTTTAGATATGGCACATCTTACGATTAGTTGTTTTAATATTTGATATATTCCGGAAAATAATTTTCAAAGTTAAATAAATCTATAAGTATACCCATTTATAACCACTCTGCGGTGTTCCTTTTATTTTCAATAAACTGTCAATAAGTTTTATGTATATTTCTATATTGTAGGCCAATGAGATAATTATTAATATAATATTCCCATATCATCATGTAGAAGATTTTTTTACGCAAGTAACAACATATCTATATCTTGAAAACTATAGCTGATAGGGAAAAACTAGTGTCATAATTGGATTCAGCACCCCAATTGTTCTTTAAATCAACAGTTGCCCCATAAAAGAACTAAAGGTAACAAAGATTTTAGGTATTTGGATTGACTCTAATCTTTCATGGGAGGAACATATTAATAATTTATCTCAAAAACTGGCACGAATCTGTTATGCATTCCGTGTACTCAAGGAAATCATTTGCATTCAGGCATTGAGGACTATATATTTTGGCTATGTTCAGTCACTTCTCCATTATGGTATTCCCTTTTGGGGCTCCTCTATCTTCCTTCCAAAATTATTTAAAATGCAAAAAAAGATTATTCGCATAATAACTAATTCTAATAATAGAGCTCCCAGTAAACCTATTTTTGAAAAACTAGAAATCTTACCTCTTCCTTGTCTATATAGTACATTCTTGAAACAATGTCTCTTATTAACAAAAATCAGAACATGTTTATTAACAACTGTGACCTTCATAGTCATAATACGAGAAGCCAAAATGCATTCCATGTAAGTCAGCACAGAGTAAATAAAACGATTAAAGGGATAGATCATCAGGGAATACTTATGTACAATAAATTGCCTGCTTATATTAAAAATAACAAAAGTTCCTTTAAATTTAAGTGTGCCGTGAAAAAACTACTTTCATGTAAATAATTTTATAGCGTAGATGATTTTCTAATGCATACCATTTCAAATGTATAACTGAAATGTGTTAATTCCAAAAAGTTGTAAATTGTATGTATTTGTACTTGCATATTGTTTTGATTTTGCATAATGTTTTTTTTTACTGAAATGAAGTGTAAAAACTTGTTTTGACAAAGCCATGCATAATTCTATGCTTATGGTGAATGAATAAATTACAATTACAATTACATTAAAAGCTCCGGCACCAAAAACACTGTTGGCCTGTGTAATTTGATTCAGCTGTGTTAGTGACGTTGGGTCTATCGAGAAGTCCTTTCAAATAAACTCAAACCTGCGGCGAAATGTTTATCGGAGATGTTGGTGGTCAATATTTTTCCTAACTATTCATATTTTCTTGTTTGGCATACTGTATTAATATCGCAATCATAATTGATTATTTCCTGAGCGATAATAAATATGGTTTTACATAGTGTAGTCAAAATTTCCGAACACGCAACAAATGGAAAAAAATTCCCAGACAATATATTTTTTCTTTATTTTGGGCAAAGAGCAACCTGTGATTTTATTTACTATTGCCATGAATGAATGTCCTTAATTACAATATTCTCTTTTACAATAAGTCACAGCAAGATGACAGAATGGGAACTACCAAAAGCTCAAATTTATTATTTTCAGACACTGATCAGTGAATACCATTAAGTCACAAAAAATGAAAGACTCCTTGCAGATCACTCCTTATTTGAAATAATAATCATACGAGGAATTCCGGTGCTATAAGCGGTTTTGTGTTGGCGGAAACTACCCGGCGAAGAAGAGCCAGAGGCACTTGTTGATTCAGCCTGACCCAAAGCTTTTGGTCTACTCCATTCGTCGGCATCGAGAACCGATGAAGAGAGTGGTTGCTTTACGGTTAGGAAGCCGACGATGTATTTCCTATGAGGGTTAAGAGTTTATTCCGAATCGTGTTATCTTGTCCATTCGACAAAGGAACCTGCTCTATTTTTGTTGGGAAGTTCAAATGTAGGAATTAATTCTGATTATCAGTCGTTTTATATATTCCAGGCATGCAAACCCTTCACGCCGTATTTTATCAGGTTACGCATAGTCAAAAATGCCTGATTTTCGATTATTTCAGAAAAAAATCATCCCTTTCGCTAACTTTTTCTAAATTATGCTGTCCATGCATACTTATGCAGTCTTTCCTTGATGCCATCCATATTCATACCTTGTTTCACGCACAATCTTCTATTCCCGAGTCTTATTCATAAGTTTTTCAAAATATTGACCATTATTCTCTAAGAAAAGGCTTCAATTAATAATAGAGTGAATTGGCTTTGTCCGTGCAATAGGACAATGCTTAGGCGCAAAGAATATAGTTCTGTCGTATTAATTAATTAGGATTCTTTACCACCTATACTTCATTTTATTTATTGAAAATAAAATTTTATGTTTCTTCGTTAGAAAAAAAACCGGAAACTTTATGTATTGCATGTAAAACTTAAATCGTTTACCTTTCATTAGGGAATCACGGTAATTGTGTGCTTATACTATTTACCACAAGTTTTGAACTCAAATATTAAACCACAATTCACAAGTTTGTCCCAAAATGTATATCAGCAGAAAAATACGGCTTGGTTGGACTTTCGATAAGAGGATACTGTGTTTATCATAGGTCCAGCTGATGGACAGGCTGGTTTAAAGGCACTAATGTGAAGGTTTTAATGAGCTCGCCAATTTGTCCTGAAAAAATAAGTCGACTTGACTTGGGATTGAACCCGGATTATCCAAATGTCTATACGTGTACGTTGCATAAACCGGTTAACCACTAAGTGGCCATCGGTGATGTAGATGGAAAGTCCCCTAAATCGTTAATAATGGATCCAGGTTGAGTTTCGGGCCGAATAAAATGTTAATTTCTCGACCAATGTCCATACGTCACTGTTAACGTTCCCTAGCAGGCGTTGCTGCACAACTTCCCTTGAAATTGTTTGGACAAAATTTGAAGTTTTATGAAGATGAATTTTGTTTTTGAAGAAGCTCCATCAATATTTGGGGTGGTGTCAGCAGAGATACCTCTGAAAAATTGAGTTGGGCCTGGCTTCACCCGACTGAAAAACGACAGAGAACATTTGTTGAGTCTGAGCATGAAAAAAGGATACGTTCTAAATACGTGATTTAGATCGATTAATGTTCACACCTTGTGAAAGGGTGACCCTAGAAGCATTAATGAGTTAGATACGATGACAGATTGAGAGACTGTGGAACAGACCACTATTTGGTAGTTTAAAGAGTGGAAGAAAGTGGGGAGGAAGGTGGTTTTGAGTGAGAAAGCAATTTAGAATAAATGGCAATGCTGAAGCAAGCGGCGAGATAAAAATGCAAGAATACAGTGCATTTCTTATGGCTAAGCTGGACTCAAATGGAATAAAAACAGAGAGAAAAGAGGAGACAGGTATTCGAGAGAGGTTGAAAGGAGTGATAGTTGAATTCGCTGAAAATGTGTGGTCAGGATGATGAAAGCCTGGTGAGATGAAGAGAAAAATTCTTGGAGCACAAAGAAGAGTCATATAAAAGAACGATGGTAGCTAAAGGCGAAAAAAAAGAAGAAAATATATCGATTGATGATTACGAAGAGTAATAGAATGAATGCAAAAATGTCGTGTTGCAAAATAAGGATAGAATACGAATGGCAGAAGCAGAGAATATGCACGACAATTTTTAATTGAGAAACTGTTTTGAAAAAAAATGTGAAAAAGGACAAAGAAATGATTGCGCGAAATGAGGTGAAGGCTAATGAATAAGGATCGCCGAAAAAAAAGAGACGAAAAAGTAATCTGAGGAGAAAACAACGATTGAAAGAGGTAGCATTGTCTTGGATGAATACGGAGTTAAAGACTGTCTGAAGGAGGATGTGTAATAATGGTGCAGGGTATGGACGTGAGCCAAATGCATTAGGCGATGACAATGAATCCAGGGAATTAAGTTGATGTAATTAGAAATGAGTTTGTAACAGGAGTGAAACTTTTGACGAATGGACACTATGCAGGTATATTTTAGCAAAATGTTGAAATGCGGGAACAAGTTCCTTATTACTCGTCAGTATGAATGTTTTAACTTGAGTTTTCAAACCTTCACTGTGCCAAACGATTGGAAGAAGGTCTTTGCCTTTACACAAAGGTGATTGTACTTTTACATTAAAAGGTGTAATGTAAGGATTAAACAGGGTTCGTCCGGAAAATAAGTTACTGAGCTCAGGAAAAAAAATTATTACACTTTTACATATCTTAAGCTAATATTCCTCAAAATAGGACCCTTGTGAGTCGATACACTTGTTCCAGCGGCGTTCCCATTCCTGGAACGCTCCCGCGAAGGCATCATCGGGAACCTCTCGAAGACACGTCGTCACGGCCTCTTTGACGGCGTCCAAAGACCCGTAGTAGTAGTATTGTTGGGGAGGCGACCGACAGCTCAGGTCATTTGCGCCATTAGGGATGGATGGGAAAGGATGAAGGGTGGAGAGAAACCCGGCGTCGGCATTAGCCTGCTCTTAACGAAAGGCGCCAAGGGGTCCGCAGCTTAACGTCCCATCCGACGGACGGCGTACTCACTCAAAGTGCCCTCCACAAAGCACCTCAAGTAGGGATCGGGATACCATTGAAAAATATCTGTCGCCGCCGGGATTCGAACCCGGGCCCCCAAAGTCCCGTATCGCGTTCCTTTCAAACTCCTCTTTATCTTCGGGAACAGAAAGAAGTCCGGTGGTGCCAAGTCCGGGCTGTGGGGCGGGTGCGGCAGCGTTGCCACGCCGTGCTTGGCCAAGAAGTCCGACACGACAAGCGCGGTGTGAGACGCCGCATTGTCGTGATGCAGCCGCCAGATGTTTTTGATCGCTGGCCGGACGCGGGCGACTCGTTTTCGAAGCCTGTCGAGCACTTGGACGTAAAATGCAGCATTTACAGTTTGTCGTTCAGGTACAAATTCGTAGTGGACGACTCCCCTTTTGTCAAAAAAGATTTATTTGTCAAGACACTTATTTTCCGGACGAACCCTGTAGAGCAGCTAGGGTTATGAGTTTACAGGAGGAAGTGTTCGACTTGGTGTTAATTAAGATGACAAGGAAAAACATTTGAAAATAAATAGGGAAACGCAATGTCCTTTTATACCTGTTAGGGGATGTAATGTTACCATCTGCTTGCATTTCAACAAAGTCTTTCCATATTAACGGATGCGCGAAAGAAAGTTTACTTATCATTTTCTGAATTATAAGGGGGGAAATCTTACTATATCATTTTCTGATTTGGAGAAGGCAATTGACAGGGTAAATGGGGGAAATTTAAGGAATGTTTTGAGGGAATATCGAGTAATGCTTACTAGTTATTGAATGCTATGAAAGCGATACATGAATATAGTAAAACGATCGTAAGTAGTGAAGAGGGCTCCGAGTGGCTGATATGAAATAAAGCATAATGTGAAACAAGGATGCGACATGTCACCATGGCTCTTGAATATTACTATCCACAAATGTGTTGGGGATGGAAGCATGAATAGGGCAATGATTGGGGATGTAAATGCTCCCAGTCTCATACACGTTAACGACGCAGATCCGCTGGACGAGAGCCAAATAGATCTATGGGAAGCTTTGGATAGCTTTAATGAGGCAACAGAGGGAATAAAATTGAGACCAAATGTGCCTCAAAAATAAATTAATTGTTTGATAAAGAGAACAAGAAGAATGATTACATAGTGAGTGAAAGTGGTGAAATAACTGAACAATTATTTTAGCATATGGCGACCAAATATTTGTGAAGGATTTTGGGGTAGACGAGGAGGTTAAATGGCATTCGGATACGGGCAGAATATTTTTGGATTATGCGAAGCATTAAAAAAAGAATAAATGTTGGCTTAAGACACAAAAATGGCACTGTATAAGAGTGTATTCCTCTCCACATTATTATCGGGAAGCGACACACTTGTGCATGCCCAGATGAACATAAGTATCGAAAAAAGGTAAGGGGATTTTGAGAAGTGTGTGGTAACAATAGGAGTGATAGTTATGTGGGTGGGGATTAAGAAGGAAGACGAATTTGGTGCATCAGTTATAGAAAATTCTGAAAGAGGTGTGCTAAGTTGGGTATGTCATCTTGAGAAAAAGGGTGAGAGTCCAAATGCTAAACAGATTTATGAGATGAGAGTGACTGATTTGACAGGAAGGGTTAAGTGGAAAAAGTCATGGGTCAATGTGGTCGAAGAGATTCTCTCAATAAGAAAGATTATTAGCCCCTGGAACGGATGAGCATATATGGATCAACATACGAATGTGACAGAGGTATGAAGGAGAGAAAAGGGGTACGCAAGGGCAGGGAAGTATGGAATCAAAAGGGAGTAGGCTTCCTTGAAGAATCTAGATCAGGATTTTCTGACTTAGCTTACCTTGACAGGGAAGAGGATGAACGACGAACTTCATTTACCCTCAGCCCTTTCGGTAAACCTTTAAAAAACTCACCAAACCCAAACCGTAGTTGACGGGTACTTTCCAAGTCCAAAGAAGTCATACAAGGTGAGAAAAACTCAATCTTGGAAGAGTTATATTTCAGATAGGTGGAAGACACCGGTTGGGTGGCAGGGTCCATTGATCCATTATCCCGGGCTCATTTTAGGACCACTTTTCTGACAATAAGTTTACAAACGCCAGTTTCTTCCACGAATATACACAAAAGCAAACTTACGAAAAAAGAGGTCGTTTCTTTCAACACTCTGTTTGAACGTCAGCTTAGCGGAAGAGGAGTCAAGGTATCTTACAAATTTGATTTTGTTCTGAACTAATATCGTTGAACATCATCGAAAACTGTCATATCAAGAGAAAGAACAGATGTACTGAAAACAGAGTTAATCAGCCGCCAAATTGGAAAGTAACTACAACATGAAAGAAAGACTGAATGCTATAAAGCGTTGAAATTCAACAATACAGAAATGTAATCTTTGTATCAATTCATATACTGTTTGACTGCTTTTAATCCTTCGGTGATTATTTCCATCATAGTTCTTTCTTGGAGTTAATATTTTAATCATAGTAACAGTAGTAGTTTTTAGGGGAGGTGACCAACAGCTGAGGTCATTTGCGCCATGGGATGGGTAGGAAAGGATGAGGGGTACAGAGAAACCCGGCGTCGACATTAGCCTACTCTTAACGAAAGGCGCCAAGGGGTCCGCAGTTTAACGTCCCATCCGACGACCGGCTTAATCATTAAGCATATAAAAATCACACGTGAAGAACCGAGAATTTCGCTTATTAGCATTTGAATGAAACCTAGCATTTTGTGGGTACATAATGGTCATGAATCGAGGAACAGGACTTAGATGTCACTATATCAAAGTCAAGTTATGATATCAACCTTCCCTTTTCCGTATTTGAAGGAGGGTAACCGCTTAACATGACAACGGTGCGAGGTCTGAAAACAAATAGCGTTCATTTAAAAAAAAAACAACTTTGCGCATAAGTAAAAATGATTTTTTTCTGTAGATACCTCATTAATCTTGCAAATTTCTTAAACTTTCAAATATGTGGGAACATTATTGACACTAGTTATTAAGTGGATTTGATTCCTATGTGATAATAATTAAAATTTATTAAATAAAGATAACATTCCAGTCTAATTGGATAATCTATTCGCATTGAAATAGGGCAATTCCAATTAATAAAATTATTTATCCAGAACCAGATGGACGTATGTTTTTACAGCTGATTTCAACATACACATGTAAATCCTATCCCTATTGTTTGCTGTTGCATGATGAAATTTCCGTGACATATGAAGGAAAGGTTCATCGACCCCGATCAGTTTCTACACACGTGCGTGTACAGAGAAGTGCACGTGAAGTACATCACGGCGCTCGTCTGGCAGGTACCATTGCTACGTGACCCTTGGTAGCCCCTTTCGCCGGAGTGCACGCTCATGTCTTCACATGACACGGAGCTGAGTGGAGCTGCCGCTATCTAAGCCCTATCCTTCCATCACCGCCATGGGGTCAACCGCCGAAAATATTTTTGAAATAAAGCGAAAGGCAAGCCCCCAGCAACACGCACGGAAAGATACGAATCCTCACTTTATTGCTGGCGGCAGTAAATCTTACAAGTGGGTTCGCGTGTTATAAAGTTATTACACCGCATTTAAGCAATTGCTAGTAAATAAACAACGTTAACGGAATATATAACTAAAACATTTTGAGTTTTATTTCACTTTGTGGGTAAACATGATATTTTCTCCCGCAAATATTTTCCAGAAGTTAAGAGAATTATTTTGACCTATCCCGCAGATTGATACATGTCACGACATTCAAATTAAAAGTGATTATTAAGGATATGTCCTCGGTTAAATTTTTTTTCGGAATTCGATTCAACGAAAACCTTAGTTTAAAAAAAATTAAACTGCAGTAATCAACCAAAAGATTTAATTATTGATAAACACTCTACCTCTGGACGTGGTAGAGCATAGACTACTGAACGGAGGGTCCGGATTCGATTCCCGGGCATTCATCTTTGATTCAGCTTCACCCGAGCTGATTTTTCGGGTACTACATCTTCCTGGGAAACCATAGGTGTCCCAAGGAAAGGATCTGGCATTCCTACCCTGATGTGTGAATTTCACTCGACGCTGGGCTTAGTATTGGGTGATCTCATCACCTAACCCACCGATCTTCGGGTTGATAACTGTCTACATGATTCACGAGCTTTTACTTTTGTAATTCACGATTCAGTATTAATTTAACATTGGTGTCATTTTAAACGTTCAACTACCATAACTTAATAAAAAGAGACGTTTTTACCATAACTTAATTAATGCTCCGGCAGAGAATTAAGATATTAAAATAACTTTCCGATACCGTTATTGAAAATCTCGTGAAAGTTTTATTTTCGCTTCGAATGCGAAGCAACTGAATAGAATTACTGAAATGCTGGAGAGGCGTTAGCATGAAAGAACAGAAAAAGTTCAAAACTCAACGCGGGAATAAAAACATGGATTTTCATGGAAACAAAATCCTTTAAAAATGACCTTCATCCGGAAATAATCCAAAGAATTCCATGCAGACGGCGCCAGTGAGCAGTGGGAGGAATAGAGGGAGCGATGTCAATCGGCAGGAAGAAAGCCGATATCAAGGCTTCACTTTTGAGCGCAATGCACAATAGCTTACGATTGATTTTTCAATTGTTCAGTACATACATTGGAATGACTATTCCTATGAAAGTAGGACAAGCGTCGCGCGCAGGTATATGCCCCAAATAACGACAAATTTATAAGGAATTTTATCAGAAACTTTAGATTAAAATATATCTGAAAAGCAATAACGAAAGGGCCGGGTATACAGTAGATTGATTATGGAATTGAAAATAGCTACTATGCCCTTAAATATGCGTCATTTGTCGTTGTCAAACTTCCAACCTCTGAAAAATCGGTTTGTTGAAACTTGCCATCCTTTACAGTCTCGAGGAATGACTGAACTGTGAAAAAATCCCGCTAAATTATTGTTTTCGAGACCAAACTTTAACTGGGTTTCAAGTGCATTTTCTCAAGGAAATAGGAAGGTTTTCCAGGTTTTCAAGGCCAAAAACTTTTTAAGGGCATGTAAAAATATTTTAATATTTTCACACTCAATCATTTTTCACTAAAATACAGGTAATTGAAATCATAATTTAGGGTATATTTGTGAAGAATATATCAGTGTTATATAATGTCGAGAGTACATAGATTTATGGAGGGAAAGGAAAAAGGGAATTTATTATTGTTTATACCCTTAAGTAATTTATCACTATAAAGATTAACATTTTGTAGTTAGAGGCGCTTTCGTTCGATCCGAGGTCTTTACCACCTTATTCTTTCATTCTCCAATCTCGATTTGTGGAATACCAGGATCTTTGGGCACCCAGTTGAGGCTTGAACTATAATTTCGCTCTCTAAAAAACAAAGTTGCATTTTGAACTGACGGACAATTTAAGACTGGATACACATAAGCGTAATCGCACATAATAAAATGTTCGCATAATCGTTTGTTGCTATAATTTAGTTTAAGCCACACATACTACCAAGGCCGTAAGGTTTGGCTAAACAAACTAGAGCCATGACCGAGACGGGATCAGAACGATCATCTTCGGGATGATCCAAACGAAACGACTCACGGCGAAGCAAACTCTTGAAAAATAATATTTACATCAATTTGATTAGCATATTCACACATTTGTTCCTGGGGTTATAGGTGGTACGTCAGCCAAAGGTCAAATTCGACCGATTGGTTTGGCCCATTTAAAGGGTCGTTTTTGACGACCGATCGCAACTGGGTCCACGGAGAAATTTGAATAAGCTCGTTAAACGTTACTTCCCATCCATCACTACGATGCAAAATAAGGTGAACTTTCAAAACGTTAATCGATGGTGTCCCAATAAAAATTCTCCTACCAATGGACATGCGTCGGTTTTTAGCACCGTTAATTGGGATTGATTACCTATGGAGAAGGC
The DNA here is from genome assembly GCA_037158775.1 of Hetaerina titia. Taxonomy (NCBI): domain Eukaryota; kingdom Metazoa; phylum Arthropoda; class Insecta; order Odonata; family Calopterygidae; genus Hetaerina; species Hetaerina titia. Next base: position 57,727,349 of record CM073768.1, on the reverse strand, counting down.
TCTCTCCACGTTAAAAATGGAGAATACCTAAGAATTAAAATTTGACTTTAGGAAAAACGTCACTTCAAAATTTATAAATTCCAAAGAAAATGCATATGTACGTTGAAAATACATTCCGATAAATATTTTGGAAAATATTCGGAAAAATATATGCCGATGTTTTCGAAAAATAAACAAGTTTACAATCTTTTGTATTCCACACCTTGAAATTAGGATTATCATGCAGGCTTCCGCGTTATCTAGTGCGTGAAGCTTTTCATTTACTTTCAGGAAATTTCAATCGCGTAGATCGCCTTTGTCGTTTGAAGTAGACCACCCTACGAGAAGGGAAGCTCCCGGAAGCAGAATGAAGTCTTCATTGAGTTAGAAAACGACTTTAATGACACCAGTCAGACACTCGTACCTGGGAGTAAAATACGTTTAAAGAGTGAACGTTTTATTGTCAATTTTCCTATTCTTCAATACGCGTGACGAGGAAATTTCAAATGCTTAGTTTGACACTTAAGGCATCACTTTTTTCCATCCCTTTTCATTATGAATTTGAGTAGGCCGAGCCTCATTTCCTCCAAATGGAAGAGGCGTAAAAAGGACGGAAAATAACGAGACCTCGCGATTGTCAGAGATCTCATTCCCTTCTCCCCCCCCCCTCACCCCCTCCCCCCCCCCCTCACCCATCATCTTCACCCCCACCCTCCTCGACGGCTGCCGGAAAAGAACGTGGAACAAATTTTTCGAATCTCATTTCGAGGTTTCATTTCCCACGAAATCTGCGTTTCGACATTCGCAAGTCCCCTTTCAGTCCTCTCAAATTTGCTTTGAGGGTGGTTAGGGTTAATGGTGAAAGGCTCGCGGATAATCCGTGCCCAAAGATTGTCATGGAGGTGGAAGATCCAGGGGGTTGAAGGGTGAAAAAACAGCGAGAGGGCAGAGGGTGTGAAAGTCGAAAGAGCGCGGGCGAGGGGAGATGGGGCGGGGTGACGGGGGACTTGACGGCTGTGTGATGCGGGAATGGGAGCGGTTGAAGGGATATACAGGGAGGGAAGAGTGGAGGATGGGGAGGAGGACCCGGGTAGGTAGGTGGTGGTGATTCAAAACCGACGGGGAGGAGGAAGGATGGAGCCCGCCAGAGTTGGAGTGGGTCTCAGGGATTCGCCCCCGACCGAGAGCGAACGGAAAGTTGAAAAAGTTTTGCACTCGAAATTTTTCATTTTATTTACCACGCGAATTCCAAGAAGTGGATGGTAAGCTAGGCGTTTCTCGGCACGCAATTCCGAAAACCGCGGCCTGAAAAACCCGCCGCCGCCGCCGCCGGGTCCATTAAGAGGGAAGTTCACGGAACAGCGAGTCCCACGACAGTGTGTTAAAATGCTCTAGTTCCTGAAGTATTGAAAAGAGGAATCGAATGAGCAATAAAATGAAGCGCACACAAGGAGAGACTTCCACTTAAGTACGGGCACGCATCGTTAAGGAAAGTCGTTTAAAGCAACTCGCAGTGGATGTATCTCCATGCTGTAAACTGCTGAATATGAAAAATATGTATCACGACTCTTGAGCGAAAAAATTTTGAATATAATTTCCGTTTTCCTTCTCTCCCTGCTGAGAATTTTTCATCTCATTTTTTTTATTCATTTCTGAAAATGCTCGGTGGAAGGAAGCAAACTTGTTTTTTTTTGCTATTCAATCTGGGCACACATAATCTCGTTCTTCCTTAGTATATTGCTTTCTTCTCACAGTCCAAAAGAAAGTGAGACAACACATATTGCTAATTTAATATTCATAGTATTCATTTTGTGCTAGTAAGTTTGGGGATCCGATTCTTGGTTGATTTTTATCCGCAATGTTTCCGTTTACAACTTCTCCATGGCCATAATTATCCTACAAGCCATCTCAAGGGCTTTAACACATCAATTGTTATGGGAATTTTTTATATGTGCCAACCAATTTTGAGAACAAGTAATTATTAATTTTCGAGTAATTTGATTAGTTGTACCTAATGATTTATACAGTTGTGGTACCAAACTGTGCGAACGAAAAAGGATTCCTGGCATCCCTTACACCATCCATCTCCTTTAAATTCTTAATGTCTTCTTTTGATGCATGGCGGAATATATTTCTGTAGGACCCCTTTTCATTCGCTCCCCTTTTACCCTTGAATAACAAATTTTTTCCACTTTCTCAATCTTTCTTAAATTTTCATCTCTCTCAGTTTCATTAATAATTTACAATCTCTTATAGCTGGTTACGCTATTTCCTTTGCCTTATTTTGCACTGTCTCTTTGAAATTCCTTCATTTGATCACACTGTTCTTTCTGCTAGTACAACGTTCCTTCTCATTATTTCTTTTGCACCTCATGTAATCCCTTCTCCTCGGATTTTTTTTCGCCTTTTCTCTACAGTAACCATTCCATATTTCAATGGGATTTCCCTTGTATTTCCCCGGCTATTTGCATTCCAGTTTAAGCATCTGCATTTGATAGAGTGAATTGGGAAAAATTAATGCGTGTATTGCAGAAAATAGGAATGGATTGGAGGGACAGGAGACTGATCCGCAACCTGTACATGTCTCAGACGGCTCAGGTGCGAGTGGGGAACGGAGAGTCCGGATGGGCAGTGTTAGGAAGAGGTGTAAGGCAGGGTTGCCCATTGTCACCGGTGCTGTTCAACGTATATGTAGAGGAAATGATTAAAGAGGCATGGGAAGAACTGGAGGTAGGAATGAAAGTCGGAGGGGAATTCATAAAATCGGTTAGGTTTGCTGATGACCAAGCATTAGTTGCTCAGTCAGCCAAGGGGTTGCAAGCATTGCTGAGTGAATTGGAGGTTCAGTGCGATAATTATGGGATGAGAATCAATATTAATAAAACAAAGGTTATGCGATTTTCCAGAAAGAAAATGTCTAAGCTAAATATTAAAATAGGCGGGGAAAAAATAGAGCAGGTAGAACAGTTTACATATCTCGGAAGTGTTTTGGACCAATACGGTCAAAGTGGTAGGGACGTAAGGAGAAGAGTTGCGCTAGGCAAGGAGGCTTTCTCAAGGAGGGGGGAGTTGATGACGGGGACGTTGAGTAGGGACGTTAAGACAAGACTCGTAAAAACTCTGATATGGAGCGTAGCTATGTATGGTGCGGAAACGTGGTCACTGAAGCAGGAGGATAGACGTAGATTGGAGGCTTTTGAAATGTGGTTGTGGAGAAGAACGGAGAAGGTGAAATGGACCGAAAGGAAAACAAATGAGGAAGTACTGGAGATGGTGGGTGAGGAGAGGGGTTTGTTGAAAGAAATCCTATGGAGGCAGGAAAAATGGATGAAAGGCGTATTGAGCGGTATTGGAATGTCGAAGAAAGTAATAGAGGGGAGAATGTTGGGCAAGTGAGGTAAGGGCAGGAACAGGATAGGGATGTTGGACGGGATGAAGGGAGGAAGGAAGTACACAGAGATGAAGAGAGACCTTATATAGAGTAGGTTGCTGGATTGGGTTTTGTTTGGAGTTACAAAATGTTTACTTAATAGTTGTGTCCATCCAAAAACCTACCTTAACCGGTAGATTACCTAATTAATTAATTAATTCCAATTTCACTACCCCCTTCATCCTTCCTCTCCGAAAGATTTAAATACTTAATTTCTTAACTACTAAATGATAACGCGCATCGCAACCGACCCCGGAAGCTGGGTGAATTAATAAAACAATCAAGCGTGGTAAGGAGTAAATATACAAAAATAATAGATACTTTAAGTTTACCTGAAATAGTTGTTGTCACGATGCTAGAATAAATAATATAGAGCGAACGAAAAGTAAATTTTCTTGTTCCGTCATTTGAACGATTCCAGTAGCTTTCCCTCAACATCAAAATTTCATTTAACTTCGCAAATATAACGTCGATTAAATGTCTTAAATTTAATTATGGACGTCAATTCACAAAGTTAATGTAATAAAGTTACTTGAAACACATCCGTTTAATGATGAACTTATTTTCCTATACCGAAATTAAAAAATCAACGAATCATTATAGCCAAATACTTAAACTCTTTATCAGTCGGTGGCGGAAAATATTAAATTTCATATTCAAAGCTGAATAATCATTATTAAGTCAAAACGTATACTCGATCCATGTTCTCTCAATCGATTGAGAACTCAATTTTGGTGAAGACAACTATTGACGGAGAGAGTAAAAATGGGAGACCATCGACTGTTATGAGAGATAGCAAGCAGATTTCATAAGGGCTTACGGGGATAATTTCTCATGTGTAATACCCAAACAAAATTTTTTGAAACAACTGATCGATCTAAAAACCTGTAGGATTCAGATGTGAAATATACTCTATGCTCTAGGTTAAAAGAATGAAAATCTCTATTACCTATACTTCTTTGCAAATAGCTGAAAAAAGACCCGATTTGCATAGAGAAAAGAAGTAGGAAATGAAATTTTAGCCATGGAAATACGTCTAACCATCAAGTCCGATATTTTGCATTCCGGAGGATAAAAGAATACAAAAGACGTTCAACGGTACCAAATTAATGACAACTAGCCATTTTTAAAAATATGAATTAAGTCTGGAAAATAATATTTCCAGATATTAAATTGTAATTCACGCAATATTATTCTTCGGAAAATTAGAAAATTAAATGGATTTTTTCAGTTAGACATATAATAAAAACCCACTCATACATGGCAATATTAACGAAGTTTCAACTAACCCTTTTTAACCAAATCTAGTTTTATGGACACGTAATGTTTGTGCTTCAGTATCAATCGACGTTTTGAAGAGTCCAAAAAGTTTCACAAACTGAAGAGGATATGGGGAAAAAACGGAAAAATAACCACGTGCTCTCTGTTCATTGCTCAATTCATGTTGGATTGAGCGGAAAAATAATTTCTTAAATTGAAGTTAATCGCGATTATTAAGAGATGGGTATGCCTATTAGGACAATAATTTGGTGGGAAAACATATCTCCCTCCTACAAAAACAATTAGTTTGAAGAGAGATATTAGTAATTTTTAGTGTTACAATGACTTACACACAAAGAACTTTTGTAATTATATTGTACTTGGAGCAATGAGGTTACGACAAAATATGTTCGCCATAGACAACTTCTGGCATTACTAGTCGTGTAACACAAGCCAAAGAATGTTTACAGTTAGTCGGTTAGTATTATAAGGGGAGCGAAAGGATCTGCGGTCAGAGACGCCTACAGGCTAAATTTGAATACGTTTGAGGACTCGCTTGCTGTCCTGTCTGTGTGCTTCATATTCGCATTCCGTTGGAAGGGATGTGGCATGATAGAGTATGACAAGTTTTAATGATAATAAACCTTGGAATTCATTACCTGTATCATCCGGGTTACAGATTACTCCAGCATGCACAGAGAATTTAATCAGTGTAAAAATAAAGTCCATACAACATTTAAAGTTCGTACTAACCTGCGTTAAAATTGGCTATGCCAATCTAATAAATTGTGTATCATGTTTTCGTCTAAAAGTAGGTTAGGATAGTCGGTACTTTTCGATTACAATGACAATATCAATGCATAAAAATTTCAAACTAGACGCAAAGTTAAACAAATGTATAGCTAGAATAACACAGTTTTTTAACAACTGAGTAACTAAGAGTATTTATTCATGTGATATTTATTTAGAATGAATGAAATTGAAACGTAATAGAGTCATTCTTGCCTGGAAACATTTTATGTGGAAATGAATAGGAAGGCATTTCAAACGAACATCGACGTTTCGCTAACGAATTGGCCACGGTAGGGCCTTTATTAAGTCTGAATTCATTACCGCCTCCGCGTATTCACAGCCTTCAACAAATTATTAATTAATTAGCTTTCGTGATTCCTGTCAAAATAATAACCCTTTTAATGAGACACGATGTTGAGTAAGCACAAAAATCTAATTTTAACTTTCGTTAGTACTTGATTGAGAAAATCCGGGGTACACAGAAGATCCTAAATCTTTGATTTGATGAGTAGCTCCGGATAATTATTGAAATTAAGTTTTTCTGCTTCTTCAACGGGATGAGCAAGTTCTGCCTCTGAAATTCCGCGAATTTTAGTTCCTCGTGTGGAAGCTTATCGAGGAAGAGATGCCATCAGGTTATTTGCGCTGCTTGATTTGGTATTCCAGGAATGCATCACTAGGCTTTCCTGGAGCGCCTCTCAAATTTCACAGCATGCAGATACCTCAAATTTCCGAGGATGCCATAATTTCGACTTCTAGGAAGAGGATTACATGACAGGAATCGATTTAATGAAACTCAATTTTAGATGGACTATACCTGCCTACAAATATGGAGATGGTATTGCAATGACGTGCCCAACACATTACTATTCCGACATTTACGGTACGCCTCCTTTAAATACCCGCCATAAGTTAAAGCGATGTCTAATTCAACTGCCTATTGACATGACACATCGCCAGGGTCTCAATAAAATCAAGGTCGTATAATGGCTTATTTAATTGCCTCATTTTTTCGGCCAGAACTCTCAAGCTGAGAATTGCCTCTCTTGTTCATCGGTTTTTCCTAAATTCGGATTGGAGCGGTTTCCTTCTATCCTTCCTTCTATTCTTCGGCTAATTATTATTATTATTATTAGGCAATTACCGGTTAAGGTAGATTTTTATATGGACACAACTATCAAATAAACATTTTGTAGCTCCAAACAAAACCCAATCCAGTAACCTAATCTACATCAGGTCCCTCTTCATCTCTGTGTACTTCTTTCCTCCCTTAATCCGTCCCCATAATATTATATACTTTTTTTATGTTCTTCGGAATTCAATATGATTTTCACCAATATTATTTATCATCACACACGTATGTTAACCGATGATCAGATCGATTATTCTGCAAGATAGCCTTAGTCACACGACTTAAAATTTTAGAAAACCATTATTCAGACAATAAAGAGTTGATGGAGTACATTAATTGTATTTACCATTAATTGTATTTGAGGATTTTATTTTATAACCCCAAAACCCTCATCGACAAAAATCACACATTTGGATGGCTAAGGAGATATTTATCAAAAAACGTCAATGGATGAAAATATTCCCCAAAAAGATTTTAGTTTTGGGGTAAACAACGTAAATCAAAAGCTGTCGAAAAATACTGTACGCATATTTTAAAAATTCAATCCTCACTGCCTTTAAAGTTTTAATTGCTAAAAAACAGTAAAAAAAAGCCTCCAGACAATTAACTTGAAGTGATATGACCAACATCTAATCAGTTCACCTACGCTTAACAAATTCGCAGTTGCTCAAATTAATACTTTTCAGTTATTGTGCGGAAAATAATCCTGATAATTTGCATAAACACGATATTTTTATGAACAAAATAATTCCGCAATGTATTTCACCTTGAGAAGGTTATAATAGTATTATTATAGGATGGGACTAGTAGCAGATGTGCCCCATTGATTTAATCGATCCACTGACTGAGTAGATGCAAACCTTTTAAAATAGATTCTTGTATCATTGTATTGTTCGTATGAATCGCCATGGAGGCGTCGACCAAACAACAGAGTGAAGGAAAACTACATTCTATTTATTCGTAGTTCGATATCGGAACTGGCAGACCCTTGTAGAAGAATGTCTAAGCCCTAGGCTGATCTAAGCTGGCGTAATTATATCAATACGTGATAATTATATCACCTATAACATACACCGCTATATGGGCCTACGTTAACGAGTTTAAAATAAAAAAAATATTAGAACAATAAGTGATAGAAATCATACTAACACTCATTGTTATTTCTGCAAAATATGGCACGCTTAGATGTCGTATGAAATTCCCATATTGCGGGTAAAATAACGTCATAGTGGTATTTTATTCCCATGCTATGCTACAGAATAAAACTCTGCCTAGTTTTTCTAATCTTGGAAAGCCCGTTTATTTTATTTGACTCATCATGAAAATATTTAACTAACTAGAAAAACAATCCAGCAATTTTGGTTGCTTAGGAGACATATTGGAAAGAAGATCTCACCGCATATTCATTTGTGCAAACCACATGCGCAGATGATTACAGAGGACCTTAGCAAGTGTTTCAGTAATTTCAAAGTATTTGATGAGATATTAATTTTATGTATTTATTAATATTTAATAATATATAAGACAAACAGAGATGAAGAGAGACCTAATGTAGAGTAGGTTGCTGTATTGGGTTTTGTTTGGAGTTACAAAATATTTATTTGATAGTTGTGTCCATCCAAAAACCTACCTTAACCGGTAGATTACCTAATAATAATATAAGACAAGTTGTCGAACAAATATAAAGACACGACGGCTTAGTGGAAATTCGGCAAAAAGTGAGCAAGAACAACAAGGGAAGAACACGGAGATTCATCTATCAATCAATGACGGGAATCAAAGGTAAGAAAACTGTTGGTAAGAATAGGCTAAATGATAGATGAATTGGGAGAGAGAGAGAGCTTGGTCCAACCAATGTTAGAATTGATGACCCGTGATGATGATAATGGAGGCCGCGCGCTGTCTCACATTTACAGTGCATGAACTTATACAGCCGGATACCCTTAATTGAGAACTTAATGCTAAACAATGAACGATAAATATGGGCGATTAGAAATAATTCTTTGCAACCAACCATGTGTACAGTCGGACGAATGTCTCTTCATGCGTACCGAGCAGACGGAAATTCTCTAGTTGCTTAGTGATTTAAAAAACATATTTAGGAAAGAATCGAAAATGAAGAACACGGAATTACAATAACTCTGAGAACAAAACATTTTATTCGCGTGAAATTGACTGTCTCTAAATTATTTATCCGTTGGTTCTACCAACAAATGTACGATGAAATGTGTGAATGGATTGCGCCAGAGACTGTGTTAACCTCTCTTGAACAGGAAGTTTTTGCTATCAATTCTTACGTTGACAGTTGTTATTATTAAAAAAATCTTCCCACAAGTATAATGAATCAGTAGAAGAATATATAAACGTATGAGGTACGAGCATATCGACAGGAATTTTTTATCATACTTTCGCGGATCCTTCCGCATTTTTATATGAAATTTCGCACGTGGATTGCCATCCGGGTTCCATGTGAAAAAAATGTCAGGGATTCGCAATTAAATACTAATTTATATTCTGAATTTGGCATTTAATAATCGTTGCAAATGAAATGCTGTAAATTATTCATAAAACATGCCGAGAACTAATGATGCAAAAGTGGGATCACGAGACCAAAACTAACGTTTTACTCGAATGACATTTTGTAAATGCGAATGAAAAAATAGCATATGAATAGCTAATGAATAAGCGATAATAAGCCTCAAAAGAAAAAGGCAGAAAGTATTGCACATTTCTTCACAGGGAATCCTTATGTTTTCAAATATTTGAAAAATAAATATTCGCAAACTGAGTTATTTTAGTATACGAACATATGTATCAAGAAACAGGAGGCCACTTTTATTTTTTGCGATTGTTTAACACAGAGATAAAGCTGAGACTACTAACTCATTTATAACACGTGTATTACAAAATATAAAAAGTGATTGTGATTCAATTTTTTTAAATTATGGAAATTCATAATTCATTACAAATGTAGAGTTCCCATGCGAAATTTGATGAAAAGAGGGACTCGTTATTGACCCATTCTTAATAATAATTATATCTGTTAGTAATAATATTCATTCATGCTAATAGTAAATTCACAGAAAATAGCGACATGGTATATAGCATATTAAATTGAAAAAAGTGTTCGAAAATAATACGTGAAATTATTGTGGAGCGGCAACATACGAAATAGCAACGATATAATAGACCAGAGATAATAATAACTGACAAATGAAACAAGACCTCATACCTAACTAATATTGCAATCCTCAAAACATATGGAAAAGAAATTTACGTGGAAAATAAAGACATATCCACCCCGTTTGGAGAATTCAAACAAATCTCGCATCCACATATTGTTCAAATTTTTAAAAAAGTGTTCTACCGTTTAAGACAGGTTTTGGATGGGAAAAGACTGAACAATGATACATTTCTTTTACTCTCCTAACAAAAGACAACCTGACATCCTGCACCACATAAAATGCTTTTCAATTCCTGCATACATTCTACCTCCCTTCATTCCGTCCAACTTGCCTATAACTTATCTTACCTCTTCCTCGCTTGCCTAACGTTCACCCCTCTATCACAATCTTCAACATCTTAGTAGTAAGACGCTTCTGCAGCCGCCTCACTAAGGAACAAACGCTGCGTAGACTATCTTTCGTCTGGCTCCTAACCTTCGACCGCTCTGACATGGTGATCCTACCAGGACAAATATCATTGCTCCCTCCAGCACACAGCTCTAAGGGTTAGCAGCACACAAGCCCGCCACACCATGCCAAGGTTGTGGCCCATGGGGAGAGGTTCGCATCATAGCAATAATAATTTATACTACTAGAATTCTTCCTTAATCACTGAACAAAAGTATAAAATCCTTGAATACAACTATAAAAACCAATTGTTTAAAGCATTAACAAATAGCGCTATTCTCAATAATAATAATAGAAAATTCGCGAATCACATAGGAACTCCATTACGAAGATGGTATAGGTTTAAACTTCAGGTCCAATTCGGCAAAATTCTAAACACACAAGAGAAAAGAAATAGAATAATAATATCTGTTAATGATTATGTTAGTTATGCAAATAGTAATCATATATATTAATGACCACATCATGACACTACTTCATAAACATAGCATAATAAAGTTTCACTTGTTTCTCCAGGTGTTCGAGCTGTTTCCTCACGCTACATCCGTTATTCACGCCGCACACCATTGATAGCCCTGTTTGTTGGTTTCTTTTAATATTGTAGTCTTTGTGCGGGTACTTTGCTTACTCTCCCAATGCCCTTTGGGACTTTTAAATGTAATATAATATATTAAAACTTCTCTGGAATTAAATTCTTTCTAGAGTTATTGAAATATTCTAGTAAGAGCGTCTCCACGAATTAAAAATCACATTCAGTTAATTATTTTCAAATCTAATTTCGTACGTGGGATGTAAGTTTAAAATTATGTATTTTATTTCTTTATGCTCCCAGAAAAATTATAGGCAATTTATGACGAGTCTTGACCTGGAAAAGCTATCGATTTTCGATGAGTATTAAAAACCCATTGAAGAGAGTAATGGATGAAGACCCATTGAAGACAAATGTAACGAAATCAGCTGGAAATTATTTAATTTAAACGTAATATCCATCTGCCTTAACACAATGTTAACTGATAAATAAATGATAATGTCCTTCATCGTATTTATTTTACTTGAGAGTACGAGTATCGAATTTGCTCTTTTTTCACAGATAAAAAAACATTGTCGAGTTGCCGTTCTGGAATACCAGAAGATAAATGAAATTCGCCTAGAAGTAATAAAATTTTATTATGTATTTACCACAAAAATTGATCGATTTTAATTTGAAAGTCAACAACCATAGTATCTACTGCCGAATTGCAAAACTTAATCTAAGTTACCTAGTTTTTTTATTAATAAACCAGTCCGAATTAATTCAGTCATAATAAAATTTTTTTTAAATAATTGAAAGCATAGTAAAAATATTTAATGGTTTTCTCTCAAAAAAATGAATCCAGCGCATTGCGTAATAATGAACCGCATAATATGACATTTTCCGTTAGTTTTTACATTTGTTAATATTTTCATTATACTTATTGAAAGTTCAATCAGCTAGAGAGTAATATTTTGAACAATTTAAATACTAATCCTTTAATTGTTACAGGATATCAATTCGAAGATTTGTCAACAGCAATCCTTCTTTTTCCCGAACTGATGGTAATTATCTGTCAAAAACTCTTTCATTTTACATGATCATTATTTGCTGTAAGAGATGACTTGTTGGTGTCACAAAAGAGGCAAATTGGCGTAAAAAAGGTCCTACATCATATGGAGGAAAAATTCACGCTTCTGAATCAATCTTGGGTCGTGAAATTATATACATCCATTTTCTGCAAGATGTGATTTCAATGCAAATTCTACAAGCAAATTAGAAGAACAGAAAAATCATAGATAACTATGTCAAGTTATGTCAAGAAGTCAAATTATGTAGAGACTAATGCCGATCGCATATACTGCAGGTTACACTCATCTAATAAATATATTTACAATTAAAATTACCGAGTATTTAAATCATTACTTCCTATGCTATGGACATTTGATCATGAGTTAATCACTCCAAGAATGTTGAGGCCAACGGGTGTTAGGAATTCACTACAAGCCCGTTAATTCGCAATACTTGGCGCATAAATTCCTTACTATTCGGTCATCACTCCTTTTAATTACACAGGCCTACAAAAAAATTTTTTTTTGGTGCCGGGAATCTTTGTGATGATTTTAACTATAGAGCTGAATCCAAATATGAAATCCGTTTTTATTTAACAGCTCTACTTTTTTAGATATGGCACATCTTACGATTAGTTGTTTTAATATTTGATATATTCCGGAAAATAATTTTCAAAGTTAAATACATCTATAAGTATACTAATTTATAACCACTCTGCGGTGTTCCTTTTATTTTCAATAAACTGTCAATACGTTTTATGTATATTTCTATATTGTAGGCCAATGAGATAATTATTAATATAATATTCCCATATCATCATGTAGAAGATTTTTTTACGTAAGTAACTACATATCTATATCTTAAAAACTATAGCTGATAGGAAAAAACTAGAGTCATAATTGGATTCAGCACCCCAATTGTTCTTTAAATCAGCATTAAAAGCTCCGGCACCAAAACCACTGTTGGCCTGTGTTATATACCTCAAGTTAATGAAGCAGTACTAAACGTTCTTCTTGTGCAAAAACGCTTCTCATTTTTTCTCTGAAATTCAGTAATGTTTATCGCACCTTCATAAAACCCTTATTACATTCATCAAATCATTAAAACTTAGAGCATTTAAGATAAGTTATTCTACCTTCCTTGGCCCTTTCACCTGTAGCATACCAGACAACTCAGTTCATGTTGAATATGTACTGGATACCAGGTAGCTCATTTTAATTTATGCTAACTATAATACTACTCTAGTTTAGGACAGTTTCTCTTACGTGGTTCACAATTCCCTTTTTTTCATTTTTGAAAGCTCACTACACTATGTGCCTAACATGTTGGCTTTGTGGAAAATATTCAGAGATTAAGACTGCTGAATTCGAGAACTTAGGCATAAATGCTGAATGTACGTTTTCCCACTGAAACACGAGTAGCTCCCTAGTGGTCTATAGAGAGAAACTTCTCGCGGAATTTACTTCTCTGTAGGTCATGGCCGACAGACGTAGAGCCTCATGGGATCATCCAACATCATATTTTAGAGATTTTGTCTGCCCCAATGCGACAAATCTGTACAAAACCATGGATTTTGTGCATTGCCGGAATTGTATGAAAAAATTAAAGAAGAAATATCGATTAAACACTTTAGAAATGTGTATAATTAAGTTTGCTAATCACATGTACAAGGGAAAAACCTGTTTAAAGTCACGATTCAAAATATGAATGTGGGAGGGTTGGTAGTAACCATTACTGCATGAAAAGTCAAAGAGATACGCTCAATTCTTTCAACTCTCGTAAAAATATGTTTATCATTAACTTACGTATTTTAAAATGACGCTTTTCCAGGAAAGAATATATCAATACTTACTCTTACTATGTGTGAATATATTATTACTCTCACTATATTCCCTTTCATGTAATTTCATGGTCGACCTATTGGAATTTTATTCTCTATGTAATTTCAAAAGTTGAAGTTTGCTCAAAACTTTACTTTAAAAAACTACCATGCTGGTCACTAAATTTTATATATACGGCAAAAATTGTTCTCAGGCAATGTACCACAACGATTAAAATTACATTTGCTAACTCTTCTTCGCCAATACGCCATTTAGGAAAATCACACACTTCCTGCAGAAATATTATGCAACTATCGTAAACATTCGATTTTTCTTTTCACTGCAATTTTATGAACTTATACTTGATTTCTCACCATTGCATACTCGTTGACACTATGCAAGGAGACTTGGAAGACAAGCTTTAATTTCTTTCTGACAAGATAAAGTAGGGACTTTTCTTCCAGTTTTAGCAATTATAATCAGAGATGTCTAAATGTGAAGAATATGGTTTATTAAAAAATTATGTGCAACCATCCCTAAGGAAAAGTATATAAAAATATGAGTTAATCTTCAGTTTAGGACAAAATTCACATTAGGAATACATTCATATCATTACGGTCTCCACAAACATAATTCTATTTCACTAATATGATGTTTCACATGACATTTTGTTTGGTCAAAACTATTCAACTACGAAAAATTGAATCAAAATTAGTGATGCATTGACTTTATAAAATTATTAAATTTTCATTTTCAACAGGTTTAATGTTTCACAACGCTACTTATTGAATTCACATTTTCATGAGCGTAATAATTATTTTTCTTTTCCAGAATTATGACTACGTATTTGAGATTTTAAAATTATTTTTTGAAATAAATATAATGCTAAAAATGAGATTTTGTGGTCGCGGACGTTTTTTCGCGAACTGACCTTCATATGAGCGACTACGTGAATGAGAATTGAAAAAATGTACAACACATCATTCCGTATAATTACGTAATGTTGTTATTTAAATATATCATGGCAATAATTGATACGGGGCATGCCATTACATCGTGTGCCAATCGAATCATTTAAAATTAAGCGAGGGAAAACAAGAAAAAATTAAATTGACCAATATGATATAGAAAATAAAATCTCGAAATAAACAGGTTTTGCATGGAATGGATAATATCCGAGGCATGAATTCAAGCACGAACATTTAATTAAAATCTCATTGCCACGAAAATCTTCCAATGGATGGTTTGATGCACTACTAATTGCTGTTAACAAAAGTTTAAAAATATAATAAAATCAAAGTCAACACATTTCCGACCTGACCCTTCTAGTTTGCTAGAAGGGTCAGGTCGGAAATGTGGCTGGTTTCCCTGGCTTCCTAAAATGCTTCATTACTTATTTCCAAAAATCAGAAAATTTTCAAAAAAGAACAGGAAAATGAGGGAGATATTACTTTCCAAAGAAATGTTTCTTCCTGCTTTAAAATTTACGCTACAAAAGATGACAAACCAGAAAATAACTTTCTTTAAATAAAAAATATTACCATAAATTTTCACTGTTGGAGTACAAGCATTTCGCACGAAAAAAGTATAAAAGTGAGACGTAATATGGCACGGCCATTTGGTGGCTCCGTGGCTGCTATGGATGGGATTCATGTTCTGTCGAGTTTCGCATTAATATGATTTGAATCCCGAACAAATTAAATGTTTTTCTTCGTTAACCTCCTGCAGAAGAGCTTTAATGTAATTTGCAGT
Organism: Hetaerina titia; assembly: GCA_037158775.1. Classification (NCBI taxonomy): domain Eukaryota; kingdom Metazoa; phylum Arthropoda; class Insecta; order Odonata; family Calopterygidae; genus Hetaerina; species Hetaerina titia. The sequence goes on along the minus strand of CM073768.1, from coordinate 57,711,970 downwards.
GATAATTTTTTTGAACTCATGTTACTCCTGGAACAGTTCTTTTATTGGCCAGCGGCACAATTCAATTTCAGCATGTCCATCTTCATTTTAAATACGATATACGATTTGCTCTAGATTTTGGTAGCCATAAAACGATACGAAATGCAATTATTAAACTTTGACAGTCTTTATAAATCAGAATAAAAACAATGGATTTACTTAGTACCGTATGTACATGAGAAAATTAAAACACCTTGGAAATAATTGCAAATATCAATGTTCTCTTCCGAAAAGAAATTACGTTTTTCTCTCCCGTTCAGGCTCTGAGGTTGGAAGTTGGAATAAACAAGGAAAAGGAAGTCTGGACAGTTATGACATTCACCGATTTTCAAGTTTGAGATGATATTTTATTAATGAAACAAATATGTATTTTTCTGGAGGCAGGATAGAAACTTAAGATTATACCCTGGCCATTAGAAACGTCAATAATTAATTAAGGTAATGGGGGCAGAAGAAATAATTTATTAATGAAACAAATATTCGCATGAAAGTGAAAAGAAACTTTAAGACCCTTCACCGAATATTAACAAAGGTCAATTATTGATTTAAACGAGTAGACCAAGCACCCACGCAGAGAAGAAATAATTATAAGCGAAGCATTTCTTGGTATTTATAGATTGATATTTTAAGTCATGACACACATGACGCAACGAAAAATGTTACTCGACACCAATGAAAGAGATATGTAAAGTAAAAGATACATGTCTTCATTGAGAAGGAGGTGGTACTCCAGTTGGGAGAGCATTTGTGTATTGAGGCCCCGGTTCGATTCCCGGTAACGTATCTGGGCATGTTCAGCTTCACTTATGATCTGCTATTTATCATAGGCGGAAAACGCATTTGGTGCTAGAAGCAGTAGTTCTTCAAGGAGGTGACCGAAATCAAATGTCAATCGCATGTACGAGTATGTAATGTAATGCTCGCGCCATTAGAGATAGATGGGCAATTCATTAGGAGTTAGATATTCACGGAATACTGGAAGGGAGGAGAGAAACCCAGCGTCGGAATAAGCATACTCCCAACGAAAGACGCCAAGGGGGTCTTTACATTTTTAAAGTCCCATCTGAACTGCGGCGTACTCCATTTGAAATGATTTCCTCATAATACCCAAGTAGAGATCGGGATAACTCTGAAAAATTCAACCATCGCCGGGAGTCGAACCCTATTGCTGGGCGTGCCAAAAAATGCACGGTTCCTATCCTTTATGACGTCGTATGATTTATTTCCCTACTAACACTTCCGCATGTGTCCTGGTACATTTCTCCTTTGGTGAGTGAAACAGCTCCCGAACGCTGTCTATCTCTTAGCCAAAAATTGGGGCATTTGGCTGCATAAATTCCCCGCGGATTTAAGTGTTATTTACATTTCCTCAGCAGCACAAGTAGTCAGATCAGCAAGTCAAAAGGTCCGTATTTCTAGTGCATGTCAAGGAAATATTTTTGCGATAGTGATTTGCTCGATGCAACAGTATAGATGATTTCTTCGAAGTAACACGGAAGTGTTGAATAAAAAAAACTTAGGCAGCAACACACAGCACGAGAACACATAAAAAGAACAATCACAATAATATCTTGATAATTTCGACGGACTCGAACTACGTCTTCTTCGGAAGATAATCCGAATGAATATCTTCCGAATAAGACGGAGTTCGAGTCCGTCGAAATTGTCAAGATATTACGTGTGAGTGTTCCTTTTATGTGTTCTCGTGCTGTGTGTTGCTGTCTAGGTTTTTTATTCAACACTTCCGTGTTCCTTCGAAGAAATCATATATATATATATATATATATATATATATATATATATACACACACACACACACACAAATGCATATGTATACGTAAACAGATAATACATAATTTCAGCACAAACATAAGTTTTAATGAATATTTTGAGGGATCCTCAAAGGTCGGCGTTTTTTATAAAAGCTTCGTGGGGGATGTAAGAGGGTGGTCAATGCGCGGGAATTTCCTCTCCTTTCTTACTATTAGCCTCTAACAGTCTGCTGACATAATTCGAACTTATCCCACCTTTTGCTTACTTCAGATCTGGAGTGAACGTAACACATTTAATGAATATTATTTTAACAGATTAGTGCCTGATGTCAAAGTATGCTGTAATTATATCCCCATCTGGTCTTTTTAATCGGTAGGGATACATGAGCCGGATAAGAAAGAGATAGAATGGATATCCAACGTCGATACTTTTCCATTAAGTATTCCGGAAGGAGTCATGTACAGGTAATTTGCCCGTGCACCCCATAGACTGCTAAAATTAAAATCATACTCCACAAGGATCTCCTAATAATTATACAAAATTGCTTTACGGGATATGCATCTTGATTTAGAGCGTATTAGCCAACGCACACAGTTAATTACTCAATTTCTTACAAACACGTTACTCATCAACCGATATCGCCAATATCGTTTCATAATAATGGCATTTTACGGCCAACATTTCCTCTTAATGTTTATTTCATCTTGGCGGATGGTTCAGGCAGGATTTTACATTTGCCATTTTGACTGCCATTTCCCATTTTGATTTTTTCCTTCTGACAATCAGTTCATACTAAACACTCATCGTAGGAAATATACGACCGAAACAGATACATCAATATATACACTGTTCTCATCTTTTTCTCTACATTGAAATTCACAAGAAAAAATTGTTTTTACATAGATGTAGGACATTGGCTATGCACAGCAGAAAAAGTACACTAAGATATCCATTACTTCTTAGCATGAGTCGACAATAAGTTTCAATTAAGAGTACAAGGAATGTACAATATTTTGAAGTGAGGTGGAAGCTGAAATTCTGCCCCAATCCCACCTAACTACTGGGTATTATGTTTCATCATTAGGAGAACCAAAATACCTCACCCTCCCCGGATGTATCATATATCCAACTCAGCCAATTTACGTTCAATTAATATGAAAAATTTTATGTAATAAATCTATTTTTTCGAGATAAACTTTATCAAATAAAAAAAACATTTAATCAAAATCAGGAATCTAACATTGACTCATTTATTGCACGACCAACTGAGTGAGGCTCATAACATTCCATACAAATACACACATGTACAACATACCAGGAGCATAGAACATCGGCAACATAGCAAGAAAATAATACATAGTATTTGACTTTAAACGTATTGGAAGCCAAATTAATATTCTAATCACAATAAAGTTTTTAGACTACATTGTTTTTCTGTTATTTGGCAGAATAATATACATCTTCAATTGAATTCTTTAACACAATGAGATGGTTTGTATACCTGCCCGTCATCTAGTAGCTGACGTATATTTCATATCCGAACTACGCTAACTCAATCAAGTACAACAACAAAATAATGGTATACGGCAATTTAAATGATGCCGGCGTGACTGCTGATGCTAGGAACTAAATATCCTCGCAACAGAGTTTTTAGGCATGATTTTAGACGCTAGGAAATAATTTGGATCGATTAACCGTTCCTCGAAATTCAAGCATGCGATAAAGGTGCGTCTTTGACCAAAATGTCGAAAGGCACGGCGCTGGCAGGTAACACACACATCCTTTGATGACGACGCTGAAACACGCATGGCTGACCTCCATTGATTCCGCGTTGCCGGAGCGAGTTCCCTCTGCGATATCCACCTTAATGATGCCTTTCATTAATTAGCCCATCTTATAGCACTGGGATTGCTCCAGGGTGGGGGGTCCTCCCCAACTGAGAGGAGCAACTACAACACGTTAAGGGTCTGTAAACGCTATCTTTGGGTGACGGGGTCTCAGATAATGTGGGCTACGAAGAGCAGAGAGAAGCCTTGCTCACTTGCTCACGTGAGAATCCGGGATGACAGGAGACTTCATCGCGAAATGAGTACATTGCAGTGGCCGGGAAAAAGCAACGGGGAAGAGGGGAGGGTTGGCTCGCGGTAGGGGTGGAACGGGGGAAAGAGGGGGGGGCGAGGGTGAGGAAAAGGGAGCGGTTCCATTCCCTATCCACCCTCCCTCCCTATCCTTCTCCCATCGAGGAGCCCTTTCCGTCCCGAATCACTCTGATGCCGACAAAATCCACATGGCCTGGCTTTGACTGGGAGCGAACTGAAGGACAACCAGACCCTTCGATCAGTAGTCGAGTGCTCCACTCAAAAGCTTGGCATTATCGTCGCCCCTGGAGATGGAAAATACTCATGCACCACGAGGGCGGAAAGAAAATATTACGAGTGGGAAAATCGGGCCCAACCAAAATTGCACAGAGAATATCTCCGCAAAAATGTTTTATAAACGAACCCAATAAATTTAACATTTCTACAACAGTCACGAGATGGAGAAAGATCACTCTGGTGACGAATTTTATAGGCAAATAAAGATATACAGTACCAATGCACTTTAAGACAGCTACGCCCGAACCTAGCCTAGTTAGATTTATCCAAACGAGGAATCCTATGTAATATTTATAAACGATCCCATAGGGATGAAACCATTAGCTATGCGAGATTAAACTTGTGGTTTCACGTGCAAATGCACCTCAATTCTTTTAGGGAAACTAGGAGATAACTTTAACTTGCAGTGAGAATGGAAGAGCAACGGGTAAAATATAAAGAGAAACACCTGATCGACTTTGATTCCAAACCTAAGAGCATTTGTTATGCAGGAACTACAGGGTGTGCCTCAAAACTGGTGCATGAATAACTACAAATGCCTTTGGCAAAAAAAAGCGTCTGTCACGAACAATCCATGAACATCTGGCTACTTCAAACATTTTCCAAGAATAAATCTGCAAGAAATGAATAACACTCCAGCCCTAGAAATGCAGATTCTGACATAACCTGGATTCACAAATAAACGCAATCCTTCAATTCCACTCGTTTCAATACATCAAACAAATGCTTAAGAGAGATATTTAAATTCAACACTCAAGTCGACGGTTTTTATTTGCACGACGCCTTTGTTCGCAGCTGTTAGATCACATTTCTAAACCGCAGGCGACAACGGGCACTCACAAAACAAGATAATGAATTTCGTGAGCCTTGCCAGAGCGCCATCGATATGAAGTCAACAATTTAAGGTCGTCGATTAAGCTCCCGTTAATAATGAGACCCAGGAGATCGCCCGCCGGCCCACCGGTATCTCCAGCCGGGTCCTGCCACACCTCCTCCCTCCCTAACGCTCGCTCCACATCCGCCAACCCCTTCCCTTCGCTGCCTCATGTTCCGCCCACACTCCCAGAACCCGCTTCCTTTTCTCGGAATCCACCATTCCCCAACTATCTCCTCCCCACCACCACCTCCACAGGCCCTGAACCTTACCTCCCCAACCTTCTCGGCAGTCCTTAACCTCCTCCTCATCCCAGCATCCCACCATCACCCTTAAGTCCTCGGCTTCCTCTCTGTCCAACGACAAACTACCTCCCTCCCCCTTTTGCTCTCCTCCACTCATCCTCCCCTCGCCCTGCTCCTCTCCCGCCATACTTTCCGCTTCTCTCTCTCTCCATCACCCTCGCCCAACCTCCCCGCCCCGCCCCCCTCTCTTTCTCTCCCGCTATCCGCACCATCACCGCCCAATCTCCCCACCATCGTGCTTCCACCGGGCCCTCCCTCTCCACGTACACTCTCCCACTCCCCCATTATCCATGCCATTCTCTCTCTATATCACTCCCCTTTTTTTATTTTCCTTTTATCTCCAACTCGACTCCCTCGACTCTCTCTCTTTTTAGCCTCCTAAAATATATTCCACTTACTCTCCTACTCACATCCCTTTCTTTCTCCCACCCTGACAACTTTCCCTGGCCTATTCCTCCTCCTCTCCCTTCCCCAACAACTGTTCCTGGCACTTTCCTCTTCTCTCTCTTCCCCCATTTCTCCACAAAAAACTCTCCTAATCTCTTTTGCCCAGTTTGTCCTCGAATTGTATCCATCAACAACTCGCTATACTTTTCTATTCCCACGCCACCCACAGATGTTTTCGCCGACCGCCCCGTTTCCGCCGTTTCTCCATCCTCGCACACTCGGGTTCTCTCTCTCCCTCATTCCCGTCACATTCGGGAGCCTTATCTCCATTCCCACAGTCATTCAGCCTACCTCCCGTCCCATCTCTCCTCGTCATTCGTCTGCCTCCTCCTCATCTTCCCCCGCCTGTCTCCTGAACGTACCTCTCGCTGTTGCATTTTTTCCGTCCTCTCCTTAAAGGTGGAATGCGACTGTCCCGATTTCGTCAAGATGCTACTTCGGGCGCAGAAGTCACCTTCCCCTATCATTTCCGTGTTTTCACCATCCCTAGAATAAAGTGCTCAAGACCTACATCAAGCGTACCAATCACGAAAAAATAAAGAGTGCCTCGTGATCGATTGCCCTGGGAAGGGTTGGAAGTGAAAGAAGCAGGCATTAAAACCTAATAAGGCTCGAAGAAAAGCAGATATGAATAAAATGTAAAAATGGCATAACATTTACTTGCAGAATTTAAATATTAAACTACACCGAGTTAGATTTTGGACAGCCCTTTTAAGTCTTTTTACAGAACCGAGCAGACCCCTGAAGCCCTTTTCACAGCATGAACCTTGAAATTTCCTGACACTACAGTCTCATTCAATCCCCCCTAATGATGTCTTCCTCGTTCACAAATACGTTTAAAAAAATCCTATTCCCGTTCTCACTATTTACCGTTATCTTTCTCCCTTTCATAACAGCTATCAACACACAACTGCCCACCTCTCCACATTCACTTTTTCTATTCATTCACCGTTTAGAATTTCCCTCTCAAACTGTCTCTCTTCCCATTCTCCATCGAATAATTTTTCGCCTCGATTTTTATATAGCTCACATTTTTCTTCTTTCAAGTCTCAATCTCCAAGGTCTGAACTCCACGCTCATCCTGAGCAATTAGGAGTCAAATAAAAGAGTCTCCCATTAAATAGTCAACCTCTCTTCCCCAAATATATTCGTACCCACTCGACGACGCTCTCTTGTTCGCATAGCCCTTCCTCCCTCTTCCCCTCTTTAACCATCTCCCATATCCCTTCTTGTGTCTCTTCATTCGCATCGTTCTATTGCCGAAGCCCTCTTCACTTTCCTCCTACAACTTCCCTCTGGGTTCCTCATTTTCTCCATTCATCATTTCCTCCTTCGCCTCCTTTCTCATCCCCCATCTTTCTAATGCCCACACACGTATTTCAACTTCCCCTTCTCATCGAAATTAACCGTACAATCGTCCTCCGACTACCTTTGTATTTCCACATTTGATCTCAATCCAGCCCTAGCACAATCCTTTCATCCTGCTCCTAAATCCCCTCCCTCCTCTACCTACGCATACCTTATGTGTCTCCTCCAAACCATATTTTTTCCATATCCCACACCCAATCCTCTCCCTCACGTTTATCCCCGTTAGAAATCCCCTGAATGCCTTTCACCCATAAACCATTCCTCTTTGCGTGGGTGTTGCGAGGGGAGAGAGAGAGGGGAAGAAGGGTATTCAGGAGGAAGGGTTGAGATTCGGGAGCTGACACCTTCGCACCCACGCGTCCACAATTTCCCCATCGAAAACAACAACGATTACAAAAAAAATGTAGTTTCGATTGTCTCGTCGGACGGGTGGCAGGATCCTTCCCCTTCCTCCCACGCCCTCCCTCCCCCTGCGGCGACACTCATCACCCGTCCTTCGCGGCCATGTATCTTCGTTAGTCGCACCTCCTCCCCGGCAATACTTGGGTTCAATACCCCTACCACTCCCCCCGCAATACTTTCCCCTCATCCAGTCTCACCCTCTCCCCCTCCTCTTCTCCCACCCTTTCAAACTTTTTCCCGTCCAACTTTCACCAACTCGTCTCCATCCCGCCTCTCTCTCCCTCTCTCTCTTTCTCTCCATCATTCTCCAACCGTCCCACGGAATTCCGTCCACCTATCTTTCTCCCCCTCCCGCCGTCCTCTCTCACCTCCTCATATCCTCCTCCTCCCTCCCCAAAACACCCTTCACTCCCAAGCTCCACCCTCCCCACTTCCATCCTCTCTCTCTCTCTCTCCATCACCTCCCTCCTACTCCGCCCTTTACCTCATCCTACTCCCCCCTTCCCCGCCTTCCAACTCTCTCTCTCTCTCCCTCGCTCCCTCCCTCCACTCCAACCAATCCTGTTCACATATCTTCGCTCCCACTTCGGTCCTTCTCCCACCACCTTTTCCCCTTACATAGCCTACCCCTGTCACCGGATGCAGTCTTGCCTGGTTGGGCGTTCAGATAACTTGCTTCTCTCCCTTTTCTCCCCTCTATATCCTACACCCTCGCGGGCCCGCTCTCTTTTTCTCGTTTGTTCTCGCATGCGAAAGAATTCACCTCACCTCACCTCCTCCTCCTCCCCTCCCCCCACCGCGCCCGATAGCCTTTCACCCACCCCGGCGTGCAACCAACATCCCGTCGTCCTATCCGAAGGGGAGGGAGAAGGTATTTGGAGGGAGGAAAAAGAGGGGAAAGGAAACGTGGGTGAGGTGGGGGAAGGGTTTGTTTCACAGCACCAATTTAGTTAGGAGCGAAGCATCGTCCACAACTTAACCGTCCATCGCAAGGAGAAGATACTCTTCCGGGAGTGTTAACTCTCTCCTTTAACGGCTGGCGCTGCTGCTGGTACGAGGTTTTTGTGTGTGTAGGTGTGTGTTATTTCTCTGTTCCTTTCTCTTGTCCGTTCCCCCTCTCCCACCTGATCCTCAACACGTGTTTACCGCACCCTACGCGCACACCGATCCCGGTGACGGTGAGTTCCCGTGGGCGTGCGCGTGTTTATTTGTGCTTGTGCGTGCGTGTGGGTGTGTCAGTGCTTTCGCTGCCGATGATCGAATCGATTTACGATGGCCACTTGGCTTCGCTCGACTCTCGGCGTCGGGGGCATTCGCGTACGGGACCGTTAACCCCGTGGCGCTGTGGGACGAGCGCGCGAAGGAACCACGCACGCGAGAGACTATTCCGATAAAAAAATAAACAAATAAATTATTAAAGTTTCCTTGCGATGACATGTGTCGGCCGAAACAAAAAAAGTCTTTCAAGTCAAACGAAGTTCTCGACCGTTCTATTATTTATCTTTGTAATTTCCCCCTCTCTACCTCAACCTTCCGCTCAGGCGACTCTGCACGAAAATCACAAACCTACGCAAAACATCCCCGGACGGGCTTCGTGATTCCAACTGTTCTGGACTCTCATGAATTCTTGGCGGTGACCCGCCTTAGCTCCGCTGCCGATTTGCGCGTGAGAAACGGAAGATTGCGGGCATTACCCCTTTGTTGACTTTCGCGACCGCCATCATCTCCGCCTCGCCGCCGATATCCTCGGAACGACCCCAAAAATGCGACCGAAACGACTCACGACGACGGCGTTTGGAGCCACACGGAATTTCCGACCGCGTGATCCCGTGCCTCGGGGGATCCGTTCGAATGAAGAGCGAGAGAGCGAAGCAATAAACGCGACGGCGAACGTGGGATTCAGGAGAACAGCGAGGGGGAAAAGGCGTGCGTTGCTTGAAAAATAAAACGAACGATTCCCCCTGCCGCCGAGAAAAATCCTCGACTCCCCGTCTAGAACGGCAAAACATCGAGCGGGAGCGTTGATCGAGGAACAAAAGACATGTCTGGGTGGCGAGAATGCGGCGTGTGCATGCGATTCGGAATAGGAACGGCCGTTGACGAGCTGACGATTCAGCAACCATCCCAGACCTTAGAAACCGGAGCGCACCGCTTCGCACGAAGTGTCCAATGAGCTAGAAGAGCACTACACATGCGAATCGCAAAGTTCTATTCTTGTTCTCCCTAACCTGTGGGAACATAATCTCCTTTTCGCCAATGACTAGGGCAATTCATTTGTTTTGAGAGTCAACAGCGCAGCACGCGTGAGGCAACGAGGAGAATAACAAACAAACGCAACCTAGGTTACGCGAGGCCAACTTTATCCCGAGAAACGGATTAACAAACAAGAGTAATTGAGCTCGACGAACAGGCATTACAGCAACAAAAATCGATGTTTTCCTCAGGAAGTCCGCGCGGTTCTGTCCGGGGCGTGTTGCGGGCCGCGAAAAACAGGGAACACATGCCCGGAATGGGCGGGGAAGAGGGATGCGGAGGAAAGGGGAAGGGTGGGGAGTGGTGGGCGGTCGGGAGGGTAGGGGAAGGAGGAGGAGAGGTGAGTGCGGGGGATGGAGGAATAAGAACGGGAAGGATCATGGTGTGGGGTAGCTGAGGTATGCTCCGATATCGATTCCCTTGCATTTAATTACTCCAGCTTTTGTTTGCCAACTTGGCCAATAAAATGAAGGATCAATAAAATCCTGATACACATTTAAAATGCGACGCTATACCTCCGCTGATCCACGTCTGAATTTCTAAGATCGAGGAAAATCACGTTTTCAAACATTTCTCCCGGAGGGATGAAGGGTCGATGACGAGCGTTGTTCCGAGGATATTTTGGAGACATCCCACTCGACGATTCCTTCCCTTTCCGTATCCCCTCTCCTGAGAGTGCCTGGGGGGGGGGGGGGGGGGGAAAGCCAAGCACGCCTATCTCCAAACGCAGGGAATGACCCAGTGAACTCCCGGCGCTTATGCGGCGACGGGACGGGACGCGCGATTTTTCACATTTTAAGCCGCATAAATTTCGCGGTACACGGCGCGTTAACCTCGTCGGGGGAGGAAAAAAATAATTATAAAGCCTCCGCGGCGCTATCTCCACGCCACGCCGTGGGGGAGAGTGTTTTTCGCGTGTGAAAAACGAGAGATTTCGCGGGTGTGATTATGCGCCGCTTAACCCGTCGGGAGGATTGGGGACGTCCCGGAGGGGGCGGAGGGAGGGGCTCTGGGGAGTGGCCGCGCGCGCCGTTCGCATTACATCCGTTGTCCACATTAGGGAGATTGCCTCCCCTCGCCATCCGAAAAAAGGGGGGGGGACCGACGTATTGATTTCAGCATTACCAAACCGTCCTTAAAACATGCTGCTGCCTTCTTTTGTTTTAAATACCGCCAGTGGGCTCGAAGCGAGTAATGAGCAAAAACGAAGGGAAGAGTAGGATGGGGGAATTCGTGCGCACCGGGCAACGCGCCCTTGGAGGAAAGGGGAGAGTGCTGGAACGGACACGTGGGAAGAAAACCTTAACTCTTTCCGTCCAATGTGCCCGTAGGGTCGACGCGCGGGAGCAGGATCGCCACCGCGTTTCGATTCGGGCGAAGGGGAAAGAGAGAGAGAGGACAGGATCGTCTCGAACTGCTAGCGAGGATGTGGGGGTGGACTCAGTAAAGGAAGCAATATGATCCCCCTCTTACCGAGATCGCGCGTGAGTGTGTTCTCGGATGAGGGAGAAGGGGGTGGAAAAGGATTCCCTTGCCCCATGTCTAGCTCTTTGTGTGTCCTCCAATGTGTGTGTATATATATATGTGTATTTATGTATATATATATAGAAATGTATATATACGTATGTTTGTATATATGTTTATATATATATATATATGTATGTCTGTATATATGTTTATATATATATATACACACCCACAGGCGCACGCACGAATACACTGAAACATAAAATATGCAAAAGAGGAAGGGGGCAAACAGAGACGGGTGGGTAGGAGAAGTGAAAAATAGGAATTTTGGTTCGGTGAAGGGAGAGAAAAAGGGTTAACGTGGGTGAACGGCTCGATTATATACATATATATATATATATATATATATATATATATATATATATATATATATATATATATATATATATATATATATATATATATATATATATATATATATATATAGAAATATACAAATATGTAGACATCTTTTTTCGCACGAAATTCACTCCTAGCATGAAATTCCCCGTTTTTATCCCCTACCCTTCCCCATTTCGCGGCGAACCCGCCAGGGTGTAAATGCACGCATACGTTGCACGCCTCTCTAAAAGGTACCCACCGCCACAACACGGCGGAGGCGATAAACCCCCTTCAGACCACCACGAAACTCCCAAGACCCCTCGGATCAATTTCCTAAATACGCCACTTCCGCGGGGATAAGGCACCTTCAGGCCGTATATTAGCACCTCCACGCTGAGGGCTCTCTCTCCCCACGCGCCTCGCCATGCCTGCCTGCCTCACCCTGTTCCACAGCTAACCTCTTTCGACGACACCCCGCCGCCCTTCTCCGTAGTGTGGGCCCACCTTTGATCCCCCGTAAGACCCTTCTACCCACCTTATCCTATATATATTCACCTCTTCCGATGGCGAATTGAAAATGTTCCGCGAATTCGGCTGGCACCCTTGAAAGGTCACGCCCTTAAGGAGGAAAAGGCGTAGTCATGGCGAGCGGGCAGGGCGGGAGGGAAAGACTTTTTAGAGCCCTTGTCCCCGGCGCCGCCGGTCCCAGTCGAATGACCTCGATGCGCCGCGCAGCACGTGCGCAATAAGCCGGCTTCGGCCGCCGAAAGCCTCCCGCGCGCACGCACCACGCACCCCGGGCGTGACTCGGCACGCACCCCGTTCCTGCCCCTCCCACACGCACCACCCCTTCCTCTTTTGTTTACCTCGTCCACACCCCCCGACTGCCCCCGCCCCCCCGGCTCTCCTCCCTAACCCACCCCACCAAAACGCAATCTCGTTTTCGACACCGACACTCTCCCAGCACTTCAAACGCCCCCACCGCCCCCCACTATCCCTCCCTCCCTCCCTGCCTTCCGCCCCCTCGACTTTCTAAAAAGCGACGGATTTTTCCAGGCGGGGGCGAAGCGGTGCGGGACACTACTGACCCATCCCCCGCGCCCCACCCCTTTGACCCACCTGTCACGAGCGCGCGGAGGGAGGAGGAAGAGGGTGGAGGGAGGAGGGAAGAGGAGGAGCTGGAGGAGGATGAAGGAGGGGAAGTGACGTCACTTTGTGTTCCATCCGGAAGGGAGTGCGTCGGTGCGTGAGGAAGGGATCTCGGCGAGTGGAGTCGGCGGCGGCGTCGGAGGCAGGCAGCGTCGGCGGCGACGAAGGCGGCGTTGGCGGAGGAGGAGGCGACCACGTGATCGATAAGACCCCATCGCTGCTGCTGCGCGGGAGGAGGCGGGAGAGTGAAGGGAGGGGGCGGTGGGGGAGGGAAGACAGAGAGGGTGAGGAATGAGGAGGGAAACGGGGCGCGGTTCGATTCGATGACGAAACGTTCGGAGGAAAAAATAAATATAAACAAACGTGCTGTCCTCCCCCACCCCGTCTCCTTCTGTCCCTCTCTCTCTCTCTCTCTCTCCTACTGGCACCCCGACCATTCCTCACTCACACAACCACCGGCATGTGGAATAGGGGCACACTTTCGACAATGGGATGTTGAAACTTGAGGACGGAAATAATACCGAGGAGTGGGGAAAAAGGCAGAGGTACGAGTTTTGACCTCGTCTCTTGTTTTCGTGCGACGAATAATGCCGAAGGCTTCATGATTCCCCCCACCCCCCCAAAGTCTATTGGAGTGAGAACGATAACGGCCCCGCGCGCCCACGATTATGTTCGCCACGAATGAAGGAAGATGATAAAATCCTCGAAAACCGGCTGTCCTAGTTCGAGCCTGCTGCACTAAACATGTGCTTGGCGACCTCGCGACGACGGAAACAATTGAAAAGCGAGCGAGCGCAATCACGGCACGTGGCCGTACGGTGTGATTCCCGAGGCGGATGTTTTTATATTGCTGGGGATAATATTTTAACAGCAGTGGGATCGAAAGAGTTCAGTGCATGCAAGAAGAAAATGACCGATGTCCGTCATGAAGCCTGGTGCCGACTAACCGTCCATTAGTCCCCAAGTTAATGCTAATCTGAGAAATTTTACAGCGGGTAACAAAAAAAACGTTGCCGACTATCGGTGGCGCCAAATTTTTAAAAGGACAAAATTCGTAATGCCGCGACCCAGGAAATCTTAACGATGGTGCGAATTAACGGGAAGATAAACTTGGCGAATTTCGGCTCAAACACAGGAGAAATGCTCATGTTTTTATTTTACAAATATTTATAGAGCTTGCTCCTTGAGCACGCATTTTATCTCAATTGAATACGTAAGATATCTGTTTGATGAATCGGTTTTCGCGAGTTATATCAACTCGACAGGAGCGCAAACAAACTATTTGGGTTATCAATAATACGATTTACTTCACTTTTCCGTGGAACTATTTATCGGGCCGAAATCTATTGTAAATTTCTACAATTGAGGTGTTTAGAAAATTATTTTGGTAAAATCCATTCGGAATCCTACAAATTCTCTCAGTGTTGAACAGTGATACTTGTGTTACACAAAGTAATGGAGGCATCTGAAAATTGATAAATAATTCAAATTTACATTGTGTCACAAAACATATCCACGTCTAGGAAAAGGACACTCCATTCTCCGTGACGTCATATTCCATACGCAAAATTGAAGGATCATAAAGACTGATTAATTTAGCTCTCAGAACTCTCATTGATCACATAACCGAGTCTGAGATGCAACATTTTAGTGTTTCGAGCAATCTCAATGGAAATACTCAAAAAGTGATAAAGAGGCACCAACACCTTGCTAGGACAGTGACACAATGAGAAATGCCAATAGTTGAAGCTATAAATGATTGACCAATTATACAGCTGCTTTCGTTAGAAAATCAACGGCATATAAGCAAGATAAATTATCAGACTGACCAATTATATTCTCTCAAAATCGAAAATTTTCAAGTGTGATAATTGATTATTTTTTGTACAAGAAATATGATTATTATTACAAATTGAATATTATAAATTTTAACGAAAACAAATTTGTGATTTTATATAATTAACGAGAAATACGCTTGATTTAAGGAAAAATTCCTTTATAATTTTCCCAGGAATAAAATGCTCGTCGAACTAAAGGACAAATGGTACGTATATAATGCGTCAATAGTTATAGAAAATTAACTGTACAGAAATGTGAATTTTATTCTATTGAAGTATAACATAATATTTGCTCAATGAAACATTGAAATATCACGGATGCAACAGATAATCAAGATCCTTAATTAAGCTCATACGGACAATATATTTGTAATTATAAATCGTGCATTTATAACTGATAGCAGTTCACGTTAGTTTCAACATTGCCCACGAATAGGTTATACTTCCTCCTACATTTCATGTGATTATAGTACATTCACATTGAACTGGGTTCTCGAGGGAAACTTTTTATCAACGCACAGGATTATCCAAGTTTCAATCAGTAAACCTTCGTTTTGGATGACACATTTTTGGAAATTGCTAGGTAGAAGACCTTTCTGCCCCCAATAATTACACTAACAAATCTTCTACAACACATTGGACCAATTACCAAGGGCTATACATACTCAAGCGCACACCTAATTTAAAATCTAATAATTTTCGGCAATAGTTTCACATGCTTAATGCGCTATAGGTGTGAAGCATAAGACAACTCCTTGCTCCTCTAAGTTGGTGATATTAAAAATAACGTCCGAACGGTGCTCGCCCACTCGGATAGAATTAATGTCTTCTTCCAGCTCAACGAATCATCATCATCTCTCTTCCAATGGTGATCGATGTTGTTTCAGATATAGTTAATATATTCGTGTTATTGTCCAAAGTTGAAAATTTAATAAGTGTTAAAAATATAATATATATAGCTACTCCAAGTTTTAGCAAATTCAATCTCACGCAGTAAATGAGCGGTCGGATTGGTTCTCCCTGAATTAAAGAATGTTACCCATTTATCTCAGTATTCTATTGTGGAATTTTTCATAGAAAACTTATTGGTAGCATTAATCCGGTAGCGCAGACGTCGATTAATTCTCCGAAAAGTTCTCCGCGAGCTCATCGCTACCGCGCACGAGATTCTAGAAGGCGACCGTTCTCGTGCGCTTGGCTCTTCAGTCGCCTCGGACGAGTGACTTCCCTTCGGCACGAGTAGGGTAAAACAAGTGGGAACAAATCCTTACACCACCAACACCCTCCCTTTCCCCCCTCCTTTCACCCAACCGGCACGCGAGTGACTCGAAACCAACGCCTCATCTCCGCCGAATCGGACCTCGCCGACGCCCGGGGAACCCCTCCTTGACTCTCGCCGTTGTTGAAAACTCCTCCGCCGCGTGGGGTCGGGATCTTCCCCACGTTGCCACCGCCGCCGAGTCCCTCACCCCCGGGAGTCGTCACTCTTCTGACCGCGGCCCTTCCGCCCGTCGCACCCTCCGACGCGTAAATCCGTCCGTCCGAGACCCCCTCCCGCCATGCGCTCCTCCGCCTTGTTCCACTCCTCCAAGTGGGGTTCGTCTTCTGACCTCCGCACCAGCGGCAGCGGCGGCGCCTCACAGGGTTCTTCCGGCGCCGCCGGGGAAGGGGGCGAGGACGGCGGGGGAGGAAGCGGCGGAGGAGGGGGGCGTCTACGGCGGGTGCTGACCGCGCACGCTCGCGGGAGGCGGTCCTCGTGGAGAAAGGGAAACCACGGGCCAAAGGGGACCTTCGACCTTATGTCCATGATGAAGGAGCCGCTCAGGGTGGTGCACTCCGTGCCGCTGTCATGGTGAGTCCTCCCGGAGGCCGCCGTGCACTCCCAGACCCCTCCTTCGCCCCAATGATACGTTCCGGAATAAGGGCGGTCGATGTTCCGCATGCCATGAAAGACATGTCTCGCACCAATCGACACCTTCAGGCAGGAGGAACGCCCGAGGGTTGGCAGGCGAGACCATCCCGGATTCCTTCGCCCTCCTTGTATCGCGACTCTTCATTCGAATCTTATTAATATTCTGTCGTGGAATACCCCTACGACACCAAAGGCAACTAAGAGTCGCATTAATTTTCTCTTTTATCATCTATAATTCAGTGAAATTACGATTTTATATATTAATCAATTTCTCGTGGAACAAGAAGCTAATATCGAGATTTTATCAAGGAATATTGTGATTTTTTTTACATTAGCTCCCATAGCCAAACCAAATAACGTTCAATCAATTCCCTCCAGCATAAAAAGTTTGCGTAATTTTACTCCGAGACTTCTTAATTATCAACAAATCCACAGCATGCTTGTGTACTGGATACTAGTTTTAATTAGAACCTACGTTTAAAAGGCAGCAAAATTCTTTTTTACACTGTGTGACACTCGCAGTTCAAATATATGCGGTCCCTTTCCACTGGGTAGGTAAACATTAATTTTATACTTAATTTACTTAATCTTTAATTCCTGCCTTTATTTCCTGTTTTTATATGTTTACCATAATTTATGATTGAAGTCATAAAAGCCTTTGCCGAATACCATGCTGTCTAAAATTAGCTAATCGGCAATAGGAAACGTGTCTAATCGCAATCCCACAACGTCACTTCTGGAGGTGATTAACTGAGGTTAAAGGAGGCGTACCAAATTAATAGCAACCCTCAAACAAACTATATAAGTACCCTTTATAGCATCATGCATCAAGTGGATTTTTCCTGCCTGAAATGTGCAAATATTGGTCTTCTGGGGTCTTTGAAAGCCAATGGATCTAAAAAAATTAAATTACCTGCATGAATTGGCAGAAATTCCTTGACATAACAACAGGTTATTGTAAAATCAATTCTCAACATGTGCCCGGAAACAAACCGCCAGTTTAAATATGATGAAGCAATCTGCGCATCTTAAAATCAAACGTTTTTCGAGCACTTCAAATTAAATACAAATATATTTAGCCAACATCCAACGTCACCCCAAAAATCTCCATTTCGAGTAATCTCCATGCTTTTAGTTTGCCATTTTGTCATTACTATCAAATTCTGGTGAAGGAGCATAGAATCATCACGGCATAAAAAGTTAATGCAGACCATTTTAAGTCTGCTAAAAAACGGTAGCATGAGGGACCAAAATCCTGTGGTGTGATTAGTAGGCAAATACCACCTTCGGTAAATAAGATGAATCTTTAAATGCCCCTGATTCCTACGTTGGATTTCTGAAGAAGTCTCGTGATCCTTCTGATTAGTAGGCGAAATTAGTATGCAGACGAAGACAATAAAATTCGTTAAATATTTGTTATACACTAAACTTTTAAATAACCTTAAAATATGATAATATACCCACCTTTTTGTGACGGATAGAAGCAATAAGCGACGCAAAGCTTTTGAGACAGCATTGCCGTCTCATTAATTAAAAATCCTAGAGTTATTAGCAAAGCTAATAATAAATTGTTATTCTTTAAAAGAAAAATTTGCAGTACCCTGACATTGCATGTAAAGAAGCTTTATTAAATTGTCCGGACATCGAATGCTTTGTCAAATATAGTATTTCTTACCATGAAACCGCATTTATTATCAACTAATTAAAAGAGAGGTCGCGAAGCATTGGGCAAAATCGTGCTCATTATCATATGCAAATATTGTTCTTCGCGTGTCTTTGAAAGTCAATGGACCTGAAAAATCAAATTACATGCACGAATCGGCAGGAATTCCCTTGCATAACAACAGGTTATTGTAAAATCAATTTTCAACACATGTCCGGAACCAAAGAATCCACCCGTGTGAATGTGATGCAAAAGTATTCGCACAGCCCATGACTGAAATTTATGTTTTGCCATCAAAATTCACTGCAACATAAAATTTCCTACATGAAAATTCAATTTTTTCATAACGAGCATACTTTCAATCCGGGCCAGCCCTCCAGACTATTTCATGGTGTATCGACCGTGAGGCTTCCCCTAAAAGTTAGGAATAACCTAAAGGTAAGCCCTGAGTAACACCAAAATACGACCACGTTTTATGTGAGCCAGTAAAAATGAAAGGGGGAAGGAAGTTCAACTTTCTCATATGATACACCGCAGGGTTAATGGCTTACTTTCTTCCGAGTCTTCCGTTTTATTCTCCTTGCCCCTTTTGCCGCAGCATTAACTCCCACCACTTTCATCGATTCGGTCTGCAGAGTCTAGTCTTACGGCCGACCGCTGCCGCATGTGAGGAGAACCGATTGTGGAGGGGGTATTTAATTCCAAAAGGGGGAGGGAGGGGGTTTTTAGATTACACCATCGACATTACGAACAGTTGTGTCCGACCACAAAACAGCTAGAGGCGAATACAAATTGCGTCCCCTTTCGGTCGCACTCTTCACTGTCGGGCGCTTCCACACTGGCGGCCCACTGAGCGATAACACGCCCAATGGCGCGGCCCTAATGTTTGCGCGCCACTGTGACGTTTTGGGCTTTCAACATGCCGCGACCTTCCTCCATGAGAATGCTCGACCTAGAATGGGCAAAAGGAAATGCGCTCAAACGAATGTCTCTCCCACTCACCCCCCATTCCTCGTGGGCTTTCCTCCTCCTCTCCACTGATTAATGCTCACGGAGTGGCAAATCATTGCTTAGGGGAGCGACAAGGGCCTATATGTATAAGTCTTTAAGCATCCCAGGAGGAAGGAGAGGTGGGCGGACGGGGTGGGGTAAGAAGATGGGGACGAGCGGAGAGAAAAGAAAGAGGAGAGAATCAGGTCTCCGCGTTAGGCTCCTTGAGCAACGTCGAACAAAGGGTTCGCATAAACAGGAATCGTTCGGCCTCGTCAGTGAGGCAATATGGGCGCGGTTCATGCCTTCAGAGGCTTCGGGGAACTTAGGCAGGGTTGTCCAAACGTCCTCGAGGGATTTTATTTTGTTTCCTTTCTCGCCAACCTTCTTTTATTCGGTTCATCGCCCCTTTCGGTTATTTAAGACCCTTCACTCTCTTCTGTCCCAACTTCTGTCCGCATGTTTCGTTCGGGCTTGAGTAATCAGAGACACTGGGAATGTCGTGACTCCGTCTCAACTCCCCAATGCCACGCATTACATTTACGGGACACTAATTTTTCCCGGATCGCGCGTTTGTGACGAAGAATACGACACATCAAAGGAATTTTAAAGAATAATTTCAAATTTACATACCCACCCTTCACGAAGTTCATGTTAGTGTTAGGAGTTATCAAGCAAACCTGTTATTTTTTTAGACTACGACAGGAAACTTAATCGTACTATTTCCTACATTCTGCCCTATCATTTAGTACTCCTATCGTCTTTGACGCATTCATACATTGCTTCACACCTGCTGTTGTTCTAAAAATAATTATCCGTTGTCTTAAGGGTCACATGCATCAATGTCTTTCAGAGTTAGTCTATTAATATTCTATAACCTCGCCCTCAGAGTTTCTTATTCTCTCATAAATCAGTTTGTTTTCAAATTTAATCGCAATATTCAGGAAGCTAAAAGCATCCAAAATAAAAGAAAAAATAGCTAATTCGATGTGAAATAATCATATCTCAAATAATTAAATTGCATTGCATCACTAGCACGTTATGAAAATACATAATCGAAAGATTTGCTATGTTCTTTTAGCTCCGGTTGTTAACTATAAATAAAATAGAAGAAAATTCCTCGCTGCGTATTTTTTTGGTTGTGTCAATGTAATATTCCGCGGTTTCCTGTTCGTGCCCCAGTTTTCATCCCTGTAAAGCTGGTCCCCCAGGTCTAGGACTGAGCAACTGTTCCTTTTGTCCAACCCATTTGCTCGACGAAACCTTCCCAAAGGGCAGTTATTCCCTCCTCAAGTTTTAGTAGTCATCAAATACACTCCTCGGTTCACTCCCGAGTCGTATCTCCATACGCAGCCAAAAAAAAACGGACATGAACACCGAGGTGACCCGGAGATACGTCGCTGCCAAAAGTCAGTGTGCCCATATTGACGTTTCTCATGGATTTCGGGTGCGTCGAATCTCATAACTCCAGAATAACCGACCGGTGACATATATTTCAATCACATTTTCGCCATTGCTAGGATTCTTAGTTGGTCGAACATACGAATATTATTCTTGATGAAAACCGCCTAGTAAGTCACCACAGATACATCTGAAAGGGGATGTAAGTGTAAACTCAAGCAAAAGTTGACAAAGGAAACGGAAAAAATACTAAATAAATGTTCGCGGAGAGGGTAAATATTTATTCCTAACTAGTATTCTTTGACGCAACTGTCTACACTTTTCGTACAATTTAGTTGTTTTTTTTTCAATAAAAGATCTATTGCAATAATGACATACTGACCAGAGTGGTTAAAAAAAGGTTCAAAAAAAAATTAAATCGTTTCGGTCGTAACCTAGAAAGAACTTCGCGGGACGAAAACAGAGGAACCAGTCCCTCAGTTTAAACAAGCCACCCTCTTACATAATCCTGTAAACCAATTTTCATTCAAGGTGAACTTCTCTCTCCACATTTGTTTATCTATTTTCAGGGAAGAGCAGATAAATTTCTAATAAATGTGAATACGGCTTGGGGATAATTAACGGACAATTATTCACAAGTTAGATAAACTAAAATGTTTTCTCACACCATTTATTGGCATTCTGAGGACTCTCCAATTACTCTCGTATCATGTCGCTTTAGCGAACATGAAACGATAATAAAATGTCGGACACGATACCAAATTCAATGAAAATAACAGGATTTAATGAGTTAATTAGACGATTATGCTTTCTTTATATGAAAAGAATAACTGCGTAATGTTTCCCATCGAATGGTGCTACATTATTTGGATACAGGTCATTTCCGGGGAAATAATATTCTTAAACTACAGTTTTCCCATTCTAATCTATTACTTCCACATTTAAGTTTTTTTATTACATAGACTAAGGGTGTTTTGATTAACTTTGAAGAGACCCTCTCTACCTTAAAAATACTGCTTTTCTAGCTGATTATATTGTTTTTAATATTATAATAAGCACGGAAAAGAAAAAAAATTACGGGCGAGTAATGACTTATGCTTATTATGAATTCTATTTGTTTATTACAAATACAAAAAGCACTTGTGCCTATAAAAATTTTGTCGAACGTAAAGGAGCTGATTGCATAAAAAAACAATGCATTTGACACGAAGATTGTTTTGATAGGCGAGGGTTGAACTCACTTGATATCGTACTAAGTCCAACGGCGTGGGAAATTTACACAACAGAGTGGAAAAACCAGGTCCTTTCCCTGTATCGCCTTCGGTTTCCCGAGAAAATTTGATACCCAAAAAATTAAACAGCCTGGGCGAAGTTAAGGATCACAGGTGGCCTCACTAGGAATAAAACCCACGGCCTCTGGTCAGTAGCTCAGCGCTCTCCGTATGCTGAGATTGCGTGTTTGAATGTGCATGTGTGCATATATATATATATATATATATATATATATATATATATATATATATATATATATTACATTCTTGGGAATCATAATTGAGGTGGTTTCCCGTTGCCTTCCTCAATAGTGTTTTTAACGTGACACCATCACTTCCGGATCCGGATGGGCAGTGTTAGGAAGAGGTGTAAGGCAGGGTTGCCCATTGTCACCGGTACTGTTCAACGTATATGTAGAGGAAATGATTAAAGAGGCAAGGGAAGAACTGGAGGTAGGAATGAAAGTCGGAGGGGAATTCGTAAAATCGGTTAGGTTTGCTGATGACCAAGCATTAGTTGCTCAGTCAGTCAAGGGGTTGCAGGCATTGCTGAGTGAATTGGAGGCTCAGGGCGATAAATATGGGATGAGAATCAATATTAATAAAACAAAGGTTATGCGATTTTCCAGAAAGAAAAAGGCTAAGCTAAATATTAAAACAGGCGGGGAAAAAATAGAGCAGGTAGAACAGTTTACATATCTCGGAAGTGTTTTGGACCAATACGGTCAAAGTGGGAGAGACGTAAGGAGAAGAATTGCGCTAGGCAAGGAGGCTTTCTCAAGGAGGAGGGAGTTGATGACGGGGACGTTGAGTAGAGATGTTAAGACAAGACTCGTAAAAACTCTGATATGGAGCGTAGCTATGTATGGTGCGGAAACGTGGTCACTGAAGCAGGAGGATAGACGTAGATTGGAGGCTTTTGAAATGTGGGTGTGGAGAAGAATGGAGAAGGTGAAATGGACCGAAAGGAAAACAAATGAGGAAGTACTGAAGATGGTGGGTGAGGAGAGGGGTTTGTTGAGAGAAATCCTATGGAGGCAGGAAAAATGGATGAAAGGCGTATTGAGCGGTAGTGGAATGTTGAAGAAGGTGTCTCAGACTCCTCAGGTGCGAGTGGCAGAATGAGAGTCGGGATGGGTCGAGTTTGGAATAGGAGTTGGGAGTAAGGGGGTGTTCATTAACTCTTGCGCTTTTCAATGTAATGGTTAAAGAGCAACGGAAAAATTGTAAATGGGAATAAGAGCCAGTGGGAAATTCATAAAATCAGTTAGGTTTGTGGATGTGAAAGCTTTAGTTTGCCAGTAAGCCATGGGATTTTAAGCATTGCTGGGCGCATTGAAAAGTCTGCAGGACAGGTATAGGATGAGAAACAATTTACACAAAGCAATGGCCATGCGGTTGTTGAGAAAGAGAAAACCTAGATCAAAAAAATAAAGCTGGAGTTCATACTGAAGATGGAGGAACAGTTTACCCATTTCGGAAGTGTTATGGACAAAAATGTTCAAAGTAGTTGGGACATAAAATGAAGAACTGCCTTAGGCAAAAAAGTTTTCACAAGGAGAAAGAGACTGATGACAAGGACGTTAACCAGGGTTGTTAAAAAAAGACGGTTAAACTTAGATATTTAGGATGTTTTTGTACCGGAACCTTTCACGCGGCGCATGAGTTTTTGTTTCAAGTTATTGAAAAAGAGCAAGGCTAAGTGAAACGTTTAAATTGGAGGGCATAAACTGTAGCAGATGGAACAAGTTAACTATCTTGGTAGTGTTTTGGGTTAGAATGGTGAAATCAGTATGGAAATAAAAACAAAAACTCCATTCGGTTGAGAAGATTTTTCATTAAGAGAATTATTGATACGGATGTTGAGTACGTTAAGAAACTATAAGTAAAAACTTTGTTGCCCTACGTGATTTTGCACAGCCTGGAGAAAGTCGGTGAAACTAGATGGTAGGTGTGGATTGAACATTGTTCAAATGATAAAATCAATTGATGATAGTTGAGAGATGAATTGAAATGGTACAAACGACGGAAAAGAAAGTAAACGAAAAACTAGCCATGGTCGGTGAGGAGAGATTACTGTTAGCAGGGATCCAAAGAAAACGCGAAAGGTGGATGAGGAACATATCGATTGGTGATCGAAACTTGAGAATACTGATGGGGGGGGGAGAACGTTTTGGAAGTAAGGAAGGGGTGGGGAAAGAATAGGTATAGTGAACGGAATGGCGGAAGGTAGGATATACGAGTAAACGTCGAATTACCGTTAGAGCAGTTGCTGAGAACCTAAACATATCGATTGGCTCGTACCATTCGATTTTTCCCAATGATTTGGACATGGCACGGGTCGCCGCGAAATTCGTACCAAAATTGACCGATTTCGACCAAATCAGTAACGCAATAACATTGCTAATGAGGTGTTGGACTCTGTCCGCGACGACCCAAATTTGCTCCAGAGGTTCATAACTGGTGACGAATCGTGGGTTTATGGTTGTGACGTGGTAACTAAAGCTCAATCATCCCAATGGAAGCTGCAGCACGAGCCAAGACAGAAAAAAGCGCGCCAAGTTTGGTCGAATGTGAAAGTTTTGCTTACAGGTTTCTTCGATTGCAGGGGCATCATGGGTTCTTGCTAAAGGATAGAACGGTAAATAAGGAATATTACCTGCAAGTTGTGCGCAATTTGCGTGAAGCAATCCGCTAAAAAACGCCCGGATTTGTGGAAGAACAAAAATTGGCTTTTTGCACTATGAAAACACCCCTCCTCATACATCGTTACTTGTGCGCGAATTTTTGGCCAAAAACAACACACTAATTATGCCGCAGCCACCGCATTCCCCAGATCTGGCTCCCAGTGACTATATCTTGTTCCCGAAACTGAAGAGGCCCATGAAAGGACGACGCTACGCTACGATTGACGAGATAAAGACTACATCGAAGGAGGAGCTGAACAAGATCACAACAAATGATTTTTTTGACGTGCTTCGAGGATTGGAAATATGTTGGAACATGTGTATAATATCCAATGGGGATTAATTTGAAGGGGATGAAATAAATATTCATGAATAAATAAATAATTTTTGAAAAAAAACACAAAAGTCGCGGTACTTTTTTAACAGACCTCGTATGTTGAATGAAAGATGGGTTTGTCGTAGTTTCGGATATCAGATTGTGTTTCGTTAGGAAGGGCATAAAATATGTATCGTTTAATTGTCTGTGTCCATCATAAAACTATTTTAGACTATAGACCTTAATAAATACAGAGTTTGCAATACGCAAAATTTTGGCTATATAAACGTACATATACTAGATACTCTGGCAGGATCCGATTCGTGACATTTATCATAAAATGAAAATAGAAATTTTATTTTTCCATTTATATTTTTATAACTACTGTGCAACACGTTTTAAAATTCAAGAAGTCATCCTTAGATCTAATTAGACCTTTAGGTTCGCAGTCGACTGTGAGTGAAACCTCATTGTCACGGAGGAAAAAAGAGGGGAATGGCTGAAGAATGTCACAGCAAACAATGAATTCCCTATCCTATTTTATGGACAATTGTTAACATTTTTAATCCATTTACGCTCCTGAATTTCGTCTCCAGGAGTAAGATTTCTGAATTAAATACTCCACATGCTTTATCAAATACCCCACCATAAAGGTTCCCAGAGCCGACGTCTCTGGCATCTTATTACAAGAGTCACAATTTAGTATGCACATTCCACTCTTCAGTACTAAATGAAATTTGTCTCCACTTTTGACCTTGGCCTTTGAAAATCTCCCTACTTACCCATAAACACCTGTAACCCACTCAAGATTGTAACTATCCTCCCTTGAAATAAAACACTTTTCCTCAATCCATCCTAACACCTCCCTCATTATCCCTAACCCAGAGATAACATCCTGTAAGATATTCGAATAGACCTCAAAGTAGTAATTTCCCTGAGGAAGATCTCTTGAACTTTGAAACACCTTGATCATCAAAAGAAGTTGACCAGGACGATCTATTTGCATTTGGTTACGTTAGACCCTCATATACCAATTTTAAATTACTTAAAAATATGGGGTAACCTAGTGGACAGAAGATTCGGCTATTGACTAGAGGGCCCGAGTTCAATTCTCAAAGACTTTGAACTTTCCCATATTTATACAAGTTGAATGGTTTGATGGGCGTGAATCTTCCTCGAAAACTGTATAAAGCAGAGGTAAGGGATCACACTTCCTACCCTGATGTGTGTGATTCAAGGTTGTTACCACCTACCAGGAAAATCTAGAACACTCGGGAAAGTCATTGAATATATTGGGGTAACCGTGAGTGGATTCACGAAAAATCTCTGGAAAAATGTGTATATTTTTCCAATTTTATTCTCTTCGACTTAATACGGCGGTAAAGGTGGTCAGTTATAAGACCTAAATCCAATATAATCTATGTATGAGGGGTTTTACAGGCCACCGAACAACAAAGATAATTCAACATTAGAATTAGACTAGCAAATCAAAAGTTTCTCACCCCAAAACAACGATCGTGACATTATAGACGGTGGAAATCTCAATGTTCCATCTATTTATTTTAGCACATAAAATTTGAAAACAAGGGATAAAGACAAAGATACCTGCGAGTCGCTATTACATTCCTTTATGTTGAACTCCATTAACTTGTCACTTCAGCAACAAGGGGCGATAATATTCTTGATTTGTTAGCAGGGAACAAATCCGAAAAGGTATTAAGTATAGAAACTATTGAGGGCATTAGTGACCATGGAGCAGTTTATGCTAAGTACAACGTGGATGTTAGAAAACCGTCAAGACGTCAAATACTATTTCACGATAAGATAAAATACGAGCTCGTGTTGCTGGTTTGTGGTCTCAGATGCAACTTTATGGAATTCACTCGACACAATGAAATGAAAGAAATAACTTTGTGATTCGATTCAAACTTTATTAAAAAAACGGCATAGGTTTCGACTTTGGACGTCATAAGCATGACAGATGAAAGTTGTTGGACATCACCATTGGTCGCGATTTTAGTAAAGGTTGTGTAGAATTACAGTTACTTCTTTCTTTCAATATATCATGCCTGGTGTCAGCTCAAATGCAGAAGCCACTTCAGGTGCTCCCTAGGGAAGTGTTATCGGACCTCTTTTATTCATTTTTACGTTAACGACATTAACTACGTGGTTAATAGTAGGATACGTTTATTTTCCGGCGATGCAATGGTTTACGAAGATATCCGTAATCCTGAGGATAAATTACACAGGCCAACAGTGGTTTTGGTGCCGGAGCTTTTAATGCTGATTTAAAGAACAATTGGGGTGCTGAATCCAATTATGGCACTATTTTTTTCCTATCAGCTATAGTTTTCAAGATATAGATATGTTGTTACTTACGTAAAAAAATCTTGTACATGATGATATGGGAATATTATATTAATAACACAGGCCAACAGTGGTTTTGGTGCCGGAGCTTTTAATGCTGATTTAAAGAACAATTGGGGTGCTGAATCCAATTATGACACTAGTTTTTTCCTACCAGCTATAGTTATTAAGATATAGATATGTTGTTACTTACGTAAAAAAATCTTCTACATGATGATATGGGAATATTATATTAATAACATAAGCCAACAGTGGTTTTGGTGCCGGAGCTTTTAATGCTGATTTAAAGAACAATTGGAGTGCTGAATCCAATTATGACACTAGTTTTTTCCTATCAGCTATAGTTTTCAAGATATGTTGTTACTTACGTAAAAAAATCTTCTACATGGGAATATTATATTAATAATTATCTCATTGGCCTACAATATAGAAATATACATAAAACTTATTGACAATTTATTGAAAATAAACGGAACACCGCAGAGTGGTTATAAATTAGTATACTTATAGATTTATTTAACTTTGAAATTTATGTTCCGGAATATATCAAATATTAAAAAAACTAATCGTAAGATGTGCCATATCTAAAAAGTAGAGCTGTTAAATAAAAACGGATTTCATATTTGGATTCAGCTCTACAAATATAGTTAAAATCATCACAAAGATTCCCGGCACCAAAAAAAAATTTTTTTTTGTAGGCCTGTGTTATCTTTAGCGGATGACTTAAATGCTATAAAACCATGGCGCGACACTTGGCAATTAGAATTAAACTTAACAAAATAGTGCGTAGTGATGAATTTTTGGAATAAGAGCAATTCCCTCCCGAAGGCCTAATGCACCAGGAATACAGAAATAGAATGTGCAGACTCGATTAAATATGGAACTTGGCCTTTACCCTCAGTAATGACCTCTTCTGGGAGAAACACATACGGGGAATATGTGGATAGGTTAGCAAAAAATTAGGATTCATTAGAAGAATATTGGGGAAATGCGATGAAAAGTTTAAAGAAAAATGTTATCTTTCGCTAGTTAGGCCTCATTTGGAATATGCTGCTGGTATATGGTATCCTCAAGAAGTGGATTGATTGCCGAATTACATCGACTGCAGCGTAGAGGAGATAGATTTATAAAACATTACTATGATAAACTGCGTAGCGTATCAAAATTGTTAAAGAAGCTAGGTTGGGAATTTCTCACGGAGCGAAGGTTAAATTACAAATTAAATATCTTGCATACATTGAAAAGGTGCCTCTTTAGCAAAGATGTTGAAAATATATTATTACCCCATCGTATTATGGCAGGAGAGATCATGTGAATAAAATGAGAAACAATTTGTATAGAACAGATAGATTTAACATGTCATTTTTCCTTCGAACCATAAGGTATCAGAATAACGTTGTTCGTCCGCGCTAGGAGGGAAAATCAAAAGTGGTCTGGTGTGTAATCACCCCCTGCCACACACCTTATCGGCAGCTTGCAGGGTACAGTGTAATAAATTAAAACTACCAAATAAATCTGTCTGGTGTTTTATGAAGTAAGAAGACTTTCGTCATTTTCATTCGATATTTCGTCAAGAATTTTTCGTCAGATTTTCCGACCGGTCTCGCCAATGATAAAGAAATAAATGAAAAAAGTTCGATTCTCAACTACTGATTTCCTCTTGGTATCGTTTATGTCTTCCGCATTATAAATCGGATAAAGGTTGTTCAGGGTGCGATTCGATTAAAAGATTCTGCACAGGGTTTGAGGCCACACAGTTATCACTGAGTGCGTGCGTTTACATCAAGGATAAAAATCCGAGGGATGGAATTGTTTTAGTTGAACGATCAGTCTGTTCCAAACCTGAAAAGTAATATGACCACAACTTTCCCAGCAGGAGTTTTTGGTGTTGGAGATTTCAACACATAACTTTGCCATATGGTCTCAAGTTCAAAACGATGTAGCCAAGTTTTGTCTGCAGTAATAACCTCGTAAAAAAAACACCTTGTCTTTCATTAACATTAACTTCACATTTGAGCAAACGTGCACGCGTGCCCTGTTATTCGGGTATTCGTGAAACCAACCGAGGAAAAACATCTCATGTGTAAATTTTCAGTTACCAATGAGAAATGAAATTTTCAATATTTTTGACAGTGCTCTTAATGTTACTCGACGACCTTCTCTCATGATGGCAGCAGCGATAATAACAAATTATGTAAATTAAAAAAAATATGATCACTCTTTGTTAAACAGCCTTCGTACTCGATGTTGCAATCTACAACTCTTCGCCCAGACACCCTGCTACACCATAATCAGTCATGAGTTTTTGGAGGTGTTCGGTCCTCAAATCAAGTTATTGCGCTTGTCATTCACGGTTATTTTAGTTTAGATTTTAGAGTAGAACACGGATAACATAATTTTTGACCTGGAAAAGTCAGGGAACTTTTACATCACAAATAAGATGGTCCCTGTAGAATTGGCATGGTATGCCGTAGAGCTTAGTACGATGTGAGCTATCCCCTCACCTGTGAAACCCAACTTCGGGCTGATAACTGTTTTATGTTTATACTGCTAATATACGAGTGAAATTCAGTTTTAAAAGAGCACAACAAATGAGACAATAGAGAAATGACTTTCAACCTGGAAGAAAGATTTTTCCCTTCAAGATTAACAAATACTAGGCATATTCGAAAATTAAGGGTCGCTTTCTCATGTTTAAACATTAGCCGGTCAGAACAAAATTGTACGTATGCAGCGCTATCTATTTATTGTTTCGAAACCACTGAAGTTATTGTTTGGATTCAGTAGTCCTTTGCCTGTCGGTGAATGCTGATACAAATGTCAGAGAAAACCGCTGCTCCCACCAGTTACGAAGTGCGTGCTCTGATTCGATTTTTGTGTACGAAGAGGATTACTATCAGCTGCCCAAATTCATCGATAGTTGCGCTTAGTTTATGGACCTGGAGTAATAAGCGTAGGAAAGGTTAGATAATAGCGTCGAGATTTCAAAAACAGCCGCAGAAATGTGCATGATGAAGAGGGGAGGGGCAGATCAAGTATCCAAACCGATGAAATCGTTCAACCAGTGGACCACGAACTGATTGTTGATTGAGGATTAGTGCTCTGACTGATAAATGTCCTCTTGTTGGATGCACCACTATTTACGAGAATGTAACTGAAAAGCTCTGATATCACAACTTGGGTGCAAGGCAGTTACTAAAACGCTTACCGACCAACACAGAGAGAAAATAATGCTGACTGGATGGGCGTTTTCGGACCGGAAAGACGAAGATAACTTATTTTCCTACATTTTTACGGGCAACTACATCAACGCAGAAACAAAACAACAGTCAACGCAGCGCCATCATTTAACTTCATTAAAACTGAAAATAAAATCAAGAAATCTTCTTACACGAGTCGGAAAATGATGGCTACCGTTTTCTGGGACGAAAAGGGCGTTTTTAAAGATTTATTTAATCGAACGTGAGACAACAATTACACCTGACGTGTACTGTTAAATTTTCACCCACTGGAGACATGCGATCCAAAATCGGAGGCGCGGGAAACTATCGTCCAGAATAGCCCTCCTTTACGAAAACGCGCGTCCTCGCACCGCTGCCCGTACCAAGGAGAAGAGTCAAGATTTTAGTTAGAAACTCTTTGATCACGTCACGACCTAGCAACTATTTCCTCTTCTTGCACTCCAAACGTCTGACTCATAGGTCATGAGGACACGCATTCTATCACAGAATATACTTTTAACTGTACGATAACTCTGAAGACGGTAGACACTCCTCAGGAGTGGAGTGCCTCTTCTCCTATGCATAAAAATTGTGTTTGAAAAAAAATCTAACAATCCAATGAGATCATAATTTTGTAACTGTTCTACTCACAAATAGCCGTTAAGTAAGGTCCAAAATCTACATGAATAGGTAGATAACCTTGAACGAATGAATGATGTATCCCTACTCTCTGCCCTAATCATCTACTCTGTATTTCATTTCACGAAATTTTGAAGGGAGACATTTTTTCTTTGAAGAAGAATATCTCTTGTATAGCTATAAAGCTTCTTTGAGGTTTAAACCCTTATGCTCGGATGGATTTTTCCCGGGCTTCTGATTTTTTCCTTCGTCGTGCTTTATCATCCCATGGGTGGATGTGATTAAGGTGGGGAAAAGGTGTTCATGTTTTTCTGCCGGATTTCTCATTTCGATGGCAGGTATTGATCTTTGTTTTAAGCGGAAAGGTGTGTGTGTGGTGAGAAGATCTCATTATCGGTGGTTAGCGTTCGAACAAATCTCCTAACGACACTCGTAGCTTCCTCTTAAAAAGGAAGGCGCTTTGATATCGTAGTGCATCGAATTTCTTACCTCAGGTCGGCTCTTTTCGACCCAGTAAGATTTCAGACGAGAAAATTGAGCCTTTGAAGAAGCGAAATTGGCTTCCGTCGTCAAAAAAGTGCACGGTGGTATAGAAGCTTATTTATTAAAATCGTATTATCCACGATATGAATTTTCAATCTAGGGAAGAACGCCGTGTGCCAGTAAATTAAATTGATTGGGAATTATTTATGCCGAGCGGCCCTATAAGAGGCGACACGAAATTGGAAGGATTACTATATAATGAACCAGAGTAGTCTCGATGAGATAAATCACAAAACGTATCATGCACACCAACTATTGGTGATTCAAGGAGGATACGTGTAGTTTACATGCGAATGTTAAACTCAGTCCGGAAGGAATAGGTAGTGACAAGACTTAATAAATAAGTTTCTTTGCCATATTCTTTCAAATTAGATTCATTCATCATTCCGAGAGAAACTAAAGAGATTGAATCAAATTTAAAGTTAAGTATCCGTTTTCCTAATGACTTAATTGGATAAAACATTAAAATTTCATTGGAATTCAAGTAGTTTAATCTATCTTTACGCCATGCATTCTTTGCCATTTTTCAGATCCAACTTAACGTTGAAAAGAAATTATATTTAACGCTTGTGATTTTCATCGTACCGTAGTGGAAATCACAAGTGTTGATAATCATTCCTCTCCAATATGGAAAGTTTCCACTAAGTTAAGCCTGAAACTATATGGTTCGTTAACGTTGAAAGTTTAGGAAGAACCTTTTATGGGTAAAAAAAAACAAGACCAACGAATCAATATTTACTCTTGCCGGGAAAAAACAGTTGCCCTCTCCTGAAAATAAGTAGCAGGCGTACTTTTATTACCAGTGCTCCGACTTCCAACGGTTTCAGCTCGGTAAACACATTTCATCTACGCGTAAGTATTACATCCTTCGATGCCTGTAATGGGATTCAAGGCATAAAACTTTTAAGGCGGCTTCAAATGTAAAATTTCCAGTGTTCAAACGGATAAGAAAGCCTTTCAAATTGATATTTTTGGGTTCATTAAGTGCATTAAATACAAACTATTTTCGTAGGATGCCGACGCTAGCTGCCATCAATTTTCACCATGGACGACCTTCTGTAAACATTTTATTTTTCATTTGATCTAAACTGAGTGATGCAAAAAAACCTCCTATTAAACAATGTATTTGGTCCAAAATCGTAAATGAACACATAGGAACACTGCAAAGATAGATGCATTAGATTATTTTCATAACATTTGGTAAAACGCACTGGGTTTTCACGTTGAAAATAATAGTTTGTATAGATATTCAAGAAGAGAATTGCATTAAGGAGGAGCTCCTAAATCTATTTGTTTATTCAGGTCCAGCCTTCATTCAGGAGCCTCCCTCGATCGGATTCTCTATGGCAAAACGCGAAGGACAATGAAAACGAAATGCTTTGGCGACCGACCCACCAGGGTCGGCATTCATTATTGTTTGTAAAGTAATTAGATAAGTTTTCGTATGGTAACACTCCAAAAGTATTTAAATTATTGATAACATAAAATGAAAGGAAATGGGAAAATAAAATTTTCCTACCTCGATCGCTCATTCCCTTCCATCGTGTTATGGAACTCTTCTTCCATTGAATTTTTAAGCAGTCGCTTTTCCAAAAAACCGCTTGGCCTGCTCTTTCTGCGTTTTGCTTTTGTCCTTTTTAGTGAAAACAGGGGCTTGAAATAACTTTTACCTGCCCAAGAAAAAAATATAAGTTTATTGAAAATAAATACAAATATTGCACACTACTGTAACCTATAAACATACATGCATTATCACTTCTTTACACTGCAAGTTAAGTTTAATTCTTCCATGAAGCAAGCAGTTAAAGTTAGGGATGAAACCAAGCATTGACAGTCAGTGACTGTAGGTGAAGGAAAGTTACTAACAATTCATTCGAAACCACGGAACTATTTGTTCCCAATTATGCAATGTATAGATGAGTTTATGCAATTTATGAATACGTGGATTTGCTGTGTTGTAACATATTTAGTGGGTTCCATCGTTGATTGTTCATGCCCATATCCATCTACCTCATCTGAACAAGTCCTGCAGGGCATACATGAATAATTCCCGGCGAAGGTTGTCTGAAAACTTTCTGACCTCAACATGAAGATGGCAGCACTTGGGGAGTGTATTTGTGCATGCATTGAAAGGTAATCACCAAAACTTCAGCCGTTTTGGACACTCAGCTGTTGTTTGACAATCATTCGAGTATCGAGCTGTCATTCAATATTTTTTTTAAATACAATACACATGCGCAAATCAAATACGAGTTGAAGGCTTTGTACGGGGACTCAGTAACATGATTTACAACAGTTAAATTTTGGGCAGCTGAATTTACACGTGGCCTTAACAACTCGGCTGAAGATGAGCGTTCGAACCAAAAACTGCGACAAACACGGATAATATCGAAAAAGTTCACCAAATGGTACTAGACGACCGTAGAATTAAGGTTAGGGAGATAGCAGAGGCTATGGTCATATCGTAAAAACGTGTTTGTCATATAAGGACTGAAGAATTGTATATACTCGTATGTTAGCTATCTTCGCGTTGGGTGCTACATTTGCTCACTTTGGAACCAATATTTTAACTACTATTTGGAAGGGTTAAAAAAATTAGATTTCTGGAAAAAGTGTGTCGACTTAAAAGGAGACAATATTGAAAAATAAAAATACATTTGAAATAATATCTCATTTCTTTGTTACGTCGGAAACATTTCTGACAACTCACGCATGGCCTCTTTTCTTTCATTTTTGAATTATTACAACCTTCTTTTTCTCTTCCCCAGTCACTTGCTCGTTTTCTCTATTTCTGTCTCCTTATTTATTTACATTGTCTCCAAAATTACACCTAAAAATTATTAGATACGCAATCATATTCATACCTCAACGACAAAGTTTGAGAAACCACACAAAACGAAACTCTATATGTTTTTACTAGTCTTTTCCCTGCATCTCTACTCTTTAGCCCTTGCCACCAACTCTCTGTAAAAGCTGTTTTATAAATTTAAACTCTCCCTTCAATACCCTCACACATTAATCATTTTTGTCTAAAAACTTCCTAAATTACTGAACTGTTCTACATACTCGAGTTTGTGTTCTCCAATGTTACCGTAGGTTTTAAGCAACTTTCTTCTCATCCCAAGCCAAGAGATTTTCCACTTTCTTACATCGTTCTTCAATATATTTTTCCTTTGCCCTTTTTAATTCCCTGTTTATCTCATTCTTAACCTTCTTGGCTACATATCCATACAATTCCTCCATGGTAAGAGGCAAACAACGGAAAGAAAAATAAAAGAGGAGAGTTCGTGTGATCTGCCAGATTAACGATTTGGGATACATTAGTCCTTAACGATTTCACTAAATGCATGCATTTCACAGTTTCCATAACCAAGAAGGTGGCTACTAACAAATGAGATCACTACCAGGAACTCAGGCTTGCATCTCACGAATAATATCCCGACGCGTGCACACCTTTCTCTAAAGAATCGAAGGTAAGATTGGTGGTTTTCCGGATGAATAAGTCAGGTTTAATAGAGAGCGAATAACACGTGCGTAAATCTATTCAGGATTTCAGATTGATTATGGAAAATAATAATAAGGAAGGAGAAGGCGAATTATCACCTAAATGAACGTAGGTAAATCTTTAAAGAACGTAGCACGGACTAAACTGATCATATCTCTAAAAGATATCAGAGTAAATTTTGAAGAAAGAGAAACAATTTGGGGCTCACACAGAGATGCGAAGGCAGGGCGATAGAATAAACAACACAAGAGGAGGAAATAAGACAGAGAAGGAAAAGGGTCATCACTCTCACGAAAACCTCTTCAATGGATATTTTCAGAGGCCAATGAATTAACTCCTCGAACTTATGGAGGGAGAATGAGAGTCCACGGAATTAGGCTCTTCCAGTCGCTTGAGACGTTGTGGTTCAGACACAGCCCAAAGAGGAGTTGATAAAGAATCTTTTAGGAATGAAGTACATTCTAAACAGCCAAGACAACCCTCGGATGAACCGGCAAAATACCTCATCCTCGCTGCAAGCAGAAAAGGAGAACTTGATACGTGGATTCTGTTTAATTAAGTATTCTTAGAGAAAGTTGAAGAGTTCCGCCAGTTAGGAAGCAAAATAACTTTCGATGGAAGAACTAAAAGAGAAATCATGAGTAGTATACTTAAGGTAAGGGTTGATTATACCAATATTAAGAAACCCTTCAATTCTATCACCACCATTAGTATTATTATTAGATAATCTACCGGTTAAGGTAGATTTTTGGATGGACACATCCATCAACCAAATATTTTGCAACCCCAAACAAAACCCAATCCAGCAACCTAAACTACATCAGGTCCCTCTTCATCTCTGTGTACTTCTTTCCTCCCTTCATCCCATCCAACATCCCTATCCTGTTCCTACCCTTTCCTCGCTTGCCCAACATTCTCCCCTCTATTACCTTCTTCAACATTCCACTACCGCTCAATACGCCTTTCATCCATTTTTCCTGCCTCCATAGGATTTCTCTCAACAAACCCCTCTCCTCACCCACCATCTTCAGTACTTCCCCATTTGTTTTCCTTTCGGTCCATTTCACCTTCTCCATTCTTCTCCACACCCACATTTCAAAAGCCTCCAATCTACGTCTATCCTCCTGCTTCAGCGACCACGTTTCCGCGCCGTACATAGCTACGCTCCATATCAGAGTTTTTACGAGTCTTGTCTTAACATCTCTACTCAACGTCCCCGTCATCAACTTCCTCCTCCTTGAGAAAGCCTCCTTGCCTAGCGCAATTCTTCTCCTCACGTCCCTACCTCTTTGACCGTATTGGTCCAAAACACTTCCGAGATATGTAAACTGTTCTACCTGCTCTATTTTTTCCCCACCTATTTTAATATTTAGCTTAGCCTTTTTCTTTCTGGAAAATCGCATAACCTTTGTTTTATTAATATTGATTCTCATCCCATATTTATCGCACTGAACCTCCAATTCACTCAGCAATGTTTGCAACCCCTTGGCTGACTGAGCAACTAATGCTTGGTCATCAGCAAACCTAACCGATTTTACGAATTCCCCTCCGACTTTCATTCCTACCTCCAGTTCTTCCCATGCCTCTTTAATCATTTCCTCTACATATACGTTGAACAGTACCGGTGACAATGGGCAACCCTGCCTTACCCCTCTTCCTAACACTGCCCATCCGGACTCTCCGTTCCCCACTCGCACCTGAGCAGTCTGAGACATGTACAGGTTGCGGATCAGTCTCCTGTCCCTCCAATCCATTCCTATTTTCTGCAATACACGCATTAATTTTTCCCAATTCACTCTATCAAACGCTTTTTCGATATCTACAAAACAGGCAAAAACGTCCTGGTTGTATTCTATATTCCACCATTAGTACACTAAGGATAAAAATAGTCAAAATCTTTGCGTTTATGGCAACGAGAAATGGACGAAAGGCAAGCACAGAGGGCACAGCAAGGGAATTTCCAGATGGTGTTAGAGATGAATGATTAAGATGTGTTGAGAAATGTGGACAAAGAGCGAAGATTTTATGGAAGACACTAAAAAAAGATGGCGTGCGTAAAATGGCCATATGCTGCGGCATGAGGGACTCGTAAATAGTCCTGGAGCGGATGATAGAAACAAAATACGGGCAAAAGTCAAAGAGGACGACCTATATTGGAGTGTCATCATCATCAGTATTTCAATCCTAAGATTGGTTTACTGCAGCACTCCATTCTCCCCTATTTAGTGTTAATTCCCTCCCCCTCTGATAGATACCCTGCTTTACGTCCTTCTTAATTTGCCCTATGTACTTGTCTCTTGGCCTTCCAGTTTTTCCTTTGCCTTAGAGTTCTCCATAAGGTCCAATCCTCTTCTGCTCTTCTATATATTTCACCGTTCCTCACTTTGTCTGTCCATTTAATCTTCAGCATTCTCCTCCAGCACCATGTTTCAAATGTTTCTATTCTTCGATGGTATATTGGAGTGTGTGAAACAAATAATGGAAAATACGGGAGTTTAGTTGGTTTACGAAAAATAATAGAATAATTGGATTATCGTGTCAGATGTTGCCAAGGAATCCTAATGGATTGGTAACCGGAGAAGAGAAAGAATTTTGATGTTTAATCCAGCTTTCCTATTTCTCGAGAACGCTATTCAATTCGTTGTCTTGTGGTTGGCTTTCATCCAATATTTGTCGAATTGATCTGTAATACGCTTAGCAGTGAAATTAATACCTTGCCTAGCTGGCTAATTAAAGCTTGATCTCCTACAACTCTAGCTCATTTCATCTGTTTCTCAACACTTTCATTCTTACATCCAGTCCCTTTATAACCTATTTTTCTTTTCCTCCATGAATACTTTGAAGAGCAAGGATGATAACGGATAACACCCACACTTTGAATCACATAATAGTTTATTACCAAAATAATGGAACCAATTATTTACCAAAATATTTTTAAGCGTAGTTTGTTTATTTATACAACAAACTATTAGAAAAAATAATTATGGTTGAGAGATGAACTTAATAATTAATGGTGTTAAAGCAAACATTGGAGGGGGTTTTGAAAATAGTCTGCAGAAGAGTAAAGAACGATATCTGCAAATTACCTTTTAATCTTTTCATTTTAGCACAAAAAATAATGCTATCAACTATCAGCAGAGGGTATATTTCACTTATTCTGAGAGCAATCAGCAATTCCCAACGTTGTGGCTCAACCAAAATTATTTCTACAGCTTTGAACATTCATAGCAAACATTTTGCAGCTTTATCCAATTGCTAGGTCCTCACCAAATGATCCAGTGTTAGTAATAGTAATTTACACCGAATTTCTATGAACTTTCCGAAATAGTTAAATCCTTATTTTATACAAACATAGTCAATTAACTATGCACGCGTGCATAATAGCACGCAAGCCGCCGCAAGGGCGTGTGGTGGGGGATGATGCTAGGACACCACCCGTAAAAGAGAACAAAACCATAAGCAAAGCCAATATATTTATGCAAACCTACACCCACAGTGGCGTCTATATTCCTGATGGAATGTTTATTCAACGTACCTATTAAATGGTAAATGGGAAGGGATTCGCTGAGAGGATTATTCTCACCATTTGCGAAACACAAGTTTACAAAAGAACGGTCATAAACCCGAGAGCTACTAATTCACAACACGTTTCAGGCATAGTCAAGCTGTATTCCCGCTACCATCTGATAGAAAATTCTAAGTACTCGTAAGTATTTTCTC
Source organism: Hetaerina titia (assembly GCA_037158775.1). Lineage (NCBI taxonomy): Eukaryota > Metazoa > Arthropoda > Insecta > Odonata > Calopterygidae > Hetaerina > Hetaerina titia. The sequence goes on along the minus strand of CM073768.1, from coordinate 57,673,064 downwards.
TAGCATACCTTTCCTTTTACTTCTTAGTACTTTTGCGATTCCTTGCTACCAACTTTTAAGCATCCTAAAACATCTCTATTCTTACAGTTTTTGTTCTAGTAATCCACATCTACATAAATATCCCGCGATCCACCAAAAGGTGTGTGTGGGAGCGTGTACAAGTGGGAAGGGTATGTGATACTTCTGCATATCATCTACACAATTCCCCGCAAGCATCCGCAGGGGCGTATGGCGGGGGTGTTAGGCCACTACCCGTTAAAGAGGATATCGTGAGACTGCTACGTTGTTCAGAACAACTTTTCATAAACCTAGCTGCTCTACGTTGCACTCAATCTACTTCGACACAATACCTCGCAAGTCGCCGCGGGGACACGTGGCAGGGGATGCCAGGTCACCACCCGCAAAATAGAATAAAACCACTTACAAAACCAAATCATCAAATCTAGGCCCCATTTGGAATACCCTGCAAGTATGTGGGACCATTAGGAGAAATTATTGATAAAAGATACAGATTAAGCTCAGATAAAATCTGTCAGATTCGTTAAAAATGCTTACGGATATGAAGACGAGAGTGAAGGGCCGGACGGCCGCGACGGGTTATCTAAATATACTTCCATTACTATCCAATCTCCCATGATTTCACATTAAAATGAATCATCTGGTCCATCGCAAGGATATTTAATTGATATTTGTAAACGAATCCAGCTAAAATTAAAATTGTTCATCATAATACTAAGTAATACCACACCTGCCACTCTTAACCAAAATTTACTCGTGGAATAAAGCTTATTAACTTGAGAGAAGAGCATTTGTTCTGCACACATCGAGATACAATCGCCAAATTGGGAAAAAACGTCATTTACGTACGCTGCAATCTCTCTTAAGCTTGATTGATAAGGAAAGGCCACTTAAATTTCGGGCGAAGATTATCTTAAATAATTAACCATTCCAGATACAGGTTTAAACCTAATATGCCCCATAAATTATTACCAAGTTTATATAAACCATAAACATAGTAATCAACCCGAAGATCGGTTTGGTAGGTGATGGTAGAGTTCACCCAGTACTAAGCCCGACGGCATGTGAATATTCACACATCACTGTAGGGGGGCCAGTTCCTTTTCCTATGCCGGTGCTGGTTTCCCAGGATGATCTGGTACCGAAACCGAATATATCACATAGCTTGGGTGGAGCTACAGGTGCCCAGAGTGGCCTGCCCGGGAATCGAACCCGGGTCATCCGGTCAGTAGTCTAACACTCCACCCCCTGGACTACCGCAACACACTACCTAGTATATATGTTTTCCAAAATGAATATGCAATATAGAAGTAAAATAATTATAAATGCAACTCAATATACTCTTCATGCGAAGATAAAATAACAGCGCAATGATATTATACAATACTAATATTTACTGGAAAGATTAATTCAGAAAACACATTTAGAGGCACTGCTATCACGAAAACTTTGACGACGGTCGTACACACAACCATGCCTTGACGTATGAAATATATATATATATATATATATATATATATATATATATATATATATATATATATATATATATTCATTCAAACAGAAATATGTATAAGGAAAGGAGATAGGAAAACACATAAAAGGCGAACACAGGACATGTGGGGAAGGCGGTTTTTGAGCAGATCACGAAAGTAAATATATTTCTTTATCCGGGATATATAGTATCCGGGATATCAGGGCGGGTTTTCCTATCTCCTTTCCTTATACATATTTCTGTTTGAATGAATATTTGTGCGCCGTATGGCGGGATTTTCAAGTTTGAATATATATATATATATATATATATATATATATATATAACTTTTGGACAGCACAATAGAACACAGAATAAAACAGATAACACGTAAAAGGACACTCACACTGTAGATGATTTAAGCTTTCGGCCTACTCCGAGGCCTTCTTCAGGTCTGAGTCTGACCTGAAGAAGGCCTAGGAGTAGGCCGAAAGCTCAAATAATTTACAGTGTGAGTGTCCTTTTACGTGTTATTTGTTTTATTCTGTGTTCTATTGTGCCGTCCAAAAGTTATATTGCTCTCGTGAGTACTTCCGCATCATCTATATAACTATAAGGGAGATTATTGAAGGCATATTTCGGCCCTAATCCTCACCCTCTGCATTCCTTATGTGTGAAAATACGTATAAAATTTAATATAGTTGACTAAATATGTTGTACTAAAATTTTATAATGAAAAACAGCCTTGTTGGGTACTAACATTGGAATCAAACCAAAATTGTTGTTGACTTTAATATTTCCAGTAAAAGATGGAATAAAAATAACCGCTACAAGATGATTTTGGTGACACATGTCGTTTAAATTTCACCTTCTTGTTTACATTACGAAAACAATTACACGTTATGCCAATATAAACAAACGACATTGGGCTTTTAATAGGCTCCCTTTCATCGTTTTCAACATATCTTGCGTGAAGAAGACCATGGTTGAATGCCTAGCTACGGCACTACACCTAGCCCATAACAATTCAGCCGAACCTAAATTTTTGAAGGCTTGGTGTAAAATTCGTGGAAATGATGTATAACTCTACGTGCACGCTACTATTGCGATTAGAGTAGGGTAAAATTTAACACCTCACGTTGCATCAGGAAAACGGACTCCTCGAGCACGCAACTCATGGCAATGCGAACGTCACACACTTTCCGAGCGAAGTCCAGTATTGAATGAACTGCTCTGACCTGCTTTCATGCTGAAGCACAGAAATGTTTGAGAGCACAATACGACATCTTCACATGTAAATGCACCCTCAGTCGTGAGTGCATTAATACATAACTACATCCTACTGCTACCGCAAATACATCCGTACGTGCGGCCGTGGTGAGTTTCCTCCCCCGGGGCCCGGGAGAAGTTCTCAGGACTCCCGATTCATTTTTGATGCGGCATTTCCTTGCGAGACCACACGACGGGAAACTGAAATGAATCTAATCCAAGAACGGGTATAATGCATTCTGTAGTCTCAGAATGAACCCGAGGTCGACCTAATATACATCCGAGACAACCGCGGCTGAGGTAGTCGGGCTGATGACTACGGATTGGTTTGCGGTAAACCAAATGGCACAGATTTGAATCCCGAATCGGTTGTCTGCACGATTTGATTAGTTTTTTAGGTGACGTATGATGTGTTATGCCTTTTGGAAAACCTGTCAGTCGATTATGCTGAACTGTCACTATCATTAAAGGTGGTATAAAAGTAAAATGAATGAAGAAAAACATATTGTTTTAACGCGGAATGAAAATACATCAGGTCGTCTTTGAAAACTTTGTAAGCTAAACTTTTGCACAGAATTGTGATGTGTGTATTCACGACGTTGTTTTAGCTTTGTTACTATTTTATGTGGTGATTGTTATAAGTAAAATTTTTCTTGAGCAAGAAATTATCGGTGATTAGGTGCAATCCTGGCGTTCAGAGGACTCTTGATTCTTATCCAAAAAATTCCAGAAATCAGAAAAATACTAAGTGTAATTCGAAATTCGAAAAAAATAGAGAGCCGGCGTCGGTGACTAAACTAGTAGTTGACGTTGGTCAGCAGTAAATTCCTCATAATTCCTAAGTAGGGAGATGTGCTTAGAATTACTAGCCAAATTAGAAACATTAGAATGCGCCCTTTATTCTCCAAATTGGACATTATCTCAGGAAAATGCATTTTCGATATTATTAAAAAAACGTACAATGACCTAGAAAGGTGCTTATAGTTCAGTCCACAATGAGATATTTCATCACTTTTGTCCGGGATACAACCCCAATCATTGATCGCCTTTCTGATGAACGGCTATGAGACAACAACGTAGCGACTTCGAAACAGTTTAGATGAATTTTACTTGAACGAAATAAAATAAAATTAAAACTAATACACGGACACACGTGAGGCTTAATACTATCTCGTATTTTCATATGCCATTCACAATATTAAGAAAATACTTCAAAAATTCAGTAAGCTTCAACTAACTTACCTACTTAATTGAATTAATTCTAATTACAACTACTTTGAGAATGTTTTGAAATCCTCAGAAGATGGGCCTTCCGCATTCTCGAGCAACCAAATAAGGGCGAATAAAGGGGAGTGGGGAGATCAGAGACAGGCAGGTGGAGTGGAGGAGAGAGGCTAGAGAGTGGCGAGCGGAGCGTGGGAGGAGGGAGGGAGGGAGAAACTGGGGCGGTCTCGGAAGTCATGTCTGTTGATCGGGGAGCGTAGTGGGGTATTCGCCGATGAAGAGGAAGGGTCTGACTGGTCTAGCGCGCCGGAAAGTTGAAGGGTCGGGACGAGGACGAGAAGTCTGTGACGTCCTAGTTTTCCCCGAAAACAAGGGATCACCCAACAGGGTTTTTAAGTATGCAGTAACCGTAGAAACAAGAGGAACTGCGACGTGAACTGATTCCATCTATCTTAATATACAAAAGCGTGTCATTCAAAGGGATCTGTGGGTTTTTTAAAGGGAAGAAATTTTCTGTTGATCAACGTCGAATACTGGCTTAGTCACCAATGTCACTCTCTATCTTTTTCGAATTTCGCATTACATTTAGTAATTTCCTGATTTCAGGAAACTTTTGGATAAGAACAAAAGAATCCTCAGAACTCTAGGATTACACCTAATCACCGATAATTTCCTGCTCAAGAAAAATTTTGCTGATATAGGAGCGTGATGTTTCGCTGTAGATATCATGGTGAACGTGTGGTAAAAAAAGTAATGTTTAATATAAATACCATTGCTCTCGACGAATATATAAATGAATCAAATGCGTCATCAATGCGTCATTTTCGCGAGTACAAACATGCAATTGGGAATTTCTCGCGAAATATTAATGCCTTTTGGAAAATGTCGGATACAATTCATTCCGTCCAACATCCCTATTCTGTTCCTGCCCTTTCCTTGCTTGCCATACATACTCCCCTCTATTACCTTCTTCAGCATTCCATTACCGTTCAATACGCCTTTCATCCATTTTTCCTGCCTCCATAGGACTTCTCTCAACAAACCCCTCTCCTCACCCACCATCTCCAGTATATATATATATAATATTATTTCACATATAGAAATAGATATAAGGAAAGGGGATAGGAAAACAAATAAAAGACGAACACAGGAAAGGTAGGGAAGGCGGATTTGAGCGGATCACAAATGTAAAAATATTTTCTTATCCGGGATAAAATATTTTTACATTTGTGATCTGCTCAAATCCGCCTTCCCCACCTTTCCTGTGTTCGTCTTTTATGTGTTTTCCTATCCTCTTTCCTTATATCTATTTCTGTATGTGAAATAATATTTGTTCGCCGTATGCCGGGATTTTGTGTTTGAATGAGTATATTATTATTATCTAATCTACCGGTTAAGGTAGGTTTTTGGATGGACACAACTATCAAATAAACATTTTGTGACTCCCCACCTAGCAAACTAATCTATATCAGGTCCCTCTTCATCTCGGTGTACTTCTTTCCTCCCTTCATTCCGTCCAACATCCCTATCCTGTTCCTACCCTTACCTCGATTTCCCAACATTCTCCCCTCTATTACCCTCTTCAACATTCCACTACCGCTCAATACGCCTTTCATCCATTTTTCCTGCCTCCATAGGATTTCTCTCAACAAACCCCTCTCCTCCCCCACCATTTCTAGTACTTCCTCATTTGTTTTCCTTTCGGTCCATTTCACCTTCTCCATTCTTCTCCACACCCACATTTCAAAAGCCTCCAATCTACGTCTATCCTCCTGCTTCAGCGACCACGTTTCCGCGTCGTACATAGCTACGCTCCATATCAGAGTTTTTACGAGTCTTGTCTTAACATCTCTACTCAACGTCCCCGTCATCAACTTCCTCCTCCTTGAGAAAGCCTCCTTGCCTAGCGCAATTCTTCTCCTCACGTCCCTACCTCTTTGACCGTATTGGTCCAAAACACTTCCGAGATATGTAAACTGTTCTACCTGCTCTATTTTTTCCCCGCCTATTTTAATATTTAGCTTAGCCTTTTTCTTTCTGGAAAATCGCATAACCTTTGTTTTATTAATATTTATTCTCATCCCATATTTATCGCACTGAACCTCCAATTCACTCAACAATGCTTGCAACCCCTTGGCTGACTGAGCAACTAATGCTTGGTGAATGAGTATATATATATATATATTCTTACAGGTTCCCCTTTCCTTTCCTCACCTATTTGATAACCCCAACCCCCTCATCCCTTACCCTTCCCTCATGGTGATACACCCCCTACCACACACCTTTTGTGGTGGCTCGCAGGGTATTTATGTAGATGTAGAATGGGTTTAAGGGATTTTTTTTCCGGTCCCAAGAAATAGAAACGAAAATTGAAATATTTCTGCGAATGAGGGATTGAACAATCGTATTTCTTGACTGCATACTCTTAAGATGGTTTGGCTGATGAGTTCAACAAAAAATACCAAATTCTGATTGCAAACAAACATTTGAGGTATTCCAAAAAAAATATATATTTTGCCTTTACTTCCCGAAAACATTTTTCTTAAATGGTGAGACCTCTTTGCACAAGACTATGATATTATTTTGGCTATGAGGAGCAACAGAGGCGCTGGTAGAAACTAGCTTTGAAAAGAATTTGCTCTGAATACTTTGACCTTTACGAAAAGGAAAAACTGACGCAGTCCGTACACTTTTGGACGATTCACTGTTGAAGCGCCCAGCATATTACGTAGGTGGCACCCTTAGATGGCCAAGGAAATCGATGGACTTCGGAATCCTTTTCAACATAAAGCCAAAAAAAATATGGTCGTTGCATGGAAGAAATTATTTCCTCTCACAGATAAGACATCTCTATAAGCGGTATGCATGGTTTACGAGTGCGCGCATGCAGTTATCTCTTGGCTTGTTGTGCTAGAAGTAAATGGGCATTGACAAATTTACGTATTTCAACAGCTGAGTTTACATTGAACAGCCAACTCACGGGGATTCACAACCTGGAAAAGAAAACGTGACATTCGAACTATCTGGAGTAATCAGCCTTTAAGCTCCTATCACAAGATACAGAGTAAATTTGTTAAGCTAAATTGCACAGGACATACTGAATGTGAACATAGGTGATCCAAGTGATCCAAATCCAAAACTTGAACCACAAATCTGATGAGGTTTCCACAAGGTAAAAGAATCTTTGCTGAGAATAATTGCCCACCTTACCCACTTATAGCAATGAGGCAGCTTGCGTAAAATTAATGTTATCCGTGATTAGTTTAATGAATTTAAACTACAAAATTTTGCCACAAGCAATATTTATAGTGGAACATGGCATTTTTTCGATAATACTCGATTGAGGACCTTTAAATTTCGCGTTTACCACAGAATTGCTTAATAAAAATACGGTGGTAACATATGAAACAATTTGTGTATTTTTTTTGGGGTGTCCCTTAGAAAATAAAATCACGATTTGATAAGATCCAGAAGAACCATTAATCATTGCCATTCCATCAGTTGCGCATCGCTGAGCGTGTTGTCTGCATGCCAGTTATGATCAGTTAATTCCGTTCAAAGGCATTATATTCCCTAGATATTTTCGAGCTGTATTCTATACAAAAACTTTCTGACGAGAAAAGAGTCATCCAAGATAATTCAATTTAAACATGATCGCGTTCATGATGACAGTTAAATTTAACTTTTTTGTACAAAATTTCTTGAACAAAATTCTGAGAAAAATTTTACCACGTAAAAGGAGCATTGCCTCTAGAACTAAAGAGGCATGCCGTTTATATAAGGTTTCAAAAGGAAACTTAACTAAATGGAATTAATTAAAAATAATGTCATCAAAGCCTACAGGAATGTTCAGAGGGATAACATTCTTTGTCCATTACCACAAACGAAATATACCCACAGAATTATTCACGACTTCCGACTGAGGTGCCATGTGGTAAAAAGCAAAATCAACAACACGAATAATCGGTAACTTGGGAACGACAAAATCCACTACTTTAAAGTTCATGGGTGCCTTAAGGCCGGAGGTTAAGGTAATAATTATTCTTCTATCCCATTGCCGGTAAAGCTATTGCTTTTATTTGATTAAAAGGATCACATGAGCCATAGGTTCATTGTTTGATTAAAATCAATTCGCATAATTTCCTTTTCACGCACTTATACAGAGAATCATGAATTCAAGACATTTTAAACGTAAATAGGCGTACCTATTTGCAGCCCACCATGCCCAAAATGAATGCTTGATAGCATTTTTTTTAAATTCAACGAGCTTTGGTCACAGAAGCGCAAGGCACGATAGTTTTAAATATTCACGTCGAGCAGAAATTAGCATAATAACCCGAGATCCAAGAAACTCAAAATACCCACTAGGCAAACACGGTATAGCTAGGTATGGGTAATCAAATTTTAGTTGGAACACACGACTGGCATTATTTAGTTTTGTATTTAAATATTAAATTTTTTTATCTTTATTTTTTGGATTCTCCATTCATAAATAACGGTTAATAATTTTTTAAACCACGAGTATCCTTATAAAAGAGGACCCCATTCATGTAAGTGATAATGAGATGGTATGCAAAAAAGTAGGATGATATGAATATCAGCGAGGGAAGGCATATGTATTTAGCATATAAGTGCAAAGGAACACCAATTGCACAAGAGCATTCATTTGAGACATCCTTATTCATCCGCATTGCATCTAAAATAATCATCTAATACTTCCAACGAGAAATGCAGAACATATTTATTTTATAAAAATATTTTAGATACAGGATATCATAAATATTAATTTTAATACCAGTTGGCGCGCTAATTCGTATTTATGGCAAACATTTACTCGGAAAGTACAACAACGCAATGCCCAAGAGAAACCGTGAGAAATCCTCTCGAAAAGAATAAATCCTCTGCTCTCGGGAGAAATAAATCCTCACCAAATCCAAAATATTTTTACTCTATTTTCCATTAAACCCACTTGATAAGGAACGAGGAACATGAAAGTTTGGGACCAAATTCTATCAATTTTAATGATATCTCCTCGCTTTTGAGTTCTAGGTGCGTCCCCGTGACATTTTTTATTAGGCGTAATACGGGGTGTGAAGATGCCATTCATTCGAGGTGACTGTGAAACGAACTTCATTACGTCATGCACTGGGACCGGTGAGGGTTAGGGAAGGGGGGGGGGGAGGGAGCGAACGCGAATGTTTAATCTCCTCCACTCAGCGTGTTACACAGCCCGAGATTTGGTTGGCAAGGCCTAGATTTTGCGGGGCCTTTCATGCTTCCGAACCCCGTAATGCACCCGTGAGTGACTGAGGGAGTCCTGGGAGTCCGCTCAGATTTCGCATTACTTACTTATCACGCTGGAGGATGAGGAATTCGCAACGGGAGATGATCACCACTGGCCACGCCTACGAACTTCACTAGGACGCTCAAGGATTTGCGTTAAATGCGGAATCCGCTTGACGGTAGTTTAATTTCCGAGGGAGGAATTCAACCAAAGGCATCCGTGCTCCATATTGCGAGACCGCTGGAGTTTGGAATATGAGAGAGTGTGTGTGGGGGGGGGGTGGAGGATGGGGGGGAATCGGATATTATATTAGTGCTCCAATTGCCTTATTTGATAACGTTGTCATGTGTTGCGGTGGAGTTCGCTGAAATGTTCTCTCCTTCGTGCATCCTTCCTCAAGCGCCACACTTTCGTTTCCCAACCAATTCCTGAATCTGATCCTGATGATGCGTCGGATCTCCAAGAGCGAATGCCATTCATTCTACGTTCGATTACCAAAAGGAACTCGTTCATGTAGCTCGCTATACGAATAAGAAATTTAGGAAGGACCATCGAAGGAAGTATTGCAGTGCTAACAGGATAGATTGTAAAGAAAATAAAATACTCTTAATGGGAGCTCCAACTTAAACACCAAACTAACTGAAAATATAAGAGCTGGCCTAATTTGAAAGAAAATCATTAATTATGCCTACAGCAAGAGTCCACTACCGGTTACTCGTGGGATGAGGGCCTAATTCTGTTATACAGTTCTCCCCTGGGAGAAAAAAAAGAAAAAGACTTCCCGCTATTACTAAAGATACTCGCGGAGGCTTCTGGGGGATGAAGTGAGTCCGTAGTCGCTTACGAAGAGAAAGAGATGAATTTATTGAAAAGGTTTAACGTAATTAAATGAAAGAACGTTCACTCTAGACACAGGAGTAAAATTTTGGGCCGTTTATGCCATATTTTATTTGATTTCGGTGACTAGTTGACACTGTCTAATTTTCCGTGACCTTTATAGACCCCCTTATTTGGAAAATTACACATTTATTCTCAACAGAAAGAGTGTCGCATTGAGGTTGAGATATTTTTTTGTGAGGCTTGGGAGGATAATCACCTTGAAGTCAACCAGTACAAAGTTTTTTCCAATAGAAGATCAAAGACAACCGGATAATGGCTATGAATTTTGAAATGAAGGCTTAAAAGTAAAAAGTAATTGTCAACATAATATTGTATATAGAATTGTAAAATGGTTAAAGCTTACCTACTTAAATAACTTTTTCAATTGTCTATCCTATTACTCAGCGAAATAGAATCAAAGAGGAAGAAAACAGCTTTATTTTAATGCAGCTGAATGAAGATAGGGCGACTACTCGTACAGTAACACGGACGTAAGTAGTTCAATTCTATTTCATTCCATTCATTTCCATTCAAAATTACATTTCCTTCCTCATAGGTTAACCATTTGTTATGCAAAAAAATCGGTTGAATCAAATTAAAACTCACTTACTCGTACAAAGTTAAGTTGCATACGTCTGTAGATGGTTATATACTTGGGGCGCAGGAACCCCGGGGGTAGTGCCACGCATTTCGGTACTCAAATTCAAGTAACAGCTCCATTTCTCTTTCTCCTCTTCTCTGGCCAATTCTTGTGGCAAGAGAAGTTTTAATGGGTTAAGCCAAAGAATTAACAGGATGCAATTAAATTGGAGAATTTCCTCTTTTTTTTAAGTGTTGGAAATATATTTACACAGGTTAATACTCTTTGAACAGTTCTTAATACGATTTTGAATAGCAATGAAGTTACAACGAACAGATTGAAGAACTGAAAAATGTATGTTAAGAAAAGAAAAATAAAGAATTAAATGTAAAACACTGGACTAAGAAGGGTTCAAACAATAATTCAATATTTATCGACATTATCTAAAAGTCAAATACAATAGCTCTGCAGTTGAACGTTTGGTAATTTGTGCATACGTCCTAACCGTTATTGGCATATTTTGACCTGCCTCAGACAATGTGGAATAAATACTGAAAGATTCAAAGAAAATAGAGAAATATTTCATATTAAATACATACGTAAAATAATACCAGAACTAAGACATTTCAAGACATAAATCTCACAGGAGAACACAGCGAGCATTTATGGAGTCAGTAACATGAAGCGTTTGAGTGAAGGACTGCGTCTCATTAATCCAAGAATTGACGAATATGAAGATTTAGCGCTCATAACACTGAATTACACTTGCCTTTTCATTTTCGATGACTTATTTCTGTGAAAAAATATGAGCAACCACTTGCGAATACATATTCTAACTCAAGTTAAAATTACATAAGGATAGGAAGAAAACACGTGATCTTTTGCTATTCACGGAATCATATTGATGAAAGAAATAATAACCAGGCATCAAAGAAATTGAAAAAAATATTCGATTATGTGTTCACAATTAAAACTCCTACACTTTATTTTCCTTAATTCCTTGTCGCAACAGTTCTGTGACACACGTATGATTATTATTTACTGTACACATTTCTCAGCTACGCTTTCGATTCACTGGATAGTCTCATTGTTTCCTGCTTCATAAGAAACTTAGAGGGATTTTTCAAGAAACTGCGGGAGATGTCGCAACAGTAACTTTTTACGGAGTCATCCGCTAACATGTATTTCATTGCAATAATTTAAGAGCGTAAAAATCATTCGCCTTGACCGGGATTCGAACCCGGAACCCTCGATATTCGGCCTAATGCTTCAGCCAGTTAAGCTATCGCGACGTCCTCTTAAAATCTGAAATATTTGGGCTTTTAAAGGAACAAGATGTTGTTACGAAATACCGTACATACAATGTCGGAGGCATTCGTGCGGTTCACTAATCATTGCTTAAAATCACACACACACTAAGCGATTCACGTTTTCTTAAAATTGCAATGAATTTAAAATACAGCACAAAATTTAACATTTTATTAATTTTATCGAAGTTCTCCGAATTTCGGTAGTGACGACACATTTAGTTTCTCGTTGAAACGACGCTGAAAAGGCTCCAAAGCCGGAGATTCGAATTCGAATGACCTCTCCGGGTGAAATTTTCAATTTTCCGCTAAATAAACAGAGTCGGCATGTGTCGCGACCCACGCATGAGAACGTTTTCTTCTTTTGACATTCAGCTGTGAGAGACACGAGAGTCGAGAGAGAAGGAGAGAGGGATGGAAAAGTGAAGGGAGAGGTAGTGGTCGGTCCTGAAATTCGGGTGGATGGGATACAAGGTGCCGAGGGAAGATATTAGGAGAGTCCAGGAGGATGGAGAGCCGAGCCATTGCATCCATGAATGAAAATTCTTCTTTTGGAAAGGACACAAGAGTTCTGGCCACGATGTTGTCGCATACTCAGATACTCCTCTCTCTCTCTTGTTTTTTTTTCACCCGCGTCCGATAAATCACTCGCTGCCGTAGAACATATTTGCGTGGACACTCGCATCCCACCCATATTGCTCCCGGGCATACCACTGCTTTATTTAACCCATGACTGTTCCTACGAAATCCATTTCCCTTCGTGACGTAATTTTCTTGGGTTTGTCGCCTCGGGCCCGTCCTATGTGTTCGGTGTACGCAAATTCTATGGCTCGGAATGGACTTATCAATTATTCATGTGTGAATTTCAAGCAAGCCATTGCTTTTAATGGATGCAAGGTGTTATTAACGTGTTTCAGTGGATGTGGAGGAGTAAAATCGTCCACGTGGTCACATTACTCTATGCAACTTGCACGTATTAATTTTGCGTACCGCGAATAGCGAGGTTTATAGACATGGGAGAGGATTGCTGCCAACTAGGAGTGTGAAATCTCGACTGACTTCGAGACACGGCGGGAACAGTGTCACAAAACTCTAACCAATAAGATAGGTATGGAGACATACGGTTCTTAAGTTATCACGAAATAGAAATGTGTTTGAGTAAATTGCAGGAGACAAGAGTGTATAATCATCCGCAAAGTGGATTCTTTGGCTATGGCCAAAGAAAGGTAGTATTTCATCGTTTAATCAGCATAAGTGCTGATACATACTTCGGCATTGCCAATATGGTGGAAATTTAGATTCTTTTCACGCGTCTTTCTCTAAACCTCTTCCACTTACTCATCCATCAATCAGGAAAAGACATTCGGCCCAAGCGATTCTTATATTATTTTGGGATTTGAGCTGAATTCCACTATTTAATATTCGTCAATTAATACTCGTATAGTGTTTTTCCTTACTTTCAGTTCTTCCTTTCCCCTAGTGAGAAAATAAATCATCATTTTTAGATAGCTTGTTTCAAATCACCAAGGTGAATGTTAGGGTTTGCCAAAACAAACGTTAGATATATCTTGGAAAAATAATATTTGTAAACTAGTTACAATGATTATACTTTATCCCAAGAAAATAAATAAGGAAAGCATTAAAATTATATGAATATTCGGGTTTGATTTTTGAAATGCCATTTTTTGATGACAGCTTAGCTGATCTAGATAATTTTAATACTTAATTTTTTTTACACCCATGGGTCGCTTTTCCAGTGAGATCCTGGTGATATTAAGATGATATCAGATTTTACATGGACGAATTTAACCAATGGTGTTTACTTGACAACAGGGGCCCGTTTTGAAAGCTATAGCTCAACTAATTATTGCTATAAGGACTGTGTCTTTTGAAAAACGGGCTCCATGGTCTTATTTCGGGACATTTAGATATTCACCACCCGAATGTAAACGTGTGCATAAATATTTCTATTTAACTTTCAAATTTGCGAGGCTAATGAAGTGGTATTTTTAAAATGAAAAAGCTGATTATTACCTGGCGCACTCTCATAATGATAGAGAATTCTTTACTGAAATTAATTATCTCCTGCAGATACAGAGGGACATTTGACGTCTTCGAAAACGTAAGTCGCCCCTACAAGAGATATTTCATTCCTAGAACGTAGAATGCCGAGATTCCTTTGGCAGAATGTGACGTAAACGACGGATTATGCTCTCAGAGATTCAATTCACAGGAGAAAATTTAGCGATGTTAGCAATTATTATTAGAGGCATGTGACTAATAGCAGCATCCGGCTCTTTTGGGGTGATTAGGCCAAAGTGGGAATTACAGAGAAGAAGAGAGATAGCGGACGCCCATACGTCGGGTCTAACACGCTCTTAATGAAATACGCCACGGGGTCCACAGCTTATGGCCCAACTAAGAGAACGGAATCCATTACTGAAAGTGATCCCCTCATGGCGCTCGAGAACGCACCGGTATTCCAAATAAAAATTCACACTCCTCCTCAGGGAAACAATCCCGGGCTTTCAAAGTTGGATTTCCACTGTTGTTGTCCAGTAAACAAGCGGGTTAATTTGACTCACAAGAATTTATACGAAACTCTTATAATTCAATGAAAAACAAAACGCATAATAATGATTTAAAGAAACAGAACAATGAGGCGGATGATTATTTGAGAAGTACTTCTGTTAACTTATAAATTTGTAAAATGATGAAGTTTAAATAAACATCCATTTTATGCAAAAATATTCTTCGGGATTCGTGGCCTTCTTAGGGTTCGACTGGGGACCATACTAGGTTTGACTGGGGTCTACCCCCATTGTGTTTCACAACTCGGAAGATTCACCACTCTTAGTCAACTGACTCGGGAATGACTCGGGAATGGTCAATTCTGCGAGGAAACTAAGATTTACGCCAAAGATTTTCTAACAAAACTGTTCAAGCGAAATGAAAATTTTAGAAGCACTATTAATTGTTACCAGATATGAAAAACTCAAGGGAAGACATTTTAAAATAAATATTTCATTTTTTAAATCCACTCGAGAAAGTATTCAGTCCTTAATTTTGTTCACGAAACTTACAAAGAAGTATATCTTTCATGCTAATCCTACGCCAATGTTTAATTTTTCGAAATGATCTTTCTTCTACAAATAATTACGTTGACTTAATAAACTAGATAAAAAATTTCGAATTATATTTAAAATGGTCAATTATATGAAGCTAATGTATGCATCACTCATTTAGTTGCCTTCCAAGAAAGGAATTATTTCATCGTTTTCTCAACAAGAAGCCCTTCAACCATTGTTTAAAATATTACAATTACAAATTTTTGTCAAATTTATTTACCAGTAGATAGAAAGTCGTAAAAACTCAAAAGAATGGAAAAAAATAATTCCTTTGCCAAAAACACTTGCAAATGGAGTGCAGTTTTTCTCACGTGCAAATGCGTATGTGTTGCAGGGGAAGCAGTCACCCTTTAAAGAGGAGATTTTATTCGCATAAATTGATGAAGATGAAAGAAGAATTGAATAAAATGATACTTGACAAAGATGTCCTTTGTTTTGTGTCATCCAATCTTTCCAGCTGATTAGGAAAAGCCACTTCAGCGATAAAAGGAACACTTATGGATATTGTATTTCTTGTACGTGAATTTGGTTTAGACTGAAGCGTGTTCCATCTTAAAACTGCTGACACAGTGCATAGGAATGCTTCATCAATTGCATTGTCCGACCTTGGACGAGTTTCACAACGTTTTAAAAACTTCGAAAAGTATACTATAACCCTCAATGGTTCGGAAACAGACGCAAAAAAAGTTTCTGAAAACCCTTCGGCGGCGTGGACAGATGGAAGTTGTCCGCATACTTATCTGGCACCACGCAAAATTCTCATAATTTATACATCAGACTTCTGAGACAAAATATGAATGTAGAATATTCAGAGGTAAAAGTTTTTCAGATAACACAAATATTTTATTCGTGGTTCAAAAAAAGAAGTCCTGCCTTAAGTAGAATGCAAGGGTGAGATAAAGTCAGAGCAAACACCCCAAGTTCTTGGAATTTCGCGAAGATTTGTCCTGCTTCTGTGGAATGGAAAGGGGAAAACTCATGCCCTCTACATGTTACAATAATTCGAATAAGAATTCCTTTGACGTCATACACAAGAATTAATCCTGCTACCCGGTCTGAAGATTACATGCCAAAAGACATTATTAGAACCTCATCCATATTTCAGGCCTCTCTGGAATTGAACGCTTTGAATGTAAATATCTAAAGGGAATAACCTTATTTTCAGCGTCCATCTATAGAATGATGTGATGACCCACCCAAGAAAGTTGGCTATGCAAAGAAGGAAGTTATGAAAAATATCCAGATGACTGATGAGAGAGAGAGAGAGAGAGAGGATGGAATGTTTTCAACTCTCTAATATTTAATGATGATTTCATATGAATTTGATGGTTCGAGGCTCTACTTTGTGAAAATTCATCTTTACTGAATGTATGAACTTGGTCTTTTTTCACACAAAAAAACTTTATGATATGATATTATAAAGTTTTTGTGTGAAAAAAATACCTGGTTTATTTATTCAGTGATGATTCCATATGTTTCAAAATTCAATTCCAAAAACCCCTTACCACTACCGATTCCTATTACCAATATTTGAACGGCACCCTCATTCGATTTAATACTTTGATCCCTACAGTATTTTAGCAGAGTAATAACACAAGTGGGATGTACGAATATATTAGTCAAAACTAACATTTCCTTTTGGGAAAATCATATCCCTCATTGAACAATAATCGTGATTAAACACAAACATACTTCCTGATGATGTTGTTTGTAACCAATGAACTGAACTATCACACTAATTAAAACTGAATAATATTCGTGGCTCAAATTTTCCTTGGCATTCTTTGCTTTGTAGATAATATCCATTATGTTCTAAACTTAAATGTAAATACATTTGGAAGACATAATTGCGGTTTTTTTTGGAAGATCTACTTTTCTGCTGTATCAGTAATGAAATCGGTAAAAATTATATCTAACCAGAGATTTTTTGCCGAAATTCGGTGAAAACCTCCGGATCTCAGAGGGACGTTGAACATGTAGTCTTCTCTTTCGTCTTCCTATGGATTTGCTATTTGGGACGCTTCCCTTCAAGGGCATTTTCCTCACCTATCCCCATTCCCACATGATCCTGATACTGCAAACATACGAGACAGTCATTATCGGATTTGATTCCTGGCTTAAATTCAAGAGAACGCGCGCCAAACGGGGCAAACATGAAATCCCTTGCAAGTGATAGGGAATCGTCACCCTCGAAAAGAGCGACCGACTGAAAGTTCCTGCTTAAGCCATCGTTTTTTATCATTCAAGTGCGTGCTCAGAGAGAACTTTAGGGTAAATTAAACCATCAGAATTTATTTAAACTATATACACTTTCGAACTTGCTCCTGGGTACGCTGGACTACTACTAAAGATAATCTATGTCTACATTGAGACATTTGACGAATTGCAGTACACGTCTTGTGCTCATCTCGTCGAAGAAACGCCAAAATTTCTCTGCTTGGTTTTCTATCGCTTTGCTCAACGTGCAGAAGGAGTGCTTTCATCAAATTACGTTACAATTTTACATAATTACATTCACGAAATGTTTTCATTTTAATCTTATTCACACCGCATTTAACAACATTCGAAATCATCGGATTAGGCCGCAATTAACCTTTGGTGAAATCATTTAAATTTTCTACTTAATTATCGTCGAGAATATTGCTAATAAGATGGCCTTGTGCGTTCTGATGACCACTATAGCTGTGCTGGCGGGAGCAATGATATTTACTCCAGATAAGGTCACCCAAGCCTAGTAGGTCAAAGAGTATGGTCCAAACAAAAGATAGTCTGTGCATCGTCTGTTTCTCAGTCAGGTGGCTGCAAAGGCTTATGTCCTCAGAGGGGTGGCCATTTGAGTGATAGTGTCGCATTAAAAACACTATTGAGTAATGCAACGGAAAACTACCTCAATTTACTACCTAACCCAAAAATTATGAACATATCCCAGAGAATACGTAAGTCCTTGCAACTCTGGTACTCGACCTACTGGGCCGTGTGACGTGCCCGGCAGTGGGAGAAGCAAGGCTTCCGAGGTCATTATTTCACGATATCCTTGCACACCGAAATTTACAGTAGCAGCACAGAAGAGGAGAAAATATTTAAAACTATATTGAATATGGACTTGGATAGGAGGATGCTTACGGGAGAAAATTAGTAAATATTAAGCGGGAGAGAGGTAATATCGATTTCTCCCTAACCATCCTAGAATCCCTATCCGATTCTGTCACCAATATAGAGATGAGAATTCGTGAATCCGCATCTATACTAGCTTTCCGAACTTTTGAAATTCCCACCCTTAACCGCCATCTTTAAATCCCCTTTCAGTATACCCTGTACCTTCCCACCTCCCCTCCAGACTCCGTGCTTCTCTTCGAGAACTTTCAGTATGACCTGAAGAAAGCCGAAAGTTTAAACAATCTACAATATGAGTGTTCTTTTACGTGATACCTATTTGTGTTCGTCCTTTATGTGAGTTCCTTTCCTTATATCTATTTCTATGTTAATGAATATTTGTTTGCCGTATGGCGGGATTTCGTGTTTGAATGTGTGTGTGTATATATATATATATATATATATATATACACACACAAAGATATTAATTAGACCAGAAAATAGTTAGGCAGACATTTAGGAACAGCTTGATCAATTTGCACGGTTGTCTGGGAGCGGATGCTGATTCAGAGTTTAGAAATCAGAGAATTTAGTCCGAAGGGCATTTTTAGATTCAAGAGGATTAAACATGGAAGCCGGCGTATAAAAAGGAATTTAGGAGCGTTAACTAGGACGATAGGGAAGAAGTTTAAGCAGACTACGAAGGAAATTATGAGTAAGGAAAGGGAGGCAGGTACAATAGAAGAAAATAGAAATATCTAAAAAGGGAAATATAAAGCCGCAAACGAAACTTTCGAGCAGTATTTAGGAAAATGACAAGGAAACCACGTATTACATTAGAGGTGATTACAAAGATAGACGCGGAAAGGAGATGAAAGAAGGTAAACACACGAGTTTGGCAGAGGAAAAAGCACAGAGTTGAATAATAAACTATGAAGGGGAACCACATGGTGAAGGAATAGTGGTGGAATACGCAGTGCGAGGATATGGAAAGTTTACAAAGAAAGAGTGAGATTAGTGCGGGAAAAATTGCCAAGGGAAATTGCTAATTGAACCAGGTGAAAAATCAAGAGAATGGGAAGCATACATGAATATATCAATTGAATGAATTCGTTGGAGCCGCTTTGTCAAAACTATGTGATATAAGAGTAGATAGCTACAATATTTCATTTGGGTACATCGCTCAGTTAATTTTGATGCTTCAACACAACTTCAAGTTATCTTCAACGAATGTCTTAAGTATTCAAAACTGCTATTAATTTCAAATGCTGTAGAAACGCTCTTCTACATGCGATAAGAAGACTTAAAATGTCAAATCTTGATGTGGTATATGCTAGTAAACTAACACCGTATACGTGTACATATAGAGTCTGGCCCATAGGGAAAGAGTTTCCTTAAAAGGTAGGATAATATTGATGAGGTTTTATGTCTTTAAAATAGTGTTGTGGTAAGAAAGGCCAGCTTTTCAAATGATTGAGTTTAGATACACTTTGATTCACAGACTTGAAGTTAGAATAAAATACATTAAATTATATTCATTCTACGAGTTCATTATTCAAACAATTTACTGCCGAAGAGCATGAGATCATAAAACGAACTAGGCGATCGTGAAAGTTTTCAACGAAATAGATGACTCTACATTAACCTATTTTTTCTTCCGCCACCATTCGTGCGTGGCCCTCGTAAAACCTTATCCCAAAGTGAGGCTTTTTTCAGTATTTTCCCAAGATGACAACTGCCATTGAAAAGTTTCCTTCACTTCACAACGAATACCGTTAATGGCTCCTACAACTTCCAACGTTCACCATAACATGTAGTGTCTATGGCTTCAAGGCTTTAATAACAGATGAATATTTTTGTCTGGCATCAAATATTTCGAAAATTTTATTCTTTTATATCTAAAAAAATGCCGCAAGCTTCCTTGAAAAAAATATTTCCCTCAAAGTAAACCTGAACCAGTCATTCCGCTGGCTTCAACGCGAATTCGACTGAAAGTTTTGTTATGATTCTGAAATTCCGAATCGGGGGAAAACTCACATTCGGCCCAAAAAAAACAAAAGAAAAAGAGAACGCAAGAGTCAGAGCGGGAGAAGCCTGGAGAATGAATTTCGGCTAAATTATTATTAGAAATTAATTTTCTCGTTTAGCATATGGCGTGGGAAGCATGATATCGGGATTCAACGCCACCGATTCCCAACCGACCCCGATGCTTAATCGCTCAGATAACAGCAAACCCCTAGGCTAATGCACAACGGATTCCCTCCACTAAGAGCACCGTGGAGGGGGAAGAACGGATTCCGCCCACTATTTAAGCATTACCCGGAAAAGACTAAACGGGTCCCGGGGTCAAAATTAAATCCTTGATGCGTGTGCACTCTACTGAGCCATGCCTCTTTTCGAAAGGGCCCCGGGGGACTCGAGAGGAGATTTTAGGGAGCGCGCGAGCGTGTCTTCAATTAGAGTTGATCTGTAACGGTGAAAGGGAACGGGAAGAAAGGTGTGTGGAGAGGGAGAGATATCCAAGGAAGGAATTGGGGTAGGTTTACACGAGGTTCACGCACGAGGGGTGGCGGAGGAAATGGGGAGGTGGAGGAAGAGGTGAGGCATTGACACTCGGCCTCAGCTCCCCCGAAGGTTAATGAAATGAACTGGCGGGTTGGGGCAATCAGAGGGGTAGGGTGACGGATACACGACGTTCGGAAGCAGCGTTCATCCACTCGATACTCCACTTTTTCTCCCGCAGGAGGAAAAGAAGCCATGCATCGAGTGGATGAACACTGGCTGGTCTTTCGATGTGAAAGGCTCTTTCACCTATATTAGAGTAGAATAGCCATTTCCATTTTAAATTAATTGAAATCCTAGCAACAACGCGAAAAGATGTAATGAACGACTTTATGCTATGTTGTAAAATTTTATCATCTTCGGATAAAGAAAGGAGTATTATTTCTTGGGGCTTAGGGGGACCAATCGATAAGGCAATTTCTCACCTTATGTGCGAAAAATCTGAATTTAATCCCAAAGCGCCAATGATGCCCGAGATGGAATTTCGAGCGATAAACCTTCCGGTTGGCCCGTAAGTTCACCCGAAATATCAGTTTCCCAAACCCCTTCGGGACGTTGAAATGGATAAGTAAGGGAAAAGTTTCGAGTCATTTAGCGAAATCACCCCTTGGTGAAAGACGTACGCACCAATCTTTTGATAAAAAAATATATATAAACATAAGGCTTCACAAAAATCCATCATGCCAATCGTAAATCCATTGAATACCTCGTTGATAATCGTTAGAGCGCCGCGAAAATTCCCGAAAGATTTTCGTGGAAGTGGAGTGTTTTGCTCTCCATATTAATAAGGCCGGAAAGTGGACTGGAGATTTCTCGCGTGCAACTAACGCCAGGGATTAATTTTACGAGTTTTGCGAGGAAAGCATTCCCATATTTCAAGAGCGGACGGGCTGAACGGCTCGAAAACGGGATAAATGGGTGAAAACCTAACGGGGGAAGAAAGAAGCGAGATGAAGGTGGGATGAGAAGAAGAAAGAGGGAGGAATTAGAGCGACGGGGGGAGGGGGCTTCCATCATTTTGGGACGATAAAGAGGAGGGGGGTGGGTTCCACTGCTCCCCCTTCCACTAACAACCCCACGTTCCCTCCCTTCATCCCTCTCTCGACCCTCCCCGCTCTTTAACCTCACCTCTGCTTCTTCTTCCGTTGCACTGCGCGGTCGCCATATTGATCGATCTCCGAACGCGAGAAAAGGAGAGAGAGCAAGGAAGCGGAAATGAGGGAGGAGACGCTTCTAAAAGGGAGGGAGTAAAGATGAGTGTCGTCGAACGAAGAGGGATAAAGCGGGACGCGAAAGGAGAGAGGGAGAGAGAGAGAGGGGGAGAAGGCGATCGAGGGGGAGAAGGCGATCGAGGAGGAGTGGGATTACAGAGGTTTGGAAGGTTGTGTGCGTATAAGGGAGAGAGTGGGAAGGAGAGGCGACGAGAGGGAGGGAGAGAGAAGAGGGACGGAGGGAGGGCCCTCGACACTGAAAAGGCTTCGGGGAAGGGGATGAAGAGAGGTGAGCGAGGGAGGAGCCAGTTAAAGGACGGGAGGGAAAGAGCGCGGAGGAGGGACGCGGGTGCGGAGCGGGAGGGAGCTCGATCGAGTGTGGGTGGATAAGTGGGGGAAGGTGATGGAGGGAAATGGGACTGACTGCGTGCGTGTGGGCGGAAACAGAGGAAAAGATGAAGCCCGGCTGTCGGTCGGAATATATTATCGTTTCCACTGATGCGAGACCCTCTAAGATTCACACTCATATGGAAAAGTTACTCGTTTTTTTTTGGTTGCTCGAGAGTACGTTTACCGAGCAAACTTCCGGTGCAGAAATTTTATCCTTGGGAGGCTTTGGCTTTGGAATCGTGGTGATGGACGTAAAGGGGGGGGGGGGGCAGAAATGATCGATGACTCCCTTCTCCATCCCAAGATTTCCGCATCCATTGTAAATGACGAAGGCGGCAACTGAGAGCAATCGAAGTTATTAATTGAGTCAGGGACCGACAAGCGCTCTTAATTGCTTTCCAATTACACAAGTTAAAAAAAGGAAGCACTTCAGAACTCAATTTTCCCCTTCGGTATTTATTACAAAAGCAAAAGGTCGTTAGCCTATCCGAGGTCTGTCATTCAGATTTTAAAAGCCCGAGAATGCGGTAGGTAATAACGCAAGTACGGACCAAACGCAATTGGAAAATATGCGTGCCTTCGAGGTTCATTAATATATTAAATATAACACGAAAAAATAATCTGTACGTGGATCAAATGGCGCATGGATCAATGGTCAAGCATTAATAAATCATTTAATTTGGTCCCTTTGGTGTGCCCTACTGATTGAGCTTCCGGGCGATAGTATACTTTTGTAGGTGACTAGAGACCCCCCAGCTCTTCTCGGCCTATGACTGAAATTCATTGCACCATTGATTTCGAGGTGACTGACAATTACAATTACGTACGGCCGTAGCGACGCTCGTAGGGAAACACCTGGCGACAGACCACAGATTTTTATCCCTGAGTGCAAGCCACCCCGTGTGCAGCGCATGGTTGCGGGTGCCGTTGATTGACGGCGCTAGTGGGTTTGTTGGAATCGATTCAAGAATCTAGATTTTCACAGAGAATTTCATAAAACGAGTGTTTTATATCCGACTAAAAAAACTTGGAGCGACATGAAAAAAAACTGCATTCACTATGTTCCCAATAGCAGCGCATGAAATTACACGACGCCCCAGTACACGTATCAAATCATTTGAGTGCAAAATAAATGAACGTCAAATTAAATTTTCCATGTTCTTGATGTATGATTGAATTTCAAGGGAACAGCAGCGGACGAAAGACTGGTAAAAGTTATTTAGTGTTTCCAAGCGTGAAATAATAAAATATCTGGGTACGTACATCCTTTGGAACCTTAAGTGAGTTTAAAACATTTCACACAGAGATATAAATACAGCTATAGTAACGTAAACAAGAATCATGTCTATTATCAAAACATATGGCTACCGTAAGCTATCAAGAGAGAAAACGATGGAATTTCAACTGTTGAAAATGGAGAAAATATTTACTAATGGAGATGATAATGAAGATGGTAATGTTGAAAAAATAATTACCTATTTTTTCAATTAGAATACGTGATGTAAGTGTAGTAAACTGTACGGACGCGGACTGAAAAGTCATGAGATCAAAATATAACTTTTCTTTAGATACACTAACCGGTCATTAAAAAAATTAATAACCTGCTTAATATGATTCAAACTATATTTTAAATAAGCATGTGCATTTCACTGAAATATTAGATGAAATTATAGCAAAGCAATTCTCGGAGTCAATTAGTAAGATAACCGAATTTTGCAGCACGTAAAGAGAATGAAATAGTACCATTCTCTTCCCAACCGTTCCAAATAAGAGAAAAAATCCACTTACAAGTATATCGGAAAAAGGATGTAATAACTTTTGGGAGAAGGCATTTATGCTTTCAAATTTCTATTCAACTTATCCAGATGTGATACTTGACATTAAAATGTATTACCACAGTCGTGATATAAGTAGGTGGGTAGGGGTTCAAGGGTTTTTTCTTCAAGAGCTTTCTCTGCGAGAAGAATTTTGGAGATGAGTTCTGTAGTCGGGAGCTTCATGTGTGACTCTATGAGATTTAGTCATTGGTATCTAAAAAGGTCGCGTTACCTAGAGGAGAGCGTCGTTCCCTTTTTCATTCACCCACGGAGACCTTTTTCAAAAGTCGTAAGCTTTAAATGTGGATAGCACTCGTAGCACTCATTCCGCTCGCCTCGTAATCAATGGTTCAAAACGCGGGCGTCGTTAATTTCTCGACGAGTCTCTCTCCCTCGTTGATCGGATGTGACGCGGAGAGAGCACACGCCCTCTGTTCTTGCATCTTGCCAATTGCACTGGACTTTCGCATTGGTCTAAGGGGAGTGGCTCCATTGGGAAATATCTTTTTATGAGCGCAAACATTAAGAGAGGTGAAAATGTTTGATTTAATGACATGAACTAGATGTTGTTTAATCCATACTATATTTTCATTCTCAAGAAATGAAATATTATATATATATATATATATATACACACACACACACACATTCAAACACGAAATCCCGTCATACGACGAACAAATATTCATTCACATAGAAATAGAGATAAGGAAAATTCTATTTTCTCCTTTGGTGGGTGTAACAGCTCCCTAACGCCATCTCCTGGGCAATGAATCGGAGCACTTTGGCGCTTTATAAGATCGCAGATTTCAGTGTAAAGTACATTTTCTCAATAACTCAAGTGGCTAGGGCATCCGCTCGGCAAGTGGAGAGATCCGGTGTTCAAGTCCCGGTCGAAGAAAATATTTTTACATTTGTGATCTGCTCAGGTCCGCCTTCCCCACCTCTCTTGTGTTCGTCCTTTATGTGTGTTCCTTTCCCATTCTCCTTCTCTCTATTTCTATGTGATTACATATATATATATATATATATATATATATATATATATATATATATATATATATATATATATATATATATATTTAAATTACCAAGTTCTCAGGGTCTTATCAACTAAGGGGTGATTTTTCTGTTCTCTCAAAAATGTACGGCCATTGTGATTCAGTTTGAACATGTATTGCATTAAATAAGCTTCTTATTCCATTTGTATATATTTATATATATTATTTCACACACAGAAATAGATATTTAAGGAAAGGGGATAGGAAAATACATAAAGGATATTATTATATATATATATATATATATATGCGGGTCGCGGTGGTCTAGCGGGTAGAGCGTTGGACTGCTGACCAGAGGGTCCCGGGTTCGATTCCCGGGCAAGCCACTTTGGGCACCTGCAGCTCCACCCAAGCTAGTTAATTTTTCGGGCACCAGATCTTCCTGGGAAACCATAACCGGCACAGGGAAAGGAACTGGCCCCCCTACCCTGGTGTGTGAATATTCACACGCCGTATAGGGCTTGGTACATGGGTGAGCTCTACCATCACCTACTAAACCGACCTTCGGGTTGATTATTGTGTTTATATATATATATATATATATATATATATATATTATAATATCCTTTATGTATTTTCCTATCCCCTTTCCTTAAATATCTATTTCTGTGTGTGAAATAATATATATAAATATATACAAATGGAATAAGAAGCTTATTTAATGCAATACATATTAAAACTGAATCACAATGGCCGTACATTTTTGAGAGAACAGAAAAATCACCCCTTAGTTGATAAGACCCTGAGAACTTGGTAATTTAAATATAAATGCATGTTCGGAAAGCTCGCGCAGCTTTAAGTGGAACTTTGAGGACCTCGGTACCTACTCTTAGCGTAAGTCTCGGGTATTTAACACATCTTGGCACTAAACAGAAGTCCTAATGACGACCGCATCATAATCAAAGTACGTGCAGCATCTCTTGTGATTATTTACTCGATTATTCATTTGTTTATTTGGCGTCTTTATTCAGACTATATTAAAACTTACATTGTAATTGGGACAAGATTGATACAATTACAAAAACCCATGCCCTAGGTGGAGGGGAATCCATCTGGGCGGGAATTGAACTAGTGACTTCTGCGTTGGCAGGCGAGAACGTTACCCCTCCGCCAACGAGGCCGGCCATTAGGAAATGATTATTGCCTCAATTTAAAAATAATGAGTTTACATGTAACTAGAATTGCATTAAAGATGATTTTCGGTCGACAGGGCTTAGCGTTTGATGTAATTGTTACATGAACATAGAAACTCTTCAAAAACATTAAATGTTACTAATTTATCGATTTACAAAATCAGAATAACCACATTTAATCGTGAAAGTTAGGTCGATGATGTGGAATGAACATGTCGTAACTTGCATTCATTCAAGCAAATTCGAAATTCTTAAAATAAAAAGTGCAAGACAGGCGCCATTAATTTATATTTTTAAGTAAAGTCAAAAATATTTTACATAAAACTCCTAATTGATCATTCGATCAATAACATGTTAATTGAATGAAAGCAAGTGCCGTTGAGTGAAACATTCATGAAACCATTTGTTTCCGTCGGTCTCTAAAAAATACTCCTACCTCCCCTGAGACACAATCACGGTTAACACCCGGCGTTGGACGAGCAACTGGATGGAGAGACTTCGAATTTGACAAATTTTTCTCAGCGCAAAATCATTACTCTTTCCAACTGACCTTTCCATTTAGCTATTCGAACTACCTCACGTCACGCAACAGTAATAAAAAATTAGAAAATCGCAATTACTTCTTGGCACTATTGACCGCTGACAGCTAAATTTCCCCA
The DNA here is from genome assembly GCA_037158775.1 of Hetaerina titia. Lineage (NCBI taxonomy): Eukaryota > Metazoa > Arthropoda > Insecta > Odonata > Calopterygidae > Hetaerina > Hetaerina titia. Next base: position 57,645,975 of record CM073768.1, on the reverse strand, counting down.
TCCTCTATCGATTAACGAACACTCTACATGTATTTATTTCTAATATCAATTTTCAAATATACGTCATCAAATTTCATGGGAATACCACTCATTAAGCCCCACAGACTGTACCGACTTTAGGACCATCGGTTTCCACGTGAAATTGAAAAAAAATCCAAGCTGGGAACGCGACTTTTTTTCATAAGCATAATCCACCCCATCCCTTCCCGCTTCGATTTTCAAGCAAATACCTATTTCTGGAGTTTCATTCCCTTCTTTTCCAAACACACCACGGCGAAAACCTAGTTTTTTTTACGTGCCTCCCCAGCAATCTATCATATGAGTTGACCTCATTCCAATTTGCGGCCGAGTTACTCTTTCGGGTGTCTGCGATTTTTTATTTTAGGTTCACTGTCATAAATACCCACATGACATCATCACATTTTCCTTGTACATGTGATGTATTTATTCACTGGGAACCTGAATCATACCCACATGCAGAACGCAGACTTATCAGTCACATAAATTACAAACTTAAAAATGTCAACAGTGGCGATGAAGAGAAGGAAACTCAAAGAAATTAAAATACGTAGTGTAATGACAGATTTTCCCATTCTTTTATTTTTTCTGTCACTAAACGATAAATAAATAAACCGGTAACATAAAAGTTATCTAACTCTTGATTTAGTTACAAATTCATACTATTTGTTATTGTACGTCTATTCAAAAATGGTTTTTAAGGCTACATCTCATGTACTCTTCAAAATATTTTAAAAGAAGGTCGATAAGAAGGTAACCCCGCGGAAGAACGTGCTAAATTCGGAACAACAGCAAATTAAGATGATCGTCTGGATAAGGAACAGCCGTGTTACCCACATAATAAATTCGCCAATATTACTTGAAGAGCGAGATCACAGTTTAAGTAGGAAAAAAATTCCCATATATTTAAAAATAATCCAAAATTCTAAGAATCTTCCTTCAAAAACACTATAATGCATACAATGTTGTCATTACCGCACTCTAATGTTTCCATACTTAAGATTAGCAGATTTACGTCACATAATTTTGGTACAACTAAATGAGATTGAATGAATGAAGTGCGGGTTAAATTGAAATAATAAGTTTGTTCTGAAAATCGGTTCCGAAAACGACCGTTGGCGTGTTACACGCACTACATACTACAGGAAATTGGGGCAATTAGTCCTCTGGGACAACGAAAAAACGCACTCGGAGGCCTGCGTTACCAGCAGCAACTTTAGTCGCCTGATCTTAAAAATTAAATACGATGCTAGTAAGTCCACGTTAAGTATCCACGGTTAACATTGGAGTTATATCTCTAGCTGAAACGATTCTGTGATACTTGTGAGATACTAGAACTATTTGGAAGACAACAGAAGGTATAGAAAAATTAACCATGAGCTTCACTCGTATGTGCAAATTTTACAAGCCTTTGCTTATGCTAAATGAGTTATAAAATAGGCTCTTGTGTTTAAAATAGGATTCCACGAAATTACTTACGCAGTAAAACATTGATTTTCATAATTATCTAATGCTCTACTTATTCAACTAAAATGATAGCTGTATACTAGAAAGAAAGGGGCATTTCCGATTAAATGCAATGGTCATGCTGATTTAAGCCAATCGAAGGTAAGATAATATCTTCCGAAATTATGTTATCCTATGCCCTAATATAACCCTAATAATGTTAAAGGTTAAAGTTCGGAGAGTTTAAATACAGAAATTACAAATACGGATAATTAAAATACAGTCGGATAAGTCGACTACTAGGAAAATAGATTTCAGGTGTTCTTGGCAATTGATTGGTGCTACGACCTACTCCTATTACAGCGTAGGATATTCGCAATGTTCATTCAAAAATGTTACCAAAACAAGAATAGAGGATTTGTAATAATAGTTACTCTTCCTGCATTAATGAGTAATAAATGATGACGAAAATAAAAGAAAAGTAGGCTTGCATAATATACCCACTGATATATACAAAACCACTGATATAGATATAATGCCCAATGATATATAAACCCACTTCTCGTAAAACGAGAAGTTTATTTTATAACAATATACATACATATAATTTTATAACAATAAACTTCTCGTAAAACGAGAAGTTTATTGTTATTTTTCTCAAATTTCAAAACCTATTTACACGTTTATGAGTACGACTGAATGTGGTTATAATGATTGCAGTGTATACAAGAACGAAGCAGTTTTTTCCAAACTTCTGACTTAAATAAATGGTAATAATTTCAGTTTATCGCCGGTCTCCTTCTGTTATCTCCTTAAGTGTCCGGAAGCAGCTGCCTCTCTCACTCCAGCATTACGTTGACTCTTTATACAAAAATTATTTACTATTCGTTTGGATACAGATTAGTCTAAGCATTTAATTCTTCCTATTTCTGCACATGATGAACAAATCAGATATTACAGAATCTAAATTATAGCAACACGCATTATGTTTTACCTTTCAAAATATACATAAGAATTTTTAAAATATATTTTTGCCACGAATACTTTCTAGTAGGAAAACATAAAGTGCTGATTTTAATCCCAATTTATGTGTAAAAGGAAGAATTTGGGTAACCTAAATACAATTTGTAAATCTCAATGTAATGGCTGAGAAATGCCGAGTTACCTTTTCGTCTTGACTACTGAGTACGGTAGCTCACGGCTTTGCGTAATACCTATCAAATTGTCACAGCAGCCGCTACATGTCTTATGCATGGTAAGTGTGAGGTACCTTCGTGTAAATATTTCTTTAAGAGGACAACTCTTGAGATTAGAATCTGTGGTACTCATCAAGTTTGAGATTACAGAAGAAAAATAACATTAATTTAGTGAAAAATACCGTTCGCTTTTCGAAGAGGATACGAATCTTCCTTATGCTTGAACGAGCAACTTATATCTTTAAAGTCACTCCTTTATTAAGAAAAGGACTGCTTTTCAAAAGTAAAGTGAATTTTAAATACAAAATAGCTTGAAAAGCTATACAAAACATTTTAAGCAAAAAATACGATTAGACGTGACAAATGTTGTAACCAAAAGACTCCGATCAGATGGTTCTGAGTGGTAGCCAGTGGTTATGAAAAAAGAGCTCCTGGAGTAATCGGTCACCAACAAATTGGAAATGGATGAATATGTAAATACTCGTAGAGAAGATGATCTAAACGGTGTATTATTCTACGAGGAACCTCCTAATAACACATAAGAATGTAAGTAAACATTAAATGAGAGGAAAATATAGAATATCAGAGGAAATAAGAAGGGATGGGGTGCCTCAAAGAAATTGGAGTGACAATTTATATGGGTAAACTTGTTTCTTTTTGATTCATCCGAAGATGAATTTATATTTTCTTTTCTTTGTCTTTCATAGATTCTAATTGAGACTAGACTATGACTTGGAAGATCCATGAGTAGAAGAAGGCAAAGGAAAAGTAAAGATGACGGCATTTCCGAGTGAATGAAGAGATATAATTCAAGCTAAAGAAACAAAATCAGAAAAACGAATCAAGAATCCTGAGAGACGCCTTAGAATGGACTAAAGTCCATTCTGTGACATCCCCCATTAACTTCTACATATCAATACGTACATTGAATGCACACCAAAGACGGAATCAAGTTCTGCATCAAAATGAACGAGGATAATCGCTTGAATCAACTTTCACTCTTGGAGATTATTCATACAATGTTCCTTATTATAGTTGTCACAATATATCTTTTTCGGGAGAAAATTCGCGAAGAACGTGAATGAATACAAAGTCTGAAACAATTCCTATTTTGAACCTGATCTCAAGTATACATACCTATTATTAATTTGAATGATAACTTGATTAGTCTTAAAAAAAAAATGGGATATGGACAGGATGTACCGAAGTTTTGATCACAGTTGTAAGAACTCGATAGAATTTTCCGGTTCCATCATAGGCAATAACACTCATGTCACTTCTCGTAATTTATTTTTTAGCGGATAAATATCCAGTGCGCCCCAGATTTGCAGCTGAATGCATGTACAGTTTTTTTGCATTTAGAGTTTTTTTGCATTTACAGTTACAGCGGTATTACTGGAAAGATATTTGCAGCTTATTCCCAATTGTTAATTTTTATTCACACTGTCGATTTTTTTTATTAATTTGTCGTAACTCGGTATCGTTTATATTGATACTTCCAATATAATATGAATTATTTCGTAATTTAATTGGAAAATTATAAAAAGGTGTGACTGAAAAAAAGCCGTTTCTTCATGCCCTTGGTCGCTGTGATTGGTGCATTCGGCAGCACCTGGAATGGAGAATATTACGAGATACTGCATTACAAATGGGCCAAGCTATTCAATACTTTATTTCTAAGCAAAATACATCGTCCAGAGGTGTTCAAATTCAGTATTAGCCGATCTGACTTTATCGTATATCTCAGTAGATTATTTTTGCCATCTAAGAAATATTACGATGCGTCTAGTAAAAGACTTTTGGTGACGTTTCTGCGCAATATTTTTTTTAGGAAATCGATCGTCTTAAAGCCAAAAAGGGATGATTTTGGATTGCCAGAGATAAAAAAAAAGTATTCAATAAGAAACTGGAGTGTCAATAAAAATTGGCGTTTAACTATGTACTATGTGACAAAAGAACATGATATCACCATCTCAATTCTTCTATCAGTCGAGCCGTAGCACTTTCGCTTGCGATAACATTTTGCTACGTGATACTTCCATTTCACAGCAAACATTATATGTGATACCTCTAACGAAATCAAATTTTCAAGATCTATGGAACCAACGATCCAAATCCCATTTTCAAAAAAATGGTATTCACCACGAAAAGAAATAATTAAGTAATAATAAGGTGAAGTACGTTTACATTTTAACTTTCACTAATTGGACCCAAGACCTGATTAAATATTCCTAGAATTAACTGTAGCCTTTGAAATTGCGCCTTACCGAACACACCTCGCTGAGAAAATACAACTTTTTTTTCTCCAGAAAATTTTTGAAAGTAGTTAAAGCGAAATGCAATAACGTACACAACGACCAAATCGCTTTGTTCTGCGATGCCCCGTAAAAACTTTTATTGTGCCTATTCATATCTACGTCGTCAAGTGAGTTTTTTTCTATGAATAATTTATGATCTGCTGAAATCCGCAATCCCTCTGGTGAATTGGTGCGAAATGTACGTCTTTTTTTATACGCGGAGAGAGCTCTTGTACGTGCCGAATGCTTGTGTTCAGCGACTCAAGCCGAATCATGCGGCATTTTATTACGCCAGGACACGAAAAAAGTCCCATTAAAATCTGAACTAGGTAATCCAAATCCAATATAAAGCGCGGGGTGGCAGAAGATTGCGGAGCAGAAAAATGTTGACCTTCAAAGATTGCTGGCATTGACTGGATGACAACCTGAGACTTTTCCTCATTCTACAGCAATTTTATTTGAGAAGCCACATCACTTTGATGCTCGGAAAATACCGAGGGAGATTTTTTTTAATTTGACATACGAACCTCCAAAGTAGAACGATGGATTACATTTTATTTTCACAACTAATATAAAGGTTATTATAAACTTACTTATTATCCTTTTCGGCATATAATATTGGCGAGAAAAATGAGAATCCTATTGCAAGGACTAGATGGAATGAGAAAATGCTGGTTATACGTTTGAGGTCATGGAATAGAAAGGCCATTGTCACATTAACACCATGGCACGGATAATTTACTTTTTATAAAACGTCGCTGCTCTTTAAATCAAAGTTCTTTACAGATTATTATATTCGAATACTGGAGTGAATGTCGATTTTGTGCTTATCGTTACTCCCAATCGCTTATTGGAAACCATGACATGGGAAATTCAAATTTTTATTGAAGGGGATTTGGTGATTTTATAGGCACTTTTAGCTCTAACAAATGAATAACTTATAGCTTTTTCTGCCTTTCCACATTAAGATATGTGGCGATCTGTTTCTCAGAAACGCAAATTAAATTCGAAATTTCGTTGTAGAACTTTCCATATAAACATCAGTAAGAGCAAAATTTTGATACCAATAAGGGTTCCATTCTAGTGTTTATATGTTTGACGCCATCCTTAGAGTTAACATTGATTTCAATTAAGATAATGCATGATAAAAATATAATTAAAGACACAGCTATACATTTTTGCATAAAATGTATACTATACGAGCGAAATATACTATACTATACGAAATATGTATACTTTAATGTGCCTATTCCTCGTGCATGAAGAGGACATCGCCATCTATTATTTTAATCATGCTATGAGCCACGGTTTCTAGGTATAAATATTCCTGCATAAATGATAAGGGTCAAGGTACCCCAGGGGTAGAGCGTTGGACTACTGATCAGAGAGCCCGGGTCCGATTCCCGGGCAAGGCACCCTGGGCACCTGCATCTCCAGCCAAGCTACGTGATTTTTCGAGTACCATATCTTCCTGGGAAACCATAACCGGCGCAGGGAAAGGAACTGGCCCCCCTACCCTGATGTGTGAATTTCACACTACACATAGGTATTAGTACAGGGCGAACTGTACCATCACCTGCCAAACTAACCTTCGGTTGATTAGTGTGTTTATGGTTTGAATGCATGATAAGGTGACTTTGATAATGTAGCTTTGAGCTATTGCTAAATTATATTTTTAAGGGAATATAACTATGAGTTCTTTGACTTTTTCGTTACATCAGAATAGAAGAACTTAAATGGTTTTTAAATTAAAAACTGATTCGATGTCACCTTTGTTTACATTCTCCGGGAATACGACGCTTCCTGAAAATAATACCTATAAACGGAAGGCATTCCTTTCCTGATATTGTAATTACTTTACGAGACGCCAAACAGCGCAGGGGCACGCTTCCAAAACATTACGTCGCATCACTGGAGTAACAACTAATGGAGAACGTACTCTCTCTATCCAAACTTGGCACGCTGCACACCGTTAACAGCGAGCACACTAAACAACTCTACTAGTTTATATCTTCGCGATTTGAACACAAAGAAACCTCGTGATTTTTCTTAAGTAGATGTCTAAGTTTTCAAGAAACTGTAACAGTAACTTTAACGGAGTCACCCGCTATGTGTGCATTATAATGCAACCAACCCACTCGGCCGGATATCGAGGGATCCGGATTCGAATCCCGGTCAAGGCAAATGATTTTTACTCTCTGAAATGGTTGCATTATAATGTACACATAGCGGGTGACTCCGTTAAAGTTACTGTTACAGTTTCTTGAAATTTGTCTAAGGTATGAACAGCCTAAGTGTTTGAAATTGGCTTTATTAACATCGTGGACTGTGGCGTGTCGCGCACGACTACGAATGCCTGTGACATTGTATGTACGGTATTTCGTCAGAACATCTTGTTCCTTTAAAGCCCCCAAAATTTCAGAGTGTAAGAGGACGTCTCGGTAGCTTAATTGGTTAAAGCACTCGGCCGGATATCGAGGGATCCGGGTTCGAATCCCAGTCAAGGCGAATGATTTTTACTCTCTGAAATGGTTGCATTATAGATGTCTAAGGTTTTTAGCACACTTTCCCGGAATAATATCATTCATTTTCCGTGAGAATGTGTGTAAAGGAATGTGTAGAATCATATTATTTTTCCAAACGCCTTAAATATGACAAAAATACTTCTACAGCATCATGCTTTGCATTCTTTAGGGCATAAATACAAAATTTGTTATTTAAAATAAGCATATGATATTGTACTCCTAGCTACTTAAAATGCAAAGAGTTTAATTTGTAGAAATTTCGAAACTGAGATCACAGAAAGTGTAATGGTGCGACACTATTTAAAAAAATACTGTAAATTAAAAACATTATTAAAGAAGGTAACAGGGAAGCTTAGCACAATTATTCAACCTAAGAAATGAAGATGCAAAAAAAGTCTGGGAAAGCAAAATAGAGAGAGGAAAATAATAGGAATTTTGGATGAAAATGAAGAAATTAGAAAGTACGAAGAGCTTAAGACCGCGTTATTGAAACCCTACTACTCTAAAATCTACCACCATGTCCTCCAGCCAAACATATGTGCTCAATATATGTTCAAGGTGGCATGGGAAGGGTCTGAGCTGGGAATAAAAGCGGGAGGCGTGATTATGAAGCCAGATTTTCAGAAAAGAGGCATAACGTTGCGGTCAATGGAAGACTTACGTTAGCAAAAGAAACATTTACAAAAAGAGAATTCATGACAGGTACTCTAAGTAAAGATATGAAGGAAATACTACCAAAGACTTCAATGTGGAGCGTAGCACTATCCAAGGGTGGTATGAAAAGTTTCCGACCTCAAAAATTTCATAAAAAATATCTTGCATCTTTGTTAGGTCGGAAACTTTTCAGACCATCCACGTATACGTACATGTAGGCGCTAAACCTGATCTTTGCGGCAATAAGCGAGCGTAGAAGGGTGGCATTTGAGCTGCAGCCGTGGCTAAGAATGGAGAAAATCTGTTGGGGAGAGAGGAAGGGAAACGCTGAAGTTTTAAACAGGGCGAGAAGAGAGGAAGTTGCTAGGAGAAATCAGAAAAAAAATCTGAGAAAGTGAATGGACGAAATATTGGAAGGTAGTGAGATATTGGAGGTCGTGACAGAAGGGACAGAATATTGGGTAAGCGGGGGAAAGGGTAGAAAAGACTTTTTAGAAGGTAAACAGGAGGTGAAGTTTTGCACGATACGTAGAGGAGATAATAGGCGACAGAGACCGTCCAAAAATATACTTGATTAGTGAAAATATCTTGAATGAAACGTGGCTGGAAATTCTTTTGAAAATCCTTCTCGAGGAATTTCCTGAAACAAAGCCCATATAATTTTTTTTTTAACTGGTTTCAATGGATTTTTTCGATTGAATCCCGCCGTTTCATACCTGCTAAAATCCATTGATTTATTCATTTTTATGTGAAATATTTCATCCTTTGTACATTTTTAAGATAAGTTAGAAAAAGGAATTTTCATCGCGAAAAAAAAACGATTTGGGGATTTTTATATCACAAAAACTCTCTGTCCTATTGGCATACAGAACTAAAATAGAGTGAATTTCCAGCGACAATTCTATTATGAATATAACGGCCGAAAGAATTTTTTTTCCCTTTACAAGCTTACATATTTTGGGTCCAAAAACCAGCTGCTGTTTGACATGTATATATGTATATGAAGAGAGTCGGGAATGGGAACTCAAAGGAAAAGTTTCATTCCCGCACAGGAGCATTCTTCCTTCCCGACGGCGTCTCTTACTTTTGACAGAAGGACCGAAAAAAATCAATATGCGTAGCTTCAGTATAGAAATATTTATGTCAAAGTTTGAAACACCAATACGTACAATGAACATAATACTCAGATTTGCAACAACTTTTTAGAATGGCACGAAGAGCATTGCATTTGCATGAGTTTCAATCAGAAATTTAGAAACATGTTGATCACAAAATCAATACAAATAATTTTGATTGTGTGAGGAAAAAATAATAAAAATGTGATATAGTCCTCAATAAAAAAGTGTGCGTAAGCTTGAAATATCCATTCCCACATTTTTGACCTCGTTTGTTGTATCAACTTCTATATATTCAACGATAATATTGCATTTATGTCCCAAAATCATTTTGAAATATGAGCGCACGAGTCTAGAACTGCACTGAAAAATGGTTTTGAAAAGTATCCGACATAGTGAAGATCACCTACCTATTCTGAGTTCTCCCTCAAAAATAAACGAAAAAGATTATTATTATATTATTATAGTATCATAGCTATTTTCTCCGAACTCAAGTCCAGTAATTATAAAAGATGGATGTTTGAAAAAGGTTTTAACGAGCTTCATTGTGACTTATATAGTTATCTAAAGTTTAATTGTGCCGCTGTCTCATTTTCAGTACAAGATGAATAGGCATTCGATCATGATCTACTTAATTAATCATATTGTTAGAAGACTCTGTGGTTTCAACGTGTCATGAATAGTGCCTATACTGAGCAAGTTGTCTCATGAAAATCTTCAGAAAAATTCCTTTTAATTTACGATAGGATATTCTGACATTCATTTAAGATACCCGCGGATCTTAATGAAAGAATATCGAGTTTATTTGTGTAAATTTTCAAAAGAAAAATACAAGATAGAGAAGGAAGTTAGGAATAACTACGTATTACGACCAAAGCCAGGAACCTTTTAAGGTCGAACCCACAACAGAGCCTGGTAAATACTGAATAGAAAATTTATTTTAATTTAGTATGGCGCCGAACTATAAAAATCATTAAATTTTCATATGCACTATGAAAAATGTACTTTTACACTGAATAACATAAATAATTTACCCATAGATTTCGATGTATTAGGTCATCTTCAAGATGCTCTAACAACCGAAAAGCGTCTTTACATAATTAAAAGTACATTACTTCAATCAGAAGAAGAGGGCCTACATTCTGGTCTCTCCGTTCATTCCGAAAAAATAAACTGAACGCAAAACGTAGTTGAACAAAAGCTCTTGCAGACTGAACTTTCGTTACGTGACAAAGTGTATCTTTAGTTTCAGTCGTTGGGTTAGCAATTAGGAGCTTAAAATAATCATGAGTCTCACGTTACTAATATTTTGTCACTTCGGGGAACGAATTCGTAACTAGCTGAATTACGAAACTACGAACTCCACAATTCATCTCACCGTCAAAGGCACATTAAAAGTGGAATCCTACTTCTACGTACTTATGCACTGGCTTCAGAGAGACAAGAGTTGCTTCTTCATAATTCGTTTACGGTCTTAAGACAGAACGCAAGCCATTAGTCCGTCCGCAATGACCCCCACCAACAGTTACGTATTAATGCTTACATAAACTCCTGTTCCTAAATAGAATTTTATAACTCTTTTTAAGGTTTTCTTTAAAAAACTCTATCAACATGCAATTTTTCAATTCAATCTTTTTTAGGCATCCCAAACTAGAAAAAATTAAAGTATTCGTGTAATAAACCGTTACCTTCACACCTTTCACACTGTCATTCATAAGTATATAATATATATATATATATATACTCCTTCGTCCCCTACTCTCTCTGTACCAAGTTCCCTTTTCCTCAGTCATATCTTATCTTCCGCAGAAGACGGAGCTCGAGTCCGTCGAAATTATCAAGATATTATTGTGAGTGTTCTTTTTATGTGTTCTCGTGCTGTGTGTTACTGTCTAAGTTTTATATATATATATATATATATATATGATGCGGAAGTACTCACGAGAGCAATATAACATTTGGACGGCACAATAGAACACAGAATAAAACAGATAACACGTAAAAGGACACTCACACTGTAGATGATTTAAGCTTTCGGCCTACTCCGAGGCCTTCTTCAGGTCTGAGTCTGAAGTTATATATATATATATATATATATATATATATATATATATATATATATATATATATATCCAGAAGAATAGCACTAATTCTCAGGAACAATAAATCAAAGGATGATTGTTTTAAACATACACTTTGTGCTTTTGCAAAATATAGTATGGAGCAGGAGATTATTTATATGCAAGAAATACTTCTCTTTATTAATATTTTCTTATGAAGGAATTCTGATGGTATCTCCTGATTAAATAAACTATTTTCCTACTAGCTAAGAAAGCAAGACAAAAGATGGAAAACACGCTCACTCCATATCTCCTCTAAAATATCAAAGTGAAAGTGGCGGGACCGATCAAATAACAAACACCGTTTTCTTCACATTGGGTGCGGTGACCGTGAAAATTGCATTGTTGTTCCAGACTTTTATGGCCAATTCATTTCCAATGCTACATAGCAAAGAGCTTTTAAACACATCAGCTACCTATTATTATAGTTGTAAGTTTAAATGGCACCAAGATATTTGATATAGGTTTAAGAAGGGAAATTTATCATGAATTTATGCGTAGAATAGAAGAATATTTGGACGCATGCCAATTCTGTCCATCAACACAAAGCATACTTAATGGATTCCGTTTATTATATTATAGTATACCTTCTCATAATTAACAATTAATATGCTTACCAGCATTTTTCAGTTACTTCTTCTCCATCTACGATTGAAAGACACTCGCTTCCGAAGAATACGAGTTCAATTCGCTTGCTGTATATAAGCACTGTTCGCAAAATATTATACAAAAGTCGTTTCCACTTAACACTCGTCACTATATTACTAACGTGGATAATTGTTTTGATATTTCTAGATGCACATTAAGTTGAAATATGTAGGTGTAAAATTTGGTAGGTAGGTATGGTATCGCCTGAAAACGTAAAAACTAAGACAACGTGAAATTGAATGGGCTCGAAGTTAGAAACTTGTCTAATCCCCAATCTCAGAGTTAGGGCTACTATTTTACGATTTTAAAATTAAATAAATTCAGCTCCACCTAAATGACAGATGAAACTTCCTTGATGTTATTATCGGCGATCCTACCTCGAATAAAATTACTTTAAATGCGTATACTATCGTGATATATTTCATGATTTCCTCAAAATTCATATGAACGTATTCAAAGAGATAATTCTCGCCGTAGTCCCTACAATTGTAATGAGCGATGAGAGAAACGAAAGCATGAATGATAATTTCCATGGGGATATAAGCTGGGGTACATTCTTTAAGAGAACATTCAACTTTTCAAAAAGATGAGCTTCCTGAAACAAAGACTTAATATCACGCACAAAAATTAAAATATTTAATGAAATTATATATACATGGTATTATTCAAGAGACTTTATTTAAACATATGTGACTACTTTCACCGTTGTAATGTACCTTCCGACTGTTAATTTGAAATCGGTTCAATATACTATATTTTGATAAATAAAGTGGAAAATTACCATAACTACCACTTCTTTGAATGAAATTCCATTCAATCACATTATTTAAAACTGAAAATATTAGAGATAATTAAAATGTTCGGGTTTTTCAAATATTTTCTTCTTCGACACTTCTTCTCCACTAAATTCCGATACTAACGAACACGCTTTTAGCTTGATTCATAAATTTTACAATTTATTTCTTTTTAACTCTTAAGGGGAAGATTCACGATGAGTTATATATCACTAAGCCCTATTGAAGGACACGAGAAGATTCGTATGTACCAGGAAAATCGCTGAATCAAGGATGATTGCTACACTTAAGACATCAAATTTCGCAGAAATTTGGTGGCTTAAATGTATAGTCGAACACGAGCCATTTTGTTGTCGGTTTTGCTGGCTGAAGGCCGCCCAGAGCGTTATTCGTCGTGAACCTCTCCCCGGCCCTCCTTAAAGGCCTATAACCACCTCGAAACTTGTGAGCAGGACAGAGCAGAGTCCCCGTAAGCCTCACGAATCATTTTGTTAGTCTTCTCAAGAGATTTTTCAATTTAACACAAAACTTCGTAATAGCGTAAAGGTTGCTCGATCGTCGATACCATTTTTTTCGTGACACGGTCGGCGCGCAGAGGTTTACAGTAACGAACGTCCTGCCCCTTCCACAGCTTAGAGAGCACTGAAATTGTTCTCGCGGCAAAGCTTAGCGTTCATCCCACGTTCTCCAAGTGATTTGATCCCACTTAAATCAATAGGAGTGACGCGGGAAATTCAATTGCATTGCTTTCGGAACGCACCCTGTATGCCATTCACGAAAAGAAATAAAAATGAAGTTGTTAGCATTTCGTGAAAAAGCTTTAGAGTTTAATTTTTAGCCAATTAACAGATGGATACCATCAGCTAAATACATCCTATTTAATGCAAAAAAAACCTTTGCTGGTTTGAAATTCATGAACAAATTGACGAACTAACGGCTGCACTTATTTATGTACGTATTTCTAACTGCACTTAACTGAAATGAAGTAGAGCGCTATTAAAAACCATGGCATTCAGGGATAGAAACTAACATCACCGTTGATATTTTGAATTTTTGCTAACCAGTGCTGTTTATTTAATATGGCATTTGTCTGATAATGTGAATATTATTTTCCAGGAAAAAACTATAAGCGAGGCAATAAGCACACAAGCATAAATATTGAAAATGTTAAGAAATAACCATTAAGGGCTAATATGGATAATTGTATTTTACAATTCTATCACAGTAATTTAATAATTCAATATGCGTTATGAGTCGAGAGCGATATTTCATTTGAAGAGTAACCTTTTCAACGAAAGATTAATTACTGTTATGTTCATCTCTGAATAGTGGTAAATTAATACTATTTTATCATTATGCTATTAGACCCGATAAAATAGTACGCTTCATTTAACTAAAAATTCCGTTCATCTATAATATCCCAAAGACCCATAATGGCAGCCTGCTACCCGTCTCCATAAATAAACGAGTATCTATCGTGTACACAAAATTTCCATACGTTGATGAGCTTACTTTCTCAAGTAAGAAAACATAATAAAGTGTTATTATTTAATTTTAATATTTCATAACATTTTTTCCAGTTGAAAAAGACAAAATATTTCCTACAAGTTTTGCCCAAATGGATAATGGGAAAGCTTGTAAAATTAATTATCTTGTCAAATAGGTTCCACTACACACCAAAAAAATCATTTTCAATACACTAAAAAAGGCAAAAAGAAACATTCCAGGTGTGAAGAACTAGTGCAATTACGTCTAATTTAGGGAACTACAGTGAAGTAAAATGATTCAGAACCAAGACTAGGACTTTTTAAATTTATTCAAATATTTTAAGAGAGAAATGTATCTCGAAGCAGAGGTATCCTGAGCCGGCAAATTAATGATGACAAGATATTCCTGATTTCCTTTGGATAAAATGGTGGGCCGAGTGGAACCTAACCATGTAATATCGAATAAAAAAACTGTTGAAACACATTTTTCGACATGAGGGTCATCTGTAATCGAGGGTTCAAGTTCGTGGAAATTTATATTTTTCATATGTTGTGACCAAATGTTTTGGAACCTAATAAAATCTACTGTACGATGCGTTGAGAGCTCAGAAAGCACCATCCAGAGAAGGAGGGGTTTAAATGGCACAGTTAAAAAAATGTAAACCAAGTCTTCTCAATTTACAGGGTTTATAAAAAGTCATTATTTTTTCTTTCACTCCATTTTGAAGGGTCGATTTTTCTTTTCTGGTGTACACTCAGGCTACTTGCACCATAAGTCAAATAAACTATAACCATGTCACAATGTTTATGAGGTTTTTTTTACTATGGGAATTCTCATTTGAAGAACAACATGCGAGGAATTTTGCCGTATTTCAACCCATAAAAAAAAACAACTTCCTCGGCATCGAAAATGCGACAGTAAAAGCTTTGAATCGTAACGCTTAAAAAATTGATGGAAGAGCAGAAGCGTTGGTCACAATGACTGATGCACCGCTGACATTTCATTGAATATGCATCCCTTCCTAGTTTCTTGGACTTCCTTCCGCGTGAAGAAAATGTTTTAAGGATGAGCGCTATTCAAATTATGACATGTCTAAACAAATGAAATTTGAGTTTGTTTTTGTTTTTAAGGAACATCCATTTTCAATCCCAGACGCTTTGAATCCTGAACCAAACTCAGCCAGTGATTAATTCATTAATCATTCTCAATATGAATTCACCAACGAACCAAAATTAGGCAACGTTTACTTAACCACTGGAACACTCCAAGCATATGTAATGCAAAACTGTTGTGGCATTCCAATTTAAGAAACATACATTCAATCATTAAAATTCATCATTTTGAGTCGATCCGCGTTCCCATCCCTTCTTTATTTCAGGCTAGGGAAAATGGAAAGATGCAAAAAGGCACGAAACAAAGTGACACTCAATGTAAATACTAGACGTAACGTGAATTCGTTCTATTCACAAGAGTTAATAAAAACTTAAATGGACACTGCTTAGAGAACGGAATGACGCATTGGAATCACATATCCGGTGTTGTAGGTAGTGGAGTATTTGTTTGTTTGAAAAATAAAACGAATTTAAGCATACGTACATCGTAGAAACATCATTCACTCCAAAGTTTAACTCAAAATTAATAAATGAAGCATTATATGAATCAGCAAATGCACATAATATTTAAATAATTGAACTTTTGCAGTACTCGTGGGGCTGCTTCGAAGTCTCTTATTTGAGCCTTCGTTTTCATTTCAGTTCTTTTAAAAGTGGAACTGCGAATTAAATTCCTGGGGTTTTCGTTTTGGAAAGTTTTTCAGGGATAAAGGAATCGAATCTTTTCATGTGAACACGATCGAATTTCGCGTGATAATGCTGTCTCACACTCGACAAACTTAACCACTTACGATTCGTTCGCAGAGAAAGCAGACTGCCACTCCACTTTATCCCGACGGCTTACGCTTATCCCAGGGAAATAAGTTTTCAGCATGTGATAATAACCTCTTCACAAAGATTACTTTTCGGGATTACTGCAAGTTTTTCTCCGGAATTATTCTCGGCAAATTAGTCCAAATAGTTGACGACCTATATTCCTCAATAATAGTGAATCCCACGCAATAGCAGCTCCATACGACAGGTATCCCGGGATCTTCTCGTTAAATGTCAAGCGTCAAGAGCGTGGGCTGCTACAAAATAGCTGTGGGACGGACTCGACCGTAGTGCATATAGTCCCAAAGTTCTGAGCTTCAGCTCACTACTATTTTCACCACACTAAAAAAACTTCAACCATCAATTCGGATTTCCGCTAACTTTCGACTTGTGCCACCAAGTAAGACTGCCGACGTGAAATGGTGTATTGAAACCGATTTTACGGTAACACATGTAATTTTATTTATCGAGGGCTTGATGAAAAAACTATTTTCAAAAGTAGTTATTTAATTTAAAAAATAATAAAGGAATAATAATTGGAGAGTACATCGCCACCTCCTCAATTTAAACTTTTCAAATTAATCTAAACTTTTCACTTAAACTTGTTGTCGTTGTCAAATTTATATGAAGAATGCAAGTGATTGGTCATACCTGTGGACACTTAATGCTCGTAAATTATAATAAAATTTCCATAAAACATCTTACCAAAACGTGAAAACATCATGCCGAAAACATTCTGAAGTAGGCACTTAAAACCAAGATAGGGTTGAAATGATAAATATTTTACCAACAATCTACCTCCTATATGATACGACAATATCAGCAGACCTATGCTCGACACCATATGAATTATTGCTGCTATTGAAACGCAAACATAGTATTCAACCCGGACGTCGAGCAATTTTCATGAAAGGCAACTTAATCAAATAAATACGCACACGCTAACAAAATACTTGTCAATCTACTTCAACAAAATAACCTTCAAACCACCGCAGGGTCGTGTTAGTACAACAGCTATTCATGCAGAAATTAGTGCATGAATTTGAATATACATTAGCTAATATATAGTACAATACACTCGTGGACCTGCACAAATACATGACTCTATAGATCATGAAATAATTTGTGTATTTGACTTAATCATTAACTTTAGTCTTTAAGATAACATATCCGGGCGCATCGGTTCGAATTTACTATGAAAGGGTAATCGTGCAAGGGAAGTAGGAGTACCTGAATCAGTCAATGACAGTATATATCTCTCTCATTTCATCCCTGTGGCTGAATATACCAATATAATTTAATGTCATGATAATTTCCTCAGTATAGCCAGAAAATATGGTGCTCGTTATCTTTCTTAAAGTTCCTTCCCTGCTCTCTTCGTGAATATGCACCCTAATCCTTAGAATACGAGGCACGTACGAGATCTTTCTGGAAAGTATCCAGCCATACACTATTTTGAGAAAAATAGACTACCTAGAATAATAAGTCCTTATTGGAAAAAATAGAGCAGGTAGAACAGTTTACATATCTCGGAAGTGTTTTGGACCAATACGTTCAAAGTGGTAGGGACGTAAGGAGAAGAATTGCGCTAGGCAAGGAGGCTTTCTCAAGGAGGAGGGAGTTGATGACGGGGACGTTGAGTAGGGATGTTAAGACAAGACTCGTAAAAACTCTGATATGGAGCGTACGGCGCGGAAACGTGGTCACTGAAGCAGGAGGATAGACGTAGATTGGAGGCTTTTGGAATGTGGGTGTGGAGAAGAATGGAGAAGGTGAAATGGACCGAAAGGAAAACAAATGAGGAAGTACTGGAGATGGTGGGTGAGGAGAGGGTTTGTTGAGAGAAATCCTATGGAGGCAGGAAAAATGGATGAAAGGCGTATTGAGCGGTAGTGGAATGTTGAAGAAGGTAATAGAGGGGAGAATGCTGGGCAAGCGAGGTAAGGGCAGGAACGGGACAGGGATGTTGGACGGGATGAAGGGAGGAAAGAAGTACACAGAGATGAAGAGGGACCTGATATAGATTAGTTTTCTAGGTGGGGAGTCACAAAATGTTTATTTGATAGTTGTGTCCATCCAAAAACCTACCTTAACCGGTAGATTACCTAATAATAATTACAATGATTCCCCGTCGAAGCACTCCCCTTGGGACCTCACACATTTATCCCAGCGTCTCTTTCACTTTTCAAATCAATCGGCAAAGTCTATTTAAGGAATGGTCATCAGCTGCCCCATCGCAATCTCCTTTCTCTCATCAACAAACTGTAGGGAAGACTGGGATTTTATTTCAGGGTCATAGTCTTAGACCTATGGCTCATTTCTAGGTATGGCCTTTTTTTTTGGAAAACCTGGGTCGTCGTTTGCGGCTTGGACAAGTCCCCTGCAACTGCAGCACGAAACTCTTGACGTTGACGGAATAAAGGAAAATGCGGAGGGACAACTGATGACCAATCTGAAAGAGGACTTTGCCGATTGTTTTGAAAAGTGGAAGGGACGATGGGATAAGTGTGTGAGGTCCCAAGGGAAGTACTTCAAAGGGGACAAAGGTCTCTTTTGTTCTAGGTAAGCAATTTTTCTCAAAATGTTAACCCATCGTTCAATAAGTCCCGGGACTTAATGAACGGGATATTATTTCGGGATGCACAAGGTATCATTTACATCAACTACCTTGCAAAGGGAATATCTATCAATAGCGACTAGTAAATTGAGTTATTGGTGCTTTTGAAGTACGCAATCGCAAAAAAAAACAACCGCACATGAAGAAGAAAAAAATCATCTTTTATCAAGACAAATAACCGTACCACGACTCAATGAAAACAATGGCCAAATTGAACGAATTGGGCTTCAATCTGCCTCCCCACCCACCATACTCTCCAGACCTAGCCCCCAGCGACGACTGAGTGTTTGCTTATCTCAAAAAGATGCTCCAGGGAAAATATTTTAGGAAGTCATCGCTGATCAACTGAAGCATGTTTTGAGGACAAGGACAAATCGTTTTACAAGCATGGTATCCAAAAGTTAGAAAGCGTTGGAATGATTGTATAACCCTTGAAGGTGATGATGTCGATGAATAAAAATGAATTTGCGAAACAAAGATTTTCTTAGTTAGTCGCGGGACTTATTGAACGTTGGGTTACATGGCTGAGTTCTTTCTGGAGATAACTCATATACCAGTAACGTTTACCAGTTGTCTCTATTTTCAATACTAATATCCATTTAGTAACTAATAACTAATTATTAACAAATAACGCATACGCAAACACTTGCATCAGTATCACTTAAAAATGGAAATAACCCCCAACTTGGCTAATTATGAAAACAGAAGGAACAATATTTAAAACCTCTCGTATGTCATATAATAAAACGCCGCTCCTATTAATGAAAATTAGACTCAGATGCACTACTTAGCTTAGAGCATGTACACTTTCTTTTTTCCGTTCAAAATGTTGCAAATAATGAGTATTTTTCACAATAAAATTTTCAAACGGCATGTGAACTGTTGACTCCGTCCTACATTTATAACATTACAATTTCTTTTTGCATTTTACTCCTCGAGTGAATTACTTTATTCAGGGGGATATCAATAACAAAACTTTACTCACAAGAAACCAATTCTATTTAAATAACTGGAAACTGCAGTTAGTAGAGCGATAATATTGGGAAAATATTGTGAAACCACAAAGTCAAACGTCAAATAAGACAAATGCAATTTGGAATGGATAAATCATATGGCCTGGTGGAGCGACGATATTCGAGAAGTTCCACTGGTTAAACGTGGGATCAAGTCTCTGCTCACCCTTATGAAGAATATGCAGCTAATTCAATCCATGGAAAATAAAATCCTCTTCACAGAAATGGCATGTATGAGTCAATTACATTTTTCCAGGCTTCGGTTCCGCTACTCAACTTCAATTAGGCAGACTAGAAGCTAAACGGCAAAATGAAAATGACAATGTTCGGGTTTTTAAATGGCGAGTGCATTGATCATTGGATTAAAACGGTAAAAATATAATTTTTATTGGGAATTAAAAAAATATTTCCTCGTTTGTGACCATTTGAACCAATTGAAATGTCTACCAAACTTGCATATACCTATGATAAAATGGGGACATTCTTAACTTTTCAGGATAATTTTGGAAAGATGCATCATTGTTTTCACGACCTTTGAACACTGCCCTATAGAGAACAAACTGATCAAATAAAAATTATTAATGACAGTTCTCTAGTACTGACCAAAGTTATCGTGCGGAACAAGATCTTACCTTGAATCGCGATAGCTTATCTAATGTGTTCTGAGATTCTCCGCTGCAACTATTCTATGCGTTTCCTTAGATCCAGGGAGACGCCACTAAAGGAGAGGTAGAATTTACACCCGTGGTCTCAAATCTTGAGTTTTTCGGTGAAGCACTTGAGGTAACATTCCCAACTTACGGTGCAGTTTTCCCAGTCGTGAATAACGACACAGCTCCACGATCATATCACAGGAATGCGACTTCTGCGATGCGAAATAAAACGACTTCGATGAAAAAAAAAACCCTCACGCCGTCTTTCTCCTCCCTGAGAATCTCCCGACCGAAGTTACGATTTGGCGGGAGTAAAAAAATTCCGAAAAGACAATGACCTCGATCGGATGGTTTTTGAAGGCCATCCGAAATGTTTTAGGCGACCGTCTGGATGGAAGGAATGAAAAAAAAAGCTAAAGCTATGTGCGCGCTGGATGCTCTTATGACTGAAGTACAATGGATAGGGCGGAACGGTGGGGAAGGAAAGCCTTACAGGAGGGGAGGGCACTCGCCGTCGACCTATTTCAGGTCCGGGCAATTAAGCGAATGGGGGATGTGTCTGGACGTAATTGAGAGCGGGTCCGGCGCTAAACGCCACCACCCGCCACGCCCCATTTGGAGATCGCGGGCCGTAAATCGGAGAGGGAACACGTAACGGTATTGACCGGGCGAAATATAATCTTTTTGTTTTGTTTCTGAGAACAAAAATTTGCAATTAAAAAGGCAAAAATCGAGCGCGATGGTCGCTGCTACCCTCCCTCTCTCTCTCTTACCCTCACGATCTCTTGACTCTCTTTCTTCCCTCCCCCCTCAATTCCCTCCCTTTTCCCTTCTCCGTTCCGGTGACAAACAATAGTCATCTCCGCCTTTCACTTTACGGTAAAACTTCTTTATGAAAAGAACATGAGAAAAACGAAGCGCGGAGAAGGCACACGGCAGGACGGGGGAGAGTCAGGGGAAATGGGGGAAGGAGAGTTGAGGGCGAGGGGGACGGATAAAGGTAAAGCGCGGGGGGGAGAGTCCGGTAAGTGGGGGTGGGCAGACGGGGAGAGGCAGGATATTGGGGAAGAAGAGAACAGCACGGGGAAGGGGACGTCGTTTTTGGGGTGGAGTTAAGGGAGTTGGAGAGTGGTACAAGAGGGGGGGTTGGAAACTGGAGGGAGGAGAGAGAGAGAGAAATGAGAGTGGAAAAGGGTTAGCGGGGGATGGGGGGTTGTGAGAGGAAGGACGGTCTTGGAAGGTCGAGTCGGTGGGGAGACGATATAAACTATATGCGGAAACGAGAGAGGAAGGGAAGTCAGTCAAAAGGGGGAAGGAGCAACCCGCCCCCCGAACAGAAGCGGGAACATGAAAAATAACTATTAGCTAGAGAGGAGGGAAGAAGACGGCGCCACTCGACGATAATTCGCACGGATAGGGCGCCATCGTTTCGGCTGAGCGAGGTAGAAACGGGACGACGTTCGGTAGGGACAAACCCAACTTTAAAAAAAAAATCTGTGTTTGGGATTGACGGTGGGAGAAGTTCACAAAAACACTATTCTCTTTTTCGACAACGCTTTTTCGTTATTCACGACACATGCACTGACCACTCCCAAAGCGCCCGATAAAGTTTTGTCTATTGAGAACGGAGAAAAGTTTCGTCCATGGTTTTAAATACCTTTTAGGTTCGCTCTCTCTACCAATTGATTTCTATATCCTACCCCTTCTGAGTTGATGAAAAAAAATTTTGATAAATCAGGAGTGATCTATCCAACATGATTTGAGTAAACGTTCACATCCACTCAAACCGGCCGTTTGCATAAAAAACCACAGGCACAACTAAAGCAGAGGAATTAGGCTATCAGGGGATTATTAACGCAAAAACCCCAATAAATCAACCGGATTGATTTAAAAAAACACTGATTTTGAAAAGGTATATTTATCTTCTAGATGAACTTCAACTAAAGCTTCAGTTAACGGTAACCAGGGCGAAAATGAGGGCATCTTTAGGATTTTTCTTAACAAATTTATTTTAAAGGCATAGAGCAATCATACGTATGAGTATTAATTCCCTAAGCCAAACGAGATTAACGAATTAATTGTTTCATCTGTGGTATAATTTTCACAATGAAACTTTACGAAATAATTAAAAAAATCCGAATGGTTTGTTTTGAAGGAAATTTAAAAAATATGAAAAATTATTACGATTAATGATAATGATAACGAGGATAACCACCTCACAATGGAAAACCATAACAAAAAATGACCAACCGAACAAATGAAGAATCATCGGCTTTACATGACAGGAGGTAATAATGTTTTATAGTACCAAACGAAATGAACATTTCTTATTCTCTGGATTAATAGAGTCGAGTTACATCGCAGCATTAATTGAGGAAGTATATTTTTGTAGGTAAATACAAATAAGATATTCCGAAATGGATAAAATTAGAAAATAAAAATAATTTCAGATTGAAGCACTTCCACTTTATTTCGATTCGAAATATCCCTAATTTGAGATAATTTCTTCAGAAACATCGTCTACTTAGCAGAAATTATTTTTGATACCAACTATCTTTCCCTTCCAGAAACTGTGAAAACGTCAAGTTTTTTCAACGGCATTCCTCCGATTTATAAGAGTTGAATCTGCGTATCTATCTCATCCACATCACATTTTTTTTTAAACATTGAAAGAGAAAATCAAAAATATCTGCTCCGAAATAGGCCAGCTTCTTCTATATCTGGGACACCATTTATTTCGCGAAACAAAAAAAACTGCTTCGTCCTCATGGACGCATCACCATCTACATTTCATGTTTCTGCCCCATCAAAAAGCGTCGACTCGAATTAGTGCCGGACGCTCGATCACTTAACTGAAAGCCCCCGTTGTGTGCTCATGTATGCATATGCGATACATCCTTCCCGTGTCGGAGAGGAGGGTAGGATGGCGGGCTATTAGGGGGCCGGGCCGTTATAAGGGACGACGTGTCGGTGGGCAATTAACCTCCGTTCCGGTGCCGACCGAAAACATACCGCCCAGTGGCACACACAACGCCGACGGAGGGCTATCCCGTGCGAGCGTGGAAAGGAGGCGGCGTCTGCTTTTGGGGATCGGACGGACGGCGAGGGCAGAGGGAGGGATGAAGGGAAAAGAAGGAATCTCAGTCCCCGGTAACCGCCCTTCCCGGCTCCGCTTCTTTTGAACGTGGCGCCACCACCCCCGCGCTTCGCGCTCCCCGCCGCGCGGCGGCGCCACCGGTCGCCTTCGGCTTATCCACATTCGAAGGGCGCCAATGGGCCGAAATCTCAGTAGGTGAGTGTGCGGGCGATTGTATCGTCGTCGTCGCGGATAGCGGGGTCGCGGCGGCGCACGGTCGAAGGAGGCGGGCGAGTCCGCGGAGGCGGCGCCAAGAGCGACTGCTAGGAGAGGACGGGAAGCGGACGCCTTCGCGTGGGAAGCAATACGCCCTTTGAGAGGGAGAAGGTGCGCCCGGAAGGAGGAGACCTGACCCACGGAAGAAAGAAAGGGAGCGCAGAAGAAGGAAGACTACTTCTCGAAATTGAAACAGAAGATCTCTCGTCGCGTCGTGAGTGTTCTCCTTCCCGCTATCCTACGCGTGTGAGATACGTGCACCGAATCGTAAATTCCCTCCCATTTACGATACCGTCGTTCTCTGGCAGCGTTCACCCGTTTTCTCTTTATTATTTTTTTATTTGTTTACGATTCCTGCCGCGAGGCGATATTTCGTTTTGCGAGGATAAGTCGGCTTGATTTTTTTTTGCTATCCGCGATTCCTTTAGGTAGCTCAGAACTTGAGCACGCTCTAAACCCCTTTTATTCGAGCCACCGCAGCGGTGGCCTGTTAACTGCGAGAGGCTATGCGAACAGCGGTTGTGAGAAAGGGTTCATAAAAGACCCACGAGGATATTTCTTTCCATGGGCGAGGATAAGCCGAATAGCGAGCGATCGAACGACCGTCGCGGAGTCGGAACGTTGTCCGTTAAGTTCATTGAAATGTAGTGTGGAAGAATGTAAGGGTCTCAATAATAGGCATAGAAGTTACAATGGTTTCAGAGTAAATAGCACATTTTTGCGAGTCCAAATGGTATTAACTTAAAAAAAAATTCGTCAAGAGTTTGTGTAACTGTTTCAGGCTTGAGTTCACGATCACTGTTCCAATCAAGTAATAATTTTGTAGATATCAAATAACATTGCTATTATCGCTCAACTTTCAACGGACGAGGCTTGTTTTACGAATCTAACTCCTTGCTGAAGTGCAATTTCATAATTTACACTCTTTCTCGTCTACAAACCGCCCCAAGGTTTTGATGTAAAAATATCAAAAGGTTATTACGATCACAACGCATTATTTTAAGTTAAGGTTCAATTATACCCTAAAACAACGTGGTAGACCTTTAGTCAAAATATCATCAGAAATCTAGGTCACTTAATAGAAATGATTGAACGGAAGTCAGAAATTTTTATTTCGGGCCAAAATACTATTTCAAGCAATCCGCGATGCGTTAGGTTTGGCATCAAAATAAAACTCCAATCACTTAGAAGACGAATAGAGACGCCGAACTTGTGGTGGAAATACCTAAATAACGCTATTCTCTAGCTTCCTGAAAATCAAACGAGTGATTAAATCTTTGCAAAACTATGAACGGTAAGCATTCCACAAGTGTTTGAAGACTGAAATTCTGCTGGAAGGAAGACTTTAAGCAACAAGGCAGCGGCGCAATTCACGTTCTCTAACGTACTATCAAGAGAATCCCTCTAATGCACCTGCGGTAGGTAGCTCTGTAGTAAAGGGTTCACTATAAAGTGCCTTCCCATGCCTGGATGGCGCAGTAAAATTTGGAGTCGTATGCGGGGCACGGAACTCGCGCACTTTTACTTGATAGACCGCGCGGCAGAACGCGATTGCGGTGCCTCGCGTTAGTTCAATTGGCTTCCACTCCTGAGGCCCCACGACCATTCGATCATTTTCAACCTGCAAATCCGAATTGAGTCGTTATATCTATTTTAAAAGGAAATCAATCGAGTCACGCTCCAAAAAAAATTTAAAAAATGCGAAAGCGTTAAGATAAGAGCGGAAACAATTTCCTGGAATGATTCCGTATCTGTGCCGCGGAGCATTTTGCGAAGCCGAGGGCAGCGTCGTATTTGATTTCGGAGAACGTGATTTATAATGCAGATGATGATGCAGATAATTTTATGGTGAAGCCACTCAGCGCAGAGTGCATGAATAGAAATTTCACTCTTTAACTTCCAAGTAAAGACATCACTTCACATGGGAATATTTTAGCACGCCTATGCTTAAGCTATGAAAGAACACTCAATACAGTGAAAAAAATAGTCGGGTCCGTGCTGACATTAAATTATTCGACATAAGGATATTACCTCTGTAGTATTATTGATTTTCTGTCTTTAAATACAATAGACGATAAAAATTAGCAAGCACGTGGAAAAAAATTTGCATTATTTTCCCAAAAAGCTATTTTAGATTATTTTCCGAGAGTTAAAAAGAACAGACTTGAGAAGGAAAATAAGAAATTTGGTCGAAGCGCATTCCATATATTACCACATTTATGATTTATTTTAGTCCTAGAAAAAACTAGTCCATCATACACGCAAAAGAACATAAAAGGGTGGTTCGTTTGCCTTTTTTCTCGATGTCTCAAGAAATGTTACGAATAGTTTCCGAGTGTGACATCCGTTTTTATCGTGGAACAGTTAAATGCAAGATTAGAAGAAGTCGGGAGATGGGAATTTTCTCTTTCCATCAAAAAGTCATCCGCGCAAAATACCGAGCGGAAATAGCCAAGGGAAATTCGGCACGAGGAGAGGACAGCGAAGAGAATATCCTTACCTTAAATTTGACTCACCCACTACATCCCGAGGCGCGGAAGTGAAATTCATGAATCCAAGGGCAAAATGTTAATGAGTCTCATTAAGAGCAGAGAGGATGACGGGCGGAAAATGATTATCGTCAAACCCCGAACACACAAAAAAAGTGCAAATTAACGCGGAGCAGAAAACAAGAGATGAAAGCCGCCTAGATCAATTTCAAATCGATACGCGAAACTTTGAAAAACGTAGCTGTTCGACTGGGAAAAGTTCGAAATTGATTTGGATTGGAAAAAGAAAAGATAGTAGCAAATATTGGATTAAAATGGTCGTCAGTTTGAGAAAACGTTGCGTAACATGAAACAGAAAATGACATTACGAAGAAAAATATGCGTTAAGACGTACCACATGTTCTATCCGCAATTTAAATCTTGAAACTATTGATGGAACGAATTCATTCCCGTGATTGTGACGAAGGTGAATAGTATTTACAAAGGTATATGACAATTAGTTTGATCCTCAATTAATTACTCTTGAAAATTTATTTCACTCAATATTGTCTAAGGAACGACAATTTACTGGCTGTAGAGCAGTATAGATAGCTACGTTAAATAACAACTTATTAAGTGCAGATTTTTCAAATGTATAAGATAATACAAAAAATGAGTAACGAAATACGAGAGAAGAAAAATATACGAGAAATACTCGTATATTCCCATTCTAACGAAAATACGTAATTTTATGGGATGATTAAGAAATGGAACGAAAGGAATCCAATGGGATCTATCTTCATCTAAATGAGTAATCGTATATTATTTCTCAACTAAGTCGCTAGCTTTGGCAAAAATATCCAAATAGAATGTCAACAATAACATAAAAATAACTTCTCTACGACGAACTCGAATCCTTAACACTTCTAAGATGAAAAGTAAAAGAGAGAATTTTGTCTTTTATTACCGTGTTTTACAGGGACCAAGAAAGCGCAAAATGCCCTTGGATTTTTGTATCCACTGCTTTCAATGCATCAGCAGCGTCATCAAAACCTTAGCGTTACCTTTCTATGCCTTGTTGCGAAAACATTAAAATTCATGGCATGGAATTAAAATTATAATGAACATTTCATTAATCTATAAATTAGTAATCACGGTGAAACTAAATTTTTTATTTAAAATTTTAAAAATTCATCACAAAATATGGTACCTTAACTTGTGGAAATTAAGATGAAGAAGCGATTGAACAAAGTGTTTTAACAAAAAGCGACGGGAATAATATTAATTGCAATCACGTTGAAACCCCTCCGAAGATGCAACCCGGTAGCAGTGCTTCAAAATAAACTCTTAATCGGTTACTTGCGTTTAAAAATCAGTATTAACTCTTTATCAGTAAACTCTTAGATGGATGCATCAGCCTTCGCTTCACTACTTCCCCTCCGCACGGGACGTATAATTGAGAAGGAAGACAGGACATCCGTCCTTGCCATCTTTCTCCGCAATAAAAGAATCGAGAATGATTCATGGGAGTGGGTGCTGCCAAGAGGGCACTCTTGTTCAGCGTTTGAGACACTGAAAGCAAGATAAAGTTTACTTTTTACTGAGCGGTGGGGGGGGGGCGGAGGGGCGAGAACCGCCAGGAGTAGATTCTGCAAAGCGGGTCACATTCAACTTTCAACACGGAGTAAATGGAAATTCTAGAACGGTTCAATGAGTGTGAGTTATAACGTTCTTTCAATCGATTCCTTCACACATCAAAAGTGATTAATGAACACGGGGTAAAATGTGGAACAGGAGAGCACGGGACTCATAAAAACGAGTTGTAAAGCCGTCGCTCTGACCATATGACGACTATCGGCTGTAGAGGAGAACAATTTAGGTGCACTCAACGGAGATGCAAATGCTCCACGGCGTTTAATTACCGATTTCTAGAGAAGCACTCTGGTTTTTAAATTGGTGGATATACGACATAAAGCGTAAAAAACGTTTTATTTACTGCCATGCCTACACTTCAGACAGCTGACATATACCAGTTCTAACGGCTATGATTTAGCCTCATATTTCTTAACTTCGACCCTGACAACCTTGCATGGAGACTGACAACAAAGCCTAGTTATGGTTAAATTAGCAATATATTTGTCGTTTCTTTTGCTGAACTTGTACCGTTAATGCTTTAATGTAATCATGAGGATAAATTATTTCCAGAGTAGCTATCATTCGTGGAGAGAAGACGAGCTATCACTTCAACTCGAGAATAAATAAATAGTGACCGTTAAAAATATGATTGTTTTGACGATATAAAACATTAATAGGTAGAAATAAAACATTAATAAGTATTAAAATTGGGTAGAGAAGTCTAACAGAATGAAAGGACGTGTTCAGAGTGAAGGAGCATTGATAAGGATCGAACGAAAGGCTTTTATATTACATTTAGAGGCGTTGAATGGGAACGTTTACTTCACAAGAGATAAAAAACCAAATTAGTCGGAAGGAAGTGAAGGAAAAATAAACTTTACAACTGAAATATTAGAGGAAAAATACACAGTTTCGACTTTAATTCTACTTTTAAATTAGCAAAATTTTCGATTTTTTGTTAAATCTCACCGTAAGCCAAAGGATTCGTGAATACGTCTCGCGAAACATTCGCTAAAACTAGGCGACTTTTTTAGAATTCTCTATAATTCTCACATAATTACATGAATAACTGCTGTAACAACACTGAAGGGATGAAGCACGTAATTTACACTTAAAAATTTTTTTTCACTTGGGGCGAATGACTCCGCTGTATTTCAATTTGCGCATAGCATAGAATCGATGATCTAAGCAAATATTTCAACGGCTTTCGTCCCTACCACTGACTTTATAGTTTTAAAATAGAAAATAATCTCTTTGAATAATTTCAAACATTTAAAAAAATATCGTTTTTGTTTAGCATTTATGTATATTATTCGACGTCGAACAGCAAAAAGATGAACGACAAGCGCTTAAGTTTAAATGACAGTCGCAATTTGTTACGGCACGCAGTACCGAAATTTCATTTTTTATCGTTCATAGAAATGGCATCAGCACATTAAACATTAAATAGACTATTTTTGGAAATCGCGGATATTGTTTTCAAAGACGCTGCCAGATTCGACTTAACCATTATTTTGGTGTTATCTAGTACTAACTAATAACGCTACTTTCGAGTTCATGAAAATGCTCGCATTAGATAACTCGTTCGCATAAACCATTATTTTTCTCTTATCTCGCCTTGTATGAAAAAAAAATTATGAGAGCCCTCCAAACCTGGTCGCGCGAAGTGCCCCGCAGCATCTTTGAGATTTCCCTTTCTTATCGGCATTTCTTTTTCTTCCCGCGCTACGCAACGTGGAGAACAGCGTCAAAGGACTTTAGACGCGCCTGGAAATGAAATCATCCAGCGATGGCCTCCGTGTGACGAGGGCCTTGATCACCCCTGAGTGAAAAGAGTCCCTTCGTTTGGCCTCTTCGCTCATTAAAAAAAAAAGAGAGCATCATCCGCCAGAGCCATGTTGTGCCTCGACATGAAGTTCGCCAACAGGAAGGGCAAAAAGCGGTTCCCGTCTTTCGGGGGTCCCCCTCCGGTCCTCCCGATCCTCCCTCAGGACATCGCCGTCTCCAACTCTCGAACGTCCTCCATCTTGCACCAGAGGGACCGATCGAGAAGCGTGTGCGTCGACCGGTTGACGGCACTCCTGCAGCCGGAGCCGCTGCCGAGGGATATAAACCGGAGGAGGGCATCCGCTTCCACGTGAGATGACTATTCAATATACACACACACATATATATATATATATATATATATATATATATAATATATTTATATAACTCTTTCGCCTTTGCCTTTAGTAGTTCTTACGAAATACAGTTCCATATTCATCCATCTCATCACCAGATTATGGGTTTTGAAAAATAACGATGGCATTATGTATTTTTGCACTATGTATTACCACAATTGTAGCATAATGAAAAAGGGTTTCACGGATGGTTACATTAAGTATATTCGACATGAACATCTCTGATTACTCGATTTCACGTTTGGGTATATCTTGCCTTGGAAATTCTTCCCCCGGTTGCAATCCGTTTAAGCTGTTGGTAACTGGGCAAAAAATAAAACTATTTTGGTATGGAGCTCCGATGAGTGGAATTACTTCATTTCATGACCATCTGCACTGGAATTTGTTTTTCTTGGCGATATATTCCTTTCACCAGAACGCTTACTCTTAATACATAAATGTTCGTCTCATACAAGCAGTCTTCGTCATCGCGAAATAATATAGCCATCGCATGCCCTAATTCCGTGCTAGGAAATAAACCTCTGATCAACTCTTAAATTTTATGAAAGTTATTCCCCTTACAAATGCATTCATAGGCACAATGTGAAGAAGAATTTGAATGGGGGTACGTTTCTTTGTAGAGATTTACCTGTAGAAGTTATCTATAGTTATTAAGCAAAAATACTGAGGTCTCGGCTATGCGAACCTGTAGAAAAACTCGGTGCAACTCTTGCGGTATCTACAATGAGTTACACACATGGACTGAAGTTTTCGAGGTTTTGAATTATGCTTAGAGCATGTTTCATTGCGTCTCTTTTGCTTTTAACATTTATTGAGGTCAAAGTTACCCTATCTCGGAAAATATTTCCCTTCCTATAGAAGCACAAAATTAATGGAAGAGATGCTACACAGGGCATCGAAAAACATCGATCGCTGATGAAATTCCCTATGGGGATGCCTCAAAAACTTGGCCTGGGCAAAGAGCGAATTTATTTTCCTAATACACGAACGCGTTTAAATTGGCTAGTGACTCTTACTACTTAGAACATTACATTCAAATGCTCCGCGAAAAGGTTAATTCAATGAAGGAAACTGAACTTCAATAAACTATTGATTTTATTCAAAATCTTTTAATGAAATGTAAAGGGAAACTCATTTTATTGGAATCATATTTCTCTCTTGGCCACACGAAGAGCCTGTTAATTGATATAAAATGCTGGCTGGGGCTTATCAAAAAAAGGAACGCGTCACATTTACCATGATGCTTAAATATTTAAGCAATATATACGTCCATTACAGCCTGCTTTTGCCCAAGTGGAGCGACGGCTATCCACCATGCATCGCTCTGGAAGGCACTATAATTACATTGCGGGGGCAGGTACTTCACTTAACATAAAACTGGGCCGTAGTAAGAATACTTAATTCGGTTTATTTCCACGGCTGCTCTCCGACACAGGTTTTAATGATGGAAAATTCGTGGGAAGGATTAGTTTGCAAATCACCTATCGTTGGCATGAATAGCGCCCACGCATGGAATTGCTTGTTGAGAGCTCGGAGCTTGTTGAAAGGCTCCGAACAAAGTGTTGGAAATAGACTATTTCTTTCATTATTCAGTAAATTATTTTCTAGCGAGCGTCAAAACGTGCTTAGAAAATACACGAAACTAAAAATAATTTTATCCTATTTTTAACGAAAATTGAAGTAGCGAGGGAGTCTAAAATTATGATAGAACTAGTATGAAGTACGCCCACGACGAAACGAGTCCATAAAAAGAAGTGTGTAGAATGAAAGAGTATTAGCTTACCTATTTCGGAATGACTATATGACTTCCACTCATAAAATATTCTCGAATAAATGAATATTAAGGAAGCAAAAGTTTAATGGCCAGCATTAACATTTTCCAAGATAGTCTGTACTAAACAACGCATGCGAATTCACAAACAGCGAATAATTTCCTACGTTAACGTTCAGATTATGTATTCGAAGGGACGTAAAAGCATGGATTGCCTAGAAATAAGTAGACGTTGTGAAGATGAGGTCTATGGAATAGCTGTGAAAAAAAACCGGAGACGCGACAGAGACTTCACGAGTGTTTTTTAATGCGTCGCGGACGGATCTTGGCACGAAAACTGGAGCGGTCATGCGGTGGGCACCGATAGCCTATGAACCAAGAGGTGAATGGAACCCTGAATCACATCTTGCAAATATAGGTGAAAGGCAACCGTCACCAGAGAAAATATAGAGCCTAGGCCCAGAAAATTATTTCTATGAATCTTGCCGAGATTTATAGAGCAAATTTAAGGGTATGTACATCTTACACTAAATATTTTGTATAGTTTCCAAATCCACGACAATTAGTATGCCCTGGAAATCTTGAATAATTTGTTTCCCAATGCATTGATAATACAACGTGTACTTCTCAAAAGCAGTAAGAACACATTCTGGTAAGTATCCCCTATACTCAAATAGCTTCTTTAAAAGAAAATAATACCTTTACCTATTAACAATTAACTTTCAATACATTTATTAAAATTTTTCTAAGCCGATTAAAAGCTTCACGAATCGAGTAATGATTATTTTATACCCTCGAATGAGAAGTTTTCACCAGAACCTTTAGCCGCTTAGGTCGATTTTGGTTAAGTTCTATTCAAACGAGAAGACTCGCAACTGTTTCAAGCAGTCATAACAAAATCACTCAAAATTTAAACAATGAAGCGGGAAATATCCAAGAAATTTCGCCGTCGCGGAAATGGCACCTTGAAACCAAAGTTGTGGCGATAGATGGAGATCCTCACCTGCCCCTGGTAAGGAAATGAATCGGGATCATATGAAACAGCCTATGACCTCAAAATTTATAAATGATACACAATCAGATTATTTTACTTGGAGAGTAGTACCTCGAACCTAGTGAGGAAGTTCACAAAAACCGCAAGATCTTGCATATTCGAGAAGACATGTCGATAACCGTAATGAAAAATGACTTCTCGGATTTATCACGTTCAAGACCAGGAAGATGTTCAATACGTACTCAAAATCGTAAAAAAATACAACGCTTCATATCTTAATCAGGATAAGCCTTTTAAGTGTCCAAAACATTGGAAAAGAGCTCAAAATGTCTCTCGGTAATAAAAATTATCCGAGTAATAAGGCACACGTGGATTGCCCAAACTCAATTTCGGAGTGCTCACTTGAACACGAAGGCGATTGATGGCGCGATGGACATCCAGACAAAGTTCTACAACAGAAAGTCTCGGCGGCCAAGATTAATTAAGAAAAATGAACACGGGGTCATTCACAGTAGATATTGCAAGGCACACACAGCCGGGACTTTTCATACATAATTCCTTCCGTCGGAGAAAAAAGATTTATTTGGTGCTTTTTAAACCTGCGATAAGATTCCACGTAATAAGCTGGGGATTCAATATTTGTCAAAGCCAAAAGATGAATGTGTGGTAGACTGGATACAAAAGTTAAAAGCATAAATGAGTTTAATTAAAGGGGACGTTTCAAACGATGTGTGCTTGAAGGCGGTTTTAATCTTTGGGAGGAACGTGGGAAACATATGATTCGCTTTATTTACAGGTATAATAACTCCTGTTGTTTCCAGTCGGCTGAAATACAGCAAGAACATCGACGGTGAAAGATTTACATATCTGATGTGAAATGCCTTGCTATGAAAAGAATGTTACTCAACGGCGGACGAATAGATTCAGTTCATACTACGGCAGAGTTAGGTTAAGTAACCATACTTAGTCCAGCATACAAGTCAAGATATATAATTTTTTTAGTGAAATGGACGCCAATCTGGTTAATTTAAACATTGTATTAATTTTAAAAGGCTCTTCAATTGAGAGAGATAATACACTTTTGTCGCAAATTTATTGTACAGTATTTTAATTTCACGTTATGTTGTGAACTAAATGTGTAATGTTTATGTTTAACAAGCTTCACTGATATGACTCATACGGTCGTTGTAGGCTGAAACACGTTCAGCTCGCCTACGTCTGCCTCTAGAGATTAAAAACGCTTTAAAACTAAGGTATTTCTCCGCATTGGGAAATATTAAAAAGTCACGCGGGGCTAGGTCTGAACTACATAAATGACACCGTAGACATTTTACATTGATTTTTGCGAGATATTCAACATCAACATTTGCGATATGAGGCCGTGGATTTTGGTGGTGAAGCATCCAGGACGTTGCTTTGAAAAGTACATTTTGCTGGTGATATGGTCATGGAGAATTTTCAGTGCATTTTATAGTATGCTCAATAAACAAATATGAAAGGTGGTACGATGTGCTGAAATAACATTTGCTGAATATCTAGAAACGATTTTATCATAACTTTCCCAGTATGAAAACACTTCCTTTCATTTCCTTGTTTATGATTAAGCCAGAGGTTTCCACGCCGAGCTGTTTGCTCTTAGTATCAAATTGATGCAGCCAAGTATCACCTGCAGCGATAAACTTCGAAAAAACTCATTTCCCTGTTAAAGAACTTCGTCTGCGATAAAAAAAACTGCACGCGAAAGTCTGTTTATCGGGTAGGAGCAGTCTCGCAACCCACCGTGTACAGTCACGTCTCGTATACACATTTTCTCTTACCAGCAGATGGGTGGTATCTTATCAAAGTTGTTAGATTTTTAAAAGTACTATTAAGGATATTCGATGAACACTCACAATGGTAACAACGGTGTTAATCATTACCTCCGTAAGTGAAAACTGGAGCCTCGGGTCCATCTTCCCTTGACATTGATTGTTTTCAGTCTTTAAAAATCCGAAACCATTTTCTAACGGAGCAATGGAGAATAATACGTTATAGGGTACAATGCTACAGGCAGTATAGAGAGGAGCCATATATCTGCAGCATTATATACACCTCGGTGAACGATCTGTTCATGCGAAAACAAAATTTTAGTGCAGCATTACGTATTCCATCGTTTGTTGCTATAGACGAACTGAGCATGTTTCAACTTGCACCGCCTGCCGCTGACGTAATACTGGAGTCAAATAAATGAAACTTGTGCCACAAATACAGTACACATTTAATGAATAATAAAGCGTAAAATTAAATTTTGGCACAATAAGTTATTTTAATAAAAATATATGACGACTCTTAATAGCACATATCTCATGTGTTCACCTCTCAAATTCTCCTTACTTCTGTAGAAAATGTGCATTGAAGAAATAAATCTTGGTGATACAGTTGATCACAATAAACCTGTATATGAGTGAGTCAGTGCTGTAATAAATTTCAAATCAAATTATTATTTCCACACAGTTTCGAATTACCTAAACACGTACGTACGACAGAGTTCCTGAAATTTCTCTAAGGGTTATTGACTTATTTTCATTTTCGGTGCTCTCAAGTCATAACACCCAACGCGACACATCTTCGAAGTGGTTTTTCACAGTGAGTGATTTGCGGGTTTGCTCATCTGAAGAAAAAGAAATATGATACCACAGGTTAGATAGCTAAATTACTATCAGTAGTTCAACGGACAAAGGGTATTCGTAGGACGCAGGGACTAGCACTGCCACCCTTCTAAGCCTGGCCTAACACGACAACAAACACCCTAACACTCTGCATTGCATTAAAATAGTTTTTAAGTCATGACAATTAGTACCTCCCGTCGTGTCGTCCAAAACACCTATCTTTTCCTTCCTCCACCATGTTTACTCCAAATTCTACTTTCATCGTTTCAGCATACCATCGCCTCTCTATGTCTTCTACTTCCTCCTAATCTGCCTTCGAAATTCTTCATCAGCTTCTTCTCTTTCCTTACCACGCCTAGCACTCGGGCTGTTTTCTTATACGCTCATTTTATTTTATCCCATTGATACATTTGAGCATCGAAATTAAATTTGGGCAAATCATAAAAAAATCGATTTCCGACAATTGAAGTTATGATCTTCGGAGAGAGCGTAAACACGTCGGTCTCAGGTTGGTGGAAGACCTATGACAGTGGCTGCAAGAGGTCAGAAATGCATTGTAATTGTGAAAAGTTGAAGAGTTGAACTTCAAGTTCACGCAGTGACATTTATCAGGGTTCAGGGCGTGGGAGGGAAAGTTCAGAGACGCGGAAAGATATCGATTAGAAAGTACGATCGGGAAAATTTTGTGCGTTCCCAATGTTGTAATTTCCACGTAAGCCACTTCCAAAGAAATGTTTTTACAACTCCACTGTCGTTTTTACAACTTTTAACTTAATGAATTTAGAAGCTGATAAACGACATTAATGTGTTTGACTGGCGTTTGAGGTAACTGAGAAAAGAATGAATCCGAGTATGTTTTACGTTTTATATTGAGCGAGAGGAAGTTTTCAATAACTCTCCAAAAGCCTTAATTAAGAGTAATTGGGAAATAAAAACGGAATACGAATACATACACGAGCTATGGGAAAACAATCGCACAATGACGACATCATGGACCTGCACTGCGCCGATATTAATTCAATCTGGTGAAATGAATACTGATTTTTTTAGCATTCTCTAGAAATACAGCAAAATTTTCAGAGATTACCAACCCCTCTTTAAACAAGGGGCCAAGACTGAGTGAAATGCCCGATACGTCTGACACGAGAGGAGGGTGATGCGAACTCACTAACTCACCCAGATCAACAGAATCCTCGCAGGAATTTACGCCAGAGAACGTGAGAATTTCCACGTAGGTTGATAGACCATTGGTTTACTGTCTGACGTCGGCGAAACCACCCCTCGGCGGGAATCTAGCAGGATTCGGTGTATTGGAGAAACCCGTTGGATTTATGGAGCATTAACATGAAAGGTACGATCAAGCGGGAAATCGCTTGGAGTGCCGAAGCCCCGTGACGAGGAACGGGGCTCGATACATCTGTGGCCGACATTTCGTGAAATCTCCTGCGCCCCCTCCCTCTCTCCCGTTTTCACGAGCAAAAAAAAATCAAGAGCTATACGTTTTCTCCGCGGAGAATAGAAGCTTTGGAACCTCTTCTAATTACTGCGCACTGCTCTGACACCTGGGTTTAGAGTTCTTTCCGTTCTCTCTCTCTCTCTCTCTCACTACTAACTTTCTTCTTATCCCTCAACTCTCGCCCAACACATCCCCTAGGGCAATTGCAACCTCTCAAAGTTTGTGCCCCGGAACACCGTTCCGAGAGGACGTGTCATTGTTTTCCACGAGGAACAAAGATAATGTTATGCTACTATGAGTATTTAATTCAGAATTGCTACAGTTCCACATTTACAGATTTCGCCAACTTTTCCTTGTTTTCCAGTAAAATAATTGAATTAAAAAAAGATAATTACGATGAGGACAATAAGATGGAGTGGAGCTAGATTCCATTGAATTGAAACATGACCATCAATATTAACACTACAACGGAGTCACTGTAGAAGTCATAATTATATGTATTAGTTTGTCACTATATATATATATATATATATATTATATGTAGTCCAACGTTTAGGGTAGGTTTTGGATGGACGCGAAACGTACACTCCTACATTGTTCATCCTCGCCTAGTAAGATAAAACCAGACACCCCAAACTGCAATAAAATCTGCAATTATTCTATCTCCCTTAATTCCATCTAACATGCCTATCATTTTCCTTCTGCTGCCTCATTTGCCTAACGTTCTACCCTCGATCACACAATCTTCAACATCCCATCGCCAGTCAAAATGCTCTGCATCCACTTTCGTGTCTTCATTGCACCTCAGCCAACAATTCCCTCTCACCATGCAAAGTACTTCTTCGTTTGCTTTCCTTTCTATTTCACATTTTCCATCGTCCTCCACATCCACATTTCAAAAGCCTCCAATCTACGCCAATCACATTGCTTCAATGACCACGTATTCGCGCCGTTCAAAAACTCGATCAAAGTCTTCATCAACCTTTCCTTAACATCCTTACTTAATCAGTTCATGTCATCAATTCTCTCGTCCTCGTGAAAAATTTGCTGCCTAACACAATTCTTCTTCTTATCTTTCCACCTCGTTGAACACCTAGGTCCAAAATATTTTCAAGGTACGTACGTCATCTGTTCCAGTTCATCTGCCCTAGTTCATGACTTCAAATTTAAACGCTGAAATTAACGCCTAAATCTTTCTCGAAAACTTCAAAACCTTGTTTGCATGACCTCACATTCCATACCTATCGCACTGATTTTCCAATCCATTAAGCAATGATTACAACCCCTTAGCTAACTGGCGAGCCAAGGTTTAGCCATCCGCCCACTCCAGCCCACTCTCATTTCTATCTCAACTCCTTCGCAAACTTCTTTAAACATCACCTCCACATGTACGTGGAAAAGCACGGGTGGTAAATGGACACCCGTCTCATCCCTCTTCTTAGCACTGCCCATAACGTTTTCCCATCCGTCAGTCGCATCTGAGCAGTCTGAGATATGTACATGTCTCCCATCCCTCCGATGTACTCCTGTTGTCTGCATTATGTACATTCATTAATTCTACCCAATTAACTTTCACACGCAAAGTCGAAATCTTTGAAATAAATCAATATATTCTAATTACACACATCGTTTTTCTACATTTATCACCTCGTCACTATATTGGTTATAAAAATACCTATTATTCACGTATTCTTTTATCATGCTGCTCGAAAGCTTATCATTTACAATCCATACCAAAAAAAGGAAAGAAATATTTGTACTTTTCCACAGATTTAAATAAATCTGTGGAAAAGTACAAATATTTCTTTCCTTTTTTTGGTATGGATATTAAATACTTCCACGAAGTGAAGCCTGAAACAGTAGAATATATCATTTACAAGTAATTGTCGGATTTCCAAAATGTTTTATTTCCTTGACTTTTAAAATTCTTCAGTATTTCACATTACTGAAGGATATCTAAAGTCGTGTGTGCATTGTAAATGTATAAGATGAATAATATTATAACAGAAAGACAATAAGGATGGCCTCATGAACTAATAACTCACTGGTTAACTTTGGAGAGGATCATGGGCTGGAATTCCATATAACACATGGATGTCGATTTTTCATGATACGGGTTTTTTCGATAGACTAAACGGCCCGACATAATCCCATCAGCCATACGAACACATTAAATCCAATTACTACAACCACTCCTACGGAAATTTTGCAGTGGACGCTAAAATGCGCAGAAAATACCCGCATTATTAATTGATGAAAAGAGTTGAAAGAGAGGAATTGATTTTTTCCCCAAAGACTTACTATTTGAAGAATCTTTCTGTTTGATGTGTAGTTCACATGATCCATCCGTCTTGATTTCACCCTCACAACCATTCACTTCCCACACTTCCGTTTTTCATGATTATCCCCACCCGCGAATTCCACCTCGTCCACCCGAGGATGTCGGTGAAGAAGACACGCGATTATCTAGAAAAAGAATTGAAAAATTGTATATAAATTAAACAGCATAACTCATACAAACATTTAGCTTCCTACCAAGGTTTCCAATTAACCAACAGCCACGTTCAGGGCGTTTAGGAGCTAAATATTTTCAGTGCAATAAAACATTCGTTTAAGAGAGTCTTCGAAATTTATTTCAACCGTTTCAATAAGCGAGATGGACTTTACCAAGTAGACAAAAACTATATCTACACAAACACGTACGAGCTAAATAATACTACCCCGGAATCCTCCACGATAGTATGTTGCAGAAGTCGTTAAGTCACCAGCCAATAGGATAACTAGTGATTTTATCATGACGGAATATTAGGTAACATTTGTCTTTAAATAAGTTCGAATAATTGTTCGTGTACGAACTTAATGATGGGTTGAAATAAAATTAAGGAGTCTTTGGCTCAACTTATCATTAAAAAAAAACTCAATGAAAGTTGTGTTTCCACCAGTGGGGGCTACAAATTCGAGACCGAAAGACGACATGTAGATTTACCGAGCACTTTGCAAATCGAGTTTTTTGGTGACCAAGGTGCTCCCGGTACCAAACCTCATGTCTGGGACACTCAGCTTGTCCGTAGGATTGAAAACGTGGAAGTGATTCGTGAGAAGGAAGATAATGAGATAGGAAATGGCGAAGAGACGATTTCCTTGCTTCGTGTGCAAATACTCATCTTTTACCTGACCCGAAGAACTTTTTTTTCCCTTCAAAAGCGTCGGAAACAGTTTATTTACATTGCTGGACCGATTGCGAGAATCGATAGCAGAAACCCCTCAGCGGCGTTCTTCTGTCGATTTCTGAGCACGTCAATCTTCCGACCGAGGATATATTTCGTGCGCCCTCCTCATCACCGCCGTCCACTTTAGGAGATCCCAATACAAGCGATAGGATGGATACGGGACACTCGAAAATAAATCGCGGAGAGGATGGTGATATCACAGAGTTGGACTCCTACAGAATCCTCCAGCCATCTGCCCACCCACCTCCTTCCACCATAATCCCCTTCAAAAATAAAAGACGAACAAAAGTCCTAAAAACCCTCGAAGAAAATCAAAAGGAAGACGAGGACACCTACCTGTCAATCCATTTTCTTGACACAGGGCCCGAGCATCAAATATAGAGAAAGGGTGGGAGCAACTCCGGCATAGTGTTTTTTTTTGTAAGATGAAGATCAACCTCGGGTGAATTGGGGAACCCGACTAATGAACGTGCTACATTTTTAAAGATCGGTCTCCTTAAAAATGCATCAAATTCGACGGAACAAACTCGTTCCACAGGGTTTACCTTCCCCTTAATATCCCTCACCCACCTCTCGCGAGAGAAATATCGGCATGGGGGAAGAAGGGAGCAGGATCAGAGTGGTTTTGTGATAGATTACAGCCTCCGTGGAAAACTTAAGAACCGAAGTTCGGTTCATCGTGGAGACAAAAACTTCACTTTTCCTCCAGCAC
This sequence comes from Hetaerina titia, assembly GCA_037158775.1. NCBI lineage: Eukaryota > Metazoa > Arthropoda > Insecta > Odonata > Calopterygidae > Hetaerina > Hetaerina titia. The sequence goes on along the minus strand of CM073768.1, from coordinate 57,605,017 downwards.
TAATTCTCAGCAGGAAGTCGCGCGGAACATTGAACGGGTGAGGAATAAGCTCGCGAAGGGCTTAAAACTCCGTGACACATTCATGCACGGGGGAAATGGATTTCCCGACGCCAGAGCTTGAGTTTCTCCCATTCCTCTATCATGAGAGATCTAATACTTGCTCACACCGATGGTCATTACTATAGCATGTAAACTTTTGTCAGCAGGATTGCTACAATTCGGCTCTCAAACTTGCTGTCGCTCAATGCTATTCCAGCAAAAGTATGCGGAAATTTTCAATGTTTCCGTTAATAAGACTAGTATTTACCTTGATTAAGAGAAATGCCAATAAAGGTTACGGAAGATACAAAGAATAGGAAAAGAAAGACTTTCAAAATGCTGCTAAACAGAAGAGGTACAACTATTCGCAGCATTAGGCATTGGACTATTACTCACCCAATTATAATTCACCTAAAGGCAAGGCAACATTCAAGCCCCGGGCGATAATAGTACTCATCACTTTTGGGATAGCCAGCGAGTAAGTAACCCAACTAAACTATTATCTTCGTGCGTCTATTCATTCCTTCGTATCCATATTAACAACCAACAGATATTACACACACAGAAACATAAAAGAAGGACACTTACAGTAGATATTTACGTTTCGACGGCACGGCCGTCGTCATCAGATTCTGATGACGACGGCCGTGCCGTCGAAACGTAAATATCTACTTTAAGTGTCCTTCTTTTATGTTTCTGTGTGTGTAATATTTATTATCTCAGTGTTTCTGTGTTTATATATATATATATATATATATATATATATATACCAAGCATTAGTTGCTCAGTCAGCCAAGGGGCTGCAAGCATTGTTGAGTGAATTGGAGGTTCAGTGCGATAAATATGGGATGAGAATCAATATTAATAAAACAAAGGTTATGCGATTTTCCAGAAAGAAAAAGGCTAAGCTAAATATTAAAATAGGCGGGGAAAGAATAGAGCAGGTAGAGCAGTTTACATATCTCGGAAGTGTTTTGGACCAATACGGTCAAAGTGGTAGGGACGTAAGGAGAAGAATTGCGCTAGGCAAGGAGGCTTTCTCAAGGAGGAGGGAGTTGATGACGGGGACGTTGAGTGGGGATGTTAAGACAAGACTCGTAAAAACTCTGATAAGGAGCGTAGCTATGTACGGCGCGGAAACGTGGTCACTGAAGCAGGAGGATAGACGTAGATTGGAGGCTTTTGAAATGTGGGTGTGGAGAAGAATGGAGAAGGTGAAATGGACCGAAAGGAAAACAAATGAGGAAGTACTAGAAATGGTGGGGGAGGAGAGGGGTTTGTTGAGAGAAATCCTATGGAGGCAGGAAAAATGGATGAAAGGCGTATTGAGCGGTAGTGGAATGTTGAAGAGGGTAATAGAGGGGAGAATGTTGGGCAAGCGTGGTAAGGGTAGGAACAGGATAGGGATGTTGGACGGGATGAAGGGAGGAAAGAAGTACACCGAGATGAAGAGGGACCTGATATAGATTAGTTTGCTAGGTGGGGAGTCACAAAATGTTTATTTGATAGTTGTGTCCATCCAAAAACCTACCTTGACCGGTAGATTACCTAATAATATATATATATATATATATATATATATACGCATTTTTTTGTTCTCACACTCATCTCGCATTTCATTCGAGTAAAGCATCGTCATTGGTTGAGAAAAACCTTGAATTTCACCTATTTATTAAATTTTGGAGGAACGCAAGGAATGAAATGCAATCTTATTCCAAGAACATCGAGTTGTGAATAGGTATGCGATTGCATCCTGTCAAAAAGAGAGTTGCAGTAGAGAGATCTCTCGACTGCAACCACATGAAAAAGGCTGAACAATTGGCTGCCCGATTGGAAATGGACGTCTGTAAAAAGAATCGCCACGAAGAGAGACCTAATTCACTTTACAATGGCATCGAAATTTTGAAAGATATCGAATGAATCGGAAACAGAAATTTCATTTCAAGTGAGTATAAATTTAAAGGAGGACGTGTTCGAAATTCAAACGCACCTGGAAGACAAACCAACCTCCACAGTGAGAACTTGGGAGGGCATCACATGTAAAATTAGAGAAAACACGAAATAACTAATAGTTTATTCTTCGGATAGCGGCGCAAAAATATGAAACATACCAAAAATGGCTACGTTCTAGAAATTTTCTTCCAACTACGAACTTTCGATAAATATTAAAAAAAAGATATTTAACCGAAAAAAGTAACGAGGAAGAGTGTCCATAAATAGAGGGGTTTGGCTGTTCTATCGCAGAATCGTGATGCTCGTGAAATATAAATTTTGTCAACGCCGTGGCCCTTGCCAATATCTCAATATGATCACTGAAAGGAGTGAGTGGGATGAGGTTCAGTGGAGAGAAAGGCGAGAAGGGGGCAAGAATTGGGGAGCGGGGGAACGGGTGGTGGAATGTGGACGAGTGGAGAAAGGTGAAGACAGGCGAGAGGGAAAGGCCTGAGAGAGAAAGATACGCCAAGGGGGGAGAGCTTTGGAGAGAAGAGGCCTCATGAAGGGATACAGCCACGTCTTCCGAAATATATCGCCTTGATTTGAAACCTTGGAAGATATCGCTATGGAAGAATTGAAACCGTCTAAAGTATTCACAATCGACCACTTAGCTGGCACATTTTAAGGTAGGTTATAAGGCAACATCGTCTAATTATTAGAAAACATTGCCACTTTTCCCTGATAAGTCTTTCTGAATGGTGAGGTTTAAGGGAACGAAAGGTAAGACAATTTAGATGCATTTACGGACCTCGCCGATTAGGTTTGTTTATGAAAGCTGCTGTTTTTACCTTAAATTTACCTTTTTAAAATTTTCTTAAATTTTTAAAATTTACCTTTGCTTCATTTTGGAAGATTTCTAATGAAATTAATCTTTTCCAATGAAGGTGTCTATTAGAATTATTGTTGGCACACCAGGTTATCCAGATCAGATTCCAATTTATCCAGAACTGTATCGCCTTCTGCTTCCGCTCAATCTTATAATTTGTCAAGGGACAAGTTACCACATGGACAAATGGAGAGCTGCAATAAACTGATCTTGGGACTGAGATACTGATGATAATGAAGTGACTATGAGGATCGTTAAGGACGTACGCGAAATCATGTTCAGAATATACTAGTTCCTCGATTTTACATAATTTAATTGTGACTACACCATATCATCTGAAAAACAATGGCCAAGACAATGCTGTATCACGAGACGGAGAGAGTTCAAGGAATGAAAACACGAAAGATTAAATGCTTTTGCTTAATACATGAAGCTCACAGTTCCACACTTTCCGAAGCGCATCTAGGAATAACTAAAAACATATGTAAAAGCAAGGAAAATTGCCAGTAAGAATTTGCAAATAAAACGAGAACTTGTGATAGGTTCAATTCCAACGTATTTCGAAAATGAAATGGGAAAAAAAATTTAATTTGTTAGACAGAGAATCAAAACTTCGAAACCCAGGAACATTTTTCAAAGATAAGTGCTCGCATTCTGAATTAATGAGATTCGATTTATTTTTCACAACATTCTTTGAGTGATTATTTTACGATAACATCTTTATTTCAGTTTGGACGTAAACAGTAAAACACGCACTACTGAAATCAGTATCGGGTATCGCATGACTTTGTCGAGAAACGTCTATTCACAAGTAGTTTTTATAGCCCAAAAAAATTTTTCGTACCTATTTTGCAGTAACTTATATGCTCCCTGTTTTTTGATTCAAGCAACGGATTTCGTTCATAAGCAGGTAATTTTAATGGAAATAGTACGCTCGTTACAACAAAGGCTGTTTTCCTTCCCTTAGCCACCATGCAACTACCTAAGGTTGGGCCTATCGTACATCTTCTTCAGAGGAATATTTTACTCATTCAAAAGAGTTCGACGTCACTCGACAAACCTATCACATCCCTCAGAACTCCCCTTCCCATGCTAAATTTTCTGGTTGAGATGGAATAATCCATGACCTCCTCCATTCAAGGGGATTGAATGGATTAAGATGGTAAACCGAAAGTGTTCTCCAAACCCTTCCTCAGAAATTCTACCACGAAGGACTCCACTACATGGATGATGTCTAATTTGAATGGTTTTTGTGTGTGTACGAAGCAAACAGTAGATTTAGGAGAAAAGCCCACTTTCACTTTCCCCTCCACCCTCATACGGTGGAATTCTGGCAGGTCATTAGAAATTCCCGAAATTGCTACGGTAAATACAACGAATGTTACAAATCAAAACGGAAATGATGAATTTGAATGTTTGCTGATAAATGAATGAATGTTTTTATTACTAATAAATAACTTCAGATATAACACCATGGAAAACATCATTTTATCCCACGTTTCAAAAAAAATATTTCGATTTCAAAAATATTGCTTCATGCCATAATTTCAAAGGGAAACTGAGGAATATGCACTTAAAGTACAACGATTGCGAAAAAATAAACTTATCCCAAATAGCACTACTGGAGAAAAGACCTTTTTGAAGAGAACAGGATCCTTACTGGTAGCATCATATGGATAACCTCTTGATCTATACCTAAATTATATGTTGTAATATTAAGTCACTCATGCTTCTAAAACTTCATTAACGCCATGCACTCAATCTTTTGACTTCCTTTAAGAGCATCGAATCTTCAACAACACATCTCCTTCCACAGACACCTATAAAACTTACTCTTCTCGTCATACAAACGCGGATAACTTGAATTTCCCTGAGGCATAAACTCTATGTGGAAATCCACAAAGAGTTTCTGTCTCAGGGACATACAGTGAACGGTAAGTTTTACGTGGAAGTCCTCTAAAAGCTGCAATAAAGACTGTAACGCGTTAGAAAGGAGATCGTAGCCAACAGGAGGTTGCACCACGACAACGTACCTTCCCGCACCGCTTTCCTCGTGACCGAGTACCGGGGAATGTACAAGGTTGCAACGTTGCTCCAGCCTCCCTAAGACCCCGATGATGTACCATCGGACTTCTTTTTGTTCCCAAGATTAAAATAAAAGCTGGAAAGGCAACCATTTTGGAACGCTGGATAATCAAGAGAGGCCGTGACGAGGTGCCTAAACGATATTCCCATCGACATCTTCCAGGAAGCGTACCGCGACCGGCAGAGGCTGTGGAATCTGTGTATCGATGCAAGAGGGTGCATTTTGGAGAATTTTAGTAATTTGTAATTTGATCTGCAATAATTCTTTTCCCGGATTTATTCTACTTATTTTTTTGGAGAGACCATGTATTATCGACGAGTTAAATGGATAAGTAAAATTAATTTTTCATCTTATTTTAAAATGGAAAAATGATTTTATAATGAAAAATTATCTTAGCCGGGACCCTAATAATAATTTATAGTTTTTCAAATTTCAAGAAACTGCGGGAGATGCCGCAACAGTAACTTTTAACGGAGTCATCCGCTACCGTGCATTTCATTGGAACAATTTCAGAGTGTAAAAATCAAAAATCCCGGTCAAGGCGAATGATTTTTACACTCTGAAATTGTTGCAATTATAGTTTTTCTTTTAGAAATGATATATAATTTCGCAACTCCTATGCTGCTATAACATGCTCCGATATATTTCTTGTTTTGCATTTTTCCCTCACATTTTAACCCCCCTAGAGTTTTGCGTTAGTGCTTCAGTGTGGATTTTCACCGAGAAATAATGGTTAAACTTTAGTTATCGTAGCGCTTCAAATTATAAAAATTTTAAATCACCTGAAAGATACTTTTAATTTTTCGAACCGAATCAATTGAAGACCTTTTGCGGCGATCAGTAAACTTTCATGCGGTGAATTTAATTTCACCATCGATTACATAAATTAACCATCACACGGCATTCATTCCTGCAATGGGAATCGAACCCCTGACACTGACGCCCACTGTCGGATAAATAAACCTCAGCAGCATGACTTGTATAAAAGGTCAACAAACCCAATGGTTGCTTTGAAAGATTAGCGTAGAGCTCACATCACATTAGTCTATACGGCGAGTGAAATTCACCACAGGGGGTCCAGTCCCTTTCCTATTGCCGCCGCCTGTGGTTTTCCAGGAAGATATGCTACCCGAGGAATAACAAAGGACGAGTGTAACTGCGGGGTACTCAGAGGAGTCTCCAGGAATTCAATCGGATCTCCCACCCAAGACACTCTATCCACTAAGGTACATCTACATAAATACCCTGTGAGCCACCAAAAAGGTGTGTGGCAGGGGGATCCTACCTCACAACTATTTCTCACCGTCGAGTATTTTTTTTCAATTGGCTAACCAGCAGTAGTTGAACTTCAACGTCTACTAATTTGACTAAACAAATATTTATTCCTGGAAATATCGTCCATCGGGCATAAAATGAAGACTTCAATTTGTTCCTTTCTCTGTGGATTCTCGTCCATCGCTGCTAAATCGAATCCTCAAAAGCTTTTTTCTTCATTAAAATCAAAATTAAAAAGATGCTTGAATTCACAGGGTGCTAACGATCTCGCCCTGCTGCGAAGCGTCAACAAACAAGTGTGTTGTTGGCAGGTGATGATGGAGCGCCTTTGTTACGCCACTGCCCCGGGAGTGATAAAAAGAAAACTGACTGGAGCCTCGAAAATACGCATGCGGACGGAGACCCGTTATTCCCATATAGCGATAAACACACGAGAGAAATTATAAGTGGCAGCATGTTTTACGATTCCCGAGCAAACATTTTTGTAGCTATGTGGGTCAAACATAGGACGACCATTTTGGCCTGCAGATGTCCAAAGTGTCACGAGTCGAATTTGCGCCTCACGGAGATCAGCGGATTCAACAATCAATAATTCCTTCTCCAAATACAGTTAGCACATTCTAACTGCCGCAATCTCGATTAGTGAACACTTTTTTTACTGAGCTCTTTAAAAATGTATTAGAGAAGAGGAATTGCATGTTAGGATTAGTTGGCATTATTAGAGATAAAAAATTCAAGCGAAAAGCTTAAAACCTTGAGAAAAGGACCTAGTGATCCAAAGCACCTATGCAATAAAAAGAAACACGAAGGAAAATAACAACAAAGAAGATGCCACGAAAAGACTGTCAAGGGTCAAACAGATAGTCCATGTAGCCAGGGCAACATCCACCCGCTTCAAAAGTTCGCGTGAAGCCAAAGCGAAGTATCGGGTAAAAAATGTTTTTAGTTAGTTGTCAGTATTTTGCAGACGTTTTTTAAGAGCGTTGATGTAACGATTTTCTATCACATACTATATATGGCGAAGAGTATACTTAAATGGTGGGAGGGCGAATTTTCCTTCTCCCAAAAGTTTCAAGGTATATGCATTTATACGGATTTGCTTGAAATAGATTTTTTTGTTCACCATGAAACGACTGTTTGATTTCTGTAGTTGACAAGTTTGTCTTGATTTTTATTTAGTTATATTTGAAGAGCGGGTCGCGGTGGTCTAGCGGGTAGAGCGTTGGACTACTGACCGGAGGGTCCCGGGTTCGATTCCCGGGCAGCTCCACCCAAGCTAGTTGATTTTTCGGGTACCAGATTTTCCTGGGAAACCATAACCGGCACAGGGAAAGGAACTGGCCCCCCTACCCTGATGTGTGAATATTCACACGCCGTTGGGCTTGGTACACGGGTGAGCTTTACCATCACCTACTAAACCGACCTTCGGGTTGATTACTGTGTTTATGGTTTTATGGTTTATATTTGAAGAAGGTAATAGAGGGGAGAATGTTGGGCAAGCGAGGTAAGGACAGGAACAGGATAGGGATGTTGGATGGGATGAAGGGAGGAAGGAAGTACACAGAGATGAAGAGGGACCTGATGCAGATTAGGTTGCTGGATTGGGTTTTGTTTGGAGTTACAAAATGGATATTTGATAGTTGTGTCTATCCAAAAACCTACCTTAACCGGTAGATTACCTTATAATAATAATATACATTATTATTTATTTAGTTTATTTCACATAGCTATCATTAATAAATTCGTGTGGCTAATATTTTAAGTAAAACATTGTTGTTATACGTGGGGAGGATACGTGTGCAGCTGAAAGAAGTACATTTTCACTACTTCTACTGCCGCCTACTACCTCTATGTATTTGTAATGCAAAATTCGATTGAAAACACACGACGCTAGATAGGATCACATACGATTTTCAGAGACGCCAGCGTTCGAATTATGCATTAGCTTTGGCCGCATTGGTAATCTGTCCTAATACTACTACGAGCTGAGCGAGTTATCGGCTTGTCTTAAAAGCAATTGTGTGGCCCTTGAACAAATAGTGAATAAGGTACAATAGCAGTGGTTCGGCTGTTGGACATTCGGACATTTAATTTTATATAGTTACATTCGCCATACACTTTAAAAGCCCAGGCCTGCGAAATGATTTTGGTAATTGATGGATGCAATATATTTGCACAACTTCCTAAGCAGAACTCACCACAGCTAGGATAAGGACGGATATTTCGTGATGACCACAACTCGTCATTCATACGTTTTACATTCCAAGGGATTTTATACGAACAGTTTGCAGAAATCGTACATGGCTCTAATGGAGGAAACGATAATTTTAGGTCACTTTTTCCGTTCGTCAGCTAATTGTAAAAAAAACAGTTGTTCGAGCTGTATTAGAAATTTTATTCATTGACTAAAATGGTGTTGATCTCTTATTAAAGCGAGCACCACACTCGAGATTTCACCATGACAAATTAGTAATTAAAAGCCAAATTTCGTTTCCCCACTCCGAAATGTGTCACCGTCGATTTACTTTCTCGTGTTAGACACCAGAAATTTAATTATTTGGTTTGACATGCGTCATGTCAAATGATGGAAACAATTTAAAGGTCAATTTTTTTCAGCACAAATGGCATGGCCGTAGACGAACAAATCTGATTAGAGAGAGAGAGAGAGCGGTAATCTAGCGTTAATTCTTTCAACAATGCCCCACGGAAAGTAGATATGCCCCGTGGATCATATGTTCATTTTCGGAAATTTTACTTATAATATTGCTAATACAAGTACCGATTATTAAGAGAAATTATAGCCAGGAAAGAGAATTACCAATTGGAATTAAAATTCATCATATAAAATTTTTTAAAAGTGGCCCCGGCCCCAGAAACTCAAAGAGGCATACGTAAAGTAATTATCTTACTTCTTCCTTAATTTCTTCAATTCAAAATGAAGAAATTACAGATCAGTTACAACGGTACGTTTTTGCCATCGAAGAGGACGATTTAAGAGATATTATTGTTAAGGTTTCATCGTTATTGCAGCAGAATAGTTTACAATGCGTCTAATATCGCTGAGAAGATACTTTTTTCTACGGGAAAATAAAGATCTTTGATGTTTGTCAATGTTGACAATGCCTTTTAAATCCGTATTTAACGAGAACGATTGGTTCTTCTAACAGTCTGTCTCTTGTTGCTTACCTTCAATATTAAATAGATAAAAAATTTTTAAAATTACTTCTAGTTTTGAATGCTATTCTAGGTCACTGATAGATTATGCGAAAATATTCATTTAATATACTTCGATACTTGTTTATATTCTATGATAATTAAAGAAGGAAGACATTGATTTGATCGGCGGAAAACTTAACTGTTCAGTAAGTACATGAGAAATCAGATTTTTAAATACTATCTAGGAATTCAAACGCCGCAAATTTAATAAGAATAGTTATTTCTTTTCGCTCAACCTTACCGTCGGTTGGCATAGGACCATTTACACATTATTTTATTTTAGGGGATACTTGATGGCTGCAGGTAAGGAATCCTGAAATGATTAAATAAAAGCAATCGATTTAATAAAATCAACTGTAAAATATCCAGTTCCTAAAATTATGAAAAATTATACCATGATTAAAGAATAATAACAGGAAAATTTCGTTTGATTTCATGTAAAAAACAACTGCTCTCATTATTATTTTAAAAAGTAAATTTTAGAAACCAAAACTTGACAAAAGGCTGGAGCCAAATCTCTAACTGTACGAAAAAAGTACACTCTGATTGATGGTAACGATATTTTGTTTTTAACTGTACACGGTATTTGAAAGAGGCAACTTTGAGGTCAGAGAAACATTACATAGCGGGCCGTGTCAAAACCTCTCCGAGTTGAAGCATGGGGAAAAAATAAATTATGTAAAAATATAAACCAATACACAACGTATAATGCAGCTACTGTAGTGTGCAATTATTCATATATCTGGCGATTTTATTTTTTCAGTTCAACCTACGGAATATTCTGTACTGCATTATGATGTTTTTTTTCGGAATTTTAGACTAATTCCATGAAATTTATTAACTAATGAATTGTAGTCATAATGCGTTCATTTGGACGACTTGGCATTATCGAGGAAATTCCTTACTTTACACCGAAATTTATCTCAAAAAATACCTTTAAATTCCGCATTTCATGAATCTGAAAAAATAATTCAAGTTTTTTACATGTTAAGAATGATAGATATTGAGTGAAAAATATGTTGGAATGATCATTAAAAAAATTTGATCAGAAAAAAACTTTGAAATAATTCTGAATGGATAAAATGTTTCATTGAACGTCCTTACTGATAATTACGAGGGTCATCCGGAAAGTAGTACCCGTTCGTGAAATAAAGACACAAAAGTAAATATTAACAAACATAAAAAATTTTATTTGAAAGAGGATACTTTAAACTACTTCTCAACATAATCTCCAAGCAAATTAAGGCATTTGTCATAACGTGTGACAAGTTTCTGTATTCCTGCTGCATAGTCCTTCGCCGCCAGCTCATTGAGATACAGGGTCACTCCTTCTTGCGAGGGACCCATCTTGCACAAATTTTTGCATAATGCAGATGGTGTTTAACAATTTCATGAACAATTGTTCGAGAAACATTGGGAAAATGCTCACAGATGTCATCAATTGTGACGCGCCGATCGTTCCTCACGAATTCGTCAACTGAGCTCACCAGTTGGTCTGTAATGACAGACGGTCTCCCCGAACGCTCATCGTCGTGTGTGTTCCCCCTCCCCATGTTGAAGTTGCGACACCACCGCCGAACAGACGACTCGTCCATTACATTGTCTCCATACACCTCCTTTAATTGGCGATGAATATCACATGGGCGAACGTTTCTTGCATTGAGGAATTTAATCACTGCCCTCACTTCACAACTGGCGGCGTTCTCAATTTTTTTAAACATTGTGAACAATCACAGAAACAACACAGGCAATGCTAGCGTCACGCAACTTGGCTCAGAGAAGGCAGACAAGCCACTGAAGCTATCTGACCTCGTCCAGCGGCTACTCGCGTCGTCAGCACTTCATGCGGCACGAACGGGTACTACTTTCCGGATGACCCTCGTATCACAACAGGGGAATTATAAGGGCTTCAATGCTGACAACTTCCCTATGTTTTTTCTTATATAGCCACGAAGAGTTACTTTCCATTGTTAAGAGTCAATTTCAAACAGATGACGTAGAGTCGTATTTTCTCAGCTGAACTTAAAGATTTACTGAGATGTCCGTTCTACGAAAAATATGTTATAGAACCTTGAAAATATTTGCAAAACGTCCATCACTATGACTGGAGAATATCCTGTGAGTGACTCTGTGAGTCTCTCTGCACCAGACGTGAATCTCAGCACGAGTTCTGATGGCCGATTTATGATGGAAATGTCAATTGTTCCTCCAGCACATGCGTCTTTACTTGCAAATGGTACATCGGCATTTATCACTATACGGTTCCTCTTTCACAATGGAGTGAACAGGAATTCTTTCGCTTCAAATTTGTCCATTGAATGAGACCTCTTTAAAAAGTGTGCAAATTAAAATTTAACACGCATTCCATGATATGTTAGGATCATTATTTCTCATGCGTTCCCTTGTCTCGATAGGACTTAGTCCTGCCTTCGACTGTCCAATGGCCCCGTAAACATTTAAAATCCCGAGGGACTTTGCTGGATGCAGGCCTGCCTCCATCTAAAATCCAAGAAATTAGGCATTCGAACTCGAATAAAACAAGGGAAATCTAGGTTTATCCGCCCCAGCGACGATGAAATGCAGTTTCCATGACGGAGTAGAAAAACTGAAGGCACGGCCACGTCGTCGGGTGGATGGGCGGGTGAGTTGAGGGGCTTATTGGGAGTCGCTCGAAAGATGCGGGAGCACATTGTTTTCGCACGATTGTCGTCGCATCCCCTCACCACCCCTTGCCCACCCTCACCCCTCGGCACCAAATCCGAACCTGCCGGCCCTTTAATCGCACACCCCTAATCCCCTTTCCCGCCAAGTTCAATCCAACGCCTCACCAATCGGCCACGCCAGCGTTCCGAAGGGGGCAGCGGGATTATGAGAGAAGGGACCAAAGCTCTTCCCTCGCTCTCGCCCGGCAAAATAGATTTCGCACCATTTCCCGTTCCACGTGACCATGAACATAAAGTCCGTCTAATTTCTTCAAGCCAAAGCTTTTACGGGTGTTTTTTTTCTCATTCCGGGAGCCATTCATCTCCCAGACGCAGGCGATATATTAGTGCTCGGCCGAAACAACCACCATTTTCTGGGGTCTTGCACACGACGGTCATTTTTCAACGTATTTGCGTCAAGGATCCACTTTTAACCTTACTCAGCGGATTTACTTTTCTAGGGATGCTAAAAAAAATTGCAGGATTATTACCTGAGGTAACCGCGCAAAACGTTTATATAAAATCCTACAATCGTATTTCTCGTAATAGTTCAATACGTCTGCAGTCGGTCTCTATAAAGTCCACAAGTATGGCTTGCAACGACCATGAGGAAAAATTCGGTAGTTAATCGACAAAGGAAATACGAGGTCTCTCCCAATAAAGCTGTTTTATTTACGTGTATCATCAAACACATATAATTTTAAAGAATTAATCTTTTGATTTAAATTTAGGTTCAACTAGGATAAAAACACTATCATAAAAACAAATAATAATGTATCTAATCCAAACATATGAAACCTGAGCTTACGAATCACAACCATAAACTATAAAATTTAAGTAATGACAATTATATACAGAAAAACCCTGATTAGAAATATGAAAACCAATTTAGATGTGACTCAAATTCACAAGCTACAGATTACTATTAGTAGTCGGAGTACAGCTAATAACAATTCGTCTTATTTCAAATTATATTTTGTTAACAGAATATAATTTTCTTCCCCAGTGAGGGATATGATTTTCAGATACACGATAAAAATAAATATTTCACAAAAGTAATTTTGCGAGCGAATGGTCTCGGAACAGTTATGATCATTCAGATACAAGATACAAACATGATAAAACTAATGTTATTTCACAAAATAATATTTAGTGAGCGGATTTTCCTCTACCAGTTACGATAACAGGGATCAATGTCAAGCCGACGATGGTAGATATTCACGAAAAGAAACTAATGGCAAATAAGGAGAAAAAATTAACCAAGACTTGATCGAACAGAAATGGACAACATCCACTCCAATGTAAATTGCAAGAAACTATTATATTAGAGAGCAACAACAGTTTCTCTCTGCAGATACAGAATGGGTCTTGCTCACCCAAGGTTGGAGTTCGATTTCCGCGATTGATTTTATCTTTACTTTCTCCCTTCGCAGTGTAGAAAAATAAATCTCACTTGCAAAGAAAGTAGACTGCAGGATTTCAAGGGCAATCCGGGACTCTTGGGTCCTCCTAAGAAGTTTTCATCATTTCCATGATTTTGCTACTGTGCTAGTAAACATATAAACAGGATATTGTGGTTAGGTGTGAGAAACAGGGAAATGTCTACTGAACAATTGTAACTAGGTACACTAGAGATGAGCAACTGATTAGATTTGTCTCAAAATCGAGTCGAAATTCAACCTGTACTCGATTTATTGTTTTATCAATATTCAATCCTGAAGCTTCAAAACGCATTTTTGAATTTAGTTGAAAATTGAACATCCAATTTTTCACACCTCTAGCACTTACCATTTGACCAAAAAACCCATTACTTAAGAAATAGTTCGAATTTGTATCACTCCGCTATGTAATTGTAGCCTCGAGCTAAAGCGCTTGCGAATAAACATTTTTGCAGCAAATAATACGAGTTTTACCTACGGACTTCGTTTCATACAAATTATCATAAAACCTGTAATTCCTGAGATATTAAAATTTCTCGTAACCTTATTTAAATAATGTACAATCTAATGGGAAATAATAGAAAATAACAACAAACCTCCTAGCCAATTAATTGAAGAAACACTATTTATTTCCTGGAAATTGAATTTTTGTTGCTTAATTGATGATCACACCCTTTTAGCAAGCTAGAGTTGGCCATGAAAATTCATAATTTATGACAGTGCAGACAAAGGTTTACCTATATTTTTTCGGACATACTCATGAAACGAGCACTTCATAGATCAAGTTATGGAAGCAACAGCCTTCGGGAATTAAAAGGGAGTATACAAATATTGTATACGATATTATTTCCTTTAGCAAGTGTATATTAAGTAAGGAATTTGGGAAAGCATATTTCTGATCCATTAAACTTGTTTACTATAAGTTACTACAATTTTTTGTCAATTTATATTTGACGCTATCTGAAAATATCGAGATCACAGTTAGCCCTGGCTACATCAAAGTTTTTTGTTCCTTTTCTCGATACCATTGTCTGGATAGCATGCAGAAAACTAATCAGATGCAATCAATCGTCCTATATCTGATATGCTACACTATTGATCTCGCAATTTTTCCGAGAGAACTGCTGAGGGAAAGCCGGTTTTATTCCTGCCAGTCTTCTACTCCCATCCTTTCACATATTTTTTTTCTCGTATATAAAAGACATTCCACACTTGGGATGCTGGATATTATAAGTTACAAACGGGAGTAACGTAAATATAACGTTTCACAATGAAGAAGTTTAACAAAACAAAATCAGTAATCACTCAATTGGTTTCGTTAAAATATTAGCACTAAAATTTGAAAAGGTCTTTATAAATAAAATGGAAACAAGATTTGAATATTTGTGCCAGCCGAAATAGGACGTATTAGAAATGTTCATGGAAATAGTACGTACCCTGGAAATAATGAGACGGATACCGTTGAGTTACCCCGACGCGGCATAAAATTAACACACTTAGAGCCATTAACATCTATGACAAACAATTATATTGTTTCTCATAGATATTTGATTGAAATTGAAAAAAGTAAGGAAGTGTTAAGGGAATGAGTTAGTCGAATAATTCCTCTTATAGAACAATGCTGAAGTAAAATTGTTCTTTTCAACTCCGAAGTCACCGGTACTCACCTCATAACGAAAAATTCAATATTTTTAAAAGAATTATCACCTAAAATAACAATATTTGAATTGGTAATGCCGTGCACATTTGCGTACTCGTTAATGGTGTGCGACATTGTGGAGTCAACACCGGAAGAGTCATAAAAATTCTGCATTTAACAGTGCACAATGTCTAATTACTTCTACTAAAAGCCACTGCCTCTTCTTCTTCAAAAGAGCCGAGGGAAAATAATTTCCACAATTAGACAAAGATCTAATTTCAAATAGGGAATGAAGTTGAATCATCTAAATAAACAAAAAAATAGTTATCTAACTAGCAAATGTCAACTTCTTCCGACCATGGCTCTTTGTATACTTCTGTTTATTGCCATTCATTTAATTGGTTTGCGATGGCATTTATCGTTGAAGAGCCATTTACTTAATGATAATAGAAGTCGTATTTGTTTATCACAGAGAACTTAGGTACACCATGTAAGAGGCGTCGGCAGTTCGGCTAATAAATAATGAAATGAGAACACTTTCCGTAGGACATTTAAACTACGAAAAGGGGCCTCCTTAGCATTTACGGGAACATGGAATTGTAACTGAAAATGTAATGATTTAACACAAACGCAAATTGACCTCAATTAGTTCTGTTATTACAGGTACCCAAGATACACCTGGCATACTGAAAGGGCCAGTGGTACTCATGACGTAGATTAATCAAAGGACAGTTAATCAGATAACAAACTTTTTTTTTACTGAGAGAACCAATACTTATACAACAGCTAATAATCTAAAATGATTGCAGAATAGTATGCCGCTCTTTCCGTGAGAAGGTACACAGATGGGCTAAAAATATTTTTTTAAGTGGAGACATTTAAGTGAAAAGTGAAAATTTTGGAACCGAGGATAGGGAACTATCCTCACTTTTACATTTTTCGCTATGCTCGTCTCCCCAATATCCCTCTCCCAACTGAAGGCGTATGGATCAGTACGGATTCATTAAAAGCAAGTAAACTAAAATCAACACAGTGAAAAGGACATGGTAAGCTGAAGCCATGGTTGATTCAATACATACAATATTCAAAGTAATCAGTGGGTTTAATTTTGCAAGAGTAGCATCAGCAATTTCCACTAAGTGACGCGAAATACACTACATTAGAAGACAAAAAATAGTGACGTCTACAAGAAAAACGCCAACCCTTGAGTTTATTTTGACCTATACATCGACTACAAAGTCAACATAATTGACCTATATTAGAAATGAAATAAAGTAGGCTGTCACATATCGAGCGCAAAGGATACTACTACGTACACTTAATAACTCGGAAAACTAGGACAAGGCGGGAAATGTTTACAAACATACAATATATGCATTTCTGAAAAGTACGAAAGACAAATTTGCGTGTCAAATATGAAAACAAAGCCTTTCGTCATAAGTAATTTAGGATTCTAAAATTCTCAGAATTCAACCAGATGTTACATTATTCCTACGAATACATTAGAACATTGAACATATTCGATTGTTTCTGGCTCTACTTTGTGGAAGTCCATGTTCATTAAATGAAGAACAATAAACAGTGAAAATTAATCATTGAGGCTCCGCAGTGATGATAAATATTATCCAAAAGATTGAATATAGAAAACTCCTTTCAAAATTGTGGATTTATTAAAAGGATTAACGATTTGGAAGCAGAATACTGACCAATCTATCAAGGGAAACAGACGAGAGATATATCGGGGCGGAGAGATTCCCATAGCTTTTCCGTATTTGGGAAGGCTACCGTCAGATTTGATAGGATAATTTACCAAAAGCAATTTTATATTCATCGACATAATATATCGATGAATATAAAATCGATATATTCCATTAGAAGTCAGTAAAAACAGTAGGAGGGTTTTAAACCACCGTATATAACATTATTAAAAATATTTCCATCATATAGTCTTACTGCGATCATCTAATAGCGAAAAAATCCTTTCCCTAAACCGGGATTCAAACTAGCAGGATATCTCATTACATTCTAATTGCTCCTTACTGCCTGCAATAAGTAGGCTACTGAGCGTGGTGTTATCACGTGTACCATTGGAGGAAAACAAACTAAGTGGTATCCATAGAGACTGGATTTATGAATTCTTTCTCAACTCTTCAAATCCAAAGATTTTAATAAGAGCTTATTTGAAAATGTTCCTACCACATTTTAAAAAGCTTTAAAAAAAACAGAGTTTAAAAATCAATAGTAGGAATAATAAACTCATTAATATTTTAACTAATTTTCCGTCATATTTTCTAAACTATTTCCTCAGCTTTGAACAGTAGGAATACATTTATAAACTACACTAGTGAGGAACATTCTCTATGATATCGAGAGAGTCTCACTAATTTGCAATGACGAGAATCAAAGGTAAAGCATTATTTTTCTCTCACAATTTCTGGAATCACAGCAGTGCCATTCAATTGGAGATACGAGTATTATTTCACGTCGTAAATGCCATCTCTCGTAAATCATTACATTTCATCACAAGGTCTTCACTTTGGAAAAATAGATAATCCGGAACCTATGCACATTTGGCAAGTTATGACCTATCACGCCGACCTGGCCCGTCTTCCTCTCTCGGTCTCTTTGAGTTGGATGGACTCTGATAGAAACATAAACATTAATTCGTATGGTGTGCTCATATTGACGTCAAGATAAGGGGAAACTCAGTGAAAACTTTAAAGCTTAACGGCCCTTATGGGTCTTATAAAATTAGAAATTTAACTTGAAACATAAAATAATTTTAGAATTACTTCGACATTTATGATGCTCAAATCCAAGAAAGTTATCCGTTTCGTTTCATAATTTTACCATGTGACCCATGCTTACTTTTTCTCATGGCCCAAACATATTTAAGGAAGGTGCTCAGGTGTTCTCACGTTACAGCCGAAACTGCCCAAATCATCTATTTACTATTAACTAATTACAGGACAGATGGAAACGATCCATTTATTTTAGTTTAATTTTATACAACGTTACGGCCAACTGCAAACACTCAAGAATATTATGCCGCATATCAAGGATAGCTAAAATATACTGGAAAACCCACACAACAACTACGAAGATAAGGTTGAAGGTAAAGAGAAAACCAAAGGAGGGACAATAGGAACTTATCGGAAAGCCATTAGCGTCCAAATGGCAACGTATCGTAAATATGGCAATGGAAATTCCTTGAAATCATTACAGTACGCACTTCTTACTACTGCCCAATAGATATAGCATATTATTTACCTTACCTAAACTGGGGAACAATAATCCACTGAACAGAAGTGAGCTTACTGAATTTAACTAACAGTAGTCCATTCAGAAATACTACAGTCTAGATTGCGAAAACATTATTTGGCTTTCTATTGTCTTAAGCTAAACTTTGTGGAAGTTCATGTTAAATATTTATTTTATTAAGAACACGATGTACACATCTACTATTCTTTTTTTTTCGTACAACTAGTTTTACGATAATAAAGAACAGTGAATGTATACATTGCGTTCTTAATAAAATAAATATTGATTATTTGGCTTACCCTGAATGTGGACATTTATCACCCAACTACCTAGAAGGTATGCCACCAGGTACGCTGCCAAAAGAGACCACGCTTTGGCGAGTTTTGGAAAGGTTATCTTAACCACTAATAGAAATTTACTTTTGCGGAAATAGACTTTGAAATATCGGTCAAGTCATATTATTTTCAAATATCGAGTTTTACCGTCTTCGTGCAATTTAAATTAACCCTGCTCCTGTTTCCTTATTTTTGGAATCAAATGCTGTGACGCAATTTAGCACATGTTAAATAGAAACAATTGAATCCATGCCTATGGTTTTACTTTTTTAAAGAATAAATTGTTATTGCCTCATGCATAATTTGAAAGTTTACTTGACTGGTTTTAGTAGTTTTTTTGTGTTATGGTAATGGTAAGTTGTTCATGACGAATTTCCAAATGTAATACTTGTTTTTATAATTCTTATTGGATAATTGTGAGTCCCTCGTTATTCTTATATGCGAAACACTTGATCATTTTGACAGTAGCAGCAGGCTTTACTATCTCCTTAAGCATGCTATACTCATTAATTTCCGCCCAAGGTTCAATGGCAGGAAACTTACGTACCAATTCAGAGAAGAACATACACAAATGTTTCAAACTCAACTAAAAGGTGAAAATTGCCTCCGTTAGCCCACTAATTTAAGAAAAGATGTCTTGAGATTCTTTTCCAAAAGGTGTAGGATTAAAATAATGTTTATATAGAAATTGTTATGTGATATTTAACAATACATTATCACCCGAAGAAGACATAATATAACGGGTAAGTTTCCGTCTTGCAACAAAAATAAATCCTTCTTATTCTTCTAAGCAGAGAAATAAGCTGATAATTAGGATATAAAGGACAATGAAATAAATATTCTCACATCCATGCACACCCAAATATCACTATTAACTTTAATAAGAGGTGAGAAAAATTCGACACAGAGGCTACTTGAGTGTCTCGGGAAAGTGAGCAGGCGTGAAGCGAAAAGGAATTACATCGAGGGACTGCACAAATACGTATTTTTCGTTAGACGATCTATTTCATGGCCTACGACGCACTGGCCAGAGAAAACGACTTCATGCATCATGGTTTCATTACCTCTGCAGCCACCAGTATATGTTCGACTCACCGAAGAATAAGACGACAAATTCTTAAAACTTAAATAGAGTAAATGATCGAAATCTTTTTGGGATTTCCGTAATCTCAGATTCAAATTAAGTCGTACGACACCTCAAGGTTTCGGACACCGGAAGTATTTGGTATTGATGGAGAAAGGTCGGGTTTTTTTTTAAACAAATACGTTGGAAAATCCAAAAGTATTGCTAACTTAATATGAATAAGGCTTTCCACGATAACTTCTAACTAAAATAACACCTAACAGATCGTCGCCAAACCTAGCATTTTTTGAAGCACCTTTCATTTGCAGTCGCCTAGAAAAAGACCCCTACTCCTCGCGTAGGCAGGATCTGAATGGAATCAGGTAAACAACAAAGACCTCCACCGTTTGTGGTTACAAAAGGACACGCGAAAGGAAACTACACGAAGGGCTTCGGCATATGTGATGAAATCAAAACATTTTCCCAGAGACACTCCCATTTTTCCTCCATTGTGGGTATACCCTTTTTTTGCGACTTTTCACTCACTCCCTCCCACCAACTAACCCAGTTTTCCTTAGTTTTCCCATTTTCAGCTCCGCCGTCCTCCCTCCCTTTTTTTCCTCTGTTTCGCCGTTTCGTCGGACTGGAGAGAGGAAGGGAGGGGGGAGGGGGGGGGGAGGCAACACCAAACGCCGTCCGACTTGGGAGGGAAAAATAAGCTCGAGGGTATAACTGTTTGACTTTCCTCTCAAAAGATTCAGAAATGCATTCCGTGTATATCCCTCGCGCGCCCAATCTTTTAAAATGGGAAACCGCAAAACTTAAACATTTTCTAATTACTCGCAACATTCCCATTCCACCCGATGTCACATTTCCACTTACAATAAATGGTTTTTAACTTTTGATTGAAACGAAAGTTATGCGCGCGTGACATGCGAGACATACCTCGTATACTTCACTCTATTTCCCAAAATATGTTTAATGGACATTTTTGCTGATGGATGCACTCCACAATAATAACTCCACGTCATGTTACAATGCGTCACGTCACAAAATATTAAAACGGCATATTTCGCTGCCGAATAACAGGAATTTAAAACATTCATGTACACAAACTTACTCATTTTCAACACCACAATGCGTGAACAAAAGATTACACAACGAACGATCCAAAACAGAATTTTACATAATACGTCTACAGAATATCAATTTAACCTGTTCAGTTAATATTCCACCGGCGCATGGAGTAATTTAATTTAAAGTGGATCAGAATAACGTTGCCCGACCAAGGAAGGAGTAAAAAGATTCGGGTCAAAAAGTCTGGTGACGTAATCATCCCCTGCTACACACCCTAGCGGTGGATTGCAGGGCGATAAAAATACTAAAAATGTGTGGCGGCATGAAGTTGTAATTAAGTAATCCTGGGCGGTTATGGATGCAAATCAGTAAAGAAATATCTGTAGGTTCCTTATGCTTGTGCAAAATCGCCATTTAGAAGTTACGTTGAAAATAAACCATATTTAAAAAAATGCAATTTACCCATCTATAACCATAGAGCCTTTACAAAAAACTGCAGCTAAAACATTATTTAAGTCACTCTGGTGAGTAAATACAAAATTGACAATGTTTATAGATAGTAAATGAATTATAAATTATATTCCCATCCTATCCTCATTATTATTTTCTTGTCCTTTCTTCTTATACTATATTTACTATAGTATATATTTTAAATTTAAACAATCTCTTGAATCTTTGCACAACATGAGGTGTTTGATATCATGATGAAGTCATAACCCATAAGAATGCGCAAGGCCAAAGCAGTAAGACGCAGCAAAAATAGACTTTTTCATTTCAGATGTATATAATTATATCAGGAATTCCACAAACTTTTTAAATGGAGAAAGAAATGGATTCTTAAAAAATTATTAAGAGTCTGAAAAGTACCTTTCCCGTCTCAATTGAAAGTTAAGACTGTGTGCATTCACTGCGACAGAAGGATGCTTAATTTCAAAACCAAACCCTTCACGGAAAACTTTAGCGAGACAACGTTTTTGCCTAAAACATCTCTGCTAAATTGAAATTCCTTAAGCTTTAAAAAACATTTCCATTCAACATTCTATGAACATTTATCAACCACTCCACGATACTTTTGTCTCCTTTGTTTAAACGTGTACTGATCTGAAAGAGATTGCTCCTATTTCGCTGTTCTCTCTTCCCACTCGCCGCCGAGAAAGGCGTCCGAAATGGCTTCTCTTTGTTTTAATAGCCTCTCTCTCCCATTTCCTTCGCAGCGCCTCGTCCTCGGCCGCCGCCGCTGACATCCAGACGTCAAGGCGTGGCCTCCTATGGCGAAGGCAGTACGGCTCCGTGGAACTGGTGAGTGCTCCACCTCCCGCGACCTCACCCGACGTCCCAACACACTCACCCATTCCCCCTCCCCCCCCCCCGCGACCTCCGTCTTTGTATCGTTAGTTCACTTCCGTCTCCGTCCTCTCACACGTCTTGTCACTCGCCAAATTCCCCGTTCCTACGTCCACGCCCAACGGTTTCTCTGTCTCTTTCCGGGACTTACTGAATTGAAAAATTAAATTATCCTCTGATGACTGTCACGGAAATGTAATGGATGTACGTACGTAGACTGGGGTGACAAACCAGACACATCTCCGCGGTGCCCCAGACGGTGTTTAGGCGGGAGAGGGTAAGGGTTCGAAAGGGGAAACGAGCAAGGATGTAAAAGGGTGAAGTGGCGCCAGCCAGACACGAGAAATAATTCTAATTAGAACCACTGGTTGTGGAAACACACACTCCCAAGGGCGAACCTGGTGGTTTGTTAACGCTGTTCACTTTAAATCGGTGACGTGGCCAGAACCATCTTTTCATAAGGAATCGCCGTAACAATAAGGAATCTCTGAAGTGGAAAAGGAGGTTCTTTTGAGTGGCGAATTTTTCTCGATTGAGCGACAAGTTAACGTAGCTTTAGAAATTTAGCGGAAGACGGCTTCCGGCGCTTGAGCTTCACTAGACAAAAATAAATGGAATCCCTTCACTGTTTCACTTTAAAAGCTAGCAGGAGTGTGTTAATTAGAAATAAATGGAGTGCTAGAAAACTTTTAAGTGGAGACTAATTAATTAAGATTAGCGAAACAGTTCTCATTTAGTTGATATGTACTTTGTGAATATCTTTCGCATAGAATACCTGGATATTAGGAGCACCATCAACTGGGTATCTATCAAGATGCAGAATGGTGGATTATATGATAGTATTTCGTTGGTTATACAAGTACATATGGAATATATGAAAATGTATCGTAGATTTATAAATACATTTATCAATATAATATCAAGAGAAGGCCTGGATATTTTCTCTTAGAAGAATTAAAAAGGGTAGACAGGGAAATTTGAGTGATCGTGAATCTCACGTTCACTCAGTTAACCATTACTGTTACATGCATTTTTTTCCACTAAGGCTTTCGCTTAAATAAGAGATAATTTCAATGACGTGCTAGCATATCTTGTCGTATTATTTCATTTGCTTAATCTTGTTCCTAATTCTCTATGAATTTCATTGCCTGCGTCTTTCAAAGCGTCTTCACCAATGTCTCACCAAATATCTCCGATAGCTTACCAAATTGTGCCGGCCAACCGATGCCGAAAATTGAAATCTCAAATAATGGAATAGAATGTTTGCTGAAAATATTAAGCCTAGGATTTACTAGGAGAGTACTAGGTAATGTGATGAAACATTAAAGAGAAATGTTATCTGTCATTGGTAAGGCCTCATTTAGAATATGCTGCAAGTATATGGGATCCTCGCGAAATTGGATTAATTACCGCCTTGGATCGTGGGCAGCGTAGAGGAGCTACATTTGTAAAATGCTGTTATGATAAACTTAGTTGCGTATCCAAAATATTTAAGGAACTATTCTGGGAATCTTTCACGGAGCGAAGGTTAAATTGCAGATTGAAGCTCTTACATTAACTTGAAGGGCGTCTATGTAGCAGTGATGTTGAAAATGTATTACCCCTATTGCACTGCGATAGGAGAGACACGGAACACCGAAATGGAATGTGTATCCTCGATTACTAGTATACTTAGGCGTTACCCCTCACTCAAGACCTCTTCTGAGTGAAACATACGTGGAATATGTGGACAAGTTACTAAAAACTTAGGATTTATTAGAAGATCACTGGGTACATGTGATTAAAAGGTCAAAGAGAAATGTTCTCTTTCGTTGATTAGGTCTCATTTAGAATGTGCTCCTAGTATAGGAGATCCTCACGAAGTTGGATTGATTGCCGAGTTGGATCGCGTGCAGAGGAGCTAGATTTGTAAAACTTAGTTATTCTAAACTTAATAGCGTATCCAAAATATTAGAGGAGGTATGCTGGGAAGCACTCACGGAGCGAAGGTTAAATTACAGTTGAAGCTCTTGCATAAATTGGAAGGGCGTCTTTTTAGCAGTGATGCTGAAAATGTATTATTACCCCCATCGCACTACGATAGGAGAGGTCATAAGGATTAAATTAGAGAGTTTAAATGCAGGATAAATAGAGTTAGGAGTTCATTTTTCCACGAACCATAAGGGGTCAGAAAGGCATTGTCCGACCGTGATAGGGTCATAGTAGGGCCAAAATTAGTCTTCGTCTACATAATACCCCGCAAGCCGCCGCAAGGGCGTGTGGCGGGGGGTGTTAGGTCACCACCCAAAAAAGGAAAAAAGAAATACCGCATTACTGTAAACAGCAATACATTACTTAATGGCATGCGGGAAGGGTTTTGACACAACACACAGGAGGTTAGTGAAAGTGCATGCAATTGAGTTTAACTAATTGTTACCTAGACGCCGAGGGTGGCAAGTGGCATTTTTGTTATCTCCGAGTGTGACCCTACAGTTGTTATCCCGTATTGTCCGTGGGAAGAAGGAGTCCTTGAGTCTGCTAGTCCTGGCATCTATTTCCCGAATTTTGTACCCATGATCCAAGCGACCAATGTATGATGGAGCGCGAATAATTTTCGGTCTGGTGTGTATTCTCCCCATGCCATACACCCTAGCGGTGGCTTTCGGGGTACTAAAATATCTAAACAAGTAATGCATATTTGATTCAGCTGTTTACCTGCGTCTAGCACAATTAATATATGGACAGCTCATTATGAGAAAAACTACGTTTTTCATTGAATCTGAATCCAAAACTCTTAGCTATCCAAACAGCCCGGTGACTGATGATGCAAGTGGGCCCTAAATTGAGTCGGTATCGATACAAGACATAATTACGTGCCAATAGATTTAATTCTTATTGTCAAATTATCCGGAATAAGGTGATTTTCAAAACAACTTTAGTTTTTGTAGCAACGAATAAATTAGAAAAGTTTTCAGTTTTCAAAACTATTGTAATCTTATGAAAATTGAAAACCTCGTCTTTCTAATGGTTGCTCAATTTCATCTGCCTACAGCGATATCTATGCTACTTTGATGACGCTTCGCCACGTATTGATCAGGACCATAGCTAGATAGCAAATATAACTTGAGCTGGATTCGCATGCGCCATATCCAATAATGGCAAATGGTATTCAATGAATTAATTTCCGATTTAGTTCACTTGGATTAATTCGTCTCTGATAGTGAAAGTACCCGGCATGCCGAGCGCTTGAGCGTTTCGGGGCCCGTTTGTATTCTCGTACTATTAATAGGTTCCCTTCAAGGCAACAACACTTCCCCTATGCAAATTATTGCTCGGCTCCTGGTCAGTGAATGCAATGGATTTACACAGCGCGGAAGTTAAGTGAGGCACCAAGCATGCACTTCTTATGTAGATATGTTCATATTAATACATTTATTACCTATTCAAAACAGAATACATCACAAAAGTCCCACTCGCCTGTGGAAAGTCTTGCAGAAGCTTATTCCAGATCCTGCTGGAATCCCAAGACAGTTAAAAGCCAAAAATACTACTACATTCATGAATTTATTGGAAGAAGTTCAAATATCAATGATTTTGAAAATGTAAATGTGTTTACTATTAGCTCCATTGTACTGCGGTAGATCATGCCAAAAGATTAGAGAGGTCAAGCGTAAAACCGACAGAGTTAAGACATCATTTTTCCTACTAAAGATGAGGAATCAGAATAATTGTAAGAGGACACCACGCCAAGGGAAAAGAACAATTTTTCCTTTTTTTTTAATTCAAGTAGTCTAGTTATTGTTATTAGGTATTCTACCGTTTTAGGTTAGGTTTTTGAATGGACACAGACTATACACTTACATTTCTTAGCATCACATAGCAACACAAACCTAACACCACACACTACAATAAACTGATCTTCAACTCCGCATACCTTTCATCTCCTTTCACTTCCAACGCCTGTCCTTTTGCAACGTCTACCTCGCCTCACATCCTGCACCATAGCACAGTCTTCAGCATTCCATCGCCCATCAAAAATCATTTGCAATGCATCAATCTTCCCTGCCTTTTTTGGTTTTTCCCCAATGACCCTCTGTCCTACCCCACAATGACCAAGTACTTCGTTTGTTTTTCTTTCTGCCCACTTCACCTTTTCCATCCTTCTCCGCACCCACACCTCAAAATCCTCCGATCTACGCCTATCACCTTGCTTTAACGACCAAGTTTGCGAGCCGTACAAAACCACGCTTCAGACCAAAGTTCTTCACCAGTCTTTTCTCAACCTCCTAACACAATGTCCCTCTCATTAATGCCCTCTTTCTTCCCAAGGGTCCTTTGCCAAACGCAAATCTTTTTATATTCGTACTAACGTGACCATCCTGGTCCAAAAAACCTCCAATGCAACGTAAAATATTTCCTCGTGCTATATGTTTTTCACTCATATTTAAACGTTTAACTTAGTCTTTCTCCTTCTCGAAAACCTCATAATCTGTTTTTCTTACTTCAATTGGTTTATTGAGTCGTAATTATTTCGTTTAACCTTAGTTTTTTTTCTCTTTCTAGTTACGCAGCTCGTTTCACATATGAAGAGATGTATTTTATGCTTATACACCGCAATGCAAGTCCCTAGTTATTATTGTTTACATTTTATTGATACTAACAATCAAAAAAAAGTTAATTTTTAATGTTGCATGCCTGGTGCTGAATCTACCTCTGCCGCACACCTGAACGGTGACTTGAAGTGTACCATGTAAATGAAGATGTAAACTAGTATTTTCAAAGTTTCGAGAGACATAGTAAGAGGCTCATACTTTCCGGTGAACTGCATGCCTTTTTAAAATTTGAAATCAAAGTTATCACGAATTTTTTTTTTCTAATTCGTCAGTAACCCTGGAAACACTTATACGTTTGCACTCCGGTGTATTACGGGATGGCTAGTCGATCTAGTCACCCCGAGTTACACTACGAAGATAGAAGAGTCTTTCTTTGTTACTGGTTTAGAATATAGAGTATCATCTTCACCATAACTGTAAAGTGTGTAATATTCCGCAAAGTGCAAAATGAATCAAGCCTCATTTTGTACTCGAAGAAGAACAATTTGCCCGAGAAAAAAAGAAGGTAATATTAATATATACTACAACTTCTTTCAAAAATTAATTCTCATTTTTAGATTCTCTAATTGTCCGTACTGTATAATAAATGAGGAAGCTATGAGTCGTACGAGGGCTGTCAAGAAAGTAACTTACGTTTCGGAGTAGTGTGGCGGTGGGCAGGGCTAGAGCCACCATCTTGGTGGCTAAACATCTCTACACTTAGTACGTACCCTACTGGGGTTCTTCTACTTTGCTCACTGCGAATTATTTAAATGTGCGCTGCAATAGAAAATCCCGCGAGTTGTGAAGTGCGATCTGTGATTAGGTTTTTATTGGCAAAAACCAAAAGCCAATTGAAATACATAGGCAACTTTATGAAGTGAGGCAGTGGTGGCAGGCAAGAGGCGGAGTGAGGCAGTGGTGCATTCAGTTTCAAAATGGCCGCACCAATGTTCACGACGAGGACCGCAGTGGTCGGCCTAGCCTAATGGCAGATGAACCGACGGCTAGGAAATTCTTGAATATCATGGGCATTCGTCCGCTCATTCTTAAAATATTCACACAACTAACGCATAACATTATCACTCATCACTTAGTCGGTGCACAAAACAAATCTCCTGCTGAATGTCACCAGCTTTGAAGTTTATTGCCAGTAAAAAACTTATCATTAACGGATTTTACATTTGGTGGTATTTACAATCGTGTTGCTCATTTTGACTGGCTACTGTAAACAAACGACAAGCGGTGCTGCCTTCCAAACACTGCAGCTCGAGGTGTAATACACTTGTGTGTGTGCTCTAAATCACACGTAAATGTAAGTTATTTCCTGAACAGCTCTCGAATTTACAAAAGTAATGATGTTCATTGATAGTGATTACTTTGTGCGTAGCGCACAGAACGCCTTCGAAAACACGCAGGAACCTATCGAAAAAGGAGCAAATACAAAGATGCTAATTTTTTAGATTCCTGAAAAGCCTTGTATCATTGCCACAAAACTAAATGATATAGATATGACAAAGATATCTGCGAATCGCTATTGAGTTCTTTTAAGTTGAACTCCTTGCGTCAACATATCACTTCACCAACTAGGAGCAATAATATTCTTCATTTGTTAGCAACGAATTTTCCCGAAAAAGTGTTAATTTTAGAAACTATATTAGGAATTATTGGGGATAAATGGCAGTAAATGCTAAGTTTTCGCTACATGGGGTCCGAAATAAGCCCACAAACAAAAATTGACTTGCTTAAAGAAGGATACTATATTGGCCTACAGTGTCTGCTACCGAGTCAATTTGCAAATTCTCAGAAAGATAGTAATCACCGAAATACTGAGGATACGTGGAATCACTTCCTTGAGATCACGCGCTCAACAATCAACAAGTTCATTCCCAGTAAATTTATAAAAGATAAAATGGATCCTAGATGGTACAACGCGGATGCTAGAAAAACATTGCGACGCCAAGGGCTATGTCACGACAAGATGAAAAATAGTTGGAATGCTATCTCTAGCGAGAAAAGAACGAGATCGCTAATGATTACAAGAAATCCAGGGGGAACGCCAAGAAAGAATTTCGGAAAGCGTTCAATAAATTCAGAAGGAAGAGATAAGAGGAAAATTTGAAAGAAAATCCAAAAGCATTTTGGTTGTATGTCAGAGAGGTTCAGGGAAAAAAATAATCAGTATAATCACTTAAAAATGAAAAAGGCGAAAGAGTAACCAACAGTTTGGAAAATGCTAACTTATTAAATTCCTTCTGTCAAAACGTTTTCACCAATCTCTCTGAATCTTATCTTTGGCAGATAATCTAAATGCTATACAATGTTGGCGCGACACTTGGTAGTTAGAATTAAACTTACAAAAGTGCGTAGTGATGACTTTTTGGAAACAGAGCAATTCCCACCGGATAGCCTACTGCATCGGGAACACCGAAATGCAATGTGTAGACTCGATTAAATACTTAGGCGTTACCCTCCCTCACGATCTCTTCTGAGTGAAACACATTCGTGGAATATGTGCACAAGCTAACAAAAAACATAGGATTTATTAGAAGACTACTGGGTAAATGTTATTAAAAGGTCAAAGAGAAATGTTATATTACGCTGGTTTGGTCTCATTTAGAATGTGCTCGTAGTATACGAGATCCTCATGAAGTTGGATTGATTGCCGACTTGGATCGCGTGCAGAGGAGCTAGATTTATATAACTTTGTTATTCCAAACTTAGTAGCGTATCCGAAATATTAGAGGAGGTATGCTGGGAATCACTCACGGAGCGAAGGCTAAATTACAGTCGAAGCTTTTGCATAAATTGGAAGGGCGTCTCTTTAGCAGTGATGCTGAAAATGTATTATTACCCCCATCGCACTACGGTAGGAGAGGTCATAAGGATTAAATTAGAGAGTTTAAATGCAGGATAAATAGAGTTAGGAGTTCATTTTTCCACGAACCATAAGGCGTCAGAATGGCATTGTCCGACGGCGGTAGGATCATAGTCGGGTCAAAATTAGTCTGGTGTATATTCACCCCTCGCCACACACCCTAGCGGTGGCTGGCAGGGTACTAAAATATCTAAATAAATATATAAGCAAAAGGTATGTGGAATAAACATAACGCCACTAAAAGGATTCTCTATTTTCCGCTCAAACGTGCACCAAAGTCAGTCACAGACAGCTCGAAATCCAAATATGTAACATGAGCAATGAATACACCGCTGATTGTATTGTCTCCTTTTATGTGTAACACACTGTTTTTTCTGTTGAAGAGACTAGTTTGTATGCAAGCATGTACACATAATAGCGTAGTAACTCTAAAAGGAAAAATGAGATAATTTCCCTAAGACATTTTAACATGAAATATCGAGTTATATTCTTGATTAAAATTTCTCGTCAAATGAACAGAATTCACGGAAGCCGCCCTCTAGAAGGCATTTTGAATCGTCATAATCGAGATAACGGGGTATACGTAGTCCAGGTATCCACCTAGCAGGTAGATCCCCGGACCTGATCCGGCGCCTCCCGGATATGATGTACATCCACATTTTATCCGGCAAGTCGCCACAGGAAGACAAGGCAGGAGATTTTACGCCGCCAGTCACAAAAAACAGTAATCAACCCAATGGTTGGTTTAATATTAGAGGATAGAATTCACCTGATATTAAACCCAACAGCGCGTAAAATTCATACAACAGCGAAGGGAAGTTGTTTCCTTCTCCTGTGCAACCTGATGGGCGTCACCCTATTTCGGAACCGCACCATACAATGAGTAAAAGTTTAAGATATCAATCCGAAATTTAGAATACAATCAAACATTCTGTCATGCATAATGAGCATGATTGGCCGTACCCACTGCTGTCTGATGCCGAGTTCTTTAATTTTGCGCAGGAAAAAAACGATTCCTTTTACCAAATCCACCACAATATGTTTCCCTTAATTTCTTAATGTTTTATTACCCATTGATGCAGTATGTTAGTATGTGGTTACAGTTACTTCCTCAGTGTAGTACTAAAATCGAAGGAGAGTGCGATTTTTTTAATACCAGCAGGTCAGTTATTTTATGTTTGTGTCTTGAGTGTTTCCAGTCTATATTTTTCCAGGTGTGTCTCATGCACGATTTTAATTGAGGGATTCGCTGATTGTAATAGATAAAAGTACGTCAAATATAAACCGTACTATGCGTAGAAAACTGCAAAGGGTGGGCAGAAAGTGATTATTTTGCATTAATGGCTAATAGGGTTGTCTTTGAGAGGAGTCTCGGGAAAGAGTCTCGGGAAAGAGTCCCGGGAATTGCAGCATAATAATAGTCCCGATGGAAGGGAATTCTATCAGGAAGAACCCTTAGGGAAGAATTTATGGGGAAAACTCCGATTTGCGGTTCCGTCTCACCCCCTCGATGGTGTGACCCCCATAGGAGCAGGCGGTGGGGAAGGGAGAGAGAGGAGCGAACTCGGGAGTCGTGTTTCCTTGACCCTTATTCATGCGCGTTCCCAGGCTCGCAGTTTTAGATGGAGTAGATTAGAAGATCGACCAAAGGCTACAAGAGTGGAAACGGTCACGCAATGTCAATAAGAATACTACTAAAACGACACGCAGCTCATGTCCTTTCATGAGTCCTCTCCCATTGCAGTATTCGCCATGGTTATGGCTTCAGACGAGGTTAGCATTCTTATCAGGTGGCCGTTTAGCTTCATTCACTTCCAGGATATCCTCTCTCTTAACCACAAGTGACTCCCAAAGGAATCCGTATACTTCGGGAACAAATAGCTGGCAGTATTGAGGGGTAAGTGCATAAAGCTCTCATCTCTTTAACTAAAAATAAAGCAAATGTTCTATTCTTAAGCACCTGCAAAGGCTTCGTAAGGTAAAAATAAACTCCTGTTCGACATTTGGGGAGCATATTACTGTCGCCGTGCCCATCTCTGAGCCATATTTATTTTCAAAGTTTCCTATTTATGAAAACAAAAAGTCTGGAATCTGGAAGAGTAAGGTGCGTTCGGTGACAATTCACCAGTAATGAATTTTGTCACAGGAATAAAGACGAATGGCACTATGCCAGAACCAGAAAGTTCTCGAAAACTACCAAAATGTTTTTTATGATGAGTAAAATTGCAGGATAGAATGTTTTATTTATGGAATGGCGTCACGGTTTTGGAACATAAAACTAGTTGATTTATCCGTCTCTCGTGAATTCTCGAAGTTAGGGGTTAACGGAAGAGCGTGTAGGGATGATACTACAATTTAACTAAGCTTCTAGCTTTGTTTATCCTTTTTGACGAATTTTAGCCACGAGATTCCCAAGTAAAGATAAAAATTATAATAACCTATTATTTATGCAGTTGCTTAGGTTATTAAATAGATGGTGTATTCCTATACGCTGTATTTTTCCCACAGATTCCTCAAAAAGTGATCTATTAAGTTGCGAATACTTGAAAATTATTTACATTTTGCTCCTGGAAGTAAGTTCACCCCCCAAAAATGCCTTCTTACGCTAAACCTCCTGGAGAAAAATAAGATGATTCCGAGGATTTTGACCTAATCCTCGGAATAACACTCTTTGAGACTTGAATTGTTTACGAAGACTAATTTAATCAAGGTTGTTCTAGGTACAGTGATGGAGTTACAGAAAAACGTATTGGGTTACTGGCTGATAACACGGAAGTTTTTAGGGATTTTAATGATGAAGGAACAGATATTATGATAACTCAAAACTTCTAAAAAAAAATTCCATTCAGTAAATTATGAACTCTTTTCCCAGAACTGTGGGGAGTTTCTCGTGCCTATAAATAAAAAAGATGGGTTCTCCACAACCTTTGCAAGATTTGATGAAACTTTTCCTAATTTTCTGAAATTGAGAAGCATCCTCAAAAAAGAACTTCGGTTTTATCAAAAACATATCTTGAAAAAAAAAATACCAAATAAACTTAGGTATGTGGCTTGTTTCGTCAATTTAACATTAAGAATATTCCAGAAAAAATATTCCATAGAGTGTAATAAATCACGAGTTAAACCCATTTTCACCATGATTAAATGCCACGTGCTACATGGTTATGAAGCACATAGTACCTAATGAGGTCTGCGAAAAAGTATAAGAAATGTCATGCCTCTACTTAGTTTCGATTTCGGCGGGAAAGTCCCAACTCATTTAATATATCCACAAAGAAGAATATAGTACAGCCAGAAGCTATATAAACAAAATAAATTGCGTTTCTTCAAGAAAAAAGGGGATGATTTTCTTTTTCAATGTGCGAGGGAAAAGTAAAATAGGTTAAAGCACCAGAAAAAAATTCATGCAATAAACGAAATGGAATATTGAGAATGTTTGGTATCGATTGAAAGTACCACAATGTTATATGGAATATCAAATATCAAAGTATGAACAACTTATTCATCTTGAGCTGATAACGTAAAAGAATTTTAACACAATGAAAACGCGGTTTTTCTATTCGACATTCTCCGCGTAATATGCAGCCTTTGAGGGAACCCATTAGAGTTGGCGCCGACAGACACGATAGTATTTTTTAACTACTTTTTCCGAGGAACAATTAATTTCGCGACCTCCGTCCCACTTAAAGCAATCCTCGGGATGGTCTACGAAGGAATTCCCCTAGTTCAACTCTCTCCCCGGAGGAGAAATTGCGTCCATTCTCTTCATATCCGCGGATATGGCAATTCGGGTAAGAAGTAACAAGATTGGGCATAAACTTGAAAAGAGTCCGAAGTAGAAGCGTGCCATGTTCCAAAAAAGGCTGGGAGAAGCGCTCGTCTTGAATTACCAACTTGTTTACCCAGACCCTAAACAAATTTCCGCCCCCAACCCCCTCCGTGCTCCTTCCCCCAGGACCCCTCATCCCCCGCCCCACTCTCCCCCTTCTTGCCCCTACACTCTTGTCTTCTTCAACCTCCTTCCACACGCCATCCCCCCTCAAAATCCTCCCATATCTCCGCCCACCCATCTTCCTCAATTACCAACTCCTCCCCACTCGAGTCGTCGTCGACCCTCCCCTCCCTTTCCCCCCTTCATTCCCCTTGGCCCCTCCTCACGAACCCTCAAAAATCCTGCCCCGAAACCCGCCCTCAGCGTCCCTCCCCCAACCCTTCAATTACGAATTCCCTTACCTAAAACCGCCACCCTGCCGCCCTCTCCCCGCACGACCCGTCACTACCACCCACACATCCTACGGGATCCCCGATCCCTTTACTCCTCCTGCTCTACTCTGCACGTTTCTTTTCTGTTATCCGTAGGAATATCTTCCGCCACCCGAGGAGAGCGTCTTCTCCCTCCGCCACACTACCACCACCACCACCCCTCCGAGCCATGCCTCTCTCGTCCTCTTCTCATCGACGACCCCCCTCGGCGTCGCTCTCCTTCCTTCTGGCGCTCCACCGAGTCACCCACTTATCCTCCCTCCCACCCCACCACCTCCTCAGCCTCCCCCCCCTTCCAGCCTCTTCGCCCCAATTCCCTCTCATCCCATCTCTCTCCCTCTCTTCCCTCCCCCCCTCCCACTCATTTCTTTCCTTCCTCCCCCTATCTTATCTCCTACCTCTCTCTCTCTCTTTCCTCCATTCTACACCCCTCCCGTCGGCCTTGGTTGATGAGAGATCGGCCCGCGGGGGGTTCACCCGACGACGAAGTCGTGGAATCTTAACAACTCTCTTTATTTTAGCCGCATTACGGTAGGATTTGTGATCGCAGCCGTGGCCCGAGATCATTCCCGCTCCCCGCCGTGGGTGCTGAGGGGGCTTTGGTGAGGCTCAATCCGCGTCGAGCGATGAACCAGTGTGCACGCCTCCTCAGACAGCAAACCGCAGCTTTAAACAGAGAAGAATCTGCAGTGAATCATTTTGCCATACGCCAAAATATTTGTTTTGTAATGCGCCCTGAGACGCAGGCGGTGGGTTTAAATTGGACGTATCAAGCGAAGCGGCGACGTATCAAAGTGAAACAGCCAGCGAGAACCAAATTCAATAAAATCGAAGCTCGGCGACATTCTGCGAGTAAGGACTAGACTCAATTTTCGTACGCATGCATTGGCCTAATCGTCACAGTGTTGAACTGCAAAACAGATTTAAAGACACCAGTGGATGACAAGAATGGAAACGATGGGAACATTACATGCATACAAACAAAAAACGTTAATATCACGGATTGGAAAGGCAAGTGTTTGCAAATATATATTTTCAAAAGTATATTCGACGAAAGGTATCTTTTTTTAATGTTTTGAGTCTCTTCACAACAGGATTAGCTATGTAATAGTTCGTATTACTAATGCTAGACACGAAAAAATACTAAGACGGAAGAATTCCACCGCGTTTAAACAAAACGTAAATCTCAACTTAAGCACCAAAATGTATTAAAATTATAAATTACTGCAACTTAATATTTTTTAACAATAAATGTAACCATTTTTTTCCTCTGAAATATACGTAACCACTTCAAGTTTATTTATTCTCATGAGGTGTTGACTGCTATTCCATTACGGCGCATATTTCAGCAATAATTACTACGAAGCACTTAAAGAGCTAAAGTAATAAGTAATTTAGCGATACTTTTACTTGGAAAATATAAACTAATAGAAACATTCTTTTTTCAATAATATGTAGCCGGAGATCAGGTATTCCCTTGGTTTATGAAATATCTCATGAAGATTTTGAATTATAGCTACCAA
The DNA here is from genome assembly GCA_037158775.1 of Hetaerina titia. Classification (NCBI taxonomy): domain Eukaryota; kingdom Metazoa; phylum Arthropoda; class Insecta; order Odonata; family Calopterygidae; genus Hetaerina; species Hetaerina titia. Next base: position 57,569,485 of record CM073768.1, on the reverse strand, counting down.
AAATGCGATTGCGATGACACTTAACAAAAAATAGCATTGCCTATACAACAGTTATGGTTTTATTTGTTCCATTGAAAAATAACACCGTTTATAACCGGTGATAGAGGACCTACAATTCAAGTAAACGCTGAAGTATCTTTTACCCTGAACGGTTATTCAATCATATCTGGAGTAGCACAGCGTCAGTCTTCAGCTTCTCTCTTCCGAAGAAAAGGATTTAGTTTTCCTTTTATTGATTTTCAATTTATATCCTCGAAGCACTCCATCAATTGCGTTCAAGGATGCCAGTAACTCTTCTAGATACTCTCCTATATCTGCGATGTCATCTCCGAAACGGAACGGTTTTACGAATTACCTCCCGATTCACCTAATTCTTTCGATAGCCTTTCCTTCGCATTTTTTTACGTTTCTCAAGTATGCGTTGAGCAGTGCTGCAGAGAGTTTACATCTAAAGCTGTTCATTATTCATTCCATAAATAAAGAAGTTATCCGAAGACATTCCTATATTTCTTTCCTGTCATTTTCAGTCCATCAACTTGTTTCTTGTAGGGTTGATAGATAATTCAAGTCCTATGAATTTTGTTCACCCATTTAAAAATCTTGTTCCGATAGGCATTACCAAAGATCTCGTCCAATCAACGTGCGCCATACACAAGGGATCCTAAACCGTAAAAGTTTTCTTCCGATTTCTAATGCATACAGGTAGAATAAACTCACTCGTTCGTTGTTTCTGAATGTGAATTTGTTTTTTTGACTAGTTGTTTAGATCTTTTGTCCTATTCCCCTGATGATCATTCCTTTCAATATTTTGAGCATTGACATTTAATTAGGATTCTGCGGTGCCATTCACGTATCTCGATTCCCATTGTCTTAGGTTTTGTAACTGTTAAACTTATCTCTAAGCCCCACGGCAACATTCGTCCTTTGCGGTAGTCTGATAGATGCCTCCCTCTCATCTTTCGTAAAACCCTCTGTAACAGATTGCGGTCCTTGATAGCACAATCCCTGCATGAGTTCCTTCTAGCAATTTCCTCCTTGTTTATCTTCTGTCGGTGTGTTCCCATTGGAATTGCCGGTGTCACCGCGTATCATTTCACTTTTTTCCGAATGTCTCCCAGAATATTTCCAACATTATATTCAATCAATGATCGGCAAAATATTTAAATCCGATTATGAAGAACGGAAAACAAAGAAATGCTACGAGCAATTGATGTATTGGTATTTTATCCAATCATGGGTGAATGGCTTCACTTTGGGACACGAATTCACTCTCCCCTCCGTCTCCATTTTCTGACTCCATGCTTTCCGTATCCCGTTCCCACGAGGTGCAGATGTACACCATCCCCAGAGCGCTTTTATCTTTCATGGCCCCTCGCTCAAAGGCTCCTCCTCCACGCTCCCTCCCGAGAGCATTTAATTTCTCTCACTCTGCCAAATTGCCGCCAGAGTAACTTCACTTGCCTGCAACTCTCGATAATGTAGGACGTTACTTCACCTTGGAAAGTGTTTCTCTTCCCTGGATAGACGTCGTTCGCGCCATCTGAGAAGTCTCAGGCATCTTTTATGCAAGTGACTAGCCAAAGCCATGTTTAAAAGGTATATCTTAATCATGTAAGGCACCATTTTTACAATATATATATATACCTGTATATATGTTATGTTGCACCAAAACTAGGTGTTATTCCGTGAGAAATCATCATTTCCAAAGACTTAATGCCATTACATACTGGGAATATAATTCCATTATGTTTGACAAATACTCGAATACTCAAAAGAAAGCGATTGATATAAATTTAATTTTGACTTTAATATTCTCTTATTGCGAGTGGGGGTGCGAGTGGGGAACGGAGAGTCCGGATGGGCAGTGTTAGGAAGAGGTGTAAGGCAGGGTTGCCCATTGTCACCGGTGCTGTTCAAAGTATATGTGGAGGAAATGATTAAAGAGGCATGGGAAGAACTGGAGGTAGGAATGAAAGTCGGAGATGAATTCGTAAAATCGGTTAGGTTTGCTGATGACCAAGCATTTGTTGCTCAGTCAGCCAAGGGGTTACAAGCATTGCTGAATAAATTGGAAGTTCAGTGCGATAAATATGGGATGAGAATCAATATTAATAAAACAAAGGTTATGCGATTTTCCAGAAAGAAAAAGGCTAAGCTAAATATTAAAATAGGCGGGGAAAAAATAGACCAGGTAGAACAGTTTACATATCTCGGAAGTGTTTTGGACCAATACGGTCAAAGTGGTAGGGACGTAAGGAGAAGAACTGCGCTAGGCAAGGAGGCTTTCTCAAGGAGGAGGGAGTTGATGACGGGGATGTTGAGTAGGGATGTTAAGACAAGACTCGTAAAAACTCTGATATGGAGCGTAGCTATGTACGGCGCGGAAACGTGGTCATTGAAGCAGGAGGATAGACGCAGATTGGAGGCTTTTGAAATGTGGGTGTGGAGAAGAATGGAGAAGGTGAAATGGACCGAAAGGAAAACAAATGAGGAAGTACTGGAGATGGTGGGTGAGGAGAGGGGTTTGTTGAGAGAAATCCTATGGAGGCAGGAAAAATGGATGAAAGGCGTATTGAGCGGTAGTGGAATATTGAAGAAGGTAATAGAGGGGAGAATGTTGGACAAGCGAGGAAAGGGCAGTAACAGGATAGGGATGTTGGACGGGATGAAGGAAGGAAAGAAGTACACAGAGATGAAGAGGGAACCTGATGTAGATTACGTTGCTAGATTGGGTTTTGTTTGGAGTTACAAAATGTTTATTTGATAGTTGCGTCCATCCAAAAAAACCTACCTTAACCGGTAGATTACCTAATAAATAAACAATTCTCTTATTAACTATTTGAACCACAGTAATACAGTTCCCTTAAGATTAAAGTGAGGTGAATGACATTGTATAAATAGAGTTTAATTTCCAATGCTTCAAATTAGAGGTAGCAACTTATTATTTAGATTGGCGACTGTGATAACACCGGAAACGATTCCAAACACAACCAAACATATCATTCCCTGGACCATACTGGGGCGTGCGGCACATAACCATTCTCAGCGCATACCTGTGTTTCTCTGGCCAAGGAGTGTTGAAAATTAGTCAGGAGAGAAGTTTATGCTTACAAGTTGAAAGACCAGGTGCTGACGTTCGTGTAGATGCTATTTCTTTCGACGCAAAAAAAAGAGGTTCCATACGAGTTTCTCATATAAATTTTCAGTGACTTTTTGCTGTCAACTGAAGACTGAAGGATTGATCAATTCGAATGAGACATGTTTAAGGAGGGAAAACCATTTCTTCGTCCATTTTTATAAGTTTATTCACATTAAATGACTATTTATCGACCCTTTTATTTTGTCCACAAAATGCTCTCATTTAAGTTCATATTAAATACCGGATTCGGTATATTACCAAAATCATCGGAGAAGACATTGCACCTTATTTAAAAACAGCTTTTAAAATTCTAAAAAGAAAGATCAGCTGTCGGCTGGAAGCTAGCTCACATAACCCCTCTCTACAAAGGCGACGATAGCGAGAACCCCATTAATTGCAGACTGATTTCTTTAACATCAATATCCTACATAATCTTAGAAAACATCACCGTTGGTAATAAAATGACCTGTATCGACAGTAGGAACAGACTCTGCGTCTTTCCATTAAAGATATCCTGAAATCAAGGAAGGGTTGGATGCTCTGTATTTTTAGATTCCAAGAAATTCTTCGACATGGTTCCTCGCGAAAAATTGATATGCATATCAAGATATCATGGTAATAACGAGGAAATGACTAATTATGGATTAGAGATTCCTTATCTGACAGCAAACAAAAAGTAGACACCGACGAGTTCATTAGAGGCAGATGTAACTTGAGGAGTGCCGCAGGAAAGTGTTACAGAGTCCCTTCTCTTCTTCTTAGACACTAACGACCTACGCTCCCGCGTTAGTCAGATTATTTACACGCTACACAGCGACTTGCAGAAAAATAAGACACCGGCAGATAATTTCCCACTCTAACGATTTAGACCACATGTCGGAGTGGTGTAAAGAATGAGGGTTAGAATTAAATGTCAGAGAATGCACAGCAATGAAGTCCTGGAATAAAATAAAAGATAAACAAGACGTACATTATAAAAAAGATAGGATTATTTTAAGCAGTTTAGAATCGGTCAAATGCTTGGGTGCTTTGCGGACGTCAACTCTTTCATGGTGTAGACACATTAGAAGAATATGTTGGCTAGACTTATATAATTTAGGTTTCATTAGACGGGTTGCGGGAAAAATTAAATGAAAAAGTAAGAGAGAGGTGGTACCTCTCTGTAGACAGAGGTCACACTGAGGATACACGGAAAGTATATGGGATTCACGAGAGAAAACGTTTATTATGGATTGGGAAAAGTTACAGTAAAAATCCGCTAGATTTGTAACATTCTCTACGAGAAACGAGGATGTGGGAAGAACATTACCTCTTGATTCTCGAAGAGTGTAGACAAAGCTTTAAGAAAGGTACAGGTCACCTGTATTTTCTTGCGACACAGAGGGAATTAACATGGGGCCAAATTACATTAGTATATTCGACCATCGGGATAAAATAAAAGATATGGGACACCGTCACATACAGATTCAAGAACTCGTTCTTCTTTCGCACAATGCCCAATCGTAAAAAACTCGAACGAAGGAGCTCGAAAAAATTTAATTAACTTTATTCTATAATTTGATGAATTAGTCAAACGCAGCAATATATCGCATGCTAGTGCACGATTTTCCACGTGGTTGTATATCGATCAACAAATGTAAGAGGGAATATATGAAGTAAAAATTCTGCATGTCTGGTTAGCGCCCCGCCCACACGCCCTTGCAGCGACTTGCGGGGTATTGTGTAGATGCAGAAGATTGATTCAGGGGAAGTTTTGCGTAAGTATGGAGGTCAACTTCCTGGTAGTCTTTCCAGCACAGCGTGTATAATATTCCTCTAACTCCCACTTTTAGTCATCATAGATCCACTAACGAACAGGAAATAAAAAGAATAGTTTTCCTCCAACTGTAAAAAAAATTAATGATTTCAAATGATTTAATTTCTAAATGTTATCAAATTTTAATTAATTCTGCAAGAGACATTAAATAAAGATGATACATTATATATTTATTTTACCGATGAGAGTTATACCATGACAAGTTTATCAGTTACTCTGAGAAACAATATTGCCATCAATTAAAAGCTTGATTGCCAAGCCCACTATTCGTAACAAAGGTTCTACTGCGCTTAAACTTGTACATCCAGAGAATTTGACTGAAAATATCTTACGCCGTGCATGGGTTTCCAGACACATTTGATTCCTCTAAGAATCACTTATCCAACATATCTTACAATGCCTACGTCAAGAAAAATCACCCGGATTAGGATTGCCAAAGATTAAAAGCTATTAAAATAATACACAATATTTTAGGCGTTCAGGGGATAAATTATCGATTTAATTAACGTAAAAAATAAAATAAATAAATGTTGATATTGTTGTGTAATTGGATTCCTGTCACGCCCGTCAAAAAAATCACCATTCCACAAAAATCAGGCGTGTTTTGACGTTTTTTTCATATATTCGGAGAGGCTAATGCTTTAATTAAGATAAAATGACTCGTAGGAATTTTAAATAATCTTTTAATTATTTATTTAAACAAGGAAATAACAAATTTTCTTATTCCTTGCTTTTATCTCTGTTCTAAATTATCATTGCTTAAGAGGTTTTGAAAAGTCTCTGTTTTAAGTAAGTACTGCATTCATCCCCCCTTAAAAACTTCTACGCCATTATATCTTAATTGATCCAATGCCCTCTTCGGCTAATGCTATAATAACGCGTTCAAATTTGATGCTTCAAATGTGACACCGGTGACGCAAAATTTAGACCGAGGTTATAAACATCTTTGGAGCTGGTTTCCTAGTAAAAATTACCCTCGCATGATATTGAGTTTAGACAACACTATTCTTAAACAAAATTCCACGGAATTTTGCGAAAGCATTTCTCTATTCGGACCCTATCCTAGTTTATATTTTAAAAAGGTCCCTGTTATCTTCGGAAGAAGGTGATCCACAGAATATATTTATTTCTCGACATCACTTCAAAGGAATTCATCTAAGTTTGCTGTAATTGCTCTGACATCAATAAGTTAAGATGAATAACAATGTCGTTCTCTGCGTAATTACACATACAACAAATGTGTCCGTTGATCAACCTTCATGAAAAAAATGACCATACAAATTGTGTCCTAGGCAAGCGGTTTGTTAAGTTAACAAAACAAGCTTCGAAGCAGTACCAAAATATGTCGAAAGTAAATTCTTCATTTAGTCGTTTCAAACATGGAAATCACAGCTCGCCTTAGTCATCCACAGCAGATTGGGTTGTTAATATGGGGAAGGCATGTACCACTCCGTATTGTTCCACTGCACAATTTCATTATTTCGTTCGAAAAGATTCATTATCCGCATAATCTTTTGCTTTGTTTCTGAAACAAAAAGTGGGGAACGCAAATGTGAAGATATGACGTGAAGGCGATATTAAAGCGTGGGTTTTGTTGACTATTTTATTGCTTCCTTGTGGGGGGAAGGAAGGGGCAGGGACTTGGAGGAGGGAAAACGGAGCGGAGGTTGGGGGGTGGGGGGGAGGGGGGCGGCGTGCACGAGCGCAACGCCAGGAAAAATAGCCATCTTGTCTTTAACGGTCCCCTTCCCAGTCTCCTTCCCTCTCTGTTTACCAGAAGTCCTCGTCGATTCCACCCGACTCCAGTTCCTCTTCCCCATCCTCTCTCTCCCCCCTTTTTCTCGTTACACTCCCGCAACCCTTCATTAATGACCCGCTCTTTCAATCCACACTTTTATAACCTCTCTTCCACCCAAGGAAACCCTCCAACCCGTGCTGCTGCTACCACTACGGGAGCCCCCTCCCCCCACATCGCCGACGCCGTTTTCCCTCCCGTAGATCACACTCTGCACTCTTATCCGACATATTTCGCCACTTCCCATCCCCAGTCTTCCACTCTCTCCCGTTCCCCCCACTTCTATTCACTCCTCCTCTTAATCGAAGGGCAACGGGGAGGGAGTCATTTCTCGCTTAAAAACGCTTCCGAACCAAACGGCGGAGGGAGCAAAGGCGGACCAAATCCTTAGTTACGTCACGAGAGGGAGTTTTTGTGGGGGAGGGAGGGCAGGCAGATCAAAAATTCTGATCGACGTCATGTGCGGTTTGGAGGAAACTTTGAACTTTGGAGATAACCAATCGAGTGCCGTGGGGAGAGGAACTCTCGGGGAGGCGCCCGTCTAGATACGAACAGCCGCTCCTTGCGATGATATGCGCATCCGAACGGGAGTGTGATACCCTGATTCTTTTGAAGGTGACTCGAAATGGATGCATAGATGATTATTTCATGTTTTATAACTTGGGTAGAAAAAAACAAGAATAATAATTAAGATAAAGCAATATTTCTTGACTGACAATTTTTCTTGGATGTTTACGCGTCACACCCACTCTTTGATGGACGAAATGAAGTTCTATTTCCGAGAATAGCAAATCCCTCTGAAGGTTCATACTATGACATACGATGCGATTGAAAAAAAACATTGGGTAATAAATTCATACCCAGGAAAAGGATGTATGGATCTGATAGCAGGCAAGAAAATGGTATTGTGATCACGGCCTGCTTCGGATTTCTGGTAGGCCTGTGGTGGTAGCATTTCGGCGGTACTAATCCCACATAATCTGTGCCTTGAGTGTCCGCCCTGGGGCGACTGACATCCTTGCCTACAGTCCGAAAGGACACTGACACTAGGGTGAATTTTATATGAAAATGACTTGTTCGCCTAATCACCTTTTCACCAACAACATCCAATGGTATGGTCGACGACTGTTTCGTTTATTAAATGTGATCGGATCCTTGCGTTAAATCGGGTATCGCTTTAACACATATAGGACCAATTTTCAAATTCGAGGACCAGGTAACCAAATATAATGTACGCAACTCATGAATCCGATCCGTGGTTGAGGGACATCGGAAGGGAACTGCCAAGTGAAATACCATTAGTTCAATACGATCCGTAAGTCGGATCGGACATTTATGTGTGTGACCTTTTGGTATCTTTTATTAAGAGAAGAATGATATCCAAATTGGCTTACTGCTCTGCTTTACAATCTTCTAAAAATTCCTCATCCACCACCAACCCAACATTTCACCTTTATGTCACAAATGGCCTTGACTGTTTGTTGCCTCCCCTAAAAATTACCATCAAAATACAGATGGAAAAAGATCTTCATTCAATTGGGATTATTTGTATAATTTGGTGTGGGGATTGTATAGATTCATCGAACAAGGGTGCTCACGAAGTGAAGACTAGAATATCAAATTTTAACCACGGGTAGGGATGGTGGGGGAGGGCGGCTATCACACGACTCTGCATGCGATCTCATATCATATGTAGAGTACAAGTCAGCTTAAAGCGCATGCTAAGAAATAGGTAAGTCATATCACTTCGAGGCAAACACGTTAGTCCTTGCATATTTCCAGGCTTCCACAAGAGTTTTATGTACACCGCCAATGTCGTAGGCGCATGGAACGACGCGATATATCTCTACGATAGCGCATGAAATATAATAGAGAAACAGCAACCGACTGAGGGATTAGATGGAATGGTCTCGATAGACAGAGAATGCATGAAGTGCTTGGTGAAGGACGAGGGAAATGGGTGTAAGTAAAATACGAGCCGGGAAAAAACGCCAGGAACGACATGCTCGTTGCCAAGAGACGCACAGAGTTCCGTTTGTAATTTCAATATAGCTCCTTTCTCAAAAGAGTTCGTACGTTTAACGCCTGGAAAGGAAATTCGGACGCCCTTATTGTGAAATGGCGCGTGGGTGGCATCGCTCAAGAGACATGAAAGGAATACAATACTTCTGGAGCAAGTGAGGAAATTTGCAAGCCCGAATGGACCCTGGGATATGCGCGGAATCCTGAAAGCAGCGGCGGAGAATTCACGGGTTGGAAGAATTGGAATGCTGTGTATTATGCTCGAGTTCTCCCATTAGCAAGAAAATACACGAAGGCTCTGCACTTCAGAAAATTCCGGCATAAACGAGGAATTATAACAGCATGAAAAAAATAGTAAAAAAAATACAGATTAGGAAACCATTTGCGTGTAATGAAAATAGTTGAGATATTTGGGATTGAGGCTAAGAGGCGTCATCTCTCATGAAAGGGATATGGAATCCAAAAATGTTAGAACTAGCAATTACGAAAGATTTTATGCACGCATAATTCCACTGCACAGGTAGTCGAGACGGCGTTATTTAAGCCCAAAAAAGGAATAAGAGGAGGAGTCTAATAAGCATTTCAAACCTGAATAAGTTTTAAGTATGGCAAGACTGTAAGGGAATAAGAAATATGGTTATCTTTACGGAGGTCAAGGACGAACTGGCGTTAAAATTGAGAAGCCGTTCTGGACTTAGTTTGAACACGGAAGACAAATCATTATAAACTAGCGTACAATAGTCGAAGGGAGTGAGACGGGAAACATGCTGCAACGGTGGAACGTGAGCGTTGCAACAAGCATTTATGGGGGGTCGATATGGGAAGGAATGATTTATGTAACTTCGACGAGGAATGAGGACGGAGGAGGGGGATGGAAAAAAAATTACGTGCGGCGGACGTGATGATATTTGAGCGAAGAATCCTCGGAGGCATTGAAGAAGGAGAGTGATTGATTGATCACATTCATGAGTTTACGTCCACGAGGAGAGAGGGAGGCGTCGCGGGAAAGAAAGCAGATGGGAAGAATAGGATCTCAGACCCCGGGGAGAAATCAAAAAAGGCTTTTCGGAGGAAGCAATGACCCCCCCCCCTCACCTGGACCATTGCGCCTTGAACCCGCAACGTCGCTAGTGAAGGGCGCGCTGGTTTTGCCAATGGACGAGACCACCCTACACGGAGCCGTGATTAACGCAATTAAGACCGAAGATGGAAGAAGAAAGGCAGAAGAAGCGAGGGCCGAGTGGGAAGGAGTGGGGGAGGGAGCTGGAGGTGTCCCTGGAGAGAGTGTGTATGGGCATAATGAAGTGAGTAAAAGGGGGAGAGGAAATGACGTTAACTAGAGGGTTGAAGTGAATGAAACTAAAGGGAACGAATTTCCCACGCGCTGATATTGCAAAAATCTTGGGCAGTTTCCCAGTTGAAATAAATACTTCAAGCTTAAAAATTAATTATCTTATGGTAACTATACATTTTTTAAATGTAAATATATAACATATATGTTTTCATCCAACTAAACACTATCCAGAAACCTACCCTACAACAAGTCCCTCTTCATCTCTGTGCACTCCTTCCTCCCTTCATACTATTCAACATCCCTATCCCATTCCTGTCCTTTCCTCGTTTGCCTAACATTCTCCCCTCTATTATAGTCATCGTCAGATAAACAGAGAAACGTCTCTCTACGGTTATATCTAAACCTAAGTCTAAAGTAGTGAATAGTGAGTAGTAGTCTAAGTTAAAGTGGTGAATGATCAGGTATGTTGTACGGTCATGGAGGATAATACAGACAATCAGCGTATTTCTCTCTCTCATTTTATCAAAAATACTAAAAGTGAAATTTTGCATTTGATTAAATACTAAGCCGTTACTCTCTCTCACCACCTCTCCTGGCTGAAACATATACTGGGAAGAAATCGACAATCTAGGAAAAAATAGGATTTATTAGACAAGTATGGGGGAAATGAATTAAACTCATACGCAATAGAAAAACCTTTTTACAGTTGATAATACTTGTGAGTGTTAAGACTGATAAATTAATTATAATGGCGAATATTTTTGAAGTCACATTATGTTGTCTAGAGAGTCTTTAAAGTTAACAAACTTTACAGGCTACACACTTACAGAGTAGGTTCATTGGAAATTTTCTACCGGGCAGCATACTTTTAAACATAAATTTGTTCAGGCTTTTTTTGTTTTGTTCGGTTTAAAACATTTTCCTCAATAGTCTTTAGTTCGTAAAGATGCTTCGAACTATATACACGTACGAGTTTTGATTCAAGATTACCAATCAGAGGATATAGTTGGGATCGTGAAAGCTAAGTGAGCAAATCAAATATTAAGAAAGAACCAATTCATCTTCGAACTTTTGATTCATGAGTCAATTCAATTAAAATGATAGCCCGTGCGACAGCAGTTGCTAGGCATTTTATTGCTCTGAACCTCTGCCATAACTTTGGTGCAACTCCAAAGCTTTCTTTCGAAGAACCCTTGCTATGCCTCAAATTCGAGGTAATTTCAACCCAGAAGCAGTGAAGGGTGATCACAACAGTTTCGGACATGCCTGAGTTCAGTTTCAAGAGAAACAGTTTGGTTGGCATGAAAAATATCTTTCCTTAGCCAGATAAACTCTCAGGTTAATTCATCAGAAAATTCATTTGGCTGGAGGAGGACGTTTATAAAGCCAATGCGTAAAATTATTTTCAAACATTCTTGGAAGCAGCGATATAAAGGTTTTCGAACTTTAATACTAGTTTAATTCTTGAGGCAGACACTAATACGTTTATTTTCCATTACGATAGCCTATATAACAATAATAATACAATATTGCTAACGGGATTACCGGTTTAATGCCTAGAGGAACATTTTGAACCGCTAAAAACATTTCTTAAATAGACTAACAAGGAAAAAAAAAGTTAAGGTGAGCTCTGAAGCCGATAACCATTAATAAATACAGTATTTTTTTTACCGACTAACAGTTAGCAAACTTTTTAGAACGCCTAGCGCACCAATAGAGAGGATACATTTGGTATTTTCGAAACAGCTGCGGACCTTTTTTTTTGGACTTTTTACGTTTTACGCAGGGGCGAAAGAAGTAAATTCTACCGTTTCAATATACATTGAAGGGTAATCTCATTGGGCACCCATTTAGGTCGCACGACCTTGTGCAATAAAAAGTAATTTTCGCTTCAAGTTGAAACTTGCTACTAGGGAGCCGATAATTCTTTCGATGGCGAGATACCTGGTGAATAAGTATTCCAATCCGCATTTCTTGACAAATATGACAGAACATCAAGCCAAAGTTCTGCCATAGTATGGACAAATCGTCAAATTAACGGAGGCCACAAAATTTACAAAACAAGTTAATTCCAATAACCGTAAGAGTGATGCAACAGAATTTTTAAAAAGATGTAGAAGCAAGAATCGCAGCGGGTTAGCTATGCAACTAGTCATTATGGGAAAAGATGAGAGGTCAAATTGTACAAGAGGTACAGAATCAGGAAAAGAATGTGGTAATAATTTAAATGAATTTCATAGTAAATGAAGAAAAATGCGAAATAAGTACATGTTAAATCTTTTAGGAATTGCACAATACTCTAAGTGCAGAGATTTGGGCCCGGCTGAAGAGTATCCCTCGCCAAGAATTGCTGCCGCCAGGGTGGAAATCAGCAACTATCCTCCTTATTTGCACATTCGCATACTTAAAAGAAAATAAATTGCACTAGTTTTGGCAAGCGGTTTCATTTCCAGCCGTACATACTAGATCTTCTTTTATTTTATAGCTCCTCCTCACCTGAGCCACACCAACTTTAGGCGTTATTGGTAAGAATTGTATAACAAAAATCACCGTTTCAATATTTTAGATTCGCTGATCTTTCTCATGTTCGACAACAAAAATATACTCATTTCGTAATTTTTTTAAGAAGCATGAAAGTGTCTCCCTAAATCGATTACAACTTTATTTTATAAATAATTATTATTCCATTCAACGCTTCCAATTAACAGACATAATTACAGCATTACGTTCCTCCCCTTTCGGTCCCGATGACTTCCGCGTCGAAGGAATTTTTGTCCATTAAAATCTCCGAGGCTACAATTGGATTTGTGATGGGAACCCTCAAACAACCACACAAAATCCCAGGCATGTCAAGCGTCGAACAGATGTCCAACCCCGTTGGGATACAAGGCTGGCCAGATTACACCTCCAGAGAGAAGGGGTGGTTAAAACGAATCCTGCCACGGGAATGTTATTTGACAGCACAGCTGATGAAATTTCCCAACCTCTCCCTCCCTCGAACACCACGTAAAAATTCTCAAGGAACTAAAAGGCACGAAGTGAAGTTAGCCGGAAGTGTTATCATTAATCAAGACCGAAAATAGCGTTTAAAATTTGGACCCTCATCAGAAATTCAAATTTTTCGATTTGAAACTTTTCCCTTCAAAGGAAAGCTTCATAAAAATTTCAATGAGTAAATCCAGCAAAATTTCCTCGTTGCTTGGAACGCGGAAAACTAAAAAGAATATTTTAAAATCTCGGAAGATGGAGGTAAGAGTTTCCTCCAAATGATTATCTTTCGTGGCACTGTTTTTAAATAAGTATTGTTCCAATTTGAATTCGTTTCATCTCCTTACAGTTTCGGAGTTTCTTGGCTCATTTTCAAAAGTGTAAAAATGAATAAATATATACTATATACATCTGAGGATATTATTTTTAGGCATTTGTTGAACTCGATATATATTTTATTCGATATTTCTCTCAAGAGGAGAAAGAAGATATCCCACGGACCGGCAGACCTCGACTGGGAAAAATAATCGCGTAATATTACCTCCAAAAGGACTAAATAAAAAAAGCACTCACTCATTTACTGCCGGCTTCTGGTGGGGATAAAGACTTCGAAATAGCAGGGAGGTAGTAACTGCGCTCTCTTATTTAGGCAATCGACTTTACTGCCACAGTTTATATTTCTCATTAGTCAGCCTTTTAGCACATATCCCAGAACTCCCTTTCGGGAAGTCTCGAAAGGAGGAAGAAACACATGGCAATTCTTTTCCGAATGCCCCAGTATCGTTCTCTGTAAATTATCCAGTAATTACAGAAGTAACGCTTAAGACTTCAGCTTATCCATCTTCCCGGCTTACTTAAACAGGGAACGTTCACGCTGAAAATAACTTGCGACTCAAGACGATTTCAATATTACGAATCCATGATCGCATATATATGGCAACAGTTATTTCTGGCTGAATGCAGACACGTTTTTGAATAATTAAAGTTACAACATAATTCTTACAATCGTAATTACGTTTTATGCTGGCTGAATGCAGTCACATTTTCAATAATTACAGTTACAACATGATTCATGTTATCGCAATTACGTTTCACATGCATAATGTGCCCTGCTTTCTACCCATATGGGTTATTAATTCACAAAAGGTTAAGGCGTGTATTCATAATACGTTCAAATGCTATGTTACGTTTTCGCATTTTTCCTAAGTACTAATCCTACGGTAAACAATAATATTTGAAAATATAATTAAAGGAAGTTACCTAAGTTATCTTGAAAATGATATCATTGCATTTGATTTTCCGTTATTATTTCACTGGAAGGTAAGATTTTTGAATGAATACCCAAACCTTTGAATTCTAAAAAAATAGGCAAAATATTTCTCCAAGTAGATCAAGAGTATGAAAAATTGATGCGGATTTGGTGGCGCACTGGGAATAATCCTTTAATTTAGCAATCAAATCTCTCCGGAGAAGCTTTGCGGCGTCATGGAGGTGGCTTAAAGTGTTTAAATACTGAAAAATGTTTTATGAAAACTTATTTAGGAGACTGATAATTTTCAGCAAGGAAAGAATGAATAACTTTCTGACAACAGGCAATATAATCCAACAGTATAAGCGTATTTTATTTTTAGGCTACGTGATGTGATTTCATTTAACTCTTTGGACTTCCTTCTGCCTAACTCTGTGTTTACATTCTTCCATTCTCTTCTCTCATCTATCTCCCTAATCACCTCATCCGTGATCCATGGTATCCTTACACACATATACATACACACATCCAAACACGAAATCCCGCCATACGGCGAACAAATATTCATTCGCAGATATAAGGAAACGGGATAGGAAAACACATAAAAGACGAACACGTTTTACGTTTGTGATCTGTTCAAATCCGCCTTATCCACCTTTCCTGTGTTCGTCTTTTATGTGTTTTCCTATCCCCTTTCCTTATATCTATTTCTATGTATGAATGAATATTTGTTCGCCGTATGGCGGGATTTCGTGTTTGAATGTGCATTTGGCCAATGTGGCTCGTCTCTTCTTCTGGCTATGCGTGCCACGAAACGTACTGTTCTGTTCCTATCCTCTATGATGCTGTATGCTTGCTAACCTAATGTCCATTCTCCTCTTGTGTTGGTTTATATCTCCTTTGGTGGGGTGAAACAGCTCCCTAACGCCATCTCTGGGCCAAGCAAGCGGTGCACCTGGGCGCTTTTCAACATCGCAGATCTCAATGTAAATTATGTTTCCTTAGTGAATATGCTTTTTTATGTTTATGGGTACATATGTGTATGAATATATTTATATGGGAAAAAATATTCTGTAACCAAAATCTATAAGCTAGTATTATGTACAATCTAAACACTTGCTGTGTAACGAATGAACTGGACCGAATAAAAATTAATTGAATCATAGCTTAACTGGTAGAGCATCCGCCCGGCAATTGGAAGGTCCGGTATTCAAATCCCGGTTAAGGAAATATTTTTACATTTGTGATCTGCTCAAATTCGCCTTCCCCACCTTTTCTGTGTTCGTCTTATATATTTCCCTATGCCCTTTCCTTATATCTATTTCTATGTGTGAATGAATATAAATATATTATTTATATATATTATATATATATTATATATATATATATATATATATTATATATATATATATATATATATATATATATATATATATATATATATATATATATATATATATATATAATACTGTGTGTATAAGAAAACTTAGGAAAGGTTCAGGAACCTCCATCACACTAGTAATTTCGAAGGTCGTAAGACTAATTATTATTGGTGTGAAGTGGGTTTAACATTCGTCTGCTAGATCTAAAAGTGGTATGTTGAATTAAATTTCCGGATAATTAGTAACTTAAGTAAATAAATAAAATTAAAGTTACCAAAGTTGAGAGTAAGAGGCTTGAAAATCGTTATCTTTTACACGTTATTTTCAACGAATTATACCGTTCGCCCTATGTGAGGGCAAAGGTTATTCGCCGATGTTCACATCATATGACAAATAATAGAGTTCATTGTAAAAGGTACGCCAAAAAGAACTCCAGATTGAGGTACAATTGAACCCAAGTCATTCAACCTTTTACTTGAAAATTCGTAGTATCACAATTTAATACGGCCTAAGCGCCATCTAAAATTCCTTAGCTTTTGCTGACCGAGATACTCTGTTGAACTTCAATGCTTGAAGACCATGGCTTGTACATTTGGAGCATGAAAATGTATAATTCAATCAAGCGTTACCAGCAGTATGTAAAGCAAGTATTGTCATTAAACAAAGCTGTCACACAGTTCAACGCATGGAACTGAAGGACACTCGCTATTGCCTGCCTCTGCGTGGGCGGTGATGCATTTTTAAGCTCGGGAAACGTGGTCGAAATTTTTCAGATATTACGTTTCACGTGAATACCGAATTGTTTATGAAGAGAGAGGCTCGGTGAATTTTGACGGTTTTAATTATTACCGCTTAGGCTAAGGCCGTTTGGTTTCATTCGGGGGGAAGATAATGGGGAAAATAGAAAAGAAGGGATACATCACAAATATCATTCTTTAACCCCATTTTGGAAATGTCATACGAGGATGCTCAATGACCCCCTCTGCTTCCTTTTGCTAACAAAAAATTACAAGATTTGTTCATCAAGGAGTGGTAATAACATGTTAATTTGCATTTATTAGCGTAATGTACGGTGAAAAAATTTTATTTAATTCTATCTCGTTAGCATAATTTGTAATGTATATGCGGTAAGGTTTCATACATTTCACTCTAGTTTTGGATCAGCAGCAGCCATTGAAATATGAACAGTTACCCTTTACCTAAGCCCGCTTTTGATTGTGAAAAACGCTTTCCACGGCGTTGTGTCCTCAAACTAAGGAACAGAAAGAAGCCACATGAGGCTAAGTCTTGACTATAGGGAGGATAATTAACACATTTGGCATTGATTTTGCAATATAATCGCGATTTCGATGTGGATCTCGCGAGACCCCCCGCATGCAAATACATTTTAAATATTCCTCTGAGTATTTCACCGTTACTCGATGATCTCTCATATTGGTAGGACAATTTTCAAAGATTACTTTCGTGAAAGCAATTTTTATCATCTTCTATTTGTTCTCTATGAAAGAAAATGAACTCTCCATGAGTACAAAGGTTGTCTTGTATCTCAAACATACCCCTAGAGGGCGAAAGTTTAATTTAAGCCATTAAAAACACTGAGTTCAGCTGAAAGCAACATTTCAATGCAGCGTATTGTGTTACCAACATCGTTAGCGTAGGCGAACTGAAAATGTTCCAACTTGCAACGACTGCTGCTGACGCAATACTGGCGTCAAGCCAATAAATCTTGTCACATATACGAGTATATTGCACATTCCGATAGAAATATAGGGTAACATTTTAATTTTGCTGATTTTTTATGTGAATCGCACATGTATGATTTTTCATTATTGAACAGTCATTGTACTGTGTCAAAAGTAGTAGATATTACGAGGTATGACCGACATCTGAGGACATTAATGCTATTAATTCAGCCATTAGGGGAAGGGTGGAGATAGATTGACATCAGCCTCTTCAAGAGGCACAAAAGACGCCAAGTGGTCAATAATTTAACTCTCTATCCGACGACGGTGTATTCCAAAAAACAAGTCATTCATAAGAAATGGGATGCGGTTAATGGTATTCATTCGACATAGAAAAGTTTCGGTTTCCGAAAAGAATGTTTAATAATAAAAATTCTCGGATTAGTCATCGTCAAATAATATCTTTAACTCTTCAACAACATCTTACCTAACAAAAAAATGCGTTTGAAATTCCATCTCAAAGATTTTAAAAACAATTACGAATAAATTTAGTCTTTTGAACCATTCTTATCGCCTGGATTGACGAAAATTTATTCCTAGAGGTCGGGTTGTCACTGGAATCCGATTTTCAATTTCCCTGAATTTTATCTGTTTCTCGAACCACTATTAATCATTGTCTCGGGCAATATAACCCATAACTCAAAAAGCCTCCAATTGCATTATGTTTTCCCTAATTTTCTGTTCTTCCCGTCGGAGAGGCGAAATAAGACTCATTGGAGTAGAGGTCGACAAAACCATAGAGCTAGGCGATATTTTATGACCACTCCTATTACCCTATCACGCGATTGAGTCAAAAACAGAATTATATTAGTCTTTTGCTGCACCATACGCTGACAATAGCTCTTTAATATCGAATCTCCACGCACATAAGAGAAAGATAATTTCCGAAAATCTTCCTTAAATACATCGTGAAGATAATTTAACTTTATGATGCATTTGTTATTACCGTGAACTGTTTGTGAGCATTGAGAACATTGGGATCTATACATACGATAACACTGACGTAGTGCTCTCATTCAATACGGGTGGTGTCATCTGTCGTTATAGTTAGGGCTTATAATAATGTTGATGCCAAAGCAGATACTATTTATCTCATCTCGCGCACAATTTCAACCTAACGGCATCCTATTTTCTGGAGTGCCAAATGATGAAATCCTCCCATTATTCGGCCATTAAGACTGCAAACAAACTAACGATTTTGATCAATAATTTCATAAACACATTCACAAGCGTGCCTTCAAGGAACACTTTCTGTACAGAAGCGCTGTATCAGGAAATTAAATCAAAATGGAAATACATTTTATGTATATTAGTCTCAAGCTTAAGCGGATAAAATGATACTTTGTAATTCCACAGATTTCCAAAGTATCATTTTATCCACTTAAGTATGAACCGATTCCATAAAATAACGCCTGAAACCATCGATTATATTAGTCTCATTTTGGAGATTTCAACCGGTAGCCGCTTGCGGTAGATGAGAGAGACAATTTTCTTTTCATTGGGATGAGTTCGAGAATTTTTCGTCCCCTGGTCCATCTAACCCTATATTTTTAGTGGATAACATGTATTTCCAGGAATCTTTGAAATCCTTAGACGTACGAGGGTCATCCGGAAAGTAGTACCCGTTCGTGCCGCATGAAGTGCTGACGACGCGAGTAGCCGCTGGACGAGGTCAGATAGCTGCAGTGGCTTGTCTGCCTTCTCTGAGCCAAGTTGCGTGACGCTAGCATTGCCTGTGTTGTTTCTGTGATTGTTTACAATGCTTAAAAAAATTGAGAACGCCGCCAGTTGTGAAGTGAGGGCAGTGATTAAATTCCTCAATGCAAGAAACGTTCGCCCATGTGATATTCATCGCCAATTAAAGGAGGTGTATGGAGACAATGTAATGGACGAGTCGTCTGTTCGGCGGTGGTGTCGCAACTTCAACATGGGGAGGGGGAACACACACGACGATGAGCGTTCGGGGAGACCGTCTGTCATTACAGACCAACTGGTGAGCTCAGTTGACGAATTCGTGAGGAACGATCGGCGCGTCACAATTGATGACATCTGTGAGCATTTTCCCAATGTTTCTCGAACAATTGTTCATGAAATTGTTAAACACCATCTGCATTATGCAAAAATTTGCGAGGTCTATTGTCTACTGGTGTCATTCTCGTTCATGACAATGCCAGGCCTCATGCAGCTGGGATAACACAAAAACTTTTGCAGCAATTCAAATGGGAAACTTTCGACCATCCACCGTATAGCCCGGACTTGGCCCCTTCAGATTTTCATCTCTTTATAAAGCTTAAAGACTTTTTGGCAGGAAAAAGATTTGACAGCGATGAAGAACTTAAAGAAGGAGTGACCCTGTATCTCAATGAGCTGGCGGCGAAGGACTATGCAGCAGGAATACAGAAACTTGTCACACGTTATGACAAATGCCTTAATTTGCTTGGAGATTATGTTGAGAAGTAGTTTAAAGTATCCTCTTTCAAATAAAATTTTTTATGTTTGTTAATATTTACTTTTGTGTCTTTATTTCACGAACGGGTACTACTTTCCGGATGACCCTCGTATTTCCGCCAGAAAAAATTAACCGACATTTTCATCTTTGAAAACAGCGTGAAACTCTCGTATATGCTCACAGTTCCATCTCATAAACTCACTTTCTTCGACATGAGTTCACATTACTAGTATTATGGCCAATTAACAAAAAAAGTTATATCTAAGGTAAAATGACTCCAGTTGGATTCTGTAGCACTTGCTCTAAAATATGACGTATCACGTAACATCTTAATCTCAGCGCTATCCTCATTACTTCAACTTCTCTCACCAGAAAGGTAATCGGGTTACTTGCACCACGAAGGGGATATCCTCCAAAAAATCAAATCTTTCATTCCTCTCATCTCTAAGTTCTATCTTACTCCAATTGTCCATCTGCCCAGCGACGAAAGGACTACAAGTAATCCCTTTGACGCTCTTTTGCGGAGACTGTTCATGCGAACACTTCTTACGCTCTCATTCCGCTCGGAAACTTATCTCCCGGAGATTCCAGTCATTTCATTAATTCGAAGGGTTCTCCTCCTCCATCACGATTTTCATTGCTCCTCCGTGAGAAATAAGTTAAAGTAACGACGGAAATATTGCCCGTATGTACTATTAGACAATGTGCAAGCGGCTGAACCTCGCAGTTCAAACAACAATTTATAAATGAGATACAATTTTAAACTGAAGTCAAATTTTATATCTTCAATTTTGAGTCTTAAGGAATGTAGTCGATAAAAAACATGCTATATTTTTTCGATATATATATAAGTAGTGTTTGTATGTATACATACATACATATATATATATATATATATATATATATATATATATATATAACTGCCTAAGTTTCGATTTATTTTAAAATCTTTTACAGGACTCCTCCATGTTCTCCGCAGTCAGGGCTAACTAATTGTAATCACAGTGAATCAACACAAAATAAATATGTAAAACAAGCAGATGATATGCAAACAAAATTGCAACACCTTTATAATGTTAGCACAATATACGCACTATATAAATGATATTTAATAGTGTGCTACAATGATCATTGGGTTACCGTTTTTGTGTGCATTTTCTGCTTGTTTTACACATTTATTTTGCATCGATTTATGGTACTGTGATTAATAGAGTAGTTTTCTATTGTTTTAAGCTCAACTTTGTGGAAGTTCATGTTCAATATTTATTTTATTAAGAACACAATGTATACATCCGTACGATACGTACATCCGTACATAAGTACGATAATTAAGAACAGTGGATGTATACATTGTGTTCTTAATTAAATAAATATTGAATAGAGTAGTTGACTTTGATTGTTGAGAACACAGAGCCGCGAAGAAGATAATAATTTCAATCAAAATGTTGGCAGCTATGTAAGGTGTGATTCTGTTGAACAGATTCCCCAGGACTCAAATTCGGGAAATTTAATATCGCGTGATCAACAGGAGAACTGATATCAAAGCATATACCTAAAGTGGCACACTTAAAAAAATAGCCTATGGAAATAAGAGACGCCTTACACTAAAAGATTACTTAGAGAGAGACACTCAGAGTAGAAAAGAGATTATGAGAATTTTAAAGTGTTTCGTACATTATCGTCTAATTCACGTCTCTAGTCCAATACCCGAAAAGCAAGACGCGCGAAATCACTCAAGGCGACCTGCTGCAGCCCCGAAGTCGTTTCGAATTCATTAGCGATTCTCTTATTTTCTTACTTTCTTAAATCCACTATTCTCTTACTTCCTCGGGAAATACACGTTAATAAATTGAAATTCCACGGGCTGCAATACTTTTAATAGCATAAATCACAAATTTTATTTGACGACTGGTGCAGTAACACCCTCACCCATGCAACTCGTGACCGCTTGGAAGGGTAATACTACGGTCAGTCCTCTCCTTTAGGTTAAGCTAAACACATTTTCAAGGGAGAAGTTACGGAATAATATTCACGAAAAGAAATTTTATAACTGGGAGCGGATTAAAATATATCATTATAATTTACTTAATGATCATAATTTGTGGATATCGAACTGTCGTTTCGAATTGTTCAATGTATAGTGAACGATTTACATGTAGCACTAAATAACTTTATAAATATTAGTTCGAATCAATCAACTCTAGGATGAGGAATTTTGAGAAAAAACGGTGAGTTTTCACTGAAGAAAAAACTAAGAAGAGATGCAACTTCAATATTAACTGATATTAAAAAACAATGATTGGCCTAAACATGACATCATTACCTACAGGCCATTACCTGTACATTTCACCAGAATAATTCACTGCGTGGGTGATCTCTCGGCGCATTACTTTCAGGCGAATCGAATCATCGAATTACCACACAGCAATGCAAATTCCAAACCTTAGGATAAGCGGCAATCCGAATTAATTGCAGCTAAAACCACGTTCTAGAGAAGCAGGGTGATTAATTTACATTTGGTATGTCGTCTAGACCTCCGGTTCTGTGGTAGTCTCGTAAGTGCACAACTATAGGATAGAAAGGTAATCAGGAGATTGAACTGGTTGGATGAAAACATGTATGTATACGCAAACCCACACTCCTACCCTCGAATCACCTTTGACCTATAAATCAGAGGGGCGCACCAAAGATTCCTGGATTGCACCAGAAAATCTCGGGTGGAGCGTGAGCGTCAAAGTCCTCAATCCTGATACGCGGGCAGTAATCCCTCGCCCACAGCGGCTTTGCCAACCGTAGATTGTAGATAAGGCGGTAATATTTATTCCATATCACAGCTTTCAAATCGGAGTTCTATTTCCAGAAGCGTTGTCCGGCATAGCTAGGTAAAAATTATAGGCTTCACGACGTGACGATTCCCCACTTTTCTGCAAAAATCGACATTTAACTTATTGTCTACGCATTATTATAGAATACTGGGTGTGGATGGATGTGGGTGTCACCTAATTAATTAGTGTTGTGGATAATGCTGAAAAAAAGTATGGATTTTGGATAAACAGATGCAAAAGTAGAAAATTAATACGGTTGCTTCGCGCCCTTTGCTACGATCTAACAATATTATATACGATCCTCAAACGGTACACGTTTTTCTTGCACGGGTTTTTCAATTTCGTTATTAAATGCGCTGGCGAAATTTTTAGCAAACAAAAATATTTCAGTTTTACATACAATGTCGCTTTTATATACAACAATATCGCTCGATAGGCTACGGATAGAGACTTTTGGGCATTCATAACTTTAGAGGCTTCTTATCAATATCAGATTTTTCAAAGACTGCATATTCAAGGGACGTAATCACAGCGTTTGATGAGGGATTATTGCACATATACATGTATACGTTCTGGTCTTCGCTTTAGGAGGAATTCGTTCGAAAATGCCCGCTGATGTAGAAGGAGGGGAAGAAGGGTTGCAAGGTGATGCCACTCTGGCACCGATAAAAGACTGCAGCTTTAAGCAACATCTTGATTCACCCCTCTCCCTTCGCCCGACAGATTAATCCGATTAATTTCCTAAGAGTTTCAAGCGTAGAGATTTTTTTCTCCCTGAAAGACGAACTCCCTTGAGAAAAACTGGGATCGTCGAAGGGTGGAGGGGGGGGTGAGAGGATGGAGAATGGTTAATCTCCATAGTTCAGCAAAGCGAGATTTTAGGAGGGGGAGGGGGGGAAGAGGTTGAAAAATATCCTGAAATATTCAGGATGACGCCATTTATGGACGGAGGGGCGTAACTCATTTCGAGGGCGCGACTAGGACGCCCACGCGGGCGGAGAGCACCCGGGCGACACAACGGAGCGCATTCCCTAATGAAATTACGAACGCGTTCGCGGGCGAGACCTCCGCACCAACCTCTTCCGTCACCCTCCCACACCCCACCTGTGCGTCTTCCTCTCTTTGTCCATCCTCTCTCTTTCTATCGCCGTCTCTGACGTCCTTCTCCTACTCTATCGCGCCCTTTTCGTTTCTTCCATCCCCAACTAGGAACTCGGCCTCGCGAATAATTGGACCTTGGGCGTCATTTGTTAAATCCCTCGCTCCGAGTCACCCAGGAATCATTAAGCCGCGACCCCGCAAGTGATGCCCTCTTCCTCGTCAGCCCCCACCGACCCCACTTCGCCTTATCCGCCCCCATCTCCCTCCCAAAGAGGGATGGCCCCCACATTCACTCACACACACGCCCTCCGCACCTCATCGCCGTCATCATCATCTTTTAATAACTCCGTAAGTTTTCCCATCCGACCATCCTCCTCGCCTCTCCTCCGACCGGAACCCACTTTTTATCTCTCTCTTCCAACAACGCTCCAAAGCGTCCCGTGGTGAATTTAGGGCGCGGGGGAGGACGGGGGTCCGGTTGGAGGCTGGAGTTGAGGAATGGGAGAAAAAAATCTTCTCCTTCTACTTCCTTTTCATCTTACATACATCTCGCTGGAAAATCTTCCTTGTCTCAAACTCTCTCCCTCTCTCTCTATCTCGAACAGATTCCACGGATCGAAGATGGGGACGGCGGGAGTGCCGGTCAAGGGTCAGGGGGCGGCCGCCGCTTCAGGGTGGAGAGCGGAGAGACCCTCGCAGAGAAGGACGAGGTGAGCGGAGGATGAGCGTGCACGTGTGTGTGTGTGTGAGAGAGAGAGAGAGACTGAATGTGTGTTCGAGTGGGAACGAATGTGCCCGTTTGTCTGTGTGTCTGTATTGGTGGTTCGGGCCCGCTGAGTGTCGGAGGCGAGGTGGGACGGGATGTCGCGAGGGGAAAGAGGAGGAAGGCGCGGAAGGGCGGTTGAATTACTCCCACCGGGTCTCGCACCTCCCTCGACACCCCTCTCACGCCCCCAAACCCACCTCCTCCTACGTTTTTATCTCCCACCGCCCGCGCACGGAATTGCGACGCCAATTCGGCTTCAATTGTTGCCGCCCCGTGCACCCATTTTCGCGCGACTCTGCTCGAAATCTCGTTCCCATCAAGACCACCGCGAATATCCATATCAAGGGATTCCAGTGGGCCGAGTATTTCGAAGCGAGGGGAATGCAACGCATTCCCCTCGTCCCCGAAGTCCATCCTTATGGCTTGTGAGCTGTGTCTGAAAGGCGAGTTCTTGTGTGGCTTGATGTGCTCTTTTGTTGGTGAAAACTGAGGCGTGAATGGTAAGGTAGCATGGCTAAAGCAATTATCGGGGAGTGGATTTTTGCAACACGTGCTATGCATTAAAGCAAGATGTACTCTTCTATGCGAATATTCTCCAATTTACTTTATATATATATATATATATATATATATATATATATATATATATATCCTGGGAAACCATAACCGGCACAGGGAAAGGAACTGGCCCCCCCTACCTTGATGTGTGAATATTCACACGCCGTCGGGCTTGGTACACGGGTGAGATCTACCATCACCTACTAAACCGACCTTCGGGTTGATTACTGTGTTTATGGTATATATATATATATATATATATATATATATATATATATATATATATGCGGGTCCCGGTGGTCTAGCGGGTAGAGCGTTGGACTGCTGACCGGAGGGTCCCGGGTTCGATTCCCGGGCAAGGCACTTTGGGCACCTGCAGCTCCACCCAGGCTGTGATTTTTGTGGATTTTCTGGCACCAGATCCTCCTGGGAAACCATAACTGGCACAGGGAAAGGAACTGGCCCCCCTACCCTGATGTGTGAATATTCACACGCCGTCGGGCTTGGTACATGAGTGAGCTCCTCATCACCTACTAAACCGACCTTCGGGTTGATTACTGTGTTTATGGTTTATATATATATATATATATGTATATATATACATATATATATATACATACATATATATATATGTATATATATATATATATACATAAAGATACACGCATTATAACTATGATTAAGTGTGCATGATATTGACTAAATAAAATGTATAATGGCATAATTAGCAATTTAATAGCTACATCTGTTAATAGATCTATCTATTAAACGAAGAGAAAATTGAACATGTAAATCAGGAGGGGCATTGATTGTCGTGAATGGCAATTACTTTGGCGAGACTCCATCATTTGTCAATTTCGCTGAGTGCCAAACAAATGAATGATGTAAAACCACTAATGGCATTGCTCGACGAATGACTTGAGTCCGGCTGAAACGTTTGACGTTTTGAATCCTTAAGAATACGAGAAAAAGGACGTAAGCCGTATTTGGAAAAACCAATTTTTACGAAATTTTCCTTTCGCCTACACGACCTCTAAATCAATTTTAATGTTGATATCTATATTCACAAATGATCACAAATTCTTGAGTCAATTACAGTTTTCCTTCGACGAAACGCTCACGATAAGGAAATCGAAGCAACAAGCTTCTTTTCACGAGTTTATTTTCGGCATCTCTATTGTGCCAATTCTCTATTCACCCAGAGCGCCATCCCTTTCAACAAGAACTTATTTCCTTTTCTTTCCCCCACTCGATTCCATTGCTGACCGCCTGAAGATGTTTGGGTCACCTTGCACGCCAGTCATCGAGAACCCTGAATACCAGACAAGATGGTACTTCAAGTACTTCCTTGGGAAACGTAAGTATTGTAGAAGCAAGAACACGCCTATTGATTGGGGGCACTGGTAAAGGTCGGAAAGCCGAAAGGCAAAATATCCTTTCCCTCACTTTGAAATATTCATGAGTACACTCTGCTGAACCCAATAGTTCAACACTCATCCGAGTTATGCTTCGAAGACGAATACTTCTATTCTTCATTGAAATGCCTGTCAGTCCATCGGCAAGAGTTGAGGGTAAGGGGAATACCTTTTGGTATTGAATTGTGCCCAGTGTTTACGGCATAACCATTATGCTGACCTATACCGCAGTTTTTCATTTTCTTGAGCTCAAGTATATTAGAAGTCCGTTACACATATTAATGAATATTTTTAAGGAGTATGCCTTCAAGCATTATGTTATACGCAACACATGTAAATACTTGAAGATACGCTACCATTTGTGAGATATTGCTTCCGAAACGTTACCGCGATAATTCGCTAATAATTTTTATATTAATACTTTTTAAATGATTAAATTTCGAGTGGCAATCATTATTAATGATATTACTGACAAAAAATTTGCTGGCACTTTTACTCGGGAAAAAAGTCATCAATGGACAATTGAGATTTTATCTGATAAATTTAATATTCAGAGTACACATTGCGGAGAATTTCATATTTTTATGTCTTACATAAGTCTGACATTTCCTTAGATTTAAAATGGGTTGCAGAGCATTAGTAGCAATAAGGTACCCGTTTTATTAAATATTCTGGTGGCATTTCAAGATGATTTAAAACATACACGAAAACTGAAAATTAAATAAAACGAACTTTTTTCACCAATATTTTACTATAAAATTGCATAATACCGTCTGACACGTCTTGACTATTGCATGAATGACTCCCCCTAATATTGACAATAGAACAAAAATTAATTGAATTTATTTCAATACAGCATGTATAAGTTAATCCCGTCACATATTGTTTCAAGCAAGGGGCTCAAAAATTACAAAAACTCATTTTAGTTGAGACATGGACATAAATTTTTAAAAAACTAGCTGCCAAAGGTGCGTTGGTGACTTATTCAAAAGGTTGGAAAAAACGTTTATGACAAAACAGTTTATGAACCACGGTAGTGACGTAGTCGTTGAAGCCGCACTTCTAATCTGTTCCAATTTCCGGAGAGGATTTCCGACTCAGAGATGGGGAACTGACGCGATCCTATCTCGGTTGCGATGAGGTCTCAAAGAGAATGAAACTTCATTACAGACTACATCGGATTGGCTCGGGAGTTATTTGCACGGCCGAGCCTATCCTTCCAAAATCGACTCCGCGCGAATGAATGAGTTGACGCAATGGCGAGAAAGGGACCGGCTCAATAAGCGTCCACTTCATTGACTGAGGAGAGGCAGGCAGTAAATGAATGAATTACGCTCCCGCGGCGAGAAATTTCCCTCATCCCATTCGTCACTCCTTAAAGCTTCCCGTTACCCAGTGGAAGAGACAATCCTGCATTTTTCTTAGGCGAGCTTTCAAAGAAAAAAACTATATGTTATTATTTCAAGATATGGGATTAATTATAGTCGGATTTCAACACTGGCTCCAACAAAAAACATTTAAATTCACATTAAGTGGGAAATTTTGTTGTGACAAATTATTGATTTAAACAATAAGGTAGTCACGAAAAAAGAGGTTCTGTATTTTTTTTTCTTTTCAAAATCATTTTACACAGAATATGGAAGGGGAAAAATTTTACCAAACATTCTGAGATAACTAATAAGCATGCCATCACAGATTCGTTCAATTCGAGTTCTCCATTAATGTACAGCAATATTCGTGAGTTCCTTGCCGGAGATATAATAAACGGAGTGACGAAAGGCGAACACAAAGTGGGAAGGATATATACTTGTCCATATATATTTATATAAAAGAAAACGGGATAGAAACACATAAATTATAAACATAGGGTTAGTGGAGAAGGTAGAAGCGTGTAAATTCCGACAAGAATAAGTCTCCGAATATCAATTGGTAAACTTATATTATTTATATATATACACATATATTATATATATGCATATATTATAAATATATATATAACATTTGGACGGCACAATAGAACACAGAATAAAATAGATAATACGTAAAAGGGCACTCACATTGTAGATTGTTTAAGCTTTCGGCCTACTCCGAGGCCTTCTTCAGGTCAGACTGAAAGTCAGACAGCAGTCTGACTGAGACCTTCTACAGGTCAGACAGCAGTCTGACCTGAAGAAGGCCTCGGAGTAGGCCGAAAGCTTAAACAATCTACAATGTGAGTGTCCTGTTACGTGTTATCTATTTTATTCATTGTTCTATTGTGCCGTCCAAATGTTTTGCTTTCGTGAGTACTTCAAAATCATCTATATATATATATATATATATATATATATATATATATATATATATATATATATATATATATATATAAGGAAACGGGATAGAAACACATGGAGTATAAAAACAAGGAAGGTTAGCAGAAACTTGCGGATTCCAATGGGAATACTAAGTCTTAGAGTCTCAATTGGTGGAGCATCGATCCGGCAAGTCGAAGGTTCGTGGTTAGAGTTTCGGTCGGAGAAGCTTTTTTTTTGTACTTTGAATTAGCAAATTTGCACCTTCTTCAGTAGATTCCTTTCAAAGGTGTTCAATGGAATAGTTTAAATTAATATTCATAACATCTAATGAATAGCATTTCCTATCTCCTCCAAAAGGAGAATGATATTCAGAGAAATATGTAAGATACCACGACAGTTACTTTAACGAAGTCATCAGGTTATGTGCGCCAAAATTCAAGAATTTTCAGGATGATATTCAGTCTGATTCAACGGCACTGCACTATGTTTCGTGGAAAGTAAAACTTTGGAAGAAAAAACAAGAACATTCGGAGATGATTAAACTATAATGGAATTAAAATTCAACATCACATTACTAACTTGATAATTAGAGAATAAAGACGACAGGAGCAAAAAGAAATACATATTTAATATTTTGGGGTGAGATTCATTACCATTTGTAAAGTTCAACAAAGAGGAAAATAATTAATGCAAATAAAATTGCTTCACATTTTAGTGATGCATAACTTAAGTTTATCCTTGAAGTTGCCAACATCATAACATGAAAAAACGGACACAAATTTCACGGCAGGCAGAAACTTTCCGAAAATTATGAAGTCAAATACAGTTAACTACGCAAAAGGCCTTCGTTTCTACTTACCTCAAATGAAAAAGTACCATAAATGGAAAGACGTAAAATCGAAGGAAAAAATCTTTTGAAGGAGCCTTGGAGAAATTGAATTCACTCTTTCTGTCGTCAATTTCATATCAATACCCGATTACTAATTTTAATAACTACGTGGGAATTTCTGCTCCCGTGCTAGAGTTTCCTCACAGTCAAAAGTTAGTAATTACCAATGATTTCCCGTAAAAATAAACAATTTACCGAAAGGGTTAATTTCTGAATCGCCAAGCTGTCACGTGAAAGCTTAAGTGTTGATCAGCAATGTAGAAAACTAACCTATATCCATTTGACGGTTTGTCGTACCAGGGAACTGAGTGAGGCGCGATTTTTCCAAGAACTCTTGCGATAAAGCTGATATTTTACCACGTCCATCAGTTCTCTCTCGATTCCACAAAAACAAATCTCTTTCTTATCTCTACCTTTTTCAGCCTTCGATTTCAGGGCCTTGGCTGAGGGAGGGGGGGCGATTAAAGGGTTACCAAACGACCCCATTAAATATTTTATCCAATTAAATGCTTCACTGGGTAACCCACCCTTCTATGAGTAAATACAGTAATTATATTTAATTCCTTCCCGGAAAACCGCTCAGTAAACGTCTAAATACGCGGCCGTAATAAAGAAGTTGTCTCTACCGGAGAGTCGCAACCTAATAATTAATTTCTCCACCGACGTTAGGTCTCCTGCAAAACGACTCAAAAACGTAAAAAAATGCTCATGTATTTGTAAATCTACTAATTACAAAATATAATATTATAACATGTATAAACGTTTTTATTATTAATGGGTCTGAAGAATAAATTTAATATGCGACTATTGGGGGCGTAGTAGTCCAAGAGTGGAGTGTTCGACTACTGATCGGAGGGCCTGGGTTCGATTCCCTGGCATGCCCCTTTGGACACCCTCTGCTCCACCCAGGCTGTGATTTTTGTGAATTTTCTGGCACCAGATCCTCCTGGGAAATCATATCCGACAAAGGGAAAGGAACTGCCCCCCCCCTACCCTGATGTGTGAATATTCACACGCCGTCGGGCTTAGTACTGGGTGAACTCTACCTTCACCTACTAAACCGACCTTCGGGTTGATTACTGTGTTTTTGGCTTTTTTATACGAATTTTATATTACATATGTAAGCCACGCAAAAATTCGTATTAAAAATGTAAATTACGTAAATAACTAATTCGTACCATCAATTTCGATTAGTGATACTTACTTTATGTTAGAACTATTTTGGTGTTATATCCAGATAAATTCACGGATATACGGTAAGAGAAAACATCTTTATCTAACCATTCCCAAATATATCAAAACTAAAAAAATAAATAGTTTTGCGGTTCTCCTGTATAAAACACTTAGGTACGTAACTAGCATATCAACTTCAAATAAAATAAGTATGTAATTCACATATTATAGGGCACTGTTAAATATAAACAAGAACAATAATATGTTTCTTACTTTCGTCCAAAATGAGCTCATTTGGTTTTAGTGCGGCCCACAAAAATATTTAGTTTCTTCCTATAAGCATAAACATAAGCAAGGGATGGGTGCTCATAGTACAAGTATAGCGTTCACAAAGGCTTCATATATCACAGAACGACTAGGAAACACTATGGCAATTCCACAAAGAAAATAGTTCAACTTCCTTTAACAAACACATATTATGTCATGCTTAAAGTATTCATATTCATAATACAACAATTTTACTTTGGCTTTTCTGTGATTTAAACTGCTCCTCTGGTTTTATTTACAGCTGTGAATATTTTTCGAGTTTTGTTAACCGTCCTGAGCAATATTGTAGTCTTATATCGTGTACCAACATGAATACTTTCTCGTTTACTTTTATTGATTCTTTGCTTGCAAATCTTTCGTGGTATACATACGCTCATACTGTACTATTATTTATCTACGCATAACAATTTGGCACAGATGGCCCACTTTAAACGCAAATGGCTTCTCCACGAGCGTCCTTATGCCCTAGTCACCCAGCCTTTAGTGAACCTAATACAGTAAGATCAAGGTAGTAATTAAGACCGAATTAAGTATATTTGCTCAAAGAAAGATCGGAAGCATTAAAAATATCTCACCCTACTTAATCATTAGCTGAGCTGAGACTCCGAGATACTAATGATTGACTAGATTTAATGAGGATTATAGAAGAGATATATTTTTAAAGATAAAATATCACTGACAAACCATTGATGAAAATGGCAGGATAAAATTATGTAAACATCAGTAGGCTCCTATGAAATGAATGCCGAAACACCGGAGTATGGAGCACGGGCAGGGACTTAGAGGATATGAAATTTTATACGATAACATCTTATCAGTAACGGAGAAGAATTGCTCCGGAAATATAACTTGCTCTTTATTAAGTTTTCGAACGCGAATGTTTAAAGGCAAGTACAATTTCCGACTTTTTAAAATACGGTAATTTGTTAAAATATTTTATCGCAATTTATAAAGCCTACTTAATACTTCTCCTCTTGCCTCAAACATACAATAATCATCGTCTTGTTAACACTTTAAGGAACAGAATTTGATTAGAAAGACGTTTCAACATTTTTGCAAATACTTGAACAAAGGAGAAACTCGACGCATTAAATAAATGTAATTACTTCGCTGGAAGTCCGAGAAATCCTTTAATGACTATGGTGCACTAAAACTGAAGGAAAACAAATCTCTAACGCCAAAGATTTGAAGCCAATTTTTGTTTTCGACGTTAGAAAGATTGTTTCAAGGGCAGCTGAGTTTTTATTGTATCATCTTGTTCCAAATTAAAACGATCTGGATTGTAACAATGCAGGAACCGATCATTTTGCATGCATTTCAAATAGAATATTTCAACTGCTGAATTTTTCAATGCGGTCACTATAACCTCTGACCTTTAACTTTCCAAATAGCTGGCGGATCCCTATAAATATTGCATCATCTACTCGTTTGAACATCCAATGCGACTAAATTCAAGAGCTGACTTAATTCTCACCCGTCGTAACACATACCATAACTTGGTTTGTGCTTCATTCGTATCCTCCACATTTCTCTTTAATGTTCTTGTTTTCCCGCGCAGGGAAAAACGGTGTTTTTACTGGTGTATGTAGACCCCTTCACCTAATAAAATGAGGACACCAAACCAATTTATTTCCTCTTAACTTAGGAAAGCAAATAAAATACTGGTTACTTCCTGCCTCCACTTTAGCAATTTTCAATTATTTAGTTAACATATTATTTCAAAATTTCGTTGATTTTGGAATGATTTCACCGATGGGTCTTTGATGAAAAAATTGCTAAAAATATGCCTTAAGACAGGATTCTTCATAAGTTGTCTCCTAGTACTATACTGACTTTTAGCTTTTCCTAGTTACTACCTAATACTCTCCTTCTAAATTAGCCAAAAGTTTCGAATTCTTTATTTTAAGAGAGTTTTTTTTATCTAGAAATTATCTAAATAAATAAAACGTAATTTTTATGTTTACGAAAACATTTTATGCTCACAAAAAAACCGTATCACAATACTATCGAAGGTCCGCGAAATCTACAAAGAGAAGACATCAAAGGTCTTTATCGAAGGACAAAGTAACTTTGTTACAGATATAAAAGACATCAATATCGAGCCTATTAACTTTTTATAACTGAGGTTCCCTATTAAAGTAGCAGTAATGTTTTGTCGCTTGAATAAAATTTCTCTAAATTTGACAAAATTATAAATTAGAGAAATCATTATGTTTTACGTAGTTCACAAGTAGTTTAATGTCATGAATTTCATCACAACTTTTGGGGCCATTATGGCAAATTCGTAAGTTTAATTTCATGAAGAGTACCAAATCATCATTTAGCATCAAACTTATGCTTAATTTAATCTTCATTGCTCTCATAAAACGTAGATGTTTACAAAAATCAGTAAATTTCTTTTTGATTCGATGATTTAGTTTTCCAACTTCTATCTATGTTCCATCACCATTAAAAACTGTGAGCAGGTTTTTCGGCGGTTTAGTCTCCGTCCCTTGGTTTTAAATAATGCACATGTGACGGTGAAGGGGAAGGCAGAGTCCATTCCATCAATCTGCCACAACCCGCCCATTAAGGTAGAACTCGGGATAAAGTGTTGAACTCCCTTGGGAGTTGGTTGACCGTGTCTAGAGTGACCACTGACCCTATGTAATGTAACTTTGTTATCTTCTCACCCATAAACCTCCGCTCCACCCATCATCCTCTACTCCTCATCCTCTCCCCCCTTCTATTCCAACGTCCGTCCGACTTTGCAGTGCACCACAACTACGTCGGCTGCCTGGTGGCTGACAAGGAGCCCTTCTTCCTCTCCGTGGTCTTCGGAGATGTCTCATCAACGCACTGCGCTCCACACTGCAAGGCCATCTTGTGGAAGAAAACGGTAACGTCTGCTTTAAGATAACTACCTAGTACCCATTAATCCGTGGCACTTGGGACGCTTTACGCCGTATAGCCTTCTTATGCCCGGAATAAACAATTATTGGATATCGACGTGGAAACTCAATGGTTTTGGAGTGGTTCGATAGTCGCCCGTTAGCCCATTCCGTGAGGTTGGCGTCGGGTTATTTATCCACATCCTTCCCGAAAAATCAAAACGTTCCACATTTGTGAAAATTATCGTCGAAGCCAACATAAACGCGGTTATGCCTCTAAGGAGATGGCACTAAATGACCTGAAATTATTTGGTGCAACATCACACAGGAATGAATTTGATAAATGAAATAAAAAGAGGAAGACGAAGGAGCTATCAAATTTCTTTCACCTAAATTTGCATAGCTAGCATTCTCATTAACCGATTGAAACTCGACCGTCGAAATGCTAAGGATTGCGAAAAAAAGATATTAATTTCTAATAATTCACCAGATTTCTGATAATAGCAAAAATGGATGCGGAATACGGTCTCAGTGAAGACACATACATCTTAGCAATGGATCATTTTAATCATTCAGTCAGCTTAATCTTTGAGCAATCATAGTGTAATAAATCATGTAACATCAGTTCCCTTAGAAACCAGAAATAATTAATTCTATAGTTATCGGATGAAGTATTCAGGTTTCGCCGGGTTTTCTCGATCAAGAATGAACGTAAAGATAAAAGTATTACATGAACCAATTCAATTATATGCATATATTTTAGGTTTTTAAAGACTAATGTGCATTCCCAAAAGCAGCATGTTTTGCCTTGATCCACGGGTATTTTCTCCTGCTTAATAACTAAATAGGAGGAGCTTGTCAAATTCGGGAAGCTAGTTTTTCTAATTACCAAAACGAACTTCCCGTAGATGGTGACCGGCTGATCGAAATAATGTTATTGGAGCCTTCTAAGTGTCTTATTATAGGCTATAGGAATTGACCTAACTTCACATTCACAGCCAATATCTCACGCTTCTTTTTTCAATTATTACAGAAATATTGAGTTCCTACAGCTTTAAATATCACAATTGTGAAATAATGAGTACTGATATTTCGTACGAGCATAGCATAAATACTCGCGCAATATTTTTATTAATTTACTAAACGATTTTCATTATGACGAGATTGAGACTTTATAGTCCCTTCCTACCTAACCCTTCTACATTACAACGAGGACAATCACAAACATCCATGCCCTAGGTGGAGGAAACCCACCTAAGCGGGACTCGAACCCGCGACCTCTGGATTGGCAGGCTACCGCTACGGGCTGTATAAATATAGTATGTATTCATGTAAAACCTAAAAGGCAATTCTAAGTCCGATTAGTATTTTAAAGTATGACATTTTAAACAGACTTTTCTGTAATAATTCGACAACAAATTTGGAAAAGTACCAACTTTTAACAAAAACCTTGATGACTTCAAGAATATCCACTAACGAAATCATTACTTATAATTTGAAGGAGAAAATACGAAACTGAAATGTAAGTCTTCACAGTAATGGCCAGAAAAAAATTGCCAATTGGATGCCATTGCCTCAATTAATTTGGGTCAGACTTACTTCTCTTGTAGATGGTTCAAGAGCAAAAAGAGATGAAATACGAGCTACCATTTCAAAAAGTTAATTCACTTCGGATGCTGGAACCAAATCTGATCATCAAAAATTATCTCAAAAATGGGAAAATGTTTCGTATTTATCATACGGATGTCTTGCCTTCAATTTCACTCCTATTTTGAATATATTCTGGTTCTTATGCATGTTTTTCAGTATACGGACCCTTCGAACAATATCTCGCACATGCATGCAGGAGCTGCAGTGCTTTCGGTTATCTGTATAGTACCAGGAATGCCCTCTGATTCTGTTCTGCTTCACAGTTTCCCTTATCTCCTCGTGCGTAACCTGACGCTAGTAATTAATGAAAGTGTCAACCAGATTTTTCCTCTATAACGTTCATGGAAAACTTCACAAAGCAACACCAACTAACTCGAGAAAATCCGAAAATACTCGTATTCTGGAAAAAAATCTTTAAAAAATAAACTCTTATAAATGATTTGAAGGCATGGTTTCCGTTGAAGGCAATGTTGTAATTTTACCTTTTTGCTACCAATTAATATGCATATATTGCCATTTACTCAATTTAAAAATATTTTAATATGAGCTCCAGATATTCAATTAGAATGAGGGAAGAAGTATTTGTGATCGGTTCCCGGAGAAAAATCTCGAACTAAATTTTATAGGCGGGCGATCGGCCGCGTGAATGTCACGATAAAGGGAGAGCGAATCGATCATAGACCAGTTTGTTCCGACATGGGTGACAATAGATAAGGTGCCGTCGACAAAAGGAGCAAATGAGAGTTGTCGTGAGAAGATAAGAACCTCACGTGTACCTGGGAAAGTGAACGCTACTGACTAAACGCCTGCGAAGTAAACGGTGGGCGAAAAAATTCTCCCGGGATGACTCAGAACGAGATGATTTGTCGCATCTCGTGTCCACCTTTCGGCAAAAACAATTACACGTAAGCGTTTTATCGCTATTTCTACAGTTTATTATTTATTCTGTAGATAATTCTAAAAACTAAAACACTCTCATCACTGCGTAAATGTGAAATCATTATTCTCTGTATTCCTTCTTCCAGTAGGCAGAGCCGCTCATGGAATGTATGGAAACTTAGGACAAAAATTGCCACGAAACCTCCACGTTTGTGGAATATTAATCTAAAATATTTTACAAAATATGATGGATACGAGGATACTGCGATTTATCAATGAGAAGTCTGAATAACGTGTAAAAAATTATGCTTACATTTTGATTGTTAAAAAGAATTTCTTTAATTTTCATAACGCAACCTCGTGTGAATCAAAAAAATACACTCCTTTCCGATGCGGAAGTGTGCAAAAAATCAATCTGAGAAGCCAATATCAAGTTGCTGAATGATTCACAAACATCTCAAGTTAAATCAGGTAAACTGATACGTTTCATTACGTGATTTTTTTTCCACGGATTAGAGTGTAAACTCCAGGTGCATGTCATGTTTTGGAATTTCCGAGGCCTCCAGGGGCTGACACGATGGGATACGTTCTTACCACGAAATCCGAAGTTTGCGGGTTCATTTCCCGCCACGTTCATACACAATTTTTTGGTAAACTAAGCGCACGTATTGCAGCCGAGGGATAATCATCAAAACGGAAATGAAAAAAATAATTAAAAAAAACGAAAAGTTTGCAAAGAATGTAATACGCTAGGAATTACACATGGATCCACTCATTCTAAAATAACGTAATAGTTGGGAGTAGTTGGTTGAGCTCTGATATGTGATTGGCACTGCAAATTGCTTCAATTATCTTTATTTCAATTTGCAATTTATTCCGGGTGCGTTACTTCTAGTTCAATCTAGCCATCCGAGTCATTTGTTGGGGGTCAAACAATTTGCTGCGTAGCGCAAAAAGCACTCGCCAAGATAACACGCGCTATTCGTATGAGTGAGTGGGTCGACGTTCACGGGCGAGAGCTAGTGAGAGATAAGGCTTTTGAACGGGCCTGCAGTCCTTCGACATTTTAAGCGTTAAATCAACAAAAATAAAAAAAAACCCAAAAGGTACACCAAGTTTGTCGGCAATCAATGTAAGGAAGTAACCGCATTCCATGATTGTCTCTTCCAGAAACATAAACACACTCCTCTGAACTAAAAACAAGGGTGCTCCAAAGCACAAATCTCGCCAGGGCTAGCTTTAAAAAAAATCATCAAATTCGTAATGATATTTTTTTGAAGATTTATCAAAAGAGAACATTGTTATTTGTCCTCATCTATGTATTCTATTGTAAGATTACCAAACGTCTTTTATTCGCAATGCAAAACGTTCCGTTCGGTAGTAGTTGAGTTTCTGCATAAAGTTCTCAGTCACGTGCACGTTTTGTATTTACCTTACTCATGGAAATTGTTAATCGAATTAAGTGATTACCAAGACAAAACAAGGCACTTTTGTCTTGCGCTGTCGCGTTGCCTGTGCGCTTTACAGTAAGTGGGCGGAATTCCCACTTACTAAACGTAAGCATGAACACTCATAGATAATTTAAGCCTCACTCCCTTGTCTTTGGGCAATAAAAGCACCAAAAAGACCGTAACGACCTCTCTCAGACGTTGTAAAAAAGACAGTTATGCGCATAATCCTCCGTTTTACCATCAAACACGCGTTTCAATGGTAGAGCCCTATTCTGGCATTCTATTCCAATTAAAATGCCTTTTTCTTCTGCATACATTAAACTGAGGCGTTCAAACACTAGCAGTTAGTAACTAACACTAAATTGCAACGCATCCAAATGGAGTGCTCCTCGTAAATTAGCGGGGCAGCAGGTGTTTCTCCGATCTCCCCGAAGCTTCGCATGCGGGGCGCGACTCCGCTCCGGCTTTTGTCGAGTATTGGAACCCGTGCCCCACGCGCCGAGGGCTTTATCTCGCCTGCGAAGTGTCCCACGTGCTTTACGAAACGTTTTCCATACAACGCCACCCATACTGACTCCCGATCAGCCTCCATTTATGGGGGTGTTTTCAGTCAAATGAAATTTTGGGAAATGTGGCGGACATCGCTGACTGCATTGCTTCGAAATGCATGATTGGAGAGAAGGAGTTGAAAAAATATGGATGTAAATCGGTGGGATGAAATAAATCGCCCTTCTCAAATCCTCCAGGCAGTCATCACCTAATCCCCGCCAAATTCTTTTATGCAGTCACGGCTCTCCCAAGCAAGGTGTAGCGAACCCAGCAACTGCAACATTTTTTTTTTTAAACCAGCGCTACTGTTTACTACTTGAGACACGTTTGATGCGTTTACCGTCAGCAACCGATTGGATTTATAATTTTATCGCGCATTGAATTTTGCCAAAAAAAAGTATCACAACTTCATCACTCCATTAACGTACTAATGTGTGTTATTTCTGTTTTGTAAGAGGTCTCAAATTTTTCATTTGAGGAAAATCAAACTTTTGTTTTTTTTTGTTTTACAGGGCACCCAGAAGATATCACTGTCATACTCTTCCACCAAACCCATGACAGTTAAGCAAATATTAAGGTTAGTCGAAATTTTTATTCTTTGGACTAACGTTATTTCAGAAGAAATATCTAATTTTAACAACATAGAGTTACTCACTTTTCTAATTAAACTAATTATTCAGTAGTTTAGTTCTTCATCGAAGCTATTTAAAAAGTAATTAACCGTTGTAAGGTACGCATAGGGCTTATTCATCGTTAAATTTAGAAAAAAAGCATGCAGTAGCTCATAGCTCTGTTCTCACAATGCTAAAGAAGATTGTTGCATGTTATCAAATCACTAACAGGCTCAATGTTTTTTCTTCGCTTCTGGGTTTTCTACGCGACAGCAATTTTCCCAACATGGAGAAGATTGAAAAGGGACCTAAGGAAATATTTGCTCCGGATATTCAAAAGGTACGTCCAATTAACCCATTTATTCCCTTGAAATTCATTTTGTTCTCAAATGTTTTGATTTGACATTCCTTCTGCAGGCTTCCTTGTAGAGACGTCCTTCGACTGCACTTTTTTCTTCCGGCCCAATAAAATTATGAAGAAAATATCATGAAACAAGTCACGATTGTAAATAAAATGTAAGGTCGCGGAAGATTAGTAAATCACTTTTAACCATCGTAGTAATTTTATCTGAAATTGAATCTATCTGAATCGATGTTTCGAACTGAATATATATATTTCGTGTCAAATTTTAAAATTAATACTCCTATCGCCTTCTAACGAAAGAAAACCTTTTATCAAATTACTCTCGTCGTAGTGTTATTTTCCACTCTTTCCACTTCAGTTTAAACATAAGATGCACAATTATAGGTTTTTATGCTCCAAGTAAATGCTAACCAAAGCTACCAATGAATTGATCGAATACGTAGTTGAATAATTAAAAGAGTAACGGTAACAATGCTCAACTCAACGTAGAACTCGCAGACTCAAGGAAGGAAAGTAAGGAATGGCCACGGATCCGGGCATCAAAGCTACAATCATTATGTTTTTTTTTATTTTTAGAAGGAAAGTCGTTTCCTTCTGTTTAATGATTAAGTTTAAGACCCACACATTCTATCAGGATGCACTGAAATAAAAATGTCCAATATTACTACCTCAAGCGCAGTCTCTCTGTCGCTAACCAGTGTAATTATCCACACGGTATTTAAAAAACTGACGAGTTTTACACGGATAACGTAGCACTGAACAAATTGGTCTTATCTCCTGAATTACACCGTCCACTTCCCTGAAAAAGAAATCCATTTGTAACTCGATAAGGGTGTGACTTAATAACACCTGTTATTCCGTTATTGCGAACCTTGGAGCCTACGCAAAGCTCTTGCATCCAAACGTGCGAGGAAATTAATCACACCGATTTCCCAGCGGCTGTCTGCGAGTTAACGTCAACTCTCATTCCACAAAAACAAACAGCAAGTCAGCTCTAAGCCCGGACAAACAGAGACGCACGGATTTTTGCTATCGCGAACCTAATCCCGCGGTCGGAAAAGATACATAGAGGTACACCACCAACAATCAGATGGCGGATTAGATTTTTTGTGATTGGCTCCATATTTATCTTCGAAACGCATCAATATTTTTAATAATGCCAATCAATCAGTCACTACTTGATAAAATATTTTTAAACGAATCTAAATATGTTAAATAATTTATATTTATGCATACAAAACTCAAAGTATCATCCAACCTTCCTGCAGAACAGGATATTATTTAACACACGTGACTATTCAGCTTTAAAAAAAAATATTCTTGATTAATGCAAAGCATTGTAAGTCGTTCAAATTCCGTTGGCTGACGCCAAATAATAAAGTTAGATTATTAATGAGAAGATATTTTATGTTAATTAAAATATAGCGGAGAGGTAGGGTGAAATGTTTTTTTTTATAGGATGTGTGCGACCGAGAGAGTAATAGTAATTATTAGCGAAGGTACCCGCCAGATGAGGTCACTTTTTGCCATCAGAGATAGGTGGGTAATTTGGTATGGTTGGGTATTCAGGGAATGGAGGAATGGTGGAGAAAAACCCGGCGTCGGTATCAGCCTCAACTAAAGAAATACGCCAATGGGTCACTAATAGCTTAACGTCCCACACGACGGATGGTGTACTCCACACGAAGTGGTCCACACATAGCTACCAAGTAACGATCGGGATACAGCCTAAAAATCCCGCCACTTCCGGGATTCGAAACCGGGCTCCCTGGATGGGGGGAGCAGTACAGTATGAATAATAGATGGTAGCACTATTCCACTGGATGAAATTTATTTTACGTCCAGGTTTCGATGTATTAAAACATCACCATCAGACCTGATGCATCCATCCCCTGGCTAAATTTTATCCAGTGGAATAGGCTACTATCAGTTATTCATTATGTTCGATTTCCACCACATCACGCCTGAAACTACTCCAGCAGTACAGTAGCCACCACGCCATCTCGATCCCCCTACGACTGAGACATTTTCTGATAGTTGAGTCAAGGTAGAATCGTTCCACTTTATTATTTATTTCGTATTCATATAATATCCATAAAATTTGCAATTGAAATCCACAATTCTTAATCCAGAGTTAAATAGTTCTACCGCGCGTTAATCTATTGATAAATTGACAGATGACATTCTTAAATTCGGTGCTGCTTGTGAGTAGTAGTAGTTTTTATAAGAGGCGACTGACAGCTAAGGTCATTTGCGCCATTGGGGATGGTTGGGAAACCCGGCGTCGGCATTAGCCTACTCTAGTCGAAGGGCGCCAAAGGGCCCGCAGTTTAACGTCCCATCCCGACGGATGTCGTACTCACTCAAAGTGCTCTCCACCTAGGGCACCTCAAGTAGGGATCGGGATACCACTGAAAAATTGTTGTCTCCAGGATTTGAACCCGGGCCCTCTCGGTGGGAAGCCTGTACGTTAGCCTCCGCACCATCCCGATCCCTTTTGAGCTCGGGATAAATGTCACATGAGGTACTTTTCGTTTGCATTAATTAATTCAGTTTAGATTAGTTAATAATGGAATCTATACGTGATTTCACATCACACATTCAACTAAATGCGAACTAGATCAGTCATTAATGCGATATGCGTGTGCGTAACATATTTCTTATCAACGCTTGTCATGCCAGCGACGGATCTTGTAAGAAAAACCACAAGCTTCGATTGCTCGAGTTTCATATATTTTATTTTTATACCAAACAACAATTTATTTTTTTTGAGCCGCAAAAATAGCCAAACGAGGAGAGTAATAAACAATTATGAAATTATCGGACTAGCAGCATTTGGCTTTGTGGTCCTTCTTCGACAGTGCGCTTAACGATGCAGGCAAACTAGAATCGAAAAATAAAAATAAAATATTTTGCGTAAGAACACTAAGCAGTCAAATATTCCTGCATACGTAACTTCCAAAAAATTAAAGCCGAACACTTTGTACATATTTGGATATTTATTTTGAGGATGAAAGTATGGAGAAAGATGTGAGTGTAAAATTAACCTCTGAGAGTAAATAATCAATTAAGACTTGAGATACTTTCATGAACAGTTTCCCTTCTTCTCCATATTTAACTGGGAATAT
Source organism: Hetaerina titia (assembly GCA_037158775.1). Lineage (NCBI taxonomy): Eukaryota > Metazoa > Arthropoda > Insecta > Odonata > Calopterygidae > Hetaerina > Hetaerina titia. Next base: position 57,526,759 of record CM073768.1, on the reverse strand, counting down.
TACGAACTCAATCAACTAAAAAGGAAAGTAAGAGGCTTCCAGACGATTTGAATTTTGAGTGTTAATCATATTTAGAGTAAATTTTAGCATTGGTATAATCAATATGTTAATGGAATTTTCTCAATAAACCAAGATAAAAATGATATGATATTGATAATATTCAAAAACAAACAACTTTGCTTTTCCACTTAAAATTTTTTATTATCACGTCCTAGGTTTCGTTGGACCTGATGATGTTATAATATAACGATACCTAGGTCGTGCTAATAAAAAAAATTAAGTGGAAAAGCAAAGTTGTTTGTTTTTTTAATATTATCAATATGAAGATTTTCCACCAAGTTACGCCATGAAACTGTTTTATTTTATGACATGATGTTATTAATTAGACCTGAAAAGGCTAGTTTCTAGTGATGATAAGCTCAACGCGAGGCCGTAGACCACGACCTGATTCGATTACCCTTTGATTCCCTAATGTTGCACAAGTTTAATGTTTTGATAATTTATATGGATTTCGCGTATAACTGGTAAAAAATGTATTAAACGTATATAAGTGTAATTATAACATCTACCACTAGGGAAATCAATTATATTTGAAAGTGAAATTAGGTTCTTTGCAAGAAATACTCAAATAATACTTGTGATACTTAAATATTCAGAAAGAAATTACACGAAACCAGTGTGTCAATGACAAAATTAGAGACTGAGTAAGACAATAAGTCGAAACAAGAAAATACTCGCTTATATAGTTTAAGTTCAAATACTACATCGATTTCTAAGAGCTGTGCATTATGAAAGTAAATCCTGATAAGCACTGCATCATCAAGCTGATATTATTCAACACAGGAATACTAAATTTTATGAAAAGAATTCCTAATGATAAAGAATAAAAAGAGACGTTTCAGGCGTGAGATGGTGGGGCATCATGATTAATTAAAATTGGCAATTTTCCACAAAAATAAATTTTTTATTAATTCGACCGGTTTCAATGTAACTACATCATCTTCTGGTGCAGAAGATGATATAGTTACATTGAAACCGGTCGTATTAATAAAAATTTTATTTTTGCGAAAAATTGCCAATTTTAATTAATAATAATGGCAAAGAGATAATTTCACTGTACTGACGTTAAAGTTAAAACATTCAGCGCCACGGAGTTTAAACGACAAGGAACCTAGTACTAAAACGGCATTACTAAATCCCTTTTACACAACGCCAAAGAATTTTTTTTCTCTTAATGCGTAACCTACTACCTTACTACGGACTAAATATTTCCCGGACAGAAAGCTTTCCGTTTCAATGAATCCACCTATAATGTTCCTCGTTTTCTTTACCCAGCTTTTTTCATAACATGCTGTTTTTTTACAGATCTCCGATTTTTTTTTACAATTCCCTCGTCCGCATTATTTACACTGACCTCAACATCCATAAATTACGTAGCGAGATAAACAAGGAGACGGGGGTGGGACTGTCACAATTCTGTGGCAGCCCATGATTTAGGGTGAAGTGTGAGGCGGGTGGGTGGGTGGGTCTCATTCAGAATTATGTCACGCCCATGGGGGGCGCCTGACACCCATTGTCGGTGTGACGGCTCGTGCCGTGGGAGCACGGTTTCCCAAGCTTAGCTGAGCCCCTATATGGAAATATCTATCATCGCAAAGCCTTAATCTAGAGGTGACAAGGCAACTACATTCAAATGAATTTACATAAATTTCATATAAAATTTTGTGAATAGTAATCTTTCTTCTGGGGATAACTTATCAGAGATAAACTATCCTCTCGTGCACTCTCTTGGAAACAGTTTTGGGAAACCTTTCACTACACGAAGGGTTGATACATGCATTTTTAAAATGCACTTAAAAGCCTGCGGACGACACCTAAAAATATTTTTCTCAATGTCAAACGTGAGAGGGTTGTCATTCTTCTCGCTCCGTTCCCATTTATAACTCATTTCCAAGATTGGAAATCGTCACTGCTTCGCGAATTGAGATGAACCGCGCTAAATTCCAAATATGTTCACTTCCATCCAACTTTCATATCTGCTCACCGTCATCGCCAGGAATTTCGAACCTATCCTTCCACTCAAGGACTGAGCACACTTTCAAGAGCTCGTCCGGTGAATTCTGGCCAAGGGCGAGCAACTGGGCCTCGTCGGATCGCAAATCCAAGCAGTTCCGCGCCTATGTCCACACCCCCCTCATCCTCTGGTGTTGGCTAATGCGTGCCAACGAGTTATGACTCCATATTACGCCGCCTCGGCGACACGCGTCGGGCAGCCGACCTGAGAATTAGTTATCAAGCAATCGGAGAGGCATTCCCTGGGGAAGATGCGGGTGGTTCGAGCATGCACTTTTTCTCTTATGCAACACATCGGGATAAATATTTCCGAGCCGCGGTTACCATCCGTCCTTGATGCAAATGGAAGTTTGAGTAACTTTTAGATGTGCCCTCAGTGCATTTGAGCGGTAACTATGGTTACCATTTGAACTAGCAGTTAGTCGATATATCGACCCGAAAACTTAACGTAAATGAAAATAGTGACATATTTTGTGTTATCACCCTCGAACGATAGGAGAAACTCGGAGTTGCGAACACCTATGGCGATATTTTAAGGCGAAGGCATGCTTTCGCATCAAGATATCTGCATCTCGCAAAAATATTGACAGCTAAAATCGGCCCTGAAACTTATTTAGGCCTTGAAAAAGATTAGGGAAATATTTATAAAATAGCAATTCATGATTAAAAATAAAAAAATATCGGCAAATAATTCGCAAAAAAATTTAAAATAATTCCTTAACAGAAGTAGGCAGTAAACGATAATAGTATCATCAATAAGATATAAATTCAGCCCTTTCATTAATGCCAACTAACCTAAAGCTTATCGGTGATAAATGTGTCAAAATAACATGGATCATATGCAGCCATTTAAAACTATACCATTATTCTATGGTATAAAATGGCCTCATACAACGGAGTATGTAGCTATGCTATGTAGATACTCATATTAAATATGAGTAATGAACTAAATATTGTATCATGTATGCATTCCTATTTTTTCATTGCCCTTTTCAGGACCTTCTACTTTTGGAGGAGCAAGAGGGGTCAGTGAACTTCAAATTTGGAGTACTCTTATGTCGACCTGGGCAAAACACAGATGATGAGATGCTGAGCAATGGTATGAAGCAGCCTATGAAATGATAAAAATAGTGTAGGGTGTCGGGTAGTGTCTTGTTCGTCAGGACTAAGAAATGTATTGGGTATTGAGTTTGTATTCATCCAAACCCTATCTTATATGGTAGATTACCAATAAATAATAACAGATATATATATAAAGTTTGAAACAAGTCAGAGCGTATGTAAACTGTAAGCAAATAAGGTGCTAAAATAAGACTTGAATCAGTAGCATGAGAGCCTAATTGGTAGGACATTCAGCTACTGACTGGAATGTGAATTACACATGAATTAAATGTTAGCATAAAAAAAAGGTTTATCCATGCCTATCACAATAGCCTTTAGGTTAGGTTCTTTTGACATTCATGATAAATCATTGCATTGAAACATAGTTTGTGTTCCTTTAAAATCACTTTTTGAGTCTGGAGAAATTGCTGATTACCTATATACCCGTGTAACCTTGATCTCCTTCGGCCCATCCCTGTTTATTCAGTTATCTAAGGTAATTTTACTCTCTGGGAATTCAGAACTGCACTACCATTCTATACTCAAGAGCTGTACTATCATTCTATACTAAGGGTATAATTCAGTACTTAAATTTTCATCAACGACATGAAAGGGTAATTTATACATTATGAATGTCAAATTGAAAAGGAGCATGGCTAAGTATGAAAACAATTTTTATTTAATGTAACCCTACTTTTATAAAATATAATTCAAAGTGATTACCATAATAACTTTTTTGATGCTAGTACTATGTTAGATAAACAATATTCTTTTGTTTTTTAATAAAGTAATGGCCATGCATTTTTGTAGAGTTTTTTCACAGAAAATCTTATAGATGATAACTTTGAACTTATTCTGAGGGAACCCTCATTTTGTCTCCCTGGCTTCCATTTCTCTTAGGCTAATAATAGAGATGAACAGGTTATTAAGATATAATGTCCCAGAATTTCCTGCCGTGTTTTCATTTATTTAAAGTATATGATGAAATTGTATTGCTTCTGGAATTTAATGCAAGCAATTTTGACTATTCTATAAGACTCCTCTCATGCTTACTATGAATAGATAAAGACCATTTACATTAGTGACGACTACTTCAATTAATGCTAATTTTTTTTGCAAAATGAGTATCTTATTTTTCTCTAATACACAAATAATATGGGTGAAATAATTTCTCATTTCAACCAAATATAGTTATCGTTGCTTGATTAAACAAGGAGAATATGAGAATGTTTTCCTGCTCACCAAGTCCATGTACTTTAATCAAGAGGTATTCCAAAGCGAGAGGAGTAAGAGTGCTGTGACCACCCCTCCCTTTTCTCAACATTTCAATTAGTGCAGTTTTTAAAATGGCGACAGAATGAAATGTTTTTATGTTATTTAGTCGTATGTGTTCATTCATGTTTTATTACTATCACTTTTTCAGAGTTTGGCAGTGCTGACTTTGACCGTTTTGTAGCACTTCTTGGAGATAAAGTACGCCTCAAAGGATGGGATAAATACCGAGGTGGATTGGACATTAAAGGTACTTCATATTCCATGAAAATTTCTACTATTCCTTCAGATCCAATAATCTCCTGGAAGTATCATAAAGATTTTTTACATAAAACGGTTTTTTTACTGTTTCTATGCCACTGTAAGTAACCCAGGGGATGGAATATTTTGAAAGGCCTTACAGTTTTATCAATTTTTGATAGCTATTCAAAAAAGCCATTAAAAAGTTTGCGTTAGTTTCCTTGATTATGTGTCGCATAATTACATTGTAAAGAGTATGTGCATGCTTAATTCTTAATAAAATTGGTAATTTCAGGCTTGACTTAGTAGAACTTACGGATTACGGAAAGAAAAATCTCAACTTTATTAATTCCACTTGATGTTTTAATCTTACTGTATAAGATGCTCAATTCTAACTAATAAGACAGCCATACCACAGAAAATAATAGAAAAATTACTTTTACTTGACGTATCCAAGATCCAATAAAAAAAACAAGAAAGAACACAACTCGCATTTTCATAACAAGAGCAACATAAAACAAAGATTTGGGAAATAATCAGGAATAAAACAAAAAACTTTTTGAGACTGCGGAATTACTTTCAACTAAATTACCTCTACACTAACAGAATTCTTAAATCCAAATTTTCAGGAGACATGACGGGTCTTCACTCTGTGTACACTATCTATGAAGGACATGAAATAATGTTTCATGTGTCAACATTATTGCCCTACTCCAAGGAAAACAGACAACAGGTTAGTCACCTCATTCCTTTCACAACTGTGTAAAAAAAGTGGATAAATTTGAAGATTTGTAACAATTGAAAAGGAAATTGAACTGGTTCACTGAAATTTCACAAATATTCCTACCATTGTTACCCTAACATTACTCAGGTTTTCTCACGTTTTCAGATTTTAAAAATGTTACATACTAATTGTGTCAAAATGTAGTGGCCCTACCCCATGAACTTTTGATAAGAGTAATACAATACTTTCTTTAATCAACAGGTTGAAAGAAAGAGGCACATTGGAAATGACATTGTGAATATTGTCTTCATGGATGGTGGAGCAGAAAATATGAGCCATTTTAATCCCTCTTACATCAAATCACAGTTCACACGTATCCTTTATAACCTTTTAAACGATTGTGTCATTTGTTCATAAAAGTAAGTACAAATCACTGATAGATATTTGAAACAGTTATTTCCCCAATCCATTTTTCAATTATTTATTTCAAAAACATGAGATATTTTCCAAAAAATACATGTACAATGTCCACCCAATAAATACGCGAACTGAGGCCATTAAAAACTTCATTTTGCAAAATTTAGTCAACATCGACTTTTTCCCCTTCAAAGTGCTCTCCATTCGTTTCGCTATGCACTTATTCCAGCTTTTTTTTTCACTATTTAAAGCACCCTTGGAAGTCCTAGGAAGTTAGGCTTTTTAGTTTTCTCGTCGTTCCTTGCTTTATTGTGTCCACATCCTCCCAGTGATGACCCCCTCATCACATTTTTTTTGCATTTCGGAAATAGGAAAAAGTTGCAGAGGGCAAGATCTGATGAATAAGGAGGATGATGAAGGATGATGATTAAATTTTTTGCCAGAAACTGGTGAGCAATCAATGCCGAATGTGCAGGTGCATTGTCATGGTCCATCATGATAGAAGGATCCATCCATCGCCCCGAGTCAAATTTGGTCGCACACGACGCAAGTGGTCTCTCAAATGCTTGAGAACTGTAAGGGGTAGAACTCAGCATTTATGGTAAGGACAAGGGACCGCACACGATCAATGTTGTCATCAACACAGGTGGTTTAAAGTTGTCCCCGTCTTGCATCATCAGTGTTATCTTGCCGGCCATCTTTAAAATGCATAATCCAATTGAAATTTGATGTTTTCTTCGGAGCATTATCACCGTAAACAGCTGTCAACATTTCAGTAATTTCTTGATAAATTTAACCACACTTCACCAAAAACTTGATGTTGATTCGTTGCTCCGTGATTTACTCAATTTCCATTTTTGACAAACAGTAAAAACAAGGACAACAGAAACTAACATAACTGGCACCATATGTACAGCTCGACAATCCACCAAGCACATATAGCTCATTGGGTCTCAGGCAACTAGCGCCACTAGTGGGAAGGGCTATAGTCTGCGTCATGGCCGCAAGATTGCACCAGTTCACGTATTTATCGTGTGTACTACGTATTTTTAAAAACCATGTTGTTGAAAAAAAAATGTAATTGTTCTTCTAATAAAAGTTAAAGTGTCTCTTGACATATGGTTATCTTTACAAAATTACAGTCATAAATCAATGCTGGAATTGAAAACCTATTCAAATTTTTTCCTTAACTGGATTCCTCTCAGATATCTTTGCTCTAGTAGCCTATGACCGTGGTCAATCTGACAGGTGTGAAGACAGCAAGTCTAATGCCAATGACAGCAGTGGTGACAGGTTTAGGATGTGTGGGAGAGATGCGGGATATCGACTGATGGTGTTCTCTGAAGAATCAGTTCCCCTATTTGGACCCTCCCTGCCTTCTCCCTCCTACTTCCGTAATTCTGATGAGTTCCGTGAATTCTTATTAGTTAAAAGTAAGTAAAAATTTCTATCAATGCATACGTACATACATAGTGCAATTTTTTGTAGAAAGGCTATTGAAAATGCCAGTTGCTTTGTATTTAATATACATAATTAAATGGCCACCATCTATGTTAATAGTGATATGAAAATTCAATCCATTTGGAAACCCTATTAAACTTAGATTCAAAGAAATAAGCATCGTTAAAATAAACTTCACAAAACATTTTATTCTAACAGATGAGCATATATCATTCAGTTTTTAATTCGGAATAAAACCAAAAGAGTTCTTTTCTTTCTCTATTCCTTTGGCCATGGAAAGAAGGGGATGCAATACCTCTATAATAAAAACTGAATCTATTTTTTCTACATAATTCAACTCAGCTGTCCCTTTGCATTGTCTCTTTTCAAAACTAGTGATCAATGGAGAAAAGGCTGCTTTCAACACTCCAACATTTGCTCAAAAAAGGGAACGCACATTAGACATGCTGTTAAGGGACATGTATGCAGAGCATATGTCAGAGGTCAAAGGGGTGAGTGTAGAAGCAATAACACAAGTGTGCTAAATATTAATGACATTATGCAGCATTACTATTCCATATTCCATAAAATATACTTATACTTAGAACTCCTAAAACCAGTACATTTGTCATAGATTGACTCATCATAGAGAGACATCCTGAAAAGAGATGTCGTTTTCTTGGGTCAATATGAATTTTAACCCTGATAATGTGCTAAATAGAAGTGATGCTGAGCTTGAGAATGTTTCCTAGCTGCAGCAAAAAACTTCTGTATATTTCCCAAAAAATAAGGGCATTTTTAAATCCTCAAACATTTCCTTCTCTTCTGGATTTTCAAATAAATTATATTTACTTTCAAGCTTATCAAGCACATGGAATACCCATGAATTTATGGGTACAGAAGTTTTAATTAGTCAAACATAAGAAAGAGAACTATAGACTCACATTCACCGCTGTCTCTTTGAATAACACCAACAGGCTATCACAATGGGTAGACGAGCTTTAAGTGATGTCATATCAGAGAGCACCAGGGGGGCTCGGAGGAAGGAGGAATCAAGACGGCAGGTGGAGTTGGTGCGTGTTGGGCAGGCTCTCAAGTTGGAATCCATTGTCAAGGGAGATGCTCCAACTTCTCTTGCAACTTCAAGCCTCTTCAAAAGACCTGTTAAGTATTGATAATAGTCAATTCAAACCAACTTAAAGGAAAGGAGAAAAGTATGTTTTAGCTAGTATTTGTGCATGCCAGGGCTGAACCACCTGAATTCCATGAAACACCCATACCTAATGTGGGTCCCAATCCCTTCTCTTTTTGGAAAGCAGGCAGGCGTTTTACACAACATACTAACCCAGATAGGTAACTCAACTTTATTTAAAGTAAGGATCATGATAAGAAAAGAGGTAAAATTCTTAATAGGAGAGCCAATGAGGTGTTTTGCAATTTTCAATTGATACATAAGCTATTGGATACGGAAACACTGAACTTAGAATGCCTTTACGGGGAGGAAAACATTTTGATGGCATTACCCACTTAACTCCTCACTATAATCTCATGAGATAATACCCTTACATATGAACTAATCAATCCAATTCAATATGTCAAATCAATATAATAATAATCATATCAAATTAATCCACCATCTTAGTATTGAACCCTTACAAGAGTTGTTATTGCTTAATTTGAGCAAGTTTCTTATATTGTTTTACTTTTCCCTTTCAGCAACCATGGGAGCCACAGTGTTTTTACCCAGACTTTCATCATGAAGTTATATGTGGTGATTCATGGGGTGAAAGTAGACTTTTGGTGGCAGCTGAAAATGGTGTTCATTTGGTTGAAGGTAATTCCATGAGAGCAATTAACAATGCACTTTCATTGTATTGGTAGGAAAGTATGAATTACGATTCCAGCATCAGATTAAATCATGCCATTTTACCAATAAAACATTATTGTAAACACACTGCCCTTCTTTGTTTACTAAAAATTATCATTCTAGAATATCACTATACTAACATTTAATGTATCATCTACATATTCCAGAAGGACTATCTCAACGACTTATCTTTGACAAATCAGTGTCAGTGAAACAGCTTGATGTGGTGGAAGCGCACGGCATTCTTCTATTTAGAGCAGACAAAGGTAATTTAATTATTGCAACCAGATACTTTTGAAAACTTGATTCACCATTAAAAAAGTCATATACATAGCCTAGTTGTGGCATTTGTAAACAGTTAAGACACCTAAAAGTTACATGGAGGAGAAAGACAAGTCTGATTGCTGAGAAAATAATTTATAATCAAAATGCTTACAATGATTTAAAGTAGCAATGAGAAAAGATACCAAGTGTATCAACTTTTTAACACAAATACAGATTCTCAAGTTTACCAGATAGTTCAAGAACTGTGTGAACTATGGGGGAGGATTGGGATTTACAGATGCTAGCTAAGGGTTTTGGGCCCAATAGATGTGGTTCCTTGGTTGGGAGGGTATACATAGATGGAAAAACATTTTGATGCAGGATCCATAATTTCTGAGTGTTACTGGAGATAGATCAATTGACATCCTCCACAAAATATCCACGTTAAATTTAGGTTAATATACAAACAAGGTAAAAATCATTACAGGATTTTTATGGGAGAATACCTAATTTCAAAGAAAACAATGAGAAACTTTTTGCAGTTGAAAACTATAGATCACCATATTTGAGCAGAGTTGAATTTCCTGAATCAGAATTTTTTAGCCAGTAAATATGTTAAGAGAAAATGATGGCAAAGTAGAGAAAGGAATGCCTTTTATACAATGTAATACTTGCCATTGAGCTAAAAAGTTCTACTCTCCTGAATAAGGCCTTCAACTTGATGGCAGTGGAATTATTTCTTGATAAGTGAAATAAATTAGATGATAATATGCTAAAGCTTTCATCAAGCAAAACATGACAATAAATGAGATGAATAGAAGTTGTTTTGAGGAAAATTCATTCTTTCCAAAGGGTGCAGAAAACAGCACTAATGGCAAACTATATTTGGATACCACAATGTTGGAAACTTAGAACTTTTGTTTCCAAACTCGTGTCATAGTGTACTTGAATCCATAATATTGAAGATAAAACCTTCTACAACCTGATTGGAAACTTATAATTCTCCCAACACAGTAGCTATCAAAAACAAATATTGATGATCATTAATGCTCCAAATATCTCTGAAAAACATGCATAAAATTATGAATACAATTGTATTGTCTAAATTCATAAGTTAATTTAAAGTAATGCTCAGTAAATAAACTAAAACTTCAAGTTTTCAAAAATGTTTTATTAACTTTTGGAAGGAAAAATCAGGAACGTGACCATTAAGCATTAATGTCTTGGTTTATTTAGGATGTTTGCCTACATTCTAAAGTTCAATTTCACCAATACCAACTGGTAACAATTAACATTGGAAGATTAAAACAATGATGCACTTAAATAATTTTTTAATCTTATAATAAAAATTACATATTCTTATTCTAATAACAGCCCATTGTGGCATATTACTTGCAACAATTTCCAATACTCTCATATAAGAATGACTGTTGCATTCATATGTTGACTATCCTAAGTCACGCGCCAGTCCTAATGCACTAACTGGCTAACACAAATGTCAGATGTAAGACTATTACCTGAGACACTGATTTTGTAATTCCCTTTCTAGAAAAGTTCCAAACGATGAGATTTATTAAAAAAAATCAATATATTAATCTGTTCTATCCAATAAATAGCACCTAATTGCCTTAATGCCACATAAAATCTTGCAATATCCTTTTTTGATAAAATTTTACTGGAAGCTCCCTTTCATGTTGATGTTAGACATGAAAATCCATCGTGAAAATAAACTAGTAGGCACTAGAATTCAAATATGGTGGAATTGCTTTAAGAGCATAAAAGGGCAATGAATCGACAAACATATATATTATGTTTGTTGATTCATTACCCTTTTATGGTAATTTTATATATATATTATATAAATCAACTTTGCATTCTCTCTTCACTCTTTCAAAACAAGCCATTACAGATTAATGAAATAAAGCCTTCCTTCACAGGACGTGACTGCAAAGTTCATGTGTTCAGACTATTAGACTTTGAAACAGGACTAAATACTGGCACATCAACAAAAGGGGAATCCATAGAAATTCAACCCAAAACAAAACACGACCTGAAAGAACATCGACTGGAAAGGACAAGGGGCTGCCACTTGTATGCTCTCTCTAAACCTGGAGGATCTCATTTGAGAATGGTAACAAATTACTATTTTTGTTTAAATTTATATAAAACAAATTTACTAAGTGAAATATTCAACCATCCAAACAATTGCATAAGATTGAATATGAGTACAGTAGATTCCGCCTTATTCAGTCTTGTTTTAACTGGCAGATGTGTCATTCAGCCCTGGTTTCTCCATGGGATAACATCATACAAATTGTATTGGAATAACATTTGTAAAGTAAAGATACATAAGTTAAGATAATCGTCAACAACAGTCAGTAAATAATTTCCCTTCCTATTATAATAATTAAGATTACTAACCAATAAATATTTTTAATAAATTTATAGCAACTATGTAGTATGTTGAATGTTTTTCCATAAACTGGCCATTTTTTATTTCACCAGGGGTCAAAGCCCACAAAGACTGGATAATAGGAAGTCTACTTTATATTTATATAAACAATTATATTTGATGCACTACCTCAATGCTACTGTCAAACATCATTACTTATTTAAATATGCATGTGTTATTATTGTCAGATTGAAGACAATTTATATTTATTTTTATGCCTTTCATGTAGTATTTCATGAGAAAAACTGTTCAGTCATTATGGACACACAATATTGGTATATAATGGAAAAGATGTAGTAAGAGATTCCTATTCGCCTTAGCATTCTTAACTAAATGGAAATTGATTGAAATACTTTGTTTACAGGAAGCATCTCTAGTCGCCATGAATCAGTTTTCTCCCCTATTATTGGATTACGAGATTTGACAATTTCTCTTTGAAAAACTCATATGAAAGTTGAATTTGTATTATATTTAAAAATATATTCAACAGGTTGACATTAATGTAATATGCATTCCATATGAGATTGAAATTGAATTGAATGATTTATTGATAATGGCAAATCTTTTTGGATATTCAATGGGTATTATTAGCTCCAGGACCTGGATGAGTTGTGCAACATTTGACGCCTCCTATTCATGCATTAGGTACCTATATATTATTCCTGTTTCCTCAATCTCTTATTACACTTTATCTCTCCCCCTGGATGTCCAAGGTTATTCCAACAAATGCATACATTTATAAATGATATAGGGTATTTTATCCCTAGCAATATCTCGGAATTCTATAATTAAATAAACATCACTGCATTTTAACAAATGAGCACATTCAGGTATTTCCTTCAGGAGGTACGTGAAGGACACTTTCGAAAGGAAAAGGGACAATTTCCTGTCGATGAAAATGCTAAAATTATACCAATCGTAACTGCATCTCAATTCTGCAAACATAAAATCTAATAGAAAATGAAATTTGTTAGTATGCTGCATACCTTCTGAAGTACTTCGCTTCTCAAAAGAGGCCACACTGAAGTAAATAACTCACGTCATAAAGCAATAATTTAGCTGATGAACTTAACCACAGTTAGTAGGGTGTGTGTTTTAGGTTCACTTGGTAAACTGATGGTAGTTTCTAGTAAGAATAAGTCCACGATTGGGAAACGAAGTCCATTGACCATTTCTCTAACATAATATAATAATTTTTTCGATAAAAATATAAAATTCCGAAATATTAGTACCGATAAATTAACTTTAAAAAATGAAAAACCGCCAAAATATTTATAATAGCACCAATTACATTAAACGCCACCAACCGAATCTAAGCACAGTAAATTGATCTTTTCGAAATGAATAACGTCTTTGCGTACTTGTGTTAAGTGTTAACAGGAGACGTGAATTTATATTTGCGTATTTATGGCATGTACCATAAAAATGCAAAGAAAAACACACATGCTACGTTAGCAAAAATTACTCTTTTTGTTCAAAAATATGCCTGAAGCAGCCACGTTCCAATCAAATCTGCGGAGCCGTCCGAACTTGAAAGGCGCGAAAAAAGTTTGCAGAACGTTTCACATACTGTGATCCTCCAGAAATATAGGTACGAGAGGCCAGTATTTCACGCGCAGGTAAGTAACGCTTGCGGTTTGTTTTGTGAAGTGAAAACTACAGCTTGTTTATCAATGGTGGTGATTTCATATTGTAGGAGAATGCGCCATATTACAGAGAAAAAAATTATATCTGAAAGAAGAGTATTTGCTTTTGGAAAGTAAGAGCTTTTGGAATTACGAGAAGCAGATGAACCATCCTACAGGAATGAAAATCCCCATGAAAGGCAGCAACTGATTATCTATGGAATAAAATGAAGGGTAACTACGGCTGTATGAATGTTATGGGAAGAAACAACCCCAGTCGTGCCCTTAAAATTATTATCTATGGGAGAAATTAATTCCCATACTTAGGAAACAAGAAACTCAAATGAGGAAAGCTATTACATCAGCCCAAACGTTGGCATTCACTTTATTAAGATAATTTACCTCTGTTCAAAAAACACACTACTTGCGAGATGACTGAAAACATTGTACAAGTAAGATGGCTTGGTAATGGAGTCCGTGAAGTACTGGTGTCTTGACTCGAGGGAGGGCTCGATGCAGGGTCACACTTGTGTACACACTCAGCCTCATCTTATCTGTAATTTTTTGGGCAGACCTTCCTGGAAAACCTTATTCAAAGGAACTGGCAACCCCTATTACCCTGATGGGTTGGCCAGTTTCATCCTGATCCAATATTTACTATGTATTATCCTTTCATAGGTTGTATGTGTTGGTCGACGTCTACTGATTATGCAATGGCGCCATTCTGCAGCTTGGACAGCTTGGTGTCCAGCAAGTGATACAGATACTGTCGAGGGATTCCTGTATTTAAGGGTAATGTGCAATATTAAAAAATATAAAATGAGATTCCAGTTTAAGAGGGTGTTTAAAACTAATTTCAGGTAGCATATTTGGCAAGAACTACCATAATTTCATTAAATGAGCTAAGTAATGTGAGTTCTAAATTTTAATTAACACATTGCAGTTTCTTTGAACAATTGTAGAGAATGTTTTAGAAATTTTTGTAATGAAATGGATTAATTAAATTAACTGGTTGTGATTCAGAAATTTTGCAAATACTTTGTGATAATGTATTAAAGATAAATGGAAGGCTTAACTATAATCAAAGATGTGTCTTTAAAAACGGTTTTATTCAAATGGCCAGGGCATATTTGCTTATGATGTTTCAAAATCCTAATATGTTTTCCTGTCAAAATAACCATCTCCTGTAAAATTATTCAATGATATTTCATGAAATATGTATTTAATGGTTGTGTTTTATTCTGTAATTTCTTTAGGAAGTTCAAGTGTGTGAACCTCCACTTCTCCTTTCACTTGTTGATGTTTCCCCATCAGTTGTGGGTTTGGAAAGCTCAAGTGGTGTGGCATGTGTTGTTGGTTACAAACACCAGTTCGATCTTGTGTGCTGTGCTGGTATTTCCCCCGGAGCAGGCGGCCTGGCAGACATTGGATTAGGGGAATGCACTCCTTCCTCTGCTCCAACAACCAGTATTCATGGGAGTGTTAGTAGTGGAAATCCAGAAGCTGTTAAACAAACTGTTTTCACCGTGGAGACATCACATAAGCCCAACTTGCTCTCAGCAATAGAACTTCCTAGTGACCACTCTGAGCCAGAGGTTTTATTATGTTACAACAGTAAGTCAATTATATTTTTCAAGCTTGATGCATGAAGCAATGGCTGGTGGCCCTTGTTCATAAATGGAATAGTTACAAAAAAATGTGCATCCATTTTGCAAATATCGTTGTACGTACTGCTTTTCTTTGCATGTACAGTTGAGCACCTATAACGTGAAATTCCATAATCTGGTAAAATCCATTGACCAACATGGTACAAGAATGTCTTTGAGATATGAAAATAAATCCTGTGTATTAATTTTGTTTTGTAATTAGCTGAGACTGTACATCATGCTAGATGTGGATTTTCTTATCCAAGCCCATAGATTATTTGAGTTTAAACATATGTCGTGAATAATTTTCAATAACAAGCATGTGCATATTATGCCAATTGAGGTCTACCTTTAACGTATTTAGAAACTGTTACTTTTGGTATTTGGCTACTTTATCGATAGGCAAACTAAGCATTAAACTTCACTTTTATGAATCATAACCCCTGAATTTTTCAAATAATAACAGAAGTGATGTTAGCATGGAAATGAAATTTCAGCATACAATGTTATCAGTCACAGAAAATTTCGAATCTAATAAAAAAATGGGATGCCAGCACATTGGTGAGGTACTTGTGTGGAATGTGCTGGTTTGGGTCTTCATCTATAAATACATACCATTCAGAAGCTAAAGGAAAAAATATTGTTTGAGAAATAGTTGAATTCATTGATAATGTTTAAATTACACAAATAGTAAAAATAAGGAAATAACGGAGAATTTTCATTTGATGTTTGTGAAGTTTCACTGCAGGTTAATTTAAAGCTTGTTATCAATTTTAGTTGGGTTCTTTATTCAGGCCTTGACACGTAAATATTCAGAAAAATTGAAAATTTCATTTTGTAATTTCCAACAATTATGAACTATTAAAACTTCAGCAAAGATTTAGTTCCTACATTTTTGTTTCATAAGGCTGAATACACAATATGATAGACATAATATTTAAGAGCATGGAAGAGCATAATAGTTTTGGGATTAACTTTGTGAAATTCCTTCATGATGAGGGTAGAGAGAGAAACTTTGCACTTCCACATAAAGATTTATTACTTCACACGATCATGGTTTTGAACCTGTGCATCATCGTCAGGTGCCGTACACGAAAAATTTTTCCAAGTTATATAGCCTGGCTCCAAGAGGGGAGGAAGGTAGGGGGAGTAAGGAGAGGGGGTAAGTTGAGTACTTGTGCATCAATCTATTAGTGGGCTAGGGGTGGGGGATGTATCTATGGTACTTCACACTGGACGTTCTTCACACAGAAAAGAAAAGACGCAGGTTGAATGCTTTGGAGGGGTTGGAAATTTGGCAATCACTTCTGTCGGACAGATTTGAGGTGGTCAACAAAACAATACGACTCCCCCATTCCTCCCTCCTAAATTTCCCGAAAGATTCCAAAATCTTTCCCCACTCCAACCAAGGCAGTGATGACCATTGACTGTCCCGTAATGAGGGTTAAACCATCACGGACAAACACCTTCCCCCTCCCCTAACCCACAAATAGGTTACTGAACCAATACTCAACTTACCTCTTCTCCCTTACTCCCCCTACCTTCCTCCCCTTTTGGAGCCAGGCTATATAAGTTGAAAAAATTTTTCATGTATGTCACCTGATGATGGTGTGCAGCATCAAAACCATGGTCGTGTGAAGTGATAAGTCTTTACGTGGAAGTGCAAAGTTTCTCTCTCTACTCTTATCAGTACAGAAGGAGTTTGACGTGGTTAGTAGAAGTATTCAGGAGTACTTTGGATGGTTAGGATTCTAATTAAATTCTTATTAAATTTCTTATTAAACTCTACATCACAAACCAACCAGATACCAGTTGCAGTTGGACAATTGTGATACAAAAGACAGTGGTATAGAAATGCAATAAAGGATTATGATATGGAAACACAATAGCTCCAGACACAAAACTATGATTTAAAATATTTTAGTGTGCATATCTATGGAAAAAGTATTACACTGAGATATCTCAAGTATTTCATCTAACTATCTAATTAAATTCTATCATTTCAGCTGCATATGCCATAATTTTATTTTTCTGTACTTTTTATATTCATATATACATTATAATATTATTTTGTGTACAAGATCAACCATAACTATAAAGTAGTACATGTAATTTTACATGAAGTATATTAGTACAAAACCTAAGCAGCTTGTTTGTAATTCAATGAATTCATTTATATTTTACAAAATTTATTTTATTTTTTAGATACGTGCCACTTTCAAAAGCTACTTCATGAAGGACCTGTCAACAGTGAATTTGATTTTCACTGGAATTCCGTGCCAAATGATATTGGTAAGAGGCTCAGAATGTTTTCAGCTACTATTTATTTATTACATGTGATATCAATGTTTATTAATCGTATATGCTGTAGTGTTTTATTTTGTAATCCTATATTTTGTTATTCTGCTTGAAATTAGATTTACAGTTCTTACCTCTTTTGTGCTATTTCAAAAATAAAGGATATGGAGGATAGACTTATGCATTCTTATGATCTCTAGATTCGTGCTGGTGGGAGCAATGATAATTTGTCTTGGTAGAAAAGTAGGAGCCAGACAGAAAATAGTCCATGCAACCTCTGCTCCTCAATTAGGTGGCTGTAAAGGCATCTGGCCACAGTTGGGGAGAGGACAGAGTGGTGGTGAGGTTCCCACAGCATTGAGAAGTGATATCACATTAAAACTATTGAGCCAGACAACAGGAAACAGCCTAAATTGATTATTCTCTGTAGCAATTGAGTTCGATTTCTGGCAACTACAGGTCTTATCCCACTGGACCTTGTGTCACGCCTGGCAAGTGAGAGAGGCAAGGTTTCTATGATCATCATCTCATGAAATCCTTGAAAGCAAATTCAACAGCAATGGCTGTAGAAATGAGTGAGAAAAAAGATTGGAAGAAATGTGGTAAACATAGGGAAGGCAAGTGACAGAATATTATTAGTAGAAGTAAAGGCTGAACCAATGGACTTGATCATTGTTTAGGTCTACCTTCCACTGAGCAATCCCACAAAGGAAGTGGATGGGGTATCTATTAGAGAAAGTAATTATGGCTTTTCCTGGAAGGAAAAACCTGATAGTGATGGGTGAATGACGTTAGGCAAAAGGGTATGTAGTAGTTAATTAATGGACTATGATTTAGGAACTAGGAATTGCTGCTTGGAAAAAACAATAGAGTTCTGTAGGAGACAGAGTTTGATCATAACAAAACATAGCTTAATCATTATAATAGGTATAGGTGTACATAGAAAATGCCCAGGGATTCAAAATGATATCAATTACACTGTATTATAGTTAGGTACAGATATAAGGACAGCTTGATTAATTCACACTTTTCCAGGATCAGATGCTGATGCTGATCATAATTTGGTACTAATGAAGTGCAGCATCAAATTAATGAGGATAAAACAGGGAAGACTGTCAATGAAATGAAATTAATGATCATTAGCCGAGACAAAAAGAAAGAAGTATCAGCAGGCTAAAGAGAAAATCATGAGTGTAGAAAGGAGGCTGGGTTCTATAGAGGAAAAATGGGAAATATCAAAAATCTATATATAAATCTGCAAAAGACTATAGAATAAAGGAAAAGGATGAGGAAACCATGAGTTATGGATGAGATGATTAGAATGATAGACAATAGAATACTATTAATGATAGTATGAGTATGAAGAAGTGTGAAGATTTATTATGCTTAACTCTAGCTATAATTAATATCTTCCTCTCAATTAAATGTATCATGTTTGTATGTATTTGTTTTGATTTTATTAGACTTTTCAATGTTTTTAGTAAATAAGTGCTATGACATAAGATTAAAATAATACATTGTATCTGCTAATCCTGAAATAGAAAATCTTCAGTTTTTAGCAATACTAGTTAGCTGATGAGAAGTTAGTGCAACTGGTTTTTAGTATTTGAGTAACTATTGCAACAAGTATTTTTGATTAACTGTTTTATTTTGTGATGGGAGAAATGTTATATATTTATTAATAGAAAAAAATATTTCTTGTGTAAATTTGTAAAACTAAAAGTACATCATTTTCTTTTACAGTTGTGGCCTTTCCATATGTTTTGGCTTTGACAACAGATTGCCTGGAGATTCGACTAATTGTTAATGGCAATCTTGTTTATACTAGTCCCATGCCAAAGTTGAAACTTATCTCGGCAAAGGTACATAATTTTGTTGCCTCTATATAGCTTTCTGTTTTATAACATGAGGAAATGTGAATGATACCACAAATTTTATTTTTAAGTTAACTTATGTATTTTGTAATACAGTGTCATATATTTCTATTTTGATATAGTGATACATTTTCCAAAGTAAATTAACCTATGTGTGCATCTTATTTGTAGTAAAAGTTTTTGGTTGTGTTCAATATAAATAATTCAGTTAAATCAGTACTATACAAGGTCAGTAAATTAATTAGTAAGACTGATTTTTTTAATTTTTTCATTCAAATAGAGTTACAATTGTCACCCTCAAAATAACTTCCTTCTGAAGCCACACAGCACTGGACATGGTTCTTCCACTCCTCATAGCAGTGCTGGAGTTCCAATGCTGGAATAGCCTTCAGCTGGTTGGTTACAGCTGTTTGAATGTTTTCAACTGTCCCAAAATGAGTTTCCTCAAGGTGATTTTTCAATTTTGGGAAGAGAAAAAAGTCACAAGGACTCAAGTGAGGCGAATAAAGAGGCTGGGGAGCCACAGGAATGCTTTCACTGGCCAAAAACTCGTGTATTGAAATTGCTGTGTGACAAGGAGCATTATCATGATGCTGCACCCAGTTGCTCATGATGTTTGGTCTCACACGAATGACCCTTTTTCGAAGTTTTTCAAGAACCTCCCGGTAAAAGTGTTGATTGACCATTTGGCCTTGAGGTAGAAACTCTTTGTGGACAATTTTGTGGATATAAAAAAAAACAAATCAGCATGCATTTGATCTTTGACTTCCTCATCATTGCTTTTTTGGGCCTTGGAGAGGTTGAAGTGTGCCACTTCATGCTTTTGCACTTGGTTTCTAAGTCATACTCTAACACCCAAAACTTATCACCAGTAATGACACGTTTCAGAAAATGGAAATCATTTTCAATCGAATCCACAAATTCAAGGCACCTTTTCCTCCTGATGTCCCTTTGGTTTTGCAAAAGGTTTTTTGCAACCATTTTTCCACTGATTTTTCTCATGCCCAATTCATTGGTCAAAATCTGATGAACGGTGGTGTGAGTCAAATTCAACTCTTCCCCGATCATTCTGACTGTCAACTGATGATCTGAATGCACAAGATTCCGGATTCTGTCGACATTTCTATCACTTCTTGAAGATGAAGAACTTCTGCTCTGTGGTTCATCTTCAATTGACTCTCTTCCTTCTGAAAATGCCTTAAAAGCACTGAAAATCTAGGCTCTCAGCAAAACACAATCTCCGTAGGTCTGCTGAAGTTATGCAAGAGTTTCTGTTACACTGTGCCCAAGTCTGAAGTAAAACCTGATCGATGACACCGTTGCTTGAAATTGATGTCACTCATTTTTAGAGCACAATAGAAGAAACTGTTTCATAAATAAAATTGCTACGGGCAACCAAATGACTCAGGCGAGTTTAATCCCACACTGAAGGTGGATCACATGTTCCCCTGCCGCTCCGCCAAACCCAGCACCTCCAGTGATGCCAGATTGAATGCTACGTTGCCTGTCTCATTACTTAATTTACAGACCTTGTATGTACCCATTTAAGCTGTACTTCAAAATGGTTATGTACTCTGTATTGAGTATAAATGACTATGGTTGTAGTTTTAGTGAAGAATATTTTGTGAGTACTTTTTATTGAATTTATCTTTTTTTTCTCTTCTTTCTTTTGTTGAAAGAATTGCTGAAATATCTTTACATGAACTCACCTATGGAATATGGGCAGATAATCTTCTCCCCCCTATAGTTAACAACAAAAATGCCTTTGAAGGTTTAGCTATTATAAATATTGTTTAAAATATGGTGTATACTATATATATATATATATATATATATATATATATATATATATATATATATATATATAACATACACAGAAACCAAAACACAAAAGAGGAAAAACTCACTGGTTCTCGAATTTTCGGTGGTCCAACCACCTTTCTCAAGAGGAAAACTTAACTTCCTCTTGAGAAAGGTGGTTGGACCACCGAAAATTCGAGAACCAGTGAGTTTTTCCTCTTTTGTGTTTTGGTTTCTGTGTATGTTATGACTATCAGTGAATTTACATTGCACGTTTGTGGGTTTTCCAAAAAAGTGTATATATATATATATATATATATATATATATATTCTATTTATATACACCAGGCAAGTTGAAAGATACGGTGTTCAAGTCCAGGTCAGGGAAATATTTTTGCACTTGTGATCTGCTTGCCTTCTCTACTTCTCCTGTGTTCGTCCTTAACCTTCTCCTTATATCTATTTCCATGTGAATGAAAATTTGTTCGCCAAATGGTGGGTTTTTCATGTTTGAATATGCATAATAAAACCCATGGAATCAGTTTTCTTACAAATTTTACTTCAAGAGAGGAAGAGACGAGACGAAACATATATAGTATCTAAAATATTCTTAAGGGAATTCAAAATTTTCCATTTTAGCTAGAAAATCCTTGTTTGAACCTTTGTAGTCCTTTTATATGTGTTCATTCTTTTGCCTCTGTTTTAATTATCCACGCTGGTTGGTTCACATTAGGAAAATGTGTAGGGTGCCTATAGATTTCACGCACATATTTTCTCTCAGTAATGAGAAATGGAATTAATTTTTCAGAATGATATATTCTTTGCAACCACTGCACCAGAATTCTTCCAAACAAAACAAGAGCATCTTATGGTGGATAGCAGCAGAGGCTCTGCTGCTGCTGGTGGATCAACAGGGGGGTTGCAGTTTTCACACCCTAGCGCTAATCCGATTCTTTCCAGAGGGGATTTGGAACAGGACTCCAGTGTATCTCCCCCTCCTTCTCCTCATTGTAAGTAGGATTTAGTGTATAAATGTGTTAATGGGCTGCATTTGAAGTCAATGCATGAATTGATCATTTTTATCTACAAGGCAATATTTTATGTTTTGTGTATTCATAAACTGTATTTGAAATACATTTTTAAAATTCCATTATTCTAATTTTACAATGCCTGTTTTTAATTAGTTTCCCTTCTATGTGGTGAATTTGGGTTGCATCACTTCATTTTGATTTTATTTTCCACTTCATGTTGTACAAGAGATTATTTAAAATTTTAAACTTGTTATTACGTACATTGAATGAAACCTACTTGATAGCACTCCTTAGAAATGAATACCAGTCAAGTGTTTTTTAATTGGTAGATCCCCATGCAGTGCACATTGATGAGGCTATTGTGCTAATTCATGATGGGTATATGTTATGTATAAAGGTAACCCATAGTATAATTATATAAAAATATGTATGTATGTATGTACATGGTTATTTGTATAAGTATACATGCAGTATATATGTAGCCATATTGAAAAGCCAGTTCAGTCACTCAGTTTTTGGGTGACACTTGTAGCCTGTGCCATAACTAAAGTTATATTGAGAAAAAAGCTAATATTAATGCAGTTTGTATGAGTATTTATTTCCTATAATACCTAATGCATCACCAAGTTCATTGAATTGCCCTAAAAGATAATATCTGGACAGTAAAGCAGGTCCAACTCACTGTGCATTAGTTATTAAATTAATATTATCACTTAATTTCTAGTTTTGCCTTTTAACAAGAAGCATATAAAATTTACCAAGTATCAATTTTCTCATGCCTAACTTCATGCAATAGAGATTCAGTGGTGCAGCCAAGGTTAAAACAAAATGAGTATCATTAAAGCCTGTTGATAACATATAATGTTGAAGAGATGGTTTCCTGTATAACTCCTATGTTTCAATCATACAGCAGCCTCTCCTGAAGCAAGACCTTTTAGGTTTTATCGAATCCCTCTTCACACATTGTGTGGCATTACGGCAACAAATTCCAAGCCAACTAGTTCTCAACGAGGAGTAACTGAGAGGGAGGGCCATCCTGCCAATGACAGGAAGACTCTTGCTGGGAAAAGAGGGATGACTTGCACTATAAAAGAAGGATATGGAAGAGAGGATCAGGTAAATTTGCTTGATTGTCTTTCATTCTCCAGTTGCTTTAAAGGTATGCTATTTCTCATCAGTCCTGAGTGTTAAGCTCCAGATTCCATTGTTTATATAAAATATTTACGGTGGAACTTGCCAAAAAAGAAATTTAGAAGAATGTTAGAATCACAATGAATGATGATTGAGGTCTCTGAAAGCTTGCAACTGTATGACACAGAGGGAAAGCATAATGCAAAGTACATTATGTACAAATAAGTTGCATTTGACTCTGAACTCTCAAGTGGAGAAAAGAATTTCAAATAGAATGGGTATCAGGTGACTTTCAGTTGATGGTTGTGGCTAGGAAATCCTTCGAATGGAATGCTTCGAAGTGAGAAAATTATACCTGAAGATACTGCAGTAAAGTTGAACACGTAATAACATTTTTGTATCCCAGGGAGTGCTAAAGTCTCCTATTTCTGAGATTATCCATTCAGGTAAACTGCTCCAGTATTTTAGTTGCTTGCAGTACTAAATATCATTTTAGACTGAAACTTGATTTCAGATTTTGATGGGCAGAGAGAGGGAGGTTGATGCTCTTGATTTGGAATTATCTGGCATAACATGTTTCATTGTAGTTAGGTTTTAAGATAGAAATAGTTTTGTTCCAATAAATTTTTAAAATATCAATGCTTTTTTAAAATGTCATTTAACTCTTCCAGTCCATTAATAAATTTAAAAATTTGATTCTATAAATATTATGTAGTCTTTTGTGATGACTGACATGCTTAAATGCATAATTGAAATTGATTGATTTACTGTAATATAAAGGAAATGAATTTAATGTGTGTATATCTTTGTAGAAGGGTTATTAATGAAATGACTGCTTTATGATAATCTGATTTCATGAGGAAGACAAGAGTTGTCTCCTGAGTTACAGACCATAATGTTTTACTATAGTTAGGGAGAGCTATTATGATAAAATCACTGGCTCAGTTCTAAATATTTTATTAATTAAAAAAACAATATGCAACTTTTTTCTTCTGATCCAATTTTACACACTGTTTGTTTATTATTTTTTCATCTTGTTATTTTATAATGGTAAAATTATCACTTCAATTATTTATTTATTTATTTATTATCGTCTTAATTGGGCGAGGTTGAGACTAAATAGTCCCTTCTTCCACCTAACCCTTACATTACATTGAAGACAATTACATACAGCCAAGCCCTGGATGGAGAAAAATCCACCCAGACGGGAATCGAACCCGTGACCTCTCAGTTGGTAGACGAGGACGTTACCCCCGCCGCCACCGGGGCCGGCAAAAGTGATTATTGGTATCAGAATTCTTGGTTAAAAAAGATTTAACCTTTTTTCTATATCTTATATAAGTGGGTATCTTTTATGCCTGCTGGTAAATCATTATAAACTTTAATGCCTGTATAAGAGGGTCCTTTTTGAAACAA
Source organism: Hetaerina titia (assembly GCA_037158775.1). NCBI lineage: Eukaryota > Metazoa > Arthropoda > Insecta > Odonata > Calopterygidae > Hetaerina > Hetaerina titia. The sequence goes on along the minus strand of CM073768.1, from coordinate 57,502,088 downwards.
AGAAGTGGAATGTTATATTGCATGCACATTATACTTTGTCTTTTGGCATAATCATGGATATTCTCATTTTTTTAAATTAGAAACGTTTTCTTGAACGTACACACATTTCTGATATTCATGCAAACATGTTAAAGGTAAAATTTCAAGATTTATAAAATGAGGTCTACATGATTCTCTTTTTTGAATTTTTTATTTCGATTCTCTTTTTTGAATTGAACTCTAATAACACTTTTTTGCAGGATGAATACTTTGTGGGCAATAGTATGATTTGTGATAATCAAAAATATGCTCTACTGACACATTATTTTAGTTAAGATAATCAAATACAACATTATTGTTTTTAAAAGATTTTACCAGTGGATTGATTTATTTTTGTAATTACCTGTTGTTTATTATGTTACCATTGAAATTGAATTTACTCTTGATGCTTTGTTAAAAATCAGCTTTCCTTTGATTACATGATACATGTGTGTTTATTCTAGTTTGTGGTGTTGTTTTTGCTCGGGGTATAGTTTTCGTAATGTCTCTACCAGAGAAAATATCTATTGCCTTTATAATTATTCTTTTTTGTTTCATTATCAAGAGTTATGTCATTTTGGGCATAATATATATTTTTTCATAGCCATAAATATCAGCTAAATGTTGCAGATATCGGGCATTTAGATCGCGGTAGTCCAGCAATAGAACCAGGGTTCGATTTCCAGGCAAGCCTCTCTGAGCACCTGCAGCTCCACCCCAAGCTATGTGATTTTTCAAGTACCTGGTCTTCCTGGGAAAGAATAACGGCACAGGGAAAGGAACTGGCCCCCTTACCCTGATGTGTGAATTTCACACGCCATCGGGCTTAGTACTGGGTGAACTCTACCATCACCTACAAAACTGACCTTTGGGTTGATTACTGTGTTTAATGGGCATTTGAGGAATCTTGATGGTAAAAAAAGGTGAGATAGGGAAATAAATGAGTTAATCATGAAAAAATGGATGGATTATGTGGATTTTATGCACAAATAACAGACAGTTATGTATGAAAAAAGTATGCCATTTGCACTTTCTGTGGAAAAGTGCAAATTTTGTTTTTCTCATAATGGCAAACTTCGACTACATCTCACCTGAATCTGTTGAATATATTAAAATTATCAAACAAATAAATTATATTATAAGTCTAAGATGAAACTTGAGATGAAAAAAGTGTGCAAGAAATTGAAGTTAATAGAGCATTTAGGAAGAAATCAGTAGAAAGAAGTAAGTTTCTGGAAAAAAGTTAAAGAAGGGCTTTTTTCACTTTGCCGAACCCATAAGGGAAAAACCTAATGAGTATGTACATGTCTTTTTTTAAATTTCAGTATTTATTTTTTAGCTGATGATTTTTTGGTCTATGGTAATTTTTTATCCATTGCATATTAAAAAACTTTGCTTCTTATGAACAGTTGTCCTATCTATTAACTTGATTAATTTGATCTTTTTAAGAATACCTCAAATGTCTTTGTTTTTTTAAGAGCATATTTTATTTAAAAGGTATCTATTTTGACTAATATGGGCAGTTGTTTTCTATTAAATCATAGATTTTATATTGAATCAGATATACAGGTATACCTATATTTTGCTTGTTCTTCCTTTGAACACATGAACACTGCACCACTATTTATAATACAGTGTATCACTTTCATATAATCTTGTGTGCTCTGCATCAATTAGTTACCTCTATTTATTTTGACTTCAGCTCTTGAATTTCTAATCATTTCTTTTATTAACTTGCCATGGAATACTATTGAAGTTTCATGATCCAAAATAGGTTGGGAAAAAAGTGCTATGTTTATGGTAAGTTCATCATTTTGATCTAACTGGTATGGGATGTACTATGAAGTCTTTCCTTTCTTCAGAATGCAATCTTTTCTCAGCCCAGTATTATGCGATTATGTATTTTATTATTGAATTGTTTCATCATTACCATTCACTTTTAAGCTGTAATCTGTATTTTGAAAGTTGCCATCCTGTATGCCACTCTAGAGTAGTCTCTTAAAAGTTTTTATGTTTATTAATAGCAGAGTTTTTAAATAGTTCTCTCACATTTTACCCTTCAAAATGTTTGTTTTCATTTAATATATATAGATCTTACAAATAAATCACTTATGGAATGTATAGGCTAATACCACAAGAAATAACTATTATGGAAGCGACTAAAAATACAAATGGGTCTTGTTCACCAAATGTAATTTTGCTTATAAACAAAAATAGTCCTTTCTTGGATACAGTGGGTCAACAAAATTCTACTTTGAACAGATCCAAGAGTCCAGATCTGGTAATCTCCGGGCTCGTTTGGCATCTGGGGATAAATCTGATCTAGATGATGATGATGGAAGCTTAAGGGAGGAAACAACTGATGCAGGGGTGATCTCATCCGGTAACTCATTGCTTGGTGTTGCACCACCACAGAAAGGCCTCAGCCGCAGTTGCTCGTCATCACCCACACCTGGCCCTCGACCAAAACCCCACCAGTCATCTCTTGACTCGGGGAAGTGACATGAGCTTTGCTCTTACCTTGACATCAAAGATGAAGGATATGGTGGCACAACATTATATTTTGAAGGAATATTTTTCATGTCTTTAATTTATCAATTTTAGCCTCTGTGTACAATTCTGGATACAATTATTCCAGTTTGGCATTGGAAGTGAGGTTACATTAAATAGAAATGAATTTAGTCTGTACTTCTTTCATATTTCAGATTTCATCAATCTATTTTGAAAAGAAATAAAGTGTCCCATAACTTTGTTGGATCATAATTTTGAGCTCCTTGGAGGCTGTGTATTGATTGCCTTACATATTGTTTAATAGTTGTATATGTGGATCTTTACATGATGACTCTGTCCTATAAGAGACTATTCAATGTTACTGTCATATTGATTTGATGTGATACTTAATGTAATTGACATTCATTGATGTTTCATTGAAATATTTCATTGAATAAATGGCTACGACAGCTGGAATTTGTTTTTATTGTAGTGTTAAAGAGATAGTAGAGTGAAGATATGGGGTTCACAAAGATACAGATTGGCAAAAATGCTAACAATTGGCACAGCAATGTTAAAGGAATTTTTGTGTAATGAATCCAAAATGGATTTGAATAAGGAATCCTGCATGCCGAGTTACTGTTTTTACTATTTGTTTGTTGACTTTTGCTTCCTAACCACAAACGCTACACTTTTCTGCTTGGAATAAAAATTTGTGCATTGCAACATTAGGTCCAAACTCAATTCGCTGTTAATCTTATGTGGTAAAAAAGTTGGTAATGATTTTTGTGGCATGAAAATTATTATTTTGTATTCACATTTCAATTCATACTAAATTGGAATATCCACCATTTTTGTTATTTCCTGATTACAGTATTGTGTTGTTTCCATCATAATGCATTACTTTTTAGTGAAAAACCTTGCATAACATCTCATTCCTTTAATGATGGTATTTAAAATAAAATATATAGGTATGTTATGTTAAGTTGTTTTAATTTAAATTTTAGATAAATAACAATATGCTTATATGTATACACCATTATTGTTTGCTCAAGTTGAAAATTGTATTATGAAAATGAATATATGCCCATGCTGTGGGCATATATTCATGGTGGATCCAATGGCAATGGACATACTGACTGGAAAATCACCTGAAAAGTCTTAACTTCTTTTGATTTATATTTGGGATTTATTATTTATAAAATAGGGTCATTTTATTAACTGGAGAAAAACCCTTCAGCTGATATATCACATGGAAAAAACGAATTTCTGGCAAAACAAGTGATTTAGAACAACTTTTTTATTGAAATGAAAACGGGGAAAAAATATATGTATAAAATATTATAAAAATATAATTATATGTATGTATTTGTTTACATGAGATGGGAATTGGATTATTACAGTGACTTGGTGTGGTGGCTATTATACTTTGGCTTCCCTCCCAGAATTGAATTGGAATTGGCTTGTTTTTTAATCCTGGCAGTGATGGAATTTTTCAGTAGTATTCTGATCTCTGCTTGGGGTTCTATGTGGAGTATGCTATCCATTGGAAAGGATGTTAAAGTTTGAATCTCTTAATTCCTTTTGTTAAGTATTGGCTAATGCCATTGCTGTATTACTCTACAGCCTTCTTTTGCCCATTTTCTGTAAATGCTGCCAAGTTAGCCATCAATCTAAAAGCAAGAAAACCTTGGCTGTTGGTCTCTTTCCCTAATAATTACTACTACTTCAAAACGAGACAAATAATAAAAGCCTTATTAAGGGTAATCCTGATCTTCCACCCATTCTTTTGGTGGATGTATTCAAGTGCGCAATTCTTGGCAGACCACAATTTAACTGGTAGAATGAAACAGCATGAAATCAAGATCAGTATTGCCGTTCAACTTTTGGAAGTATAAGTTTAACTAGATGCTCCCTTTTTAGCCATGCCTCAGGGTGATGGAATAAGAAAACTGTATACTTTCATCAGTTACCTGATGATGTTGCCTTGTGTTGAAATTGTGAGCAATGAAACAAATATACAATGAAAATGTTCATAGTTTACTTAATCAGTGATCATTAATTTTTACAAGTTTAAGTCTGATACCATTTAATTCATACATCATGATTATCTGTTTAGTAATTGGTAATGTATTATACGATATTTTCCAAAAGGGATGGTCTAGTTTGAAATTTCTAGTGAAGGTAAGGTGTTTTTTCAATTTCTAATCAGAAATTTTTTGAAATAGCTTCTTAATAGGAATATATCCAATCAGAGGTCTATTCCCTCGCAATCTCCTTCTGGTCATGACACTTTAAGCCTTAAACCATTCATTTTATTTGATAACATCAATCTAAATACTAGCTTTGGAATGTGCATAAAATAATGATGTAGATTTAAAAATCTGGGAGGTATATTCAGAAAGAAGTACCTAGGGAAGGGCAGAATTTTAACCCAAGTAATTCCACTCTATTTAAAGGTTTCTTGTGAGGACACATATTGGCAAAGATTCTTATCACATACAATGATGAATAACAACTCTTGTAATAATGGTTTAATGTATTCAAATGAATATTTCCATCAATAATTGAGATAATTTCTTATCGTTGAGCAACATGGCCTGCCAATTCTGCTTCCTGCAATTGTCTTCAGTGATAGAGATGCAATGAGTGAAGTTCTAATCATATTCTCTTATGGCTTGTTGTTTTCTTGTAACAGCTGGTAAATCATATGCCTCTGATTGCTGCTTTATAAGTTATTGGTCATCAGAGTTAGGGCGATAGTGTACTGCTGCAATGTTGGCAACTGCAATAGGGTGGAGGGAGAAAGTGGAGATTTTGTGACTGAGCTGAAGAAAATCACCGACAATTTCTCTTGGGTTAAATGCTGCCCAGGAGTTTGGGGGAATTTAATATAAATGGTTGGCATTAATTATTGAGCCCATGAAATATAAATCATTAAAAATAGTTTTGATGGAGCTTAAATACCCAGTCATGTTTTTGTCATTGCTGTAGAGAATCATTTTTTTTCTTAGCCTTCTGGCTCAGCAAGTTTTTTGCTATATTAAATTATGAAGATAGTGTGCTTTGTTAAAAGCCTGTCAAGAGGAGCCTTTTGGAGATGAGATAACAAATATCAGAATGAAAACTTTGAAAATCTAAACCTCTCTTCTATACCTACAGGTACATTCAAGTTAAATAAAAAGAGCTATTCAGATAAATTTGGTACTAATTTGCTTTTTTGTGGTAGCTTTTCACTTTGGTTTGAACTAATTAACAATCCTCACATCTAGTTCTTTGACTTATGGCAAACCTCTTCTAATTGGAGCATTTGTGTATTGGAGCAATGGCGATCCATAGCACATTATGAATTATTAGCCATTATAAATTTAATAATTAGTCTAAAATTTCTGCTTCCTTTGAAATGATTAGGGATTCACTCATCTATATTATTTCATTAAAAAACAGGTGGACTGCAGCCCTCAATTCATCTGTTTCTAGTGTACGTAAATCCCTTGTCTGATTGCTCTTCCATGTTAAATTCTAATTCATCTCCTAAAATTTTTCCTTCTGATATATTCCTAACAAATCCATGTCTTAAAGTTTGCCCAATCCATTTAGGTCTTTTCAGTTTGGTGTGTCATTTGCCTTCTAGCCTTATGCATAGTTTCTCTTTTCTCACCTTAACTTTTTTTGATACTCAGCATCCACCTTCATCAATAAGGTTTGAAGGCTCCATTTCTTTGACCTATCTCTGTCTACTCTATCAATTTTTGGGATACATTATTGGCTTCAAAAAAATAAAGAAAGGAGTGGACTTTGGGGAGGTAATTTGGACCCCATGGTCATTTCCACTGGGGTTGAGAAAAGAGGGAAGTTGCCCCTAACCAACTTCCTAAGTCTCACCACATGTATATTGCTGAGAACACTGACTTTCATTATTAATTTTAGGGAGGGATAGATATCTTGACCTAGTCGAGAGGCAATAATGACGGCAATGACTCTCTTGAACCTTATCATAGAATACTCCAAGTGTAGGTGAGAAAACTTAGGTACCTACTAGAAATTGTCACAGTGAAATTTTTTTCTAGACCCTCAAGATCTGATGTCTTTGTCTCCAATCCTACATTCCAATAACCACTCTCTCACATGTGCCCAAAAAAAAAGTCATCAACACCTGTCTCATCCCCCCTGTTTTAGGCTTCTTCCTTTCTTTTTATATTCCCCCTCCTCAGCTCCTCCTTTGCACAAGTCACTTTGGTGTAATCTTCCCTAGACATCCAACCACTGTCCAAAGTGTGTATTAATATGTGATTTAATATGTAACAAAATGACAATTTAACGTTAATAGCAAACTGCTGTAGTGCCTTCACCAAGGGGTACATCATCCAACTAAAATACTCTCGGATACTGCATAAATAGGTTTTATATATGTTTTTAGGTAGTATACATGCAATATGTGTATGCTGATAATATTGACATATTTGGAGTCTAATAAGTAATGTTTTCCTGAACATGTTTTAATATGCCTAAGACTTTATTATGTTGTGCTATACAGACAGAATGATGAGAAATGTGATGAATCTTAATAAAATATACAGAAGTATTGTTATTGTGATAAACTTCATTTATATTTACTACTATTATATTTTATTATGTACTTCTATTATACCATCGTATTTCGTTGGTTGGGTTTCACAAGTGAAAATCATTCAGACAAACAATTTTTGAAAGTTGAATTTTCACCTAAACTATGGTTATCAAGTTGTTGGAATTTCATGGAATCGCCCCTCATAAATTATCATTAAATAATGAAATGTTTCATGCAGATCAGAAGGAAATTTTAATGGGGTACAACTTACTGCTGATGTCGGAATCCACATGCTTTGTGGGTTATATATCATCAGGTTGATTTATCCCTATCACCACTATGCCACTGTGGACACCCTGGATAGGTAGACACAAAAAAGGTAGATTGTTTTTCGTGGTCCATTGGGATATGCTAGTTAAATTCCGAGGAAAATGTTTTTATATCGTCCCTTAAGCTGTTTTAATTGGAATGACATTGTCATCATTCCCAGTTGTCTGTTGTCCATAGATTGAGCCCTTGGACGATCTCTTGAGAAACGCGTTCGTATCCTTGTGAGTTCCCTAGATATCTACGACATGTATTAGTTCCTTTTTAACTTCCTCTAAGCTTTCACCCAGATTCACTTGTACAAAAAGTCCCTTCCTACTTCTTCTTCCTTGGTTTGGGACACTTACCGTCTTCACTTGGTGTAATTTTTCCATCGTGAGAAAAGGGTAGTAAAACGCTGCAATTTCGTTCGTACAATTTATAAATTGTGAAAGTGAAATTCAAAGTTTTATTCCTCACTTCAAAATTTTCCCTTTTATCATAATCCGCAACCTCTCAAATATAATCTCGATCCATTTCTGTCTTCTTAGAAATCCCCCACCGACCACTTCCCTTCCCCTACTCTACCTAAAACTTCTTCGTTTTTCATCAACCCTATCCAACTTAATTGCTTCATTCTCCTCCTCAACTAGATAACAAAAGCCTCAAATCTTCGCTGATCATCTCTTCTCTTCGACCATGCTTTTAAACCACACAACAACAAGATCCATGTCCAAGAATTAAATAAACTTTATCTTGCGTAGCTATTAAAGATTTCCGGTCATTGACCTCCTAAAGCCACGATGCTGCGCTGTGTGCTGTATTTCTGTGAAAATTGCTAGGTCAGTTATAACTGAACAGGTAATTTTAATCAGCTCTCCACTTAAGCTTCAAATAAACCTGTTTTTGAGTTTCCGGGTCGAATTTCTAGTTTTGTGCATGATTGGAAAGAACGATTCATTAATGCTTTGAATATATTTAACGATGGCAACGACTGTGAACATTTTTAACGAAGGGGATTCGTGACTTTGCCTAATTGCTTCATTGAAATGGAAATGTGCCTATATTTATGGCGACTTTCAAATCAATTTTTATGAGCCAAAATTGTTTAATTTTTACTCAAATAAAACAACTTTTGGAACAGCAAAGAAGGTACAGGTAAAAATGTACTTAAAGTTAGTTTTCCACGTAAAATATCCTCATAATAAGGCACGTCAAATATTCTTGATAATATTAATAGTAAATAATTACTGTTATTTGTGCCATTTGAAATGAATCAGGTTTTTATCAATAAATCCTATATGAACATAGATACCCCTCGAATGAATGTTATCTTCATAAACAGCAGAGATTGTCTCGATTCGATTGTCTACACGAAACTTGTTCTTTCATGAAAATCACAAAGAGTGCAAGATATTTCATCTATGTTTTGAGGAAGTTTGAACACTAGCAGAGTATTAAAACCACAGGTATTGCAATTTTCCACTAGATATTTTATTTCGAACTACCGAACTACCGGTAGTGTCGAAATAAAATATCTAGTGGAAAATTGCAATACCTGTGGTTTTAATATGTTACGCTTCCACCACATCACGCCTGAGACCTCATCATTCACTAGCAGAGTAGTTAAGTGAGGTCAATTTGAAATCGGTGTCCCAAAAGTTTTGACGGAATCTCTTTTTTTTGCCGGCTCTTTGAAAGCGAGGATCCCGGTTTGCTGCCTTTTTACTCCAGGCGAATCATAATATTTTTCGGAAATCATTAAGTATCGCTAATTTCTGGTGGATCACCTCCTGGGCGGTAAAAGGATATATGGCGAATGTTGAGAAATTGCGGGTGTTTAATCTTTAACGATGATTTCACCCCGCCGATTTCAACTGGGAAGGATGAGTAAATCACTGGTTAGACGAAAATATAAATCCAAAGCCCATTTTTGTATTCGTCACGTTTCAGTTGCCGCGGACTGAATTTACTAAACTGTGCCATCAAACTTTCTTTACGGGCGTATAAGCAAGATTTATTAGTGGCCAAAGTTGGCTTCCTTTGGGGAGTCAAGTTTTCCTTCGCTCGTTTTGAGGAGAGGAAGTGAAATTTGTGACGCATCAAGGTTAGTTTTTCTTTATTAAGTCAACGATAAACTCTGATTTCGATGTTATTTACGGTAGATTCATGCTATATATACGTATAATGGCATGATAAACTGTGCAATGTGTTTTGGTACGCCATAGTTAATTGATTGTTGATTTAATAGGCTGATTCCATTTGCTATTTTGTGGAAGTTGCTTTCCTTTGTGCTTCTTTAAATGGGAATTTCAAAATTACCGTTTTGCAAATTCTAAATAGATTCTCAGTGCCTGACGGTGTATTCTGTTCGCCAAAACACATAATAAGGTAATGCAATTAATAATAAATATTAATCTGGGCAACGCCAGATTTAATATTTCACATTTTTGTTCATAATAGAAAAAACTAATTAGGTTTAATCCAGCAAATAACGACCACCATAAATAAATTAATGGTTGTAATTTTGCCTTTCTATCGAAATTCTCCCGAGTCACTTCAAGAGAAGATTATAACCGATTATAATAGCATCACTTAAAAAAATTATTGGCATAATGTTCTTATTTATATTATAACACAATTTTTCGTAAAATTGATTGTTTAATAAATATTTCCAAAAATTCTCCTTTTTCTCCGAAGTCTCTCATTTGGTCCAATAACTAACTATCAGGCAGATCGGATTGGTTCAGGCAACTTCCTGTAGAAAGGTAGTCATGATCAATTCTAATATTTACTCTGCCAAATGAGGTACCTTTTGAATATATTTAGTGCCGCGTAGAGTCAAATTCAATGGATTTAAATCGTATACATACCTCCAAAAGTAGGAATAATGTTGTTGCCCAAAACCCAGTTCTAAATTCAGGTCGGATCGATGGAGTCTTAGCAGTCTCGGAAATGCGCTAACAGTTTCTCGATGGCCAAATAGAATAAAATGCCCCCAATTCGGAAATAGTATTCCTTTAAGAGGCAGGGAGGGCCTATGCGAGAGGCTTATTACCATTTTCGACCTTCAATATTCTATCTGCATACATAATATCTGATTCGCCACGATATTAATGAATTATTTATATCAGCGAAATAGTGGATCTAAAGAGGTTATCCAAATGTCTAAAGTAATCAGGGGATGACGTTCAAAACACTTCGAAGAAGTCCTTGGAATGGATTTGATACACCATTCTCCGGTACAACACATTTCCTGGTCGAATGCACTCCGCAGTCGACGGATACCTGATAATCCTTTGGTCGGGGAGAAGTGAACGTGGTAAATTAGATTGCGGCGAGTAATTCTTCAATTTTCCGCCATTCCATTGTGTGGAAAACGTTCGATCTGGACCATGGGAATAAAGAGATCTCTTCGCCCATGTGTGTGGACCGAACGGCTTTTTGATCTACACCATTCAATTACTTATTGACTCCCTACTTTTATCTCGGAACTTCGCGGGCATTCCGCCATTCAGGCCACGTTCCTCTTGCTGTTCGTGGGATGAGGATAAAGAGAGCAAATTCCTCGACAAACAGAAGGAAATTCGAAGCCTCAAGAGGAAGCTAGGATTCGTTTCCCTCCTAGTTCTCGTTTTTCCGCAGTCCCTCCAGAAGACCTGCGGGGGCGAGGAAACACTCCAGTCTTGACCTAAATTAACTGGAGACAATCCATCGATTTCGGTCGCTTGAAACTATAATTAGAAACTGTGGATCGTTTTACAACACTTGAATGAAGCTGAACCTCTCGTAATGAGTTTTAAATTAATTCGTTGGAGATATATAAGTTGGTATTATACTGCGTGCGACATTCGGATTCGACGCAAGGGAGCCATGAAACTAGCACAGGAAATAAATACAACTTGGTGGAGCATAGGTTTTTTTGTGCAGCTCTTTGCAGCCAGAAACTGATACTTTTATCCAAGCACATCGGAATCATTTTCTTATACTTGTGCACACTTCATGTCAGGTAGCATTTTCTCTTACCCAGAGCCTTATCTTTCCGATGTTGCCAGTATTCTCCGTCTATTGGTTGTGCCAAATTTGCATTGCTTTCGCGGCGAGGAAATCGCTCTGAAATATACTCTGGCAAAACGAATTAGAGGAAATCGATAATATTGAAAAATATATGAGCAGGAGAAATGGTTTCGTTTTTTCATTTAAGTTTTTTTTTAATTGCGCTCATTGAATACCAGCGAGGGAGATGAATAACAATTACTCATATAATATTTAAGAGAAAAATATCTTAAATGAATGAAAACGAAACAGAGCTTCCCAAATTACGGGTGATATCTGTGATGTGGGCTCAAGGGCCTTGGTCACAGCTGGCATGATGATGATGGAGCAGATGAATATTCCGAGACGCGGCAAACTCTCAATCGTCGACGTATGTTTCGGACAGCATTAAGATCCATCGTCGATTAGGAGACAAATCCTAACCCTACTCTATGTATATTTACCATTTAGTCCCCATTAAATTATGCATTTATTTTAAATGAACACCCCATGAACATCAATGAAGTGCCCTTTCCGAGAACCTAATTTAGTACCTGACCATAACAACTCGATTCAACGAAATGTTTTGCATTGAATTTTATGCTTAACTTTAAAAAAAAACTCATTTATAGTTTTTGAAACGGGTTTTTCGAGATCGGCCCAAGCTTGCGCTTTTATTACTTGTAACGGATCTTAAGATATTTAAAACTATTGCTTCCACTGTTATTTCTTACCCTGTTATTGCTTACCGATCCATTGTTATTGCTTAATGTTTGCCTACCCATTATGCTCCTGAATGAACCATATAACTGCAGCTTTTTTCCACTCTACATTATTTTGTTTTCAGAAGTTTCACAATTACTCCCTTTACAAATAACAAAATTTGTTAATAAAATTGAGTCTTATTCTGTTAAGGGGAGCAATTCAAACTATTTTATTCATTATCTACGAGTTAGTTCATTATCTCGTAGTTATCCTATAGGTTATATATCAGTGGATTCGCCGTTTATTACTCGATTTTGGATGCTGGAGTCCGAAAAACTTTTGTTTCTCATAATTTATTACTATTTATGATGATTAGTAATTAGATAATTCCTTTCTGCAGGAATGTAGTTTATTTGAAAGTAACTTTCAGCTCATGGTGGAATTATGTCCCATCCTGGAAGGGCTAACCGTCTTATCATAAATTTTTTTTCATTCATCTGGAGTGAAACACGAAAAGTTACTGCGGTGTTATCATTCATACTCCTTTGGCGATGGGTTTGACATTAAATGACAAAACGCTGGCCCACTCTCCGGCATTTAATCACAAAACTGTTATTTATGGGTGGGTGTAATCACCAGAGATTTATTTTAAATTCTACCTTTTCATAGATCCCATATTGTAAGTCTGAATAATTTCTTTCATCGTTTGACTCAGTAAATCATCATCCTCCAATTTTTCTACTTTACACTGCCAAACTTTCTCGAACCTCGACTTGGCTTCAGCGGCAATTGTAACAAGATTTGTCTTTGTCTGGCCTCGACTCCAGGTCTCTCCCAATAAAAAAAGGCGTGGGGAAAAAGCCTCAGGGTGAAGATGAACGGCCACAATCCTGGAGAGCGAACACAGAATTCAGGGCTCTGATTTCATTTTGGATGCATGAGGGCTTCGAGAACGGACGTTTCAAATGATTCAAAGTAAGGTCAGTCGATATCTTGCCCTGGTCAGAGTGAGGCTAGTTTTTTTTCAACTCGAGGGAGTAATAGGTGAATTTATCTCCAGAGGTTCCAGATAATTGTGTTGAAAGGTTTGTTTTGAGAATTCACGAAATACATGATAGGATAGAGGAGAAATGGCTTTAAATCGTCGAATCGTAACATATCCATAGAAATCAACTGCGAAACCATTGTTTTTTTTTTGAGAGTCAAATCGGGAACGCTCTTTGGACGCCCCCTTTTCCCCGACGGGCGTCCAATGAGCAGAACAATAACACATTGATATTCCTTTTTTAAATTTTTTGTTCACATTTCATGTGCAAACGGTCACGATTCTTAAATAAATCACTCGAAATTTTTCATCGACTTGTTGAAATCAACTCCAAGCAGTTTCTCAAAGTCATTCTCACGAGGAAAACTGACTTATTCAATTCTCCCTTGTTACTTCGCTTATTTTGCAATTTAATGGTCATTAATGATAACCTAATGCACGAATAAAATGACTATCTAATTTATTTTGATTGGTTTGTAAAAATTAAGCTCAGTGTTCGATCTGTGGGGTTCATTTTTCTGGTTTAGGAAAAACGGCAGACTGCGAACGTACAAGTAAAAAACTTTGTAGGTATGCAATAGAATTTAGGTTCTATGCACGAGGCTCCAAGTAAATGATCTATTAGCACTAAATTTATTATTGTATTTTTGAAATGATTATTATAAGGTAATCTAGCGGTGAAGGTAGGTTTTTAGATGGACACAACTATCACATAATTAACTTGCAACTCCAAACGACACACAATTTTAAAATGATTATTGCAATAATTTTATATGGATTAAGGATTATCGTTTAATAATTTGCTAGATATCATTTTGTGCAGCATGTAGGACACTTGGGTTAACAGACATTGAGACAATATCTAAAGCTTCTTCGGGCTCAGCAGAATAATAGAGGGAGATTCGCTGCTTTCAGAAATCCAAGAGACTTAATCTCCAAAGTTAAGAGTAGGAAGTGAAGACGTAGGGAATAAAATCACAAAGCAATTCAATCAGCAATTTTTCAACCACTTAAATGTTCTGTATCAATCAATCAAGGATTGTATTTCAATGAAACTACGGTTACCAGCATTCCGTGCATTCGCAATCCTAATACGACAATCACTTTTGTCTTCGCCTAGCTTGATAGTGAGTGTCATTGCCGTCTGAATGGAAATTGTGGGGTTTAATAAATATAAAATCGTTACCGTTGCTCATTTCATCTTCGTTTTTTCAGCCAGGCAATCGTCACCGATGTAGTACTAATTTGTTCTCCCCACTTTTTCCAAATACCCTTTAAAACTCCATGCCTCAGGATTCTTTGTGAATTCTTGTTTCGTTACCATTTTCTCGATGCACTAATGCGCTTCGTAATGATTCTGCAGTGCTTTATTAACGATGAGAGGCATCGTTGATCCCTCAACCGCCACTGGCTATTTATTGCCCATTCACAGCTTCGCTACGCATCAGCCGGAAGCCATCACCAGTAAACATAAACAGCCGTGTTTGGGGCGAGAAGGAATGAGTGCTCGCCGTCCACGAGCACGCCGCTCGACTTCTACCGTTCTCCTCCGAAGTCGTCGGGCAACGGAGGAAGTCTTGCCCGGCTTACCACACAAGCAGCTCGAGATTTCTGAGCAGTCGTTCTGCCGTTCGCCCGAGGGCGCGCACTGCGCATGCGGGTGACGTCATCCCCTCCCGCTAGCGTGAATGAGAGCGAAAGAGTGTTTTCGGAGGAGGGCGGCAGGGGGCAGGGAGGGTACCAAGGTGAGGGAGGGAGAGAAATAGGGGAGTGGAGAGTGGGAGGGTTGAAAGGAGGAGAAGTGGGACGGCATGTGGGACGAAGGCATCAACTTTTTTTTGCTTTTCCACTATAACACACACGCGCGTTTCTTTTTATTCCTCTCTTTCCTTCTCTTTTCTCCGTGGCCCCGCCATTTCGCCCTTCTCCTCTTCGCTCTCCTACTTCCGCCGTTATCCGCCTCACGACGTCGCCCCAGACGAATCAGTGTAATCGCGAAACTCTCGTGAGGCGGTTGGGGTTGAAAGAAAGAGAGGGGAGTTCGCGAGAGAGCTACTACGCCCGCTGTTGTATTTTGTTTATCGCGGTTGCCTGGCAACGCGACTCGCCGGCCTGGCGTTCTTCTTCTGTCTTACCGCTTCACATGGGATCAAGATTTCGAACATGTTGGGAGATCGAACAGGAGTTGGAAGTGAGCATTTAATGAGTGTTTGAAAGCTGTGCGATGAAATGCATCGGTTGTGTTTGTTCGTTGGACGGTGCGAGCTGAAGATTGATCCCTGAATTAGCCTCCGTCGGATCTTGACCTCACCGGTGAGTGAAGTACTGATTGTGAGAAAGTGTCTATTGCAATCGCGAAAATGAACAGTTTATACCTCTGATGGGTCTTTTTTGCTTTTTATCGACTTGAAGCACGCTAATCTAAAGTAAATCGTTTTGAATTTAATATTAATTCGTTACTCCTGAACTCCCCAATTAAAATTAAAACATGTATCATTTAGTAGTTTACGAGGAATAATTTGCAGTTTTTGTGTTACGATTATCAAGTTCAAAGGAATAATATTTGTTGATTATCTAATAGCTGTTAAATTCGTGCATTTTGCCGCTACTAAACATGAGTCCACTGGAGATTTACCAGCTTCAATAGATGAATCTTATGGAAATACGAATATGTATTTGTATATTATTTTAATTGAAAGATTAGTGGAAACCGGTTGAATGACTGCTTGTATTCCATCGCAAAACCATTACTCTGTTGTCGGCTAAAGGTTATTTGAATCACACCATTTCTTAATTTGAATTTATTCAGTCAGAGATTACAATTCAAAATAAGTTACTGCCTTCTCGTGTAGCAGATGGCCGTCAAATAAATCTTTCCTCGGTTGTGATGGAATCGTCCAAAAAGACTACTTTGAGACAATTGACCTCGAAGTCTGCATCGCATTACTCCCCGATTTTGGGTGGTCGACTATATCGCGATGAATCCGCTCCAGGAGATTGCATTCAACGCTCTAACGGCCCGGAGAATATAAAGCGTAATTGACGATGCCTTTGAGCCAATCAAGTCCTCATCCGGAGTAGCATTTCGGCGGCCAAGGGAGGGTAGGGGCAGGAGTCAAAAATGCGCCTTCCCGACGCAGTCTTCAGTCATCTTCCGTCGGTCGACGAAGAGAATTTGAGCCCGTGGATGGCGACGAAAATTCTCGGGGCTGGTTTTTGGGACGCGGTGCTGCTTTGTTAGTCGATGACATTCGTTGAAAAATGGACGAAGGGAGAGTCGGGTGAGAGGCCCCGAGGAATCGTGATCATCTGATGTAGGTTTTGGATCATTTATTCTTGGGCATGCGACCGGGATAAACCTGCGGGGTTGGTTCCCGTCGCTCCGGCACGCGACGGTAGCCCCGCGTGTTCCCGCGGAAGAGTGAGAGTTGCTCGCGGTTGGCATAATCGCGCAGCGGGGTGATGGGCATCGTTATAACACACGATAGTCTTCCAGAGATGACTCCGGGGTTAATGAAGTTTCGGAAATAGCCAGTTTCACGGCTGAAAGTGAACTTTGGTGATATAATTGTGTTTCCTTCACTCGAGTGACATCATATATTCTCAATATTATGGCAGAATATTACTGGATACCTACACTAGTGATTTTTTCGTTATATCTATATTTGAAACTCTTTCTTGCTTGGTTAATTTTAAGAAACGGCTAGTTGTTACGAATGACACCAATGATTACGTGGAAAGTACAGACCGATTTATGAGATTTTTTTCCATGATGATATCTATTTGTATCAAGTGCATGGTATTTTCAAAAATATCTTCATCAAAAAATAATTAATTGCTTTTTAATTAGAAAATCGAGACTGAAATTCTCTTTCGTCGCGGAGGCACACTTCAATTGAAATAGGAAACGGAACCCGTATTTCAACTCAAATAAATCATAAAATTCCTTTCTTAAGTCTCCAGGTTTTTACTCTCCAGCATGAGGAATCTGCTCCGATAATTTAATCGTCAATTTCAATAAATGAGAAATGGACTAATGATCCCATGAATTTGAATACTTGCTCATATCCACGATATGGACGATATCAATCCCGAAAGCTCTCGAGTGAACACGATATGCAAAAGTGTGTACATACAAAAGTGAGTTTAAATATATTCATTACCTATTAATTAGGTACTTTTCCCAACGTAAACTATTTCAGCTATATATTTCTCTGTAAGCAATCAATTTTACATTGGTATGATGCTCTGAAATCCTTGCCAACCTCTCTTTTTGCCTGATAGAACCGTAAGACGGAGATTTAGGTTCATATTTCATTTTGAGGGGGTGATGCTTTCTTTGGAGAAACTGATTTGAGGAATACCTTTCGTTGTTCTCGGAAAACTATTCGAAAGCCCTTTTCAGCAGCATGCCGCCGTCAATGATGGTTACAAAAATAACCAAAAGTTGTATTCACCGCTCGATTGGTTTTGTTGTATTTTCAACTTTGATGGTACGCTAATTGGCCATTTCTCCATTTTGATTCTCCAAATGGTATTATCCCAAACGCTGTTGAATGACTTCCGGGTTCTAAAATAAAATATTTGTTCTGATTTGTGAAAGATGATTATTCTCAAAAAAAATCCCCAAAGTCGAAGTTCCCTGGCGTCCCTTGCGAAGACGAATAGGATCGTGGAGACGGTAATCCAATTACCATTCCTGTGTCACGTATTCATTAAAAAATTTAAATCTTGGATTTTTATCTAGCGGACAAGAATACGAAACCCTTTACCATCCGAAAAAAATCATTGTCGCGTTGAATTACGACCAATCGAGTCGAAACTAAATGTCCCCCGTTCTTTCTAGATTAGGAATTTCAAATTGTCGCTGCTCCTGATCGATTTTCAAGCCGAAATACCACGGAAGCCTGGGAAAGGGAATGGGCGTGTGGGGGTGGGCGGAGGCACATAGTCAAACGCGGGTACAGAGAGGGGCCGATGTTCGTGAGCCGGTTCTCTCCGCTCCATTTCGTAATGAAAAGCGTCCCGACTATTTCTGGGGCCGCGCTATGAGGGCGCTGCGCATTTGTGGCAGGTCCTTAACCTAGGGTATTGTGTACACACCCTGCAGAAATCCCCCGAAAAAAAATGTTCATTCAGCCCACGGAGAAATCGAGGCCCAGCGGTGCAGATGATCAAGAAACGTCAATGAACTCCCATGACTTAGCCAGGAAATATGCTCTGGAGCATGCTTAGGCCGGCGTTTTCGACGGAAAGAGGATCTTGGTATGGAGACAGTTCCCTTCCTCCTTAACGGAATCTGTCAATTAATTTTCGGTCCCGGTTAGTTCCATGGGTAACGAGTTCTCCGTTTGGCTCCAAGGCTGCGGGTATGTCGTATTCCGCCCCCTTTTATGGTTATCTATTGGGTTTCCTGGATTAAACTTGATGCGATCTTAGCCCACGTCATGACTTATGAACAAAGTTGACACTGATGAATATGTTTTTTTTTAAGAATACCGGTTTACATTGTGTCAAGATGTAGTCCGCTTAACGACTTTTCATAATGATCGTAAGAACGAGGTGGAATATCGTAATTAACATGATTTTTAAGACTCCGATTCACATTATCTGGGCGTGAAAATCGCCTAAAATAAATGCGATTCATAACAACCGCAGGTGCAGTTCATTATGACAATCCTGCAGCCGCCCGCCAGATACGGCACGGGTTGGCTCCATCCGATACTGCTATCGCCAGCGACTCCAATGCTCGATTGTGAAATGTGATTTTTTTATGACCCTCACCTCCGTTGGACCAGAAAGAATCGCTAATCTCGTTTCGTTTCAAAGAAAAAGAAACAATGCAATTGTATCCATTTAATATTTTGGGCTTTTGACCAAATGACACCTCAGATGTATAATTATGAGTTCCGCCTTAACCATTATTGCTTCCTCATATGCAATGAACTAACGCGAAGTAAAAATAGCCGCACGTAGTTTGCTGAAATGAATTTTGTGGATTGGAATGGCTTCGTCTATTGTGGCTCACAGGATGTTGGAACGTGAGGACATTTTGAGGCTCATCTCACTTCACTTGTAATGCGGTTTTGGTTTCCTTGGTAAAACAAATTACCAACAACACTGTAAATATGAATATTTGAAGGTTTAAATAAATTTTTAAAGCCTCGAGGTCCTTTTGGTTTCATACGTGTGGGTAATGTATGACGCCTTCAACAAGTGGATGGGAACAGTCCTTTGGATCCTGTACTCAAGTTAGCCGCAACTTCGAAATATTTTTTGAGTCTTGTAATGGGGAACATTATCTCCTTAATTTAGTGTAGGTGCCGTAGGTTAACAGTTTCTTTCGCAGTGGAGATGCTGATATCGTACAAAATAACATCGCTAGGGTAACCGTCATATCGAGAACTTTTTGTATTTCCTGATAATCTTGTTATCAAGTTTGCTTGGATGTCTTGATTCAAGATAAATTGTATTGGTTTTGCAGAAGTTCTTCCCTTCTCTGATATAGCACGTATAGTGTCGCTGTCAGCCGTTGGAGATTATTATGGCCAATCCCTTTTCGAGTCTCTGTCGAATGTTCGTGCAGTATGATGAAATAAGTCATTGCGGAAAGACTCTGTTCTATGAGCACCATTGCCAATTTTTAGGTCATATTAAGATTCCAGTGCATCAGTGAGTACTAAATATTTCATCTTGAATAAGGTTTTCATTTATCCCTCTCTCATAGAATAGCTTAAGGCAAAATCTTTAGCGGCATGTACAATTACAGATGAATATCAGCCATAGTTATCCAGGATCAAGTGTTCGTGCGGTCGAGTGCGTTGTCCTCGTGCGCTCTCTTGCCCACCCTGTTCGCCCGAGGAAATTCTAAAAGTTTCCTCCTTGCCCGCATCCTAAAATTTCCGGGAACATTTTAGGGGAAAAGCGGGCATTTCTCCCGAAAAAAAAACGAAAGTCGCGAATTTCCATCGGAGGTTTTGGCTCACAAAATGTTACAGCGTACCTAAATGAAGGCTGAGGAACGTCATTCTATTCAACGTCATTTCAATCATTCTTTGTGATCAGCCATCCTTTCTTCAAGCTCGGCGTCCATTCGAGCTCTTTTGTAAAATTCCATAGCAAATGGGTCCACCGGATTCTGCCTTTGCGAGTGTTCTCTAGGTAATATTTAAATTAAAACTTCGCGCGACCATACTCATTTCTTGATCAACCAATCCAGCTCCTCTGCCCCAACTGAAGTAAAACCTGTTTCCAATTAGTGAACGCTCCAAGGTCCTATAAATTGAAAGTACGTTCCGTGTCGGAATGATTGTTGACGGGACCCATCACACACAGTTATTAACAGAGTTTTAAAGCTATTGATGTGGATCTGAATTTTAAAATCAACCTGATTATTAAAATAAAATTCTTCAAAAAAATCTCGTTCACAAATGAGGATATATTCAAATGACTTTTGTTAGCAAATTCTATTGGTAAAGTGTATTGGATGGCGGAGGTATTTATTTATGAATTTTAGGGATCGCATTAAGGTGTTCTCATTCAGTGCGCGAAAAAAACGGATTCCTCTAGAATTTCTGATTATAGCTTTTTTATTCAATTCGACAAACTCGTTTATTTAACACGTTTATTGATGCATCGAAATGATTTTTAAAAATTTCAGCCTTTCAACACGTTTTACTTAATCCTCCACGCTAAAATTGATTTTTATATTCGTAAACGACATCTGCAACCACGGCCTAAATCAGTGAATCTGGGTCCATGCAATTGTAAATATTTATTGGGGCCAAATTGAGCGCTCATATTCATAGGAGAATTTCATTTGGGAGATTTTGCAAACAAAAGGATTTAATTCTAATAAGTATTTAAAGAAATACGTTATCCCTCAAAGTCTGTCGACAAAAAGATTATTTAAAATAATTTAGAAGTCTTCGACTGTGTATGCCCCTCAATCAATATTATAATAGCGCTGTCATATACGAATATATCATACGATTATTGTATATCTCGTATACAATAAAGCTGCGACAAAAACTACAACTGGTAAAGGAGAAAAATAGTGCGTTTCTGTAGAAGAATCTTTTGCGTTAGGAGAAGGGAAATTGAACATGCAACAACTAGTGACTCCGTTAAAAGTTTCTGTTGCGGCATCTACCGTAGTTCTTTGAATTTAAGTGAAGATGGGATAACGAGAGGAATCTTGGAGTCTTCGAAAAGCGTTTTCCACTGGAAGTGACAATTACCAACAGTAGCATTTCTAAAGTCTAGAAATCAGGTTTGGGTTATATAATATCAGATGCGTGTATTTTTCAATGGATGTGAAAATGGGACGAGGAAGGCAGAAGAGAATAGAAAGTTGTAAGTAAAGGAAATCAACATTTTACCCAGTAAGTCACCACACTTGGTCCCTATGGGTCGGGAATTAGGACACCAGCTATTTAGGGAAATTTGTTATCGATTATGAAATAATGACGTAGCATGTTTTGGAGTAAATTGAATAGTCGTACGTGGTGTCTTTAACTAATTATTAGGAATTACGCTAGCACAGGATTTCCCTTTGCAGATTTTTTGACGTCGACTTCATTATTTCTCTCTGCTTCTCACTTTTTTCTTCTAGTCAATTGTGTGGTCATAATCACTCCTTAAGTGTTAGCATTGGACTTTGATTTTTTCGGGATGCTTTCTTGATATTAAGTAGCGCTGAAGAATGTTTAATGAGCATACCTTCCGGGAAATAAGTAGATTATTCGAAGAGGAAGTGAATAGAAAAGGCATTGCAATAAGCTGATTAGTGGAAGAGAGAAAATAATCGAGCATCTTCTGAGGCAAAAAAGATATTCTGAGCAGAAGGATTTTAACTAACAGTTAGCCAGTATTTTTGAATCGAAATCATCTGGGAGTGTTAATTTAAGTACCGCCGAAGTGAGTCAGCATAGTGGTGCCTGTATATGGTGTGCATTTATACATTAATCATAACGGAAACCTCAAAGCTAATGGCTTTTAAAAGAGTCCCAAGTTTTTTTGTTCGTGCATTCTAGGCACTTCCCATTGCGGAGGTTATTTTTCGTCGTCTAAATCCTTCTAAATATGGAAGCAATTGTCGTGGAATGATTTTAATGAGGAACTCGAATTATATTTAATGTTGCCGAAATACTAGAATTCGTCATGTTTTTTTTAGAGATCCGAGAATATACCATGGTTAGAAATGGATAATTTAAAATAGAGAAGACATTTATTTATGTGTAACATTTAAGAGTAAAATAGTTAATATTAACCAATTTATAAAAAAAATATGTTATTATTCTCGAAATGTTACTCTAGTATTATTATTTTAGTGGTTACTCTTGAGAATGGTAAATGACAGTACCACGTGACTACTTCTCAGAATTCTGCTTGTCACAAATGTTGCATTTGCGTATAACTTAGGTGACAACATCTATTTATCCGTAAGTATTAGTATCTACTAATTGCTTAAATGTCTCTGGAATTTGTAGATGGATTTTTATAATCTAAAAATGGCAATGGATATTGACTTCGGTCCCAAATAACGGTGAGTAGATTTAGAAGCCACATTCCAGAGATATCTTTGAATAACTTCTTAAATGATGATCTTTCTCAATTAGACATTCAAAGGATGCCAATTCTGCCTATAATAAAAATAACCATGGCAAGGTAATAACAGGGACATCATCGACGATCGCTTAAGGCTCAATCTGCGTTATTCGAAAATGTATTCACTAGACTTATATATGATACCTCAAAGTGATCGTCGAGATATCTCCAATCATATAGAAGAAATTCGCAAACAAATATAAAATTTTCCGGTACAATTGCTTGCATACAAATAGTTATCGGGCAAGTATGTTTTCCAACTGTCGACCATCAAATTCCTGTCACTTATATAACGATGGTATTAAGCAATATGCATTAACATAAGCCTAATTCATTAGGAGTTGACTCAACGTTTCTCAATATGTGTATGGTGTTATTCGTTCTGCTATAGCTACGGAATAGACTGCGTCATTTCAGTGAATATACATGGCTAGTTAGCATTAACTCGTAGATATTTCATAATGCATAATGAAACGATTTTCGCTAAGTCATAATATTTAATACAGCTGTCATCCCGTAATCCTTTACTGTTCAATGAACTTGATAATAAGCTAAAAATTTTATATTTGGCTGAATAATCGCTTAACAGGGACTTGTCAAATTAATTCTTTAATGAAGGTTCCTCATTATTTTAATGAGTCGTTTCTATGTAAGAAGAACTTTAGTTTTAATCGACGACTCATAGTTTGAAGATTTCTCTTCTGTAGCAACTGGATAGAAAGTTATAGTTTTTAACCAGAGAAATGGAAAGGCACCAAATGCAAAGTTTTTCATTATTTAGATAATCGAAAGATACCAGCAACAGAAACTGCAAATTGGGATCTGAAAATGTTCACTGTAGCTTTAAAAATTCTTTCAAGGTTTGTTAAATGGAATAGTTTATTCATGCCCTGAATTTTCGTTTTAAAGTGACCATTCTAACATTTTCGTTGATCTGAATTCGCCAAATCATGAATTAGATGACTCTTAATATTAAAGCAATTTCCCTCGTGAGAACTAGGGAAATTGCTTTAATATTAAGAGTCATCTAATCACCGTTGGACCTATAGCAATCACAAACTAAATTCAGGTTACACACACAAACACATATATATATATATATATATATATATATATATATATATATATATATACACACATTCCAACACGAAATCCCGCCATACGGCGAACAAATATTCATTCACATAGAAATAGAGATAAGGAAAGGGGAAAGGAACACACATAAAGGACGAACACTTGTGTATTATATATATATATATTATAAAGTAATCTACCGGTTGAGGTAGGCTTTTGGATGGACACATCTACCAAATAAATATTTCGTGACTCCTAACAAAACAATATCCAGCAACCTACTCTACATCTACATATATATATATATATATATATATATATATATATATATATATATATATATATATTAACGAAAGAGTTTGCTGCCAATGTGTCTACTTTGAGGGGGCTGCGGCCTCAAGACCTCACGAGGTCATGATTTTAATGTGATGCAAGTATTTTGTGAATTCTTCGATCAACTTTTTCCAATCAAAAAATGTACCAAATCGATGTAGACGCATATGAAGTGTAAACTTTGGTAAGTTGCCATGAGTAGTATGACATTGCATTTAGAAAAGTTGGAGGGAAAATTGGTGTTGGATTTGGACTACTCCAAAGTGGTTATTTAAGCGATCCGCAGTTTAATATGATCGGCATATCATCCGAGTGAACGGGATTTGAACTCCGCTTTTTTCTGAGCAACCATTTACCTAAGTATCACAGAAGAATCCCTCCCTCCTTCTGCCTGAAATGTAACACCAGAACTTTCCGTTGGAAACCGTTACGCCAGCCCCGCACTGATCCGATGCCTCTTCGTGGAAGTATTCTCTCTTTTTCATGTTATTAGCCAGCATAGGAGTTAATGAGTATCATCACATTTTTCCGCTCTTACGTCTACACGTATCGATCTCTAGCACTTTTGGGCATTCATGATGGTGCGTTGTGGTACCCGCTAACCTCTATGTCCTAATAGATTTCTCTCTTAAATGTGGGCGTTGTTGAATTATTAATTCAATGCTATATATTATATGTTAACCCCATACTGCCTTCTTTCTGCTTTCGTTGGGATACGTAGTTCCATGTTCTTGTTTGTAACCTGAAACTGTAAGTGGGGATGAGACGAGCCTTATTTATTTTTTTATACTCGTACGCAACATAATAAAGACTTTCCTCCTTAATCAGGAAGTTCGGGATAGAATGCCTGCTGTGATCTCTCAACGTCTCGGGAGAGAAATAGACTAATGTAATTACGAAGGGGTTTTCCTACTCTCCTATCATTGAGGCTCAAATAACCGCTAGGACTCCCTCAGGAAAGTCGCCGTCGATTCATCTGTAGCAGGAACAGGGTTCGTAATGGTTATTGGTATCGGCAGATGCCAAAGCTTTTCCAAACGTAACATGATGGCTGGGAGATATTATTTTTCGATCGGGGACTTGCGAAACCTTTCTCGATTTGTGCATATTTAGGTATTTCACGGTAGGAACCCAGTCAATGAAAATATTGCAGAAGAGTTATGCAGTGTATGTGGTGATCAATAGAATCCTGTCGGAAAAATCCTTTAAATTGTTCATTTTTAAAGAATTTGGTTTATAAATGCTAGATATCTATTATTTTACAGATTGATTTCAGTAGCATATGCCAACTCATTGAAACTAGAAGCCATAATCGGATTTGAGGTGGGCTCCAGTGATTAAGCCAACGAAATGATGATATCAGTTGTGAATAGTGATATTTCATAAAAAAATATGATTATTACCTCAGATGGAATTTAAATAAATGGTTAATTTTAGTGTTTCAACTAGATTATTCCGTAAAACTGATACTGAATAACTAACGGTCTTGAAAGTCAATGTAATTTTTCTGCATTTTTTCTCATTCCATAGCTATCGCATTAATTCTGTTATGCGCTGACTAAAAGGATTGCACTAAGTGCTCGACACGTACAATTTCTTTACGTTATAAATTAAGTGAGAATAAATGAAATTGAAGCGAATATAATGAGGGTATAAGGAAATAAAGAAAGAAAATATATACACTAATGTTTAGGGGCATAAACTAGAGTAGGCGGAATAGTTCACCTACCTAGGAAGTGTTTTGAACGAATGAATTAAAATTGGCAATTTTCCACAAAATATTTCCACACATTTTGTGGAAAATTGCCAATTTTAATTAATCATGATATTCCACCATATCACGCCTGAAACGTCTCTCTTTATTTGTTTTGGACGAAGGTGGACGAAGTAGTAATGACATTAAAGAAAGAATTGAATTAGTTTATGAAATTTTTAGGAAGAGGAGGAAATTGGTGACAGGATCCTTAAGTGAAGGCGCAAAGAAAAGAAGAGTGAAAACTTGAACATGGTATCATTGTGCAGCTAAGAAAATTGGCCTTTAAAGCAGAGGATAGGCGTAGGTTGGAGGATTTTGAAATGTGGGTGTTTAGGAGGATGTAAAAAATTTAGGAAATTAATGCTAAGAAATACAAATTAAAAGGTTCCAGGCCCGGTAGGACAGGGAAGAAGGTTATTAAGGGAAATTAAAATAAGGTAGGAGAAATGGATTCATAATAATTGGCATTGAAATATAAACTGTATTGTGTTGGTCATTCCCATTTTTAAAATAGCTAGCGCTACTGGCTGTGATAGAAGTAAGCGAAGTAGAGGCAGGAGTAATAGAGGCATGTGGGAGGTAATGAAGGGAGGCATGGAGAATATTTACAGGGTAGCGGAATGGATTATTGTAATTCAGGGTAAGAGTATTTAGTGTCGTGTAAGGCGGATCTTTGAAGTGTAATAATGGTTAGTCCCTTGCTCCATTAAAAACCTACATTGATCCGTTGACTACTCTTAATATTAGTTCGCCGATAAGCCGGCTGGCGGCCGGTTGGCTGAGGAAAAGCCATGCACGTTATTCAAACTTTCTGTTGTGAAGTCCATAATTCAGCTTGAACAAGAAGTACCCACGGAGCAATTCGTACCTATCCGGACGGCACCACCTCCGCAAAAGTGAATTTTGAAGTGTTCCTCAAAAGTAAATTCGCCGCCGCAACTGAGCGAATTGTCATTACAATATTTTTTGCCCTTACGTTATTTCCTTTGCTAAAGGGGCCAATTAGTATAAAGAACAAATGATATTAAATATCCAATGAGCCCTTCCCGCACTCATCTTTTCCATTGCAAATGGAGTGGAAAATATTTTACAAATTACGACAGCTCGAGATCAAAGGAGATGTGAAATTCCTTGCGTCAAACTTTCCTCCAGTTTCTTGGCTTACCACAGAGAAGGAAATTGAAGAGTTTGAAATTTCTAAATCGAATTCTTGTAGATTCTGTAAATTATAAATTTTAACATTAGGGTTTAGTTTACTCGTGGTGCGCTTTAGGTTTCCTGTAAAATGTATTACGACTAGCCCTTATAGAATTCATAGTCTTTCTAATAAGTTGTCTCAGAAGAATGCGGTATGGTACTCCAGTTCACCACAGGCACTTCAAACAACACACTTTTGTATAAGAGCGTTGAATTGTGGTTTTTCGGTGAGGAAGCATTGTATGCGTAGAAACCGACACTTTGCGGCCGTGTTTGAAATGACATGAAAAAGAGTTTCATCGAAGTGAAAGCGTTGAAAAACCTATCCGGAACTGGTGGCTTTAATTGAGACTTTGAATGTTACGTTCAGGCCTTGCAGGAAAATAATATCTCTTTCCCCTTTCGACTGGGGCCGGAGATTGAGATTTCGCTTTCAGAGCTTCCATGCCCATCGGCAATATTTTTTATCGCATCCATTTCGGGATAACAAGCTGAAATTTTTGTTTAAATGTTCGTTTGTTCCTGATAAATGAATTGCTGGTGTTTGTGAAAGAGTTACGAAAATGCTTTCTACTTTTGAATTCCATCTTTGGCGAGAGTGTTTCTTATTGGCAAAGAACCCTGGGGGATCATGAAATCTACGAATGTCAATTACTTGAAGCATTTGGACCAAAACATAACTGCTGAAGTTAATCAAACAATGATGCAGTTACGAGGAAGTTAATTGCAATCGCTTTTTTTGCAATTCGTGGTTCCAGACTATTTTTTTTCCAAATTTTATTTAGCTTTTCCCCCAAAATTTTATAGAGATCTCAAGCGTAAATTCCAATTGTCACATTACATTTTATCATAAAAATTGCATAAGTATGAATTTCTCCTTGTGTATAGAAATATATATATACACACATTTTTATACATTTATATATTTTTTATATATCTGTATCTATTGTTAATGTTATATTGCTCTCGTGAGTATATATATATATATATATATATATATATATATATATATATATATATATATATATATATATATGATGTGGAAGCACTCACGAGAGCAGTATAACATTTTGACGGCACAATAGAACACAGAATAAAATAGATAACACGCAAAAGGACACTCACATTGTAGATTGTTTCAGCTTTCGGCCTACTCCGAGGTCTTATAATGTATAAAACGCGATTAAAAATGAAACTCCGCGTCTATAAATATTTCATTGTAATACAATGGCGAATAATGACGAACTCGTAAATACTTATTTTTACCTATCCAGGTTTAAAGGCATATCAATAAATATTAACTATTTAGATACCACCTATATTTTTCAAATTATTGTAAATGTCATGCATGACAAACCCGCTGAATGTGGTACAAAGCTTGAGTATAAATTAAAGGTTACGAATTATATTTTGAAATTTGAAAAAAAATTAATCTCTCCGCCAATTGACGGGTTCGTTGACCCAATAAGTACTTGTCCATAAGTCCCCTTGAATAAACCTAATAAATAGCATGACGCTGAAGAACGAAAGGAAAATTG
Organism: Hetaerina titia; assembly: GCA_037158775.1. Taxonomy (NCBI): domain Eukaryota; kingdom Metazoa; phylum Arthropoda; class Insecta; order Odonata; family Calopterygidae; genus Hetaerina; species Hetaerina titia. Next base: position 57,473,412 of record CM073768.1, on the reverse strand, counting down.
ATGTCGTTATGTTGTTCTATTGAATTTTCTTTCCCAATGGTATAATTCTACGGAACGAACGACGTAAACAGCCGTCACTCCTTCGTCTACTGGCTTGAGAGTGTTCGATGATGAATAGTGTTGTGAAGACAATTGGCAAAGAGTACAGCGACTTTTATGCCACCGCTGAGTTTTTCAGGAAATGTCGAGGTCAAAGAGACACACTGAGTGTGGTGTAAAAGAAAGGAAGAGAGGAAGGCGGAGATCGGCCTCGAGAAGGATGCGGGGGAAGTGAGCGTTCGGACAAGATAAAGTGACGAGATTGATGGACATATCGATCCGGCTGACGATTAATTGGCCAGGATGTACCGCTTTTGGCCTTAATTCCGTTCCGGATCAGTGACTGCGATTGGTAATTGTCATGTACGGTCGGATGAAGAGAGGAGGTCCTCATCATGGAAGGGAGGGCAAATGAGGAATGAATTCAATAATTTAGGGGTGGAAAAATGGGGCGGACGCTCGTCTCCGTTATTGCGTAGGATACCGCATCATCTATGTGTCTGGCATTTGGCCAATTTATTTCCACCTGTTTAGGTGCACAATATGACTGAGTTCATACCGAACAACTCCTAATTATGCTCTTTAAGTCCTTACAAACTATTCCGATTTTGGCTGGATTCTGTCTTATATTTGTTATTCTTATTTATGTACTTTAGAGGGAATCAAAGAACTGTCTCCTGAGCACCAAATCGGCGGATGCCAGGCTTCTTCCCGGCGAGGATTTCACAGTGCCCACCCTTTCACGGGCTTGTGACATCTTTTGTCCTTTTATTCCTGAGATCGGTGACGTTCATCCACTCTGCTCCAATGCTATTTGTCTCCATGATCGATACGTCTTTTTTCTTACATCCCTCTTCATTTGTCTGGGTATTTTTGTCCCTTGATCTTTCACGTGAGCTCCTCCCTTTATGTCATGTCCTAAAAAAACCCATTTTGTCTCACAGTACTCAATGTATCTCTATTTTCTCTCCTATATAGTTCTCCACAAGGTATTTTGCTCAGTCACTCTTCCAATTGGATCTGTTTGCATTTGCAAGTGGGTATAGAATATCTTCAGCAGTGTTGATAGGCGTGAGATGGTATTTGGAAACGCTCAGGGGTTTCGCTCTAGAACATTTTGGCTGACGTATTAAATCAAATCACTGAAGTTTAATTGCTGTTTCGATATACTCAATCTTACCAGCAGTAGTTATGGGTACTTGTTAGGGGAGGTAACCGAGATCATATGCGGTATTTGTCTTAGTTGTTACCATTCAAACTCCCACTAACCTCTCATAGTAGGTTACGGGCTTTCATGATAAATTATGGCTCACATTAGAGTCAGATAAACATTCATGTGCTCCGGTGATTCCATCCAAAGAATTTCAATTAGATTTAACGAAATCGATTCAAAATCTGAAAAGTTCCACTGAAGAAGAACCTGCGCGCCCCGCTTGGTGGGACGCGGAATCTCCAAAGAAAGCTTCCAAAGGATTGCATGCATTCCATTGCGGAGGCTGGAAGATTCCCTGCCTACCTACCTAACGAAAGAATCCGCCACTGAAAGGATGAAACCTTAGGTCGCTTTACGGCCGGTGTCCACCTCGGCTCGCCGGTTGCAGAACCACTTTGCCTGCTAAGAGCCCGACTTCCCCGCCTCCTTGTTTAGTCATCGAGAACTCCAGTCCATTCTGCTGTCCTTAGCGGCATTTTCTTGCCCTGAAAAAGATGTACGCTGGAGTCACGTTTCTGTGGGACTCCTTAAAGAAACTGTTTTCCCTCCCGTGCTCACGCGGCTCAAGAAATCCTTCCTATCCACGTATTTAGGTATTTGCTGAGCCGTACATGAATCCACGTTGTTTTGAAACGACGGTAAATGAACTTCGGAGCAATGTTTCCTTTTGTACGGCGGAAGGATGCAACATCCTCCGCCCTCGAACTTCACGTAATAAATATGCCGCAGATTTATTTGATGGTGATCACAGTTAAAGTGAAATGATAACATGATAAATGGGCAAAATTTACTTATGATTATTTTTTTGCCGGCTATTGGAGTAAAAAAGCTTGGGTGTTAAGGGCAAGCATTCAAATCAAACATCATGACCTTGATTCGTGTAAAAAAAAATCCGCCGTCATTTGATAATTTCGAAAAAGAGTATTTTACGTCGTTGAAATTTTTTCCGTCGTTAAAGACGTACGCTGGTTTGTTTCGAGTCTAGGATTCCTTTTCCTTGAAGATAGTTCATGCATAAAAAGTTCAAATAAATTTAACAAATTATTAAATGACAAACTTTTATTGAATAAAATACCAACGCAGAAATTTTCGCGGCAAGGGAGCATGTAAGGGGAAAATTTCAATGTCTTCTCCCCAACTCAAACAGGGAATGCATAGTTAAATGATACGAAATGCTGCATGGAATTATCTCGAGTAAATCTATAACTGCATCGCCAAAGGTAAGCTTCTTGTTTTGCATTTGATGGAAAAGCGAGACCCAGTGAGAAGGAAAATTGTCGAACAAACTGATATAAAGGATAGAGTTCGCCATAATACATTACACACAACTATTCAAGCGAGTGATTTAATAAACTAATATCTCCATTGTGATGTGCATTGCTTATTCGCTAAAATTTCCCTGATATACTTACAACATCAGTACTCCCTACTTCTCCATTAATATTACCCTGCAAGTCTTTCATGAGTTTTAGAATGGAGATAAACCGGTCGATATAGTCCGGCTGGTAATTCATTCCCTCATTGATTCGAGCCCTACCTTGGAAATTACTGCTGTTTTTTTCGGTTTGTAGTTTTCTTTGATGATAAATGCCAACACCCACTTTAATCCCCACTATTACGATTCGTGCATTAGACTCACAAAACTTAGTTATTATTCATTTGCTGTCTTATAGCAAAATATTGATCCTTGTGTGTCTAAAAATGTAAGGGTGCTTCCATTGATTGAGAAATCCAATTTTTGCGACGGGGAGCGTCCAAGTTGAAACGTTTACAAAAAAAATGAGATTTTTAAGGTCCTTTTGACAGTGCTTGGTCATGACTGGGAAAAAAAATCTTCGGTACCAAAGTGATTTTTCATGAGAACAACTTTTTTATTGTGTATAAAACTAAAAGCTTTTCAGAACTATAACGGAAATCGGTGCCAAGTAGGTATTGTTCTCCTCGGGCCGTCAATGTTTAGTAAAAAATTATCAGATCAGTTAAAAATAAAATTATATCCAATCAAATATCTATTGTGATAACTCTCATCTTAGTAATGGAAGAATCGTCACTCCAACAATTCGATGCTATCGATAGCTCATCCGTGCGAAAAAAAATTTACCGGGGTCATTATAAAAATGTTCACTCCCCGCTGAAATTGATTTTAAAAGTTATATATTTATATATATATATATATATATTCATACATTGATATAGGTATAAGAAAAAGGGATAGGAACACATGAAAAAGACAAACACAGGAGAGGTGGGGAAGGCGGAATCGTGCAGATTAAAAAAAAATATTTTTATTTATATTTTTTTACATACATATACACACACACGTGTATATATTTATTTTTATTTCGATATTCATATCTGTTCATTTACCCTAAAAAGAAAGATAAGATCGCGATGATGGGATGAATGCGAAGGGGATAAAGATTGGCGGACGGGAGAAAGAAGAAAGGAACGGGTTGGGGAGCTTTAGGGAAGGGGTGAGACTATTAAAAAAAGCGTGCGGAGGCACGCGAGAGAACGAACGGGTGAGATTGCACACACACACACACACACACACCCGCACGGAAACACACACGGACGGGGCACCCTTGCTTTGTGGAGGGAGGGCGATCGTCCCGCGCCTCCCTGCCCCCCCCCACGCAAGTCACCCCTCCTACTCCGCTCCTCCACATGTTCCCACCCTCTCCATCGGGCGCCCGAATGAGAGATGGACGCCACTCTCACACACTCACGCTCGCACGCACACACACCCAGCCTCGGGTGTCCTCCCATCCACTCTTCCCTCCTCCTCCTCTCTTTCTTCTGCTTCTTCTTCGGAAGAGTAAGACTAACGGTATATAAGTCGCAGAGGCGCGCGCCGGGAGGGATCGCAAAAGTGGGGAGTGGGTGGAGTGCGTGTGAGTGGGAAGGGGTAGGGCAAGAGGGCGGGTCGGGATAGAGAGAAGGAAGGTGGATGGGAGGGAGGTGGGGGGGGGGAGAGACTGTTGGGGTGGACGGACCGGAGACGGGCTGGTTGGTGTGCGCCCGGCGACTCGCCATCGCAATAACCTCCTCTCTCTCCCTCTCGCACGAATGAACTGGGTGGAGGGAAAGGTGGGAGGAAGTGGGAGCGTAGTGAGTAGTGTTGTGGAGGAGTGTCCGTCCGGTGAAGGGAGGTTTTGAGAAGAACGGATCGGACGGACCGCCAGCGATGCGGGCTGATGACGCTGATGCGAGAGAGAAGATAAACAGATTAAAAGGCTCGCTTTTTTTCGGTGGTATGCATACAACGTTCGCGGCGGATGAATAGAAAAAGGGAAAGCAAAAGCTTTTAGTGGTGGTCTGGAGTTAATTAAAGAGCCATTCCACTTTAAATACAGGTAGGCAGAGTCGTGCTTGATTACCGAGTGCCTCTCCTCAGAGACCGTATTGCTGTCTCTTTTTCAATGATCACTTCGTAAGTAACTTCATGATCACCTGTTTAGGATGTGCGTTTTATCGTTGTCTTCTCCTTACGCTCTACTGTCCCGTAATTATATTGAGTGCTCTCTGAAAGCTGGCGATATTAGTGGTCTACTCTTCATTACTTGTCCTCTTCAGAGAAGGTACGCGCGATATAATTTAGTACTAACAGCTGTAATATGCTCTCGTGAATTTTCTCGAACCGATTCATCGCCGATTAAGGTATCGGCTTAAGGACCGTGCCGTTGAGGATTTCGCGGATTAAACAAAGGGCTGAAGCAGTTCACCGTCAAGCGGACAGGCTAATAACATACTAGTTAGCTGCATGCAACGATCGCTTGATCATCCATTTTTCTGTGGCCTCAGATCACTTTGTGGCCGTTCATTGTGCACGCCCACACATCCCAACATCCGATGGTAATGTCTTTACAGTGTGGCAACGCCCATCAGCGTCCTACGGCCGAGCCTTTGTCATCGTTCACATAACTATTAAAGTAGTTCAACTTCCTGCCGAATTTTTTGCTACATTATTCGTTGTTCTTTTTGTATTCTTTTAATGATATTATAACGGATTTATTTAATAAAAAATTATGCATGCCCTTGTATTCGAATCGATCAGCAGTTCTCAGGATACGGAAAATTGCATCTGATATCGGAGAAAGTTCAAAACTGGAAGTTATGAATTCATCCTTGGCCTACAACGTCTTAGCTAGTGTAAGACGTAGTGATTCTGACTTGTTTACTTTGATACAGTTTGGTCATACGATTCTATTATTCCTCAACAAAGTTTTTATAAAAAGTATCGATAACAATTTTTTCCTGACGTGTTCGTAAAGTACTAAATTCAGACATTCAGTTAAGTGTGCGCATGATCGCGGATCGTATTGGCATTGATTAGATGACAGTGCACACCATTATCACTGACAATTTGGCGATGCCAAAGATCTACGCTAAACTCGTTCCGAAGGTCTTGACGGACGACAGAGAGCAAAGTCGAGTGCCTGCTTGCGAAGAACTTCTGAACGGTATCGCAACGATTCCCCAACCCCCCTTACAGTCCCTACTTGCCACCAGCAGACTATCTCCTATTGTGCCAGCACAGCACTATTGTGCACCAGCAGACTATTCCCAAATGTGAAATCCTCCCTCAAAGGACACCAACATGGGACCCTTAGTGCTGTCAAATAAACTTTCACGCGTACCCTTAAGAACCTTCCGAAATCCACCTACCAGGTAGCCTTCGAGTCGTAGAAACACCGCTAGTAAAAGTGTATCGACGGTCGAAGGATGTGTTTTGAAGAATTTTGAGGCATTTTAGCAATATCTGAAATAAATATATTTTCCCGATACTTTTTATACAAATCATGTATGCCATTGAGTTTTAGCCATTTTCCTGATCTCATTTGGAAATAACTACTCCGTTTTCCGACAGAAGAGCAGATCAATAACCTCGATCAAGGCTTTCGAGTCGAAGTGGAAAGGAATCTAGATGCAATTTTCGATATTGCTCCGCATAAAAGCGATCCGGAAAACGTATGGCAAGAGCTCCGTGTGAAATGCAGCGTGGTTGAGGAGGATGTGATGGCCGATTTACGAGGTGCTCTGCCTCATCCAAGGTGTTTTGAAGAGGCCTCGGTGGACCTCTCCTCAACCTGCCCCGTTCACCTTATGCAGATCAAGACGGGAGTTGGAAGAGGGAAAGGAAGAAGTCGATGCGCAAACGACCATTGGAGAAGGAATGAAAGGCAGAAGAGGGTGAGAATGGCGTAGGCAGGCGGCTCGGGAAAGTGGGGGTTTCGGGGATGATTCGATGGCCTCACAAATGCCGATATGCAAAGGAGAATTCCTGTTTAATTCATTTCCTTAAGTGGGACACTATTCGTTTTACGTTAAGGGGACCAAAGCCTTGGGGGAGATTCTTAAGTCAGTCCGTAAAACCTTATCGATATTCTCGTTAAGCTATGAGACACGTTAGCTGGCGTAAAATATGACGAATTGCAGTTGGTGTTATGAAAATGGATCCATTTTGCTTAATGAATTATGCTACGGAAGCACTTCCAAGGTTAATCAGGTTTATCGCGTTGTGTCTTCATCGTGCTGAGTTGGAAGGAAGTCAAGTATGTGAAGAAATAGGAGGAACGAAATCACCATGTTGTAGAAGCACCAGAGTGAACTATACCTGTAGACTACAATGAATGAATACTTCATCTACATCTATCTACATCTACATAATACCCCGCAAGCCGCCGCAAGGGCGTGTGGCGGGGGGTGTTAGGGTACCTCCCAGAAAAGGGAAAAAAGAAAAACCGCATTCAAATCCACGCATAAATGCAAACCCAAATCCACAGTGGTGCGTACATAAATAGAAACATCCTATCATTTTACGTGCATGCAACTACATATCTACCCCCTTTCATTTTACACACATACAATTACATATGCTATAATCTAACCAATAATTGCACCTATCGCACCAATACTTACAGAAAGTCGAGGTTGTGAGGTGGGAGAGTGAATTTTTATAGGCACTCAGGATGCAATTCAGATGCGGCACAATTGCTATTTGTCTGCTACCTTCACCTTCATTTTTGAAAAGAACTAGTAACTGAATAATGGAACGTTGTGTAAATACTTCTTTACTGCCGATAATTTAAGAATCGTCATTCACCTTCGCATGGCGTGCTGTACATGGGCTTTCAATATGAACCTATCTTTCATTCATTCATTTCAACTTTCGATACGAACATATACAAGTCAAAAGGAATTCATAAAAGATCAGAGCTTACGTATGTGTTGGAACTTCATTCCTTCTCTTTTGATTACAGATCATAGCCGATTACTAGGTACCAAAATGAGTGATTTTTTTAACCGTCAATCTGTGCACAGAGCAGATAATATATAAAATTGTCATTGCATTTGCAATCAAATAGAGCAATTGTGCTGTTACATGAATTACTCAGTTGAATTGTATTCTAAAAACTCGTGCATAGATAGCGTAAAGAATTGAAAATCTGTTTTTCTCCTTAGTTTATTTTTTATAATTCCCGGTTTGGTTGTAAACGCATCTTTTGGAAAAATATATACCCGATTTAAAAACAACTTATGCTTCGGAAGGTTCATTTTCCTCAATATACCTAAAGTCACCATTAGAATTTTTACATCATTGTATGTACTGCATTTATAAAGTATTGCGTGCACTACATACTACATTTGTTTCGGTTTTCCCTCAAAGCTGAAACAAAACCAAATTTTAATTTGGCTGAGGATTAATTAGAGTGATGACCTAAATCCCCGAAAACTAGCGGTAACATTTCCGGTTGCCTTAGGATTATCGTTGAAAATGGACGCGTTCCACTATGGTTGAAGAGTAGCTAATACAATACCTTTAATCTGATACTAAAACGCTTATATGAAACTTGTAAACGGAGTTCGAAAGACGCCGGACTAGGCATGCTATACTTTTTGAGCCGATAGGTCGTTCAACCCTATTGAACTTGAGAACCTTATAAATTTCGGAATACCTTTCATCGAATACTCTGGTGAAGTGAGCTTGAAGTGAAGCATTAGTTCAAATTCTATGAAGGGTCATGGATCTGGGCCATCCCGGAAGTCCTTTTTCTTTTTTTGGTTCGCGGAATGCTGTAGCGGAAACATTATCGGCAAGATTTTTAATGCTTGGAGCTATTATAAAATTCAAAGCTCAATGGATTAAATGTTCCTCTGTCGCATTAGATGAGTTAATAAATGCTGGTATTATTTTACATTTGATAAATTACAGTAGGTAAATATTTTCTGAGAAAGCCATGCGGAAGTCTTAAATTTGGCACACCGATACTGCTGAAGGCCCCCCCAAATCAAAAAAAGGCTGGGCAGCGCTTGTGGAGAGGATAACCAGTTACTAATATCTGCGTCTTTAAGTTGCCAATAATCATTCCATAATCCCCCACTTCCGCTGCTCTCGCTCCCTCCTGCCATGGAGGAATTTTCCAATTACGAGATGTTAGGGAATGATGAAAGGGGGTGCTTTCAAGTTGACTGCTAAAATTAACCTAGCTCACAAGATTCCAGACATTCATCCAGTTGCAGGCTTCAACGGAAAAATCCAAAAAGTGAAAACCCAAAAAGAAATGTAAATAGAAATTTCGACTTATAATTTTTGCTCAGTTTTCATACGGAAAACTTCATTTACGCTGTGTCATTTCTCAGGAGATAAATGTTTGTTTTTAAAATGTAACCCATTTATACCTTGCGCTCGATCGTATTTAAAGGACATGAAATACGGTTCATATGAATACTCGTAGCCCGTTTCTGTAATGTATACATTTCAATATACTAATCTCAGTAAGTAATGCTATTTTATTAATTGAGGGTATTCTTCTCGTAAGATGGTTTTATAATTGTATTTCCATTAAGGCGCATTCATTACGATTCTGTACGGGATATATTGGAGCAAAATATCTCCCAAAAGTTCTTAGTTTGAGATACAAGTGGAAATAGTTTTAATTTTTATTATGCTCTTACTCTTATAAATTTAATTAGCTGAATTTTACAATTTTCAGGATTTATGTCAATGTCGATTGTCGTCTTACGGAGGAAGCACTTTAATGCATAACGTGTGTATACATGAGTATCCCACGTCATCATGTGAACTTAATCTCTCGAATTAAACTATCAACGTTAAACATAAAAATGAAAGGATCTACTGCAAAACTTAAAAGAGTAAACATCGTATTTCAAAAATTGTAGCTTCATTGGCCAAGTGATAAACAACCACAACGGAAAACTAATTAAGAGTTCCAAGCATTAACTTTGCAACATTAACTTAAGCTAATTCAGTCCGTTTTTCCATATTGAATAGCAATTTAATTATATTTACTACATTCATTGCAGTAAATATTTTCAATAAGACAGTGACGCATGGAATATTTAAAAATATTCCATTTCTATTACATTTATGCCTTAAAAATGGAGAGGGAAGTTAGAGGTTTCCTTGTAAATACATATACGAGCACACAACAGGTGCAAGTTTTATCATACTTCAGGGGCATGTATACCCACATAACAAAAAAAGTTTGACAATCGGATTCTCCAAGCCCGCGAAATGAAAAAAATGCCCGTTAATATTTGAACACACTTCGTATAGGGGAGGGGTAGTCCAGTGGAAAATTAACCGGAGGGTCCGTGTTCGATTCCGGGTGACTGGGCAAACTCAGCTTCAAACAAGCTGGGCGAGCTCTCGAGTGCCGGACCTTTTTGGGAGACCGCAGGCGGCAAAGGGAAAGGAAATGGCCCTCCTACCCTGATGTGTGAATATCACGCGCGCATATGGCTTCGTATTAGGTGAGTTGTAATCTTACCCTTCAAAACAAACCTTCGGGTTGATAACTGTGGTTTCTTTTCTCATAGTCATGTCTTTTTTCCAAAACTGTATTCCGCTTAATGAGATATTTACCATCATTCAGTGATGGGCAGCATAAATGTTCCCAGAATTCTCAAATTTATTTTTTGTGCTAATTTTCAGACCGTATGTCTCGTTCGCTGCATGTGTAAATTTAGTCAAAATGATGTAATAAAAAAAATAATTCCCAGCTCAAATTACCAATAGATCTGGACGATTCCCGGAATTCGTGCTTTCAGCTCCAGAGAATCTTTCTGCCTTAAACCGCACCCCAATCCATTCCGCCCAACCGTCTCCCTCCCGCTTCCTATCTCCTCCTCCTCCGCCCACTCCTTTCCCCTAGCCTTCTCCGAAAAGGATTAAGGCCGACCATCCGACTGTTGCATACAAAACATCATTATTAAAGTTTTCGCTTACAAACGGTTTCTCCCAAAATTCTCGTGCATAAAGGTAAAATTTTAATCCGTCGAACTAATTACGATTCATGAGCCTATAGTTTTAAAACGATGTCATTCGAGGTTTCCTAGTCACTGATATTCGCGATGTAATTTAAATTTACTTTAAAATTCCGGTCAAATCCCTATTATTACAGTTTGAATTCCACTTTGCTCAATAATAAATCATTAATGAAAGCAAAAACTCTCTCTGTACCCTATCGTCCACGTTCCCTTTCCGCTCAGTCAGAAGGGACCATTTTTTAGCGGATATCACTGACCCGTATGGATTCGAAAAAAATTCATGCGATATGGCTAAAATTAAACCTTTAATTATGATTATTTAGTTAATGAATGGTGTATGAGGGTCCCTGGAAGGCTGGCACCAATGCCACCTCTTGAGTGCCTGTTACATCAAAGGGAAAATTTAAATTGGCAAGTTTTGAAACTGAAATATGCCATAAGCATGCCACTTTAGATTAGTTTGAAAAAAGTGCCCCTACTTATACTTCTGTGCGTTCCGTTCCATATCTTTTAGGCTTTCCGGCTCCAGTAATCAAGGTATAGCTACTGAGCACGTATTTAAAAAAAAGGAGTTGCTCGCCGCCAAAACGCATTCTTACGTTCGATAATGGAGATATTTTGTCTGGACGGTGAAATGGCATACTGTGGTTTATGGACGACATTGCTATGGTTTCAGAGAAGAGAAAAGGTCTGTGAAGGATATTACGCTGTAAGGGGATGAAAAAGTAGAACATCGTAATAAAAAAGAGGATTGCTAAAGTTAGGTTCTAGAATATCCACTGTGAAATTGTGGAAATTAATTTTCAAGTAATGCAAAGGACGGACACAATATAGCAAGTGGGAGGATTTGGCTATTTATGTAGGAGGATAACTGTGATGACAGTAAGCGTCTGTGCTACCATAGCCTGGACTTCGGAGATTCATGAAACTTATGGAGTTGCCTCTTCTACGAATTTAATGACTATTTCACTGCTCTCGCAATTCTGTTTAATGCGTATCCTTTTCTATTTCAGGTAATTATAACGGCATCATCCAAATTCAGAGCCGAGTTATATTGAGAAAACACTTCCTACAAATGGTCGCGGGTTTTCATTGAATCCTGGGAGAAGTAAGATCATACTTCTGAAGCCAGCAAAAACTATAACATTCATCGATGTAAAATAGACCAACACAAAATCTTTACCGTTTGAAGGCGCTGATGCGAGCGAGCCATCGTCCAGCCTAACCCGACTGCATTCTGCTCGACTACCCCCCAGCCGACCTCAACCACACATCAAAAGGAAGTGCTCCCTCCCGGTCGTTCGTTTTGTTCCTCAACCTCGCCCGCCCACCACCCGCGCTTTCTCCTGCCCACCTGCTCACCCTCTCCTCGACCCCAACTCCTACGCCCAGTCCGTGTCGGAGGCCTAGGCGGTTTATCGGGGTCCCTGGTCGGAATCCCAAATTAGCATTCGATAGCAAAGTTCTACCATGCAACGTTGGCGGTATTTTGCGACTATTATCCATCACCCAACCCTTAAGGATTTAGGGTATTGTGAGGTACGGACGCAAGAGTAATGAGCGACTCAAAATAAAAGGCGTTTTCTCCACTTTGCGATGGAAAGTAAATTCGGGAAACAAATTTTGGAATCAATCGTTTCCTCCCACGTATGCAAAAAGCATCGCGGAACTTATTTAATCACGTGGCAATCAGAGAGTTCACAGAAGTTCAATTAAGGGAGCGAATGCGATGCGGATTTTATAATGCCCCAGTCGGAAAAGCATTCTGCAGATAATTCATGAAATAGTTAAGGGTATAAACGCGCTTATATGTTGTTGCAGTTTGAAAGCCCACTTTTCTTCTACGAAAAGTTATGCGGGAAGAAGGTCAAATAATGGAAATACGTCACAGATAATGCCAATTGAAATCCTCAGACCGTTAATTGCGTAAAAAACTGTTCGGTATTAAGATCTGCCGTGCCGATAAGTTTCCAAAAGCATGGCTTGTGTGTTTCACTGGACAATGAAGGAGTAGTTCTCAGATATTCTGATTTTACTCTTATGATTACTCATTGTACATGCTCTTGACTTTGTCACAGCAATTGCAGACTCCTGTCTATCAAACTTAGTGGTAATTTACAAGAATAAAAGTTATCAAAACTCTATCGATTTCATATTCGTTATTTTGAGTCGCTCTGTTTTGCATATTAAAAAAATTCCGCATACCGATATCAAAGATACGGCAGGATATTTATTAATCGATCCTGGAAAGATTCATCGCAGATGGGTAGATCACATGGTGGAGCTATGTGTTGCATATATTAGGTCAAAAATTTTATGCAGAAAGAAAATTTGACGTCGATGGGAACAGCTTAGACCCAGGTACACTTTCTTGCACGATAGAAAGGATATTAAGGGAAATGAAATAAAGAAGTCGTTGGGGATTAAAAGATCCCGGTGGAACTACTTAAGTGTTAGAAAAAAGTGAAAGGAAGAGTTTTTATGGGCTAATTCTTAGCATTTATTAAGGAGGATTTTCGAGGAGAGAATTCGTCAGAGCGCTCGTTCCTATCCGAACCAAATTCAGCCTTTTCAAAAGTTAAGAAAGTCTAGAACAATAAATACTAATTCGCAGACAGCTAAGGTGGTACTTGAAATATGAATAAATGGAAGGAGAGGAGGGCAAATGATTATTAAGGTGATGATCAGTTGAGATTCAGGAAGGGAACAGGTACGTATGATCCCATAGCAGTAATAAGGATTGAAATAAATATGGAATAACATCAGGATATATGTTTTCACCCTGGATTTCGAAACGGTGTTCGATAGAGTGATCGGACTATATTGTGGGGATAGGCGCCTTATCCGCAACCTGGGCGTGTCTTAGGCTGGCTGCTCAGGTGCGTGTAGCGGATAGAAAGTCGGGATGGGCAGAGTTAAAAATGGAGTAAGGCAAGGCTTTCCATTATCTCCTGTACTTTTCAAATCAATAGGATACAGCAAATGAAGAGTGGGAAAAATTGGAGATAGGAATGAAACTCGTTGGGGAATTTAAAAAATCGATTAGGTTTGTGGATGACAAAACTTTAATTATTCAGTCAGTCAATGAGGAAGAGTCAATACTGTGCGATTTAGAAAATCAGCGTGAAAGGCATGAACTGAGGCTGAATGAAAAAAAAAGAAATTTTATTAGCTTCTTGAGAAAGAAGAAGGCTAAATTAAACGTTAATATGAAAGAAGATAAAGTAGAGCATGTGGAGCAGTTTAGCTCTCTTGGTAGTATAAGAGACTGTTTTAGCCGTTACTTTGTGGAATTTTTCCATCGTGTAGAAAGAAAGAAAACACAGCAATTCCACATTTACACTATATTTAGACGACCATGGTTTCACCACTGCGTGGCATCTTCAGGTTTGAACACCTGAAGATGCCACGCAGTGGTGAAACCATGGTCGTCTAAATATAGTGTAAATGTGGAATTGCTGTGTTTTCTTTCTTTCTATCTCTTGGTAGTGTTTTGTTCCAAGATGAGAAGAGCTGAAGAGACTTTGCGTTGGACAGAGAGGCCTTTAGAAAGAGAAGGGACTTGATGAAAGAAACGTTTGGTAAGGATTTACAGAAAATATTAGCGAAAATTTTGATATGGAGCGTGGATTTTTAAGGCGCGGGAACTTGATTGTTGAAGCAATGACAGGCGTAGATTGGAGGCCTTTGAGATGTGGGTTTGCGGAATGATTGAAAAGGTGAATTGGACGGAGAGGAAACCAACGCATAAGTGCTAGGTGTGGTGAGGGAAGCAAGCGGTTTGTTGAGAGATATCCAAAGGAATGATGTATGCAGTCGTTGCATGTCGTCGCAAATCTGCATCGTTATTACGTTAAATGTGGTACAATTTAAAAATACAACTTCAAGAAAGATTCATCGCCAAGAAATACTACGGAAGTGCAGAACGATGCTCTCTCGATTTATTCTTTTTATAGAGTCCCAAAATTCAATTCAAGGAATGCATACTCTTTGAGTGATAAACATCACCTTTTATTATTTTATGTGTTGGCAGTAAAATATTATTCTCTATGCATCTGTTTGTTGTAACAAGTTTTCAATCTACGCGGAATACAGGTTTGTAACTTGATGAAAACCATAAAATATGCAGCCAGAAATTGATATACATGACGCACGTATATGTAGTACGCACATACTAAGTACATGAACATCCAGAAACCAACAGCATTGTTTTTTGGATCACGCGGAAGCTTTGATGCGGATATATGCCTTTAACACGAAAGGATTCTCAATCAATGTTAACCGCATTGAGTTAATTGAATGTTTTAATTTATTATTTTTATTTCTCTAATCGCGCAAAGGAAGTTATAACATACATCCTGCATGATAATGTATGAAACCTTATCATATAGGAAGCCTGGAGGGAAGCTTATTTAAGTTTGCATGGAGATGATTTTTATTGTAACATTTTTATAAGAAAATTACATTTTAGTGTCCTTGACAGCTTATTAATTATTCAATTTCTTTTCAAGTTTTCTTTTGCCAAGGCTCAATATGTGTCACTGAATACTGTAAAGCCACATCTTTAATTCGATGATGAGATGGTCCATTTAGCCTTAAAGGAAAAACCTTTATTGTAATTAAGAGCTTGAATAATTAAGTCGAAGGATAAGACCTTTTGGTTTAGAAGTTTAATTTTCAAGAAATTATTGCTTACTTAAGAATGTTATACTAAACTACAATCATTTATATATTATATTATTTGAACTTTATGATGTACTTAGTTTCCACATCTTCTCCATGGTCACCTTTAAGATTCCTTCTGGTAAATCTCCTCCTATGCACATTTCGTTTTTAGGTACTTCCGGATCAGGCTGAGTCGTACCACTTTGATTGAGAGTTAGTTTGACTTACGTCACTTCCACTATCTCGAGTGACATGTTTACGATTTAACGTGCAGTGGATTTAGACCCGTATACAGGACGCTGACCCCCCAGACACACGATTCTCAGATCTTTATCACTTGAGATGTTTACTGATACGGTGGCTATATCTTAGCAAAAATTGAGTCTTTAAGTTTTTAACTTAGCCTTAAGTTTTTTAACTTAGTGAAATAATATTTGATTCAATATTGAAATGGTCCTGGTGTATGAGATTGCCATAGTGATCTCTCTTGTAGCATTGGCAATTATATTTATACTGCTGTGACACCAAAAACAACATTTCAACATTTTAGCGATTATTGAAATATTTGTTTCCAAAATAAATGCTGGATCAATCATATGGTTTTGAAATTTCTCATGTTTCATCGATTAATTTTTGGTGCTTATTTTTTCTAGTAAAGGAATTTGTAAGTGCTAAGTAAGTAAAATCATTATGTGGGTTTAAACAATTAATGATAGTTAGGCAATTTTATTTAGCAGATGGCGCGCTCTCCAATTAACCAAGTTAGATTATGGATTCGACGCTCATCATGGAATCGAGGATGTTTTTTTTAGAATGTAAGGACTAGAGCAAGTAATGACTTGAACCTGATGAGACTGGATAAAAAAAACCTGATGACTGCTGGGCCTTAAGTTATCCGAATCCCGTCAAGTTAATGGGTCTCCAGATTTGTTCAGGAAGCTAAAAAAAAATGTTGATCCCATGATAACCATAGCATTTTCTTCATAGCAGCCAAGTATTTCGAAAACAGGATCCCATAAGAATTTATGACTCTTGGAACTTCCTTCCCGGATAATATCCTGAATCATTTTTGTCAGTTATGCTCTGTGCGAGTTACTGATTTGTTTGTATTGAAAAAGTTTCTTAAATATGGTGGCAGGCAGGTTCTCTCTCTCTCTCTCTTCCACACGCATAGTATACTACATTTGAAGAGTTTCGAATATTATTTTTTTAATGGGTTAATGCATCTACTAGAACAATCGTAAAACTTATTTTAAATGATTTTTGTAAATGGTTACATTAAACGATTTATAGCATCAATTTATGTAAAATGCAATCTCTACCATTCATACAGTATATTCTAAAATGATCAACAATTTCATGAAGTGTGATCATTTCACGTTGGCGGAAAAATGCGTGATATTTATTTTTACGTGGTGCTCATTAGATACGAGGCGTATTCTTAAACTAAGTACCGTTTGCTTATATTTAAATATTGGCGTTCAGAACACAGTTTTGCTCCTGCAGTGCCATCTACTGATTCATTGAGAAGCTATAGCAGCATTTTTTTTGTTTCAGAAGTCGTTTGCTTGTCCGTGCATGCAAACAACAATGTCCGCGACAATCGTTGATCCCGCCAGCTGTGAAGTGCGTTCTGTCATACGATTCTTGTATGCAAAATGATCGGGAATTATGCCTAGTTTATAAACCTACAGTTATGAGTGAAGGAAAGGTTCGACAATGGTGCTGTGATTTTAAAAATGGACGAACAAATGTCCATGACGAAGAGCGAAGTGGTAGGCCCAGTATTCTGACCGATGAAATTGTTTCGCTAGTGGAACAAAAACTACGATGAGATCGTCGATTGACAATTAATGGCCTGGCTGGTCAATTTCCTCAACTTGGACGCACTACTGTCTACAATATTGTTACGGAAAACCTCGGATACCACACATTGCGTGCAAGGTGGGTACCGAAAATGGTCACCGACCACCACAAAGAGCAAAGAATGTCCAGTGGACGAGAGTTTTTGGGTCGTTGGGAACTCTTTAAACCACACACCTTACAGGCCTGACCTTACACCCAGCGACTACTTCCTCTTCTTGCACTTGAAACAGTGGTTCGGTGGACAACGTTTCAAAACCGAAGAGGAACTCAAGAATGGTGTTGTCGATTGGTTCAACCCTCAGGCGGCGAGTTTCTATGCAGAGGGGTTAAAGAAGCTGGTGCAGCGGTACGAAAAATGCTTAGAAGTGAACGGCGATTATGTAGATAAGTGAAGTAGGTTTGTAGCTAACTAAAAGTGCCAATAAAATGTGTTTCATATGAGTATATTTTTTCCTGTGACCAAACGGGCCTTACTTTATGAACACGCCTCGTATTTAGAGGGAGTAGAGTACTAGGGGACAGGAGAGACCGGGTTTGATTCCAGTTGCCATGCCTGGGCAACTTCAGATTCTCCTACATTGTTTGTGTTCTTGGGTACCAGATCTTCCTGGACAACCAAGGGTGGCAGAGTGAAAGGTACCGTTACTCCGATGAGTGATTTTTGCGCCCGGTTTGGCTTACTATTTAGTGTGCTCCATCTCCACATATCAGATCAACCTTCGTGTTGTGGTTTATTAGATATTTTGAAATTCTTATTATACTTATTTCGGGTAAATATTTCGTTTAGACTCACGTCCTCCGTGAAATTCGAGTGAAAATTTAACTTACTTGAGGCTTAACTATGTTGATTAAAAAAAAATGATTGGCCCCTATTCGCCGGGGATAGGGACAGTTTTAGGATAAAAAGATATACGAGTACATAAAATTAACCTGTTGTGAAATACACTTCGAATTTTCACTTAAATAGTCTGCCAGCATGAGGATCTGTACATTGGCATAGGGAGGGGGGGGGGCAATAAAAGGACGAGCTATGTGGTGCATCGTAAATCGCAAGAATCGTCTTTTGGGTTAATTCGACCTATATTTCTCTTTTCTACTCCTCACGCAGCTGATGTTGTTTGTACTGGATATTTTACACGATGCCGATTATTGAAAATAGCAATAAATGTCATTAAATGTTTAAAAGAAGGTTCATCACGCCAGAAATTTCTGCGACGAGTTTTTTAAGAGCATATTCACTCCACTTAAAGTAATGTCTTCTATTGTATGATTTAATTCGTTTTTACATTTGTTGTCGTGTAATTTTGGGTTATTTAAAGTATCAATTCATTGATTTCCATCATTCCACCTTTTATTTCGAAGTACTTACTTTGATGTTTAATTTAATATTTCCGTCAAGTCTGAGTGATTTTTTTTCAAAAAGTTATTGGTTAACAGCACGATGTTTTCCGTCAGATCATGTGATCAGCTGCTGACGTTTCGATGACGGACTTTACCATCGTCTTGAGATCGTCTTTACCGTCGTCACCTGATAAACAGAGTTGGTGTGAGACCTGCAAAGACTTTATGCACTGCATAAGTAAGCTAAGCACCAAATCATCCACTGATTAATCTCTTTCGAAAGTGAAGAAAAATAGACTCGACCTCAGTATTTTAAGTCCCTTGGATCTTGTGGCGGAAGGTGTTTTTGCCTTCATTTTTATTTTTGAGAGAGTTCAGAAGTGCTTGTCGAAAGTACCTCTAAATAAAGAAAGGAATAGCTATCAACTACGTTTCCATTCCGAAAACAATTTCCTGAGTAAGTCTAAAAAGTCATTTAAGATCGGATAGTTTAGTGAAATTATGAACACTCATAGAATTTATTACATTTACAAATTGCGTTGGTATTGGGATAAAGAAGCCATGATACATGGCGTTTAAATTACGCATTTCGATTGTAGCTGTTACCTGACTCTATCTTCCAGATTATTGTAATACCCAGGATGGGATAGGTAGAGTGAGAATAGATTAAGTAACAGGTTGTTTTTTTTCTTCCAGAAGAAACAGTAGAAATTGAACCCGGAATCAAATATTAACCAGAGAGTCACAAAAATGAAGCAACCATCTCGTCAACGCATGTGTATGAAACGATCCTTAAGTTAAAAGTTTTTTTACCGATACGGAAAAAAAATAATGGCCCCCCAGTACACTTTATACTCGAATATTTTTTTGATGCTCCAAATATCATTCGCAGTAAA
The DNA here is from genome assembly GCA_037158775.1 of Hetaerina titia. NCBI lineage: Eukaryota > Metazoa > Arthropoda > Insecta > Odonata > Calopterygidae > Hetaerina > Hetaerina titia. The sequence continues at coordinate 57,454,098 of CM073768.1, read as the reverse complement.
TTCAACCATTTCATACAAACTTGTTGTCCCAAGCGTAACTTTATGGAATTTGCATAACATATTGAAATGAAATGACATAATTTACTTTGTGTGTGGAATTACAAAGTAAATTATTTCGTTTAATATTAATATGCCATGAAAATCTCAAAGTTCAATTAATTCGTAATGACGATGTTATTCGTTTATTTTATTATTTAGGAAAAGTAATGTCGTCAGTATTTTAATTGTGGATAATATAAAGCGTAATATTTACTTATATTATTATTCGGTAGACGTGTTAGTCTAGCGGTATAGCGTTGGATTGCTTACCGGAGGGCCATGGTTCGATTCTCGAGTACATTCCTAGGATCCTCGCCTTCACCCGAGCTGTGTGATTTTTCGGGTACCAGGTCTTCCTGGGAAACTATAGCCGACAGAGAGAAAGGAACTGGCCCCCCTACCCTGATGTGTGAATTTCACACGCCGATGGGCTTAGTATTGGGTGAACTCCTAGGGGCCATCAACTACCAAACAGACCTCCGGGTGTGCTGTTATTATTTGTTTGGTTGACACTACAGCAGATCAAATTTGCGATCCTGCCATCTAATGAAGTGAGTTTTAAAATCTCCTTGAAAATTGGCTAAAAAAAAAACGTTTTCCCAAGATAAGGTGGAAAAGAAACAATGCTTGTACACTACTCTCGAATATGATGCTTTTCATTTGATTATAAATTATGCTATTTTTATTTGTTCGGTCGACACTACAATTGAACAAATATGGTCACAACCGTTACCAACTGTCAACATTGTTTTGTAAATTTATATTCAGACACTTCTCTGCGTTTTGGGTGATTAAATACTGCGAAATCATCAGAGTAGCCCACAGAAGTACATATCCTTTTACTGAGTTAAACACAAGGGAATCATAGTCATATCAATGGCGTTTTTATAGCATTATTACCAATATGTTACGACTTATTCACATTATTAGAGTAAATATGAAGTGAAATCAATGACTTATATTCCCAGTTATATTTCCCAAAGAGTTTCCTAGTATAATTTCCAGTAATGGCAATACAAATCAATGAAATACGTGGGTGGTCTGAACAGTTTCCGACCAGAAAATTTCAGAAAAAATGTTCAAAAAAAAAGACCACCCTTGTACTAATGGAGAGCCGGGAATACTTGTTACACTTAATCAACGATAAAATTCCGTAATAGTACTAATTTTTAGGTCAAATTTTGCAACCATTATGGTATTGCAATTGATGGATATATTGACTGCGATTGTAGGTATTTCTACGTTTGATATATTACATGAAGTTATCGACATATTCCATGACGGCGTGGTTCTTTAGGTGGCGGCAGAAATTGCTATACATTTTTGGCAGTGCGCACGAAAATAGGCTTTATGGTCACTTTTATTACTTCTTGTTTTGCAAGCAGTGGGAAATTTTGGCTTCGAGTTCAGAATTTTCCGCTCTTACAAAATTTGTTTTCTTAAATCTATTAATAAGGCATGTTGCGCATTTTGTTGCCTCCATTAGACTCATGAACGGAGATTAATGGAAAAGGATATCACCTCCAGTCTTCATTTTACATTAGTCATTTTCCTAGCCAGTTTTTTCTGACTCTCTCTGCCTTGCTCCCTTTATTTATTTTTTCGTTTGTATTTAAGTTTGCTCAATCCTCTTTTGCGGCCAAATGCGTTCATGTTAAAACTATATTGAGCAACTATTTCTAGAATATAATTTCGAAATCTTATCTATCCATGTAGTTATCGTTCTTATACTTTAGAGCGGGAGGAGAAAATAGGACATTATGCTTATCCGAGTAATTTTGTGGATAGATATTGAGGTATTCATCACATTTATTTACCGGAAAAGGCCTTTGTGTCTCATTTTTCTTTCTCCACGAGCCACGGCATGCTTGTTCATTTCATTCGAAATGTCTTTGGGCAAGTCGAAAATCCGGAATGACACGTAATATTTCGGTTCAACATTCTCAGCAACACGTGCTGTGCGGGATTACGTCCAGGTTCTGAGAATAAGGTAAGAAAACTTTTTATCTAACAAATAAGTATTTTCTTCGATGAATTCACGTAATTTGCGATAATTAAGGTGCCCATATTAGAACGCCGTCGGATTTTATTTTGCATCCAAACTCCATTAATATAATAAGGCTACTCCTGACGGTAGGCTGAATCATTCCTTTGAGTCGGATATAAATATATTATTTTAGGAAATGATTGATTGCAGAATTTAGTAATCATTTTCCTTACAGTATTATGATTTATCATTCCACTTTATATTTTTTATCGATAATTAATCATTCAAGGCCTTGGTCACATTACCTCTTGCTTTCTACACGTTTTAAATTAATTTGTTTTTTTTATTCACTGAGGGTTTAAGACATTTTTCAGATACATTATTACTTGATTATTTGAAAATTAGACGCCATAAAAATAAAATCCTATCATCTTATCATACTCTCTCTCTCTCTCTCTCTCTACGTACAAACTTTCCGTAATAATTGGCACAGATATTTTTAAATATAATTTGAGAATGATTCCTTACCAAAAAATTTATTCTGGGAAGAGATATTATTCCCATTCATACCGACGTCTGACCACTCTGGGGAATAACGGATTGAGTTCATGAAGTTTTTTATTTGTAGTGCCATTACGTGTTTTAAATATACGAAACTTCGACTATGCCATAAAAATGCTCGTTAGAGAGTAAAAAAAAACACTTGTCAGAAGTACTTTGCAGCGTATGCGCCTCTGATAACGCATTGTGTACGAAAATGTTGCAATAATTTTCTGTAATGAAATTTAATTAAAGTAGCAGCGGATTGCAAATACTATAAATGGCGGCTTTTGTGAGTGTGATTAATAATATATGCGCATAACCAATAAGCATTCTAGCTCACGATTATGAGATCTTCGATTCGTTAATGAGCCTGAGTAGATGATGATAAGGGAGCTCTGGAAAGTGCCTTGGGGTCCTTGGGCCGTTACATTGCTGGAAAATCCCTTTAGATGCATGCATCTTTGATCTGGTGAACTTCCTTGGATGCACTCGTTCACTGCCCATATTGCAAATGCTTCAGATGTTTGTTGCCATGATTTTTCTTCTCATAACATTCAGGAATCTCAAAGCCATTTTGACTTCACCCTATTTTTAACGATAAAATCGCCAAATTTATTGCAGCTGATAGCCGCAATCACTTTATAACATTCCTAACCTATGCAGATTTTTTAAAGCCACATTCCCTTTTAATTTAGTTTTCATGCTTGAATTAGTTTTCACCACATTCTTTCGATGGCAGCTCTTTTGGCAGTGTTGACGAAAGCTGTTGTGGCTATATTCCCATGCTAACAGATAAATCGTGTGCACTGTCCATACTGTTTTAGTGGGTATGAAGGATTAAAATTAGGAAGAGGCATCAGACAAATATTTTTACGATATTCGCTGCGGAGGAGAAGTAGGCAGAAGTTTTAGGGTGTTTATAAATTCAAATGGTGGAGATACATTTTCCATTGACCTGAGTCCGCTTTATGGACAAACACCAATTCAACGTGTCACCGACGCATTCCGCACTTCATCGCGCTGACGCACTATGGTGTCAACACATCTCAGCCAGGGACGAGCATAATTTATGCCACTAAATTCTAAGAATTTAATTCCATTTGTTTTCCTCGCGATTTGGCTTCGGTAAAGAGTGAAGAGTGGGGTGTGGTAATAAGCACAACAATAGAACGCCACGTTGCAAATATAATTTTGCGTCACATTTAAAATGAATGAATTTCGTTAGTTTATAGTGGAGTAAATAAATTTATTTTTTCCAAGTGGTTAAATTGAATTCTATTAGGTTTTTGTAGTTTTTACAATGGAAAAAATAGTTATTTAAAGATACATTTCGTATGCTTAAAATTTCCTATCTTTAGTATCATAGGTAAAACTTTGGTAGCTAAGCTTTTTCGGGCTTCTGGTTTCCTGTTTCTATGAACTAATATCATGAAAATATTTGCAACGCAATCATTATGAGCCTGGTGCCTATACACGGCCATATGTTTACGCGTATCAGTCCATCGAATGATGCATGTGTGTGTGTGTACCTATCCCTTTTTCCTTATATCTATTTCCATGTGAATGAATATATATTTCTATCGTATGTGTGTATGTAACTCTGATTATTTATTGTGAGTGTATACGATGTAATTATTATCGAATTGCGAGAGAAAAACAATTGGTGGAGATCCGCTATTTAATGAACGTGTGATTTTGACATGAGTCTTGGACAAGTCGAGGACTGGTCTAGTCGAGGACCGTTGATCTTCAAGTCTAATGACTTTTTTTTACGTCACACCTCCACTCATTAGCATTTTAACTAACACCTGGGGAGGAGGAGTACGAAAATACATTGTAATGTTTCGACGTGTCCCCAGGTATCATCAATTCGAAAGAAAAATGCTGGTCCACTTAAGACTAGAATTTAATTTCTGTCACGCGACCATCTCCAAATACAGATTTTGCAGATTAACTCGGCGGTAACATTTTTTTCTCGCCCCCACTCCTCTCTAGAGGCTCTTGCAATCACCAGCGTTGTAAGTGTGGATCGTTAATCATATCGACGGCAGAATGCGACTACGATCGGGAAGGCGTTTGTCCAGGAGACGAAATTCGCCCTTCATTTTCGCCGGTAGAATTTTTTGAAACCCACACTCTCCGTTGAGGCTTCACGATTTACTTTCCCGCTGCGTCCATGCCTTGGCCTGGTTGCTGCAATCTTCACCATTGTGTCCTCCTCCCGCCCCGTCTCATCGCCCGTATGCCCAGTTCTCTCCCTTCCTCTCCCGCCCTCTCAAACCGCGTCGCCCGCCGCTGCCTCTCTATCGCATCCGTTTACACGCGTCGGCCGTTGACTCCGGTTGTCATCCTGAAGCAAGCGTGGCCTACCTTATCCTCGCGACTGTAGGCGCCATGCGGGTGTCATTTATTTACGATTACCTTCACGACTGGTGGACAGGTGCATCTTGTTCTCCAGTTTTTTTTTCTCGGGAGATAAACCACACTATACTACGAGATAAAACAAACTATACCCTCGCAAATAGGCGAACGGAACCGCGTGTAGTATCAATCGCCAGTCCTGTTATTGGTAGGCAATCCTCGTAGGTGGAACTTATTAAACTACAAGGCAAGAACGCTTTGGGTATATGTGTTATGAAATTGTTTTGAGGAAGTTTAATTATTTACTTGTTGCCTCTAAAATACGAGGTCATGGGGAGAATTGGCACAATCGAAGTCAAATCGGGCCAAGGCACAAAATACTTCAACTCCGAGATCGAACAAAATCACGCCCTAAACAAAAAACAATTAAAATAAATACTCAGGGAACAAACAATTCATCAGTGGAATAAACACTGGCAGAATTCCGATAAAGGTATTCATACTAGAGACATTTTCCCAGACGTCATTGAAATGGTAAAGATAAAATTAAGCTAACTAAAAAAGCGACAAAACTCCTATCAGGCCACGGAAATTTTGAACATTACCTCAATGAAATAGGAAAATCAAGGACCAATCTACTATATGTAGTACCTGCCTAACAGAAGACACAGCTAAGCATAGAATAGAGGAGTGCCTACAGTATGAAAAACCCAGACATGAAATTTGGCATAGCATGACTTATAAGAAAAGCGAAATGCGTGAGATTGTGCTATTTTGCCTTAAGCATAACTGCAACCAATTATTTAAAATGGTACAATACTATTTGATGATGGTACAATAAGGTTTGATAGAATTAGTAATTGTATTGTTTGTTTTATTGTATAAGTAAATTGTATGTAATTGCTATTTTAAGTTAACGAGTAATATTTTTTTCCTATTGTGCGATCAAAAACTCTTGTACGACTTGGTAAACTGAAGTGTTATCATTAAATATTCCTTAGACAACTTATTATCTCTAATTGTACTAAATTCGAGTCCAGCATCACTTTTGTAATTTAATTCTAATATGTCATCTTATTTGATATTTCTTTCTCATGTTGCGTAATTGATGTTAATCATATCAGAATACTTAAGGGGGATTAAGCGTGAGCAGAAACCCCCTCAACATATCATGCTATACTATATATATTTTTAAATGCTATTATCTTTTCGTATTTGCTTCTGCAATAAAAAAAGGAAAGGTGTGATCGGGGAAACTCCTTCACCACCTTTCCTTATTATTATTGTTTACTTGTTCTCAAATGAATACAATATTATTCAGCTACGCTACGTCTCAACCCGCGATTTTTTCTATTATCTCGGTGAAACGTTGTTCACTTGAATTCGATTTACTCTAAAATTAAACCACAATTTCCTTTTTGTTTCAAGGTTCAGGCGATTTCAAGTATGAGATTGACGGGTGGGTTTATCTATGATTTTATAGATAGTTTTTGAAAGCAAATCCTCGCCTACCCTTCAAAAGAACACGAATGGGTTTCTACGATCAATCTCTTCTCCAAGCAAGTGTGCACTACCGTGGAAATCGGGTATAACTTGCGAATGCTTTATGTATTTCCTTCCATAATCGCATGATCGTTTGCACATTATTAAGAGATTCAATAAATTTCCAGTATATAATGTTCCCGAAATTGCAACGCTCAACTTCTTATTTATATTCGCCTTAGTGTGTAAAATTAGTTTTCGCATTTTCGCATAAATTCATACTGCATATTTTACAAATATGCCATTATTAATCTTTTGCAACTCAAAAAGAAGAAATACAATCGCCTGTTTTCAAATTTAATTAATAGAAGTAAAATTTGTCGGATGAGCACCGTCTTTTGTAAACATTTTTTTTGCATTTAAAAAAAAATGAATTGCTCGCGTGCTATAAAGATAGGATTTGCTAAGGTTATCTAGCTAGCGGCATGCTAAGTAACGTGCTTTAATTCCGTATGTGATGTGGACGTGTTTATTTCGATATGATCACGGTAAAAATAATAGGAAGTAGTTAGGTTCCTTAAGTTCTCTCGTGGGTAAGAGCACTTTGAACCGTACAACTAAAAATACACGCCGACAATTCCCCACAAACATGAAGTTGAACTCGAGCATGAGACCTTCGGTTTATTTGTTGGACGAGTGGATTAACTGGGTCGGCAGGACTATTTTTCCCAAAATGCTCTCTACAAGATTTGTGACGAAGCGTCTCGTGTCGTGGTTCATTAATGAATAATTAAATGAAAACTCCGTATCGAAAATGATTAAAATATGGACCACATGAATCGGATAAGCTGAGCAGTTTAGTTCCACACGTAGTTTTTTTTGCCTTTCCTTGATTTTACAATTTTTTTTAATCAACAAAAAATTAACTTTTTTGAAATGTGAATGAATAATAAATCGTTGGTCCGGCATTAATGATTTCGCGGAGATGCCTTACATATGATTAGACGCAACTGGGAACTAGTGGAAATATTTTATCCCTTTCCAATACATGATAGTTCAGTATTCACGAGTGAGTCCTGAAGCCTTGTACGTGTTCGTTGACCTTATATAAGATCAGAGTTTTAAATAAGCAGTCCCACAAAGCTCGAACTCTCGTAATCTTTTTTCGAAAACGCCGCACTGGAAAATTCTTGTCAACCCGCGGGAAATTTCTTGACAAAATGAGAAAAATGGCGCTGAAGCCAGGAGAAATGTGGGAATCAGCGAAAGAAGTAACGATAGGAGTTCAAGTCGTGGAATGGTTGATGGACTTTATTGAATCAGGCGGCAGGGGAAGTTTTGGGAAGCGGTAGAAAAGTGAAAAAAAAACATCAGGGTAAAGGAGGTGGGAAATTGATTGGCGCGGTTTCTCAGAGCGTTCTCCAGGTTTAGCCCAGAATTTTCCAAATACCATTCCTCTATTTTTTAATCTCAGAATTTACAAAATTCTCTATGTAGAATAAATATTACTGGCTAAGCCTGATTCTATAAAAACAGAGAAACAGTTATAGATTGATACTATTTTCGTAGCGCGCACTATAAGTTTAGTCCGAGAGTTTTCAAAATCTTTTAATCCGCTGTATGGAATAACTATTGGTGGCGTCATGTAGCAATAAAAAAACAAAAATGGTGGCACCACTTAGTTCTAAAAATGTAGAAATGTCAAAATGGAAAAACCTAGGGGAAAATTTTTCATGTTATATTCCAAATTTATTGCATGGGAATTAAAATAAAAAATATTTGTACCATTTGAGATTTATTAGATTGTAAATCAGGTTGTGCTCCCAAAACATCGATTTCCCAATAGCTCAATTTCAACGTCCTAGTAGCAAGCTGATACAGATTTATCACATTCGAAATTCATGTAAAGCCGAACGGATGTGAATTTAAAAAAAAAAAATACATTCGTGACTTCCAGCAACGAAGGTATTTAAATCTATTAGTGAGATTAATTTAAAATGTTATTTCAAAGGTTGAGCTTACTAGTACTTTTAGTTTATGATGCAATATTCTGTACTGATTTGTTATCAATGCCATCTTCTATTCTTCAATCTAGATTGATCAATCCTGCTAAAAGGCTGCTTCTCTATGAAGAATATTGATTCGTACCTCGAAATCAATCCCATAACACATCGGCCTTCCTTGGAGGCACTTGTAGAGAGGAATATTTGAAGGTCAGATGGACACCTGCAACCAATTACCAAGCCATTTTCATGGTAGAGGTTTTTTTATTACTGTGGACATTTTAAGGCAGAAGTCTTTGCTTGAACAGTAAAATAAAATAATATGGAAAGCCTTTCACGAAAACTGTACACTCCTCATTCAAATTTAACCTCTAAATTGTTCAGAAGAGGGATTGTCCAATAATGTTAGGCCATTAGGTTATGGACGATTATAAACGATGACGAATACTGGCTCTCTCTTAATGACATTGAGGTGAATTATTTATCTTCACCGAAGTTACCCTCTTGACAGCTGAGTTCATCTACAGGAGAAGTCCTGCTTTCGTGGTTTGGACAGGGGATAAATAAGGAAAAAAAGAGGGAGTGGAGGAGAAATGGCTGTCCGTTTCACGACTCGTTCTTTGAGAGTCATTCGTTGAACTTCACTTCCTCAAGGGGATTCTTGTTCTTGGAGTACTCTCATTAGTGAAACAATACAGTATCAAAATACTATAGGAGACATACCTAAAGCTCTGAATAAATTTGAGACTAGTAGCCCTTACCCCAGTACGTTTTCCTCATTTCTCCTCGTTATCGGCCTTATTTTATTTTCCGCTAGTTATATTAATTCATTTATAATATGTAGACTGTTTGAATTATTTTATATAATTTTATGTACAATTAATCTATACTGTTGCTCCGAAAACATAGTAGTAAAATATTTAAAAAAAAACTGCTGGGCTCTTAAAATGTTTTTGAGGTGATGATGTGTCGCAAGCTTTTGGTTGAAAAATTTAATTTCTCTGAGTAAATAGTGTCTTGCCTATCTTTCAGTGAAGACAGTTATTATCATCCATTTGCGGAGTTGGAGAAGTGATTCCCTATAAACAAATTAGTTCCGGTTTTGAAAATGTCGTATAATGGAAGAGCGACACCAATACCTACATTCTTGAGTCTCGCAATCAGCTCGTAAACATTTCCGACGATAAGTGAAAATGTTGCTGGTTAACTTCAATTTGATGTAGCACTTTTCATATTTGGTAAAAATCTTACAAAACAAAATTTTGGAACGCGGATATTCACTGGAATTAAATTGGTCGAATGGTTAGGCCCCGGCTGTTATTAATTATTAATATTATTAGTCAAAGCAATTTTCAGGTAAATTTTCGAGATTGATTTTCCTTTTTTTATTATTTTTCATTTAACGGCTTTATATTAAAAATCTACATAATTTTAGCCTCTCAATTTCTGTTTTTTTTAAACATCCAATTAGGATTTCAAATGAAATTCATTCGAAAATCATGCGTAAAGTAGGACCTACGTAAGTAACACTGTCACTAGCCACTGTCTTCCTTTAAGTTTAAACTTAATAGAATCAGGTGTGACTTCGTGTATATACATATATATATATATATATATATATATATATTTTATATATCTGTTTTATTCTGTGTTCTATTGTGCCGTCCAAAAGTTATATTGCTCTCGTGAGTACTTCCGCATCATCGATATATGTATATGTATATATATATATATATATATATATATATATATATATATATATATAACATCCATATTTGAAATGAAAACAGCGTCATTTCCATAAGTTTCAATGAACACAAACATGGCGCAACGCGTTTCTCTATCTTGTGGCATTATTGTGCCCATGATTATGATATAGGGCAGCGAAACGCATTGTGTCGCGTTGGTAAAAAGTAAAACCTGTGGAAATTACAGTTTTTATTTTAATTATCAATATTTCTTCAGGAAAGTTTATCAGTAAATTGAAAATACCCGTTGGACATTACCCAACAGTGCATCTAAAATGTGCCGTAGGATAAGTTTCCAAAATCAATGTTTCTTTGTGGAATAGAGAGAAAGGAGATGAAAAATCTACCAAGGGATAAGACAATAGGATTGGACATCCCCAAAAGGAGGTGGGATTAGTGTATATTTTCATCGCTAAAGAGAATATTGCTATTCTATTAAATTTTTTGACTAAAATATAGAGTTTAAATTATTAATTATAATTCAGGTACACCAAAAACTAATTTTCTTTTAGTGCACGAGTAAAAACTATCCCATAAAAAAACAAATATTTATTTTTAATTCGTGTAATAGCTGCAATGCTGTAGTCAATGCGCCGCTGGTGGCTTCTGACGAAAGTATAGGACACCGTTGCTTAGGGTGGCCGTCCGACATTCGCAATGCCGCTATGGGAGAGAGAAGGAAGCCCAACGGATAGAATGTGGGCACAAGTTGAGAGGAAGATCGGAAGGCTGTATAGGATTGGTTTCGCGGAACTAACGGGGTGGGCGAGCAGGAGGCGGCGGCTGGGACCTGCAGCGATGGTGGGTGGCTCGGGGTCTGAGGTGAAGGGGGCACGAGTGAAGGAGGAGGGGCCGAGGACGGAAGCACGGGAACGAACGAACGTCGGGGGCGGACGCGGGGCGAATGGTGAAGGACTCGAGGAGCCAGCGGGAGGGCGGCGGCGCCCGACGATGAAGCTGAAAGGACAGGTGTTGACGGTGGCTCACGACGGTGGAGGGAGGGTTGGCGGTTGGGGTGAGGCAGACGGGGGATCGAAAGGGAGGTGAGTTTGGCTGCGTGGTGGGGAGATTGCGATGGCGGCAACGGAGGAATGATTCACGTATCGAAGGGGGGACGGTGGAGACGGAGGTCCGGGGGCTCATGCGAGCCGTCAACGGGGCTGACTCTGGTTTGGTTGACTGCGACGACCGTCTGGCATCACGTCACCTCCGCTCCCTCGTTTCCTCGGGCCAGTCTCACGCGACCGGGTAGCGGCAGCCTTCCCATTCACTCACTGGTTTTCCGCTCCTTAGAGGAGGAGGAGGAAGGATGGCATTAATTTAATTCGGCGCATTACATTAGGGCGACGACTGATTAATGGCTGGAAGCCAGCATTTAAAACTTCTTTTTTTTTTTGACCGAAAGGAAAGGAGAGTTTTTTTAAGCACTTCTGATCGCTCTATAAATGACGCTGTCCAAATCCATATCCCTTTTAAGATTTACGGCTCGCTGACGTTCTTAGTGGCTTGGGCGGCATTACCTCGCCAGGTTGCCGTTGTCACTATGAAGCATTCGATCATCGTTGGATCATTTTTGGTAATTCGGATCACCGCGGCCTAATTAAGTAAAAAGTATGACTTAATTATTCTACACGGCCCAGCTTCTGACATCAATACTGAGCAATAGTATTTACCCATAATTTTCATTCGTGTTCTAGTAGGCATTCTAGTAGGTCTAGTTCTCTTAATTGTTGTTAAAAACATCAATGTCAAACTTTATTCAAACGTCGACTGATGTTAGTTTTCGTTATCATTACGATTGATATTTTGTTCCACGAGTAAAGTCTTTGACCATATACGAATAAACATCTCAATTATTTATAAATGCCTAACCACTCCGTGAATGTAATGTTATCGTTATCAACATTACTATAAATAATGAATTTCGGTATGAGTCAAGATTTGGAGCCGTTTCCCAGTCCAAAACTTATTTATCGTATTTGAATGGAAGTAGTGACTGACAGGAATTAAGGAAAGATTATAGACGATCATTAAATACTCTGTTCTTTTCCCCTGCGAATAACTTTCCCGGGAAATTATTGATAAAAATATTAATCGCCGTTGGGGGTAAGTGACTTAATCTCTAAGACGTCTCTCCTCTTGAAGGGCGCCGCAAATGAAGATGTTAAGTTCCATCTCCGTTCTTCTCTCCCCCACAGGCGGAATGCGCTCCCCCACCCACATCCCCTCCCCTCTCCTGCTCCCGCCCCTCCTCCTGGCCCTCCCCTCCCTTCTCGCCCCTCTCCTCCTGCTGCCCAGGGGGACCGCGGCCAAGGTGTTCACCCTCGGGTACATCACGGGTTCCCGGAGGCGACCCGGGGACATCGAGTACCCTCGCCCCGGGCTCACTATCTCGGGTGCCGCCTCGCTCGCCGTCGCCGAGGTGAACGGGGAGCCCGTGCCCCCTCCCGCCCCCCCGAACGAAGACGAAGCAGGCGGCGGTCTCCCGGCCAGCGGGCGGCGGGCGGACAAGGAGGCGTTCGACGACCACGGGAAAGGTGAGTCCGCATCAAGTTTCGCGTGTGCGTGGGCCATTACGATACGATCCACTTTGGAATCTATTGCCCACGTATTGAATACGATTGTTGATTTTTTGGATCGATCATTTGCATTGTATTCTGGTTCGATTCATCATAATCATGATTCGAATTATTTCTTCAATCCAGAATATAATTTGATAACGCATATGTGTTCCAAAGACTAATTTTTTTAATTAACAAAATTCGAAAGAAATTTATCCGATTCGTTTACAATTGCAATGCGCAATCGGAAAGTCGAATGATTAAGGAAAAATCTAGAATGAGAGTCACCAGAGGCATGAAGTTATTATTAAGAGGCATTAATGAATTAACATTGTAAACAAAATACTAATTCAGTGGTTTCATTTAGTCACCTAATGGGATATTCTTGTCTGATATTGCATACAAGGGTGAGGTAAAAATAAATAAGAGGGCATTGACTTACGTAAAACCGAATTAAGTAATAATTTTTCCAAGAGAAATTCTCGATTCCAATACCGGAAAACAATCCGGAAAACCATTCAAAATACTGGAAAATGAAATATTGCCAAGTTGTTTTCTAAATTTCGTGTCGTAAATGTGACTACACCCCAATTTACCTTAATGGACTAATAGTGACCCAACACTCCTTACTTTGTGCTACATTTGCGACCTGGCATGGTGATAGTAATTGCAGATTCAGTGAGATTGCAATTATAGTTTCGGATGATATTCTGATAATTTCTGTACCATCCGACTCAGGAGAGGAAATGTCTGATTCGCACCTTCCTGTTAGCAACGATTACGTTACAACGCGGTCGATTAGATCTCAGTACACTGTTAACCCTAATTTCAATTCACTAATATGATTTGAATCGATTTACTTCCGATGAGTTTTAAGAATGGGTTATTTCAGAGGAGTCTCGCTTCACAGGTCATGATTAGAATCGATTCCGGCCAACGAATCGCCCCATTTCTCTAGTTTCGTGTGCGCGTTTCCCTTATCGGCATTCCCGGTCGAGAACCATGACAGGGGCGCTGTTTTATTACACCCCTCCGGGTGGCTCGCAATCAGCCCTCTCGGGGTGTCGTAAAAGTCGGCCCACCGAACTCCCAACCACGCCGTGTGCAGGCCGGTGTGTGTGTGTGTGTGTGTATGTGTGTGTATGCGTACGGTTATTATAATTTAGCATGCAAGCTCTCCAAGAGGTGTGGGAAGATCTCAAAATAAGTCAGGGAAACGAAATGAAAACCACAGTTGCGGATGTTAACAAAATTAAGGTTTTCGGGTTAAGGTCTTAACAAGTAAAAAAAAGCAATTAGCACTCACATTCTCTCGCTTAAAATAAAATAGCTCGAGCTAGGCATGCCTATTTTCAAATATTGTTCGATTGTTATTTATTTTGGCTCGGTTATTGCGTTCTTACTCTTGCCCTTTTAATGATACCGGCAAATCGGGGGATAAATAAACTGCGTTCACTACCCTCATATGTAGGAGGAAAGAATTATCTCGCAAAAGGCATTTCACAAAAAATTGGATACTTGATGAGTTTAATCACATTCGATTCTTTATTTTTTTCTTCGAAAGTTACGTAAGAAACGTAAATGTGTTCATTTTATTTTTATAATCGTCATGACCCTCGGATATTTAAATTTAGGAGCAAAATATATTGATGCGTGAAACATCAAGGCCATCTATTTACTTCCCCATATATCTCTTTGAGAGAATTTATGACTTCCACAGGTTATATACATCGCAGAGTTTACACTTGTGTTATGGGGACATGGATAAAGCCTATGTAAGGAGCACGAATTTTTGTGAAATATTATGTGACTGAAATATTTTATGGCTTTTGAGGGATGGGGAAAAATATGAAAGAGCTCTTCAGAGGTCTCTTCTCTTTCAAAAACTGCAGAATATCTTGTTTTTCTTAATTTAATTACCCCGAAAGCGCCAAAATAGCGGCGGAAAGGGTTTTGATGTATTATTAGGACGGTGGAAATTAAAAGAAATTCAAAAATGGCTACGGCGAAGAACTTTCCGTGTAATATATTAGTGGTAAGTAATTGCTCCAAGTGCGATCCTTCTCGAGTTAATAAAAACTATGTTATGAGTTGGGAGTTGGTTATGATCAGAATTTTTTATTTCAATCTATTAAAGTTGTTTGTGTGACTATGCACAGGAGCTCTCATTCCATCTACCTGTCGGTGCCGCGTTCACTGTCCTTCGTAAGGAAGGCTAATGGGGAGGCTGTCGTGGTACCACTTGCCTTTTGCGCCACAAACCCTTCTTTCTTTCCCAATTATCCCTCCTTGAGTTTAGTTCCCACCATAACCTCTTTCAATGCTTCACCAAGCGGATCGTTGTAATCCCATGAGCCATTGATGAGCATAGTGTGGCTAATAGGAGCATTTATGCTTTCAGATGCTACTGTTGCTTTTAAAATTATTTCTTCACTCACTGTAGCATTATATCTTAATATTTTCTGCCGAATTCCGCGAAAAACATGTCTGCTCGATTCTCAAAATAAGTAATTGTTCTCAAATTACACCGAAATACTTTAACTGTGCACGCTATATCTTTTATCTATTTTAACAATGAACTTGGTGGCATATTTGTGGATGCAGTTATCGGAAGCTATTCATACAGGACCACATTTTTTTGGGGTTCAATGGCGCTAGGAACAACACCCTCCTACATATTTGAAGTAGGCACATTTGATCTCTTTTTTTTAATGTTATAATTATTTATTATTACTATTATTTTTTTTTAATATATGCATTTAAAAAATTATTTTTTATTATTTTTATATACTATATAATGCTAATTACTGGTTGGTGACTGGTTAAGAGGTGTTGAATGATGTCAGCTGGGTATTTTGGGTTGCAGTAGGTTTTCGTGGATTTAAGTTGGGTAAGGTTGGGAGTAGGTTAGGAAGATTGGGAGAGCCCGGACCATGATTTTTTCGTCTCTTGTTTTGCGGTGGTACAGGAGTTTGGGGAAAGCCAAGGTGTGGTTGGTTTAGGGTAGGGTGAAGAGTGACGGTTTGGGGGTGTTTGGTACGTTTTTTCCTTTTAGTATTACGGGGGAGGGATTTCATAATTAATAAAAACAAAAAAATCATTAAATAAATACAAATAAACCAAGTTCCTTTTTTTATTAGGTAATCTACCGATTAAGGTAGGTTTTTGGATGGACACAACTATCAAATAAATATTTTGTAAATCCAAACAAAACCCAATCCAGCAACCTAAACTACATCAGGTCCCTCTTCATCTCTGTGTACTTCTTTCCTCCCTTCATCCCATCCAACATCCCTATCCTGTTCCTACCCTTTCCTCGCTTGCCCAACATTCTCCCCTCTATTACCTTCTTCAACATTCCACTACCGCTCAATACGCCTTTCATCCATTTTTCCTGCCTCCATAGGATTTCTCTCAACAAACCCCTCTCCTCACCCACCATCTCCAGTATACTTCCTCATTTGTTTTCCTTTCGGTCCATTTCACCTTCTCCATTCTTCTCCACACCCACATTTCAAAAGCCTCCAATCTACGTCTATCCTCCTGCTTCAGTGACCACGTTTCCGCACAATACATAGCTACGCTCCATATCAGAGTTTTTACGAGTCTTGTCTTAACATCCCTACTCAGGGTACCCCGTCATCAACTCCCTCCTCCTTGAGAAAGCTTCCTTGCCTAGCGCAATTCTTCTCATTACGTCCCTACTACTTTGGCCGTATTGGTCCAAAATACTGCCGAGATGCTATATGTAAACTGTTCTACCTGCTCTATTTTTTCCCCGCCTATTTTAATATTTAGCTTAGCCTTTTTCTTTCTGGAAAATCGCATAACCGTTGTTTTATTAATATTGATTCGCATCCCATATTTATCGCACTGAACCTCCAATTCACTCAGCAATGCTTGCAACCCCTTGGCTGATTGAGCAAGTAATGCTTGGTCATCAGTAAACCTAACCGATTTTACGAATTCTCTTCCGACTTTCATTCCTACCTCCTCCCTACCATTCTAAAATTACCACATATAAATACCAACCCTGCCTCAAAAGGATTTTCTAAATCCGATGGAGAAGGAAAAGGTTTACTTCCACAAAGGTTTACTGTCTGTCAATAATTCATTTACTCAGTCGACAGAAATTAATAATTGATGGCTATTTCCAATTTCTCGATACGATATGGTCATCCCGAGTGTCATATGTGGTATGTATCCGATAAGTGCTGGAATACTGTTTTCCGTAGTGCGCAGTAAAAGGGTAATGTTGGTCCGCAGGGAAAAAAGAAGAGAAGTTACGTGCAGGTAATTACGATGGTGGGATCTTCAACCTGTTCGCCATCTACACATTGCTATGCAAGCATCGAACAAGGGTGTGCGACTCGGGTGTGGAGACACCAACCATTAAGGGAAGTTTGTAATTTTGCCAAGCAGCTGAGGAAACATTTCAGTGGAGCATCGTGTGTGAGATTTTCATTGGTTGAAATTACGGGTTATGAGTGGGGAAAAAGGTTTAGTTTAACCCGTTTATTTATTCTGTTTCGGATAAAATGTCATCGCTGTCTCGTGTACAAATATTATGCGAAATTAGAATTATTTCAAGCAATTTTTCCGAGAAATCCTTTGGGAAATCTTCTTGAATCGAGTGATTTCCATCATGCATTATATAATAATTCAGTTACGGTTCTGTTGGCTATTGTCGATTTTCAAATAATCGACAGGATTTGTTTCGTTTAAAATTTTCAAATGAAGCCTTTCGTGAGACTCCAATGGCTGAGGACGTTTTAAAGACAAGCTTTTAAAGACCCAAAGAAACTCCGCGTGCCGCAGACCGCACGTTTTCCTCTCTAATGAATAAGGAGAGAGAAAGATGTAATGGGTCGGGCGCCAACCATATTTGACTTTTAATCCTCTCCATACTCACCGAAGTAAAAATAAGTGCGTAAAATGCAAGAATATGTTACTACGTGTACATTTCGAGTGTTCAATAGGGATTACTTATGACATTTAGAATAAAACCTTAGAAGTTCGATGGATACTAGAGTACTCTCATGACGAACTCAACTCTTAAATTCCCATTTAACAATAATATCAATTAATATGACCATAAATTGATCATATTAATTTATTATGACGAGTAGTCGAGGCAATGTAGTCCAATATTTAATACGATGGGCTTCTGACCGGAGGGCCCGTGTTTAATTCATTGTGACGTTCTTAGGCGCCCTCGGTTTCAGCGAATTTTTAAGATTTTTCGGTTCCATTAACCGCCAGCAGCAAATTGAAAGGAACTAGCCTCCATGTCCTAATGTTTTGAATTCCATACGTCATTGGGCTTGCTATTAGCTGCGCTCTGGCCCATCCTTCTGATTGATTACTGCCTTGTGAACAGCAGCATCCAATTCCCGTTCTTAATGGAGAAGGGAAATCCTGACTGACTGACCTGAAATTAACGTAGCTTATTAATCCTAGAACTTATTTGCGGCAACCTTATCAAGTTGTCCAGTTACCGGACAATCTCTTCATTCCATCAAAGTTCTCGGGGCTGATTCCTTTCATCACTTGTTTCTTGAAATTAAAGAAAATATCTAGTGTTTCATTGGTAAAAAATGCTTAACTCATGCAACATATTTTACTGCGTTTTTTTTCTAAAGGGCGAGGTGTTGTCACCAATTTGGACGTCTTGTTAAGCGGTGGGAGGGTGTGCTAAATCGGGAAAGGTCGAGAAAGTGAGGAGGGAAGGGGTAAATAAATGACCTAAAACTGGAGACGTCTTTTCTGGTCGGCCCTTAAGACTTAAGGGGATCGAGAGACGGGGAAGGGGTGGGGGGAGGGACTGGCACACCCGCTTAATGAGCTCTCTTCATCCCGCTCATTCTAATTCGTCGCAGGTTTCACGGCCGGGGCTACCCCACCGCCGGCGCCCCGAGGAGGCGAGGGCGGCCCATCGACCCCTCCTCCCTCCCCCGCTTCTCCCCAAGGCCCTTCCCCGCCTGATCACACCCCGGACCCGGACGATCCCGACATCCGACCCGGCCCCAGGGAGAGGGGGAGGAGGAGAGCCTTGGGGGAGGGGTCGGAAGGAGGACCCTCTACCACGAGGGGCGAAGAGGCGACCTCCGCGACCGTGCTTGCAGGGAGAGTGTTCGGGGGTGACCCCGGGAGGGTCCTCAGGTCAATGGGCCACCGGCTGGAGCTGAGGGTGGCCGAGACGTACGGGGAGGAAGCGGAGAGCATCCGGGCGGCGGCCAGGCTCTGGCGGGACGGCGTGGACGCCTACATCGGACCCCAGGAGACGTGCGTGCATGAGGGAAGGATGGCTGCGGCGTTCAACCTGCCCATGGTGTCTTACGTGAGTTTTTGAAAAATCCTAGGTAAGAGTGGGGAGAGAGGACCTGACGAATTCAGGTACTTCCCGAAGACGGAGCGACGCCCAAACTCCTTAAGCCAATCTTTTGAAAACATCTTATTCTTTCATTCATAATTTTTCAATCGGATAAATGAATACTGAGGGGCTTTATTAATCCTTATTTCCACTGAGGAATAATGAATCCATCCAATCCATGCTAATTCTTGTTCCCATGATGGCTTTCTATTCTTTCACCAGCCTATACACTGAATACCTCCTGTGTGCTTCCCTTGAATTTTTACTTCTATTAGGCTCCCAATGAAACCCCACCGGACTTTTGTTGTATTCAGTTAATTTTTTCTTTTTTCTTAGCACAATTTTTGCATACTCTGCCAGGTGCATATTCGATTAAGTTTCATGATATCAAGTA
Organism: Hetaerina titia; assembly: GCA_037158775.1. Lineage (NCBI taxonomy): Eukaryota > Metazoa > Arthropoda > Insecta > Odonata > Calopterygidae > Hetaerina > Hetaerina titia. The sequence continues at coordinate 57,434,607 of CM073768.1, read as the reverse complement.
AATAACAGTGGCATTGCTAGGTAAACATGTATCGATTATGTCATTCATGCTTCTCGCAATTATTTGTTGCTCGAAGATTGTACCTTTAGCACTGAAGTTGCTTGAAATATCACTAGCAATTATTTGGAAAAAAATTCATGACGTTGCCATGATGAAACAATTTTGTTGGTGCAGTCAAGTGCCTGGATAATGGGAAATATTAATGATTGCTCGAGTTACGAATAGCAGAGAGTGGCTGATTAATGCTCACGTTATATCCTACAAATTAATAAGAGTGTTGCTGTCGGTAATTGAACGAAAGTATTTTTTGAAAAATAGCCAGCAAAAAATAAACTTGATTATAAATTTTTGGTCCTAAGAGAATTTTAATATGACTCTTATTAGCTCGTATTGAATTTCACTTCTGGCAAAACCAGATAACAGGAATATTGTAATTTTAAAACTGAAATACTGTGAAATCCGCGTATTTATTATATTAAATTTATCTGATATAACCATTAGCGAGTTAGAATTCATCAGAGGAGCCATCATATACGCTGAGCTACGTATTAAGTCAAGGAAATGCCTTTTTTGGAAGATAACTGGCGTGTCACGGCATTATATTTTTTCTACACGCTTAAATTTTCTTTGGTGAAATCTTCTCGCTGTAATTAGCCATGCGTTTGAAAGTCATTTCCAATTGTACGTATTTCTTCCTTTATGCCTTAATTTTATTTTTCTTCTTTTATATTCAAATCCGCAATACGTGGTGCTGATCATTTGATAATGTATAATTTGCATGAAAAACTTCACACTTCATTCATAGCAACGAACTCCCATTGAATTTTGCTTGTGATATGCAATGACGCTATCTATAGTATATAATAAATTACCATATCTACAGAATGTTTTATGCGCATTCAAAGCATTGATAGTAAAATATGACAGGTTTTTCCAAATAGTTGGTTTTGAAATGCCGCATACCTTTTGATAACTCCCTGGCAAATATGGAAATAAATCTAATAACAATCTGAAACATTTTTTGCCGCCCTCGCACGTTTCATCTTCATCTGGGGGAAGTTGACGACATATTTGCGGCGTATATCTACGATTGAATCTCGTTTTCATCGATTCACAGCTGACTTTGTGATCTTAACGTTTTATGATAACGCCGAGAAATTTCTTTTGGGACTAAACTTTGTGAATCATCGTGAATTCTAACGGAAAATCCTGTACACACGTACCTAATTCTTGGCAATTTTTGAATGTTACCTAGCGTATATGTTTCTAGAAAATAAAATAAAATGCAGTATGTGCCGAAGGGAAAGTTGTAGAGGTTGTTTGAAATAATTTTCTTAGTAATAATCAGGGTACTTTCTGACTGAATTTTGACAATTTTTGAATTGAAATAGCCATTAAGACGGATTAAACAACATTAGATTATTCGAGTGCTTCTAGAGAACTGGAATCCATAAAAGCGACTCAAAAGTGATTTTTTTCTAATTTGAGTAATATTGACGATTGTCTTTCTTCTATAATTATTTTAGTTCTCTAGTTATTCTTAATAGGTATAAGTTATAACTGTATAATAATCTTAAGACGTGGGGGGAATTTGTTGTGTAGAAACGTGTAAATCACCCCTTAATTGAAAAACTCCTTGGTTTATTTACCTTGTTGGACGCAGAACGCATTAAAAATTACATTATAAACATAATCAACTAAAATAATAACCATGTGCGATTTAGGTTTTAATAAAAAGCCCCTCTAGTTGATGTCAAAGTTAACTTTAGAAAATAATTCAAGATCTCAAGCACAGCAACCAATTTGAAAAAAATACTTGAATTTAACAGAAAAAGCTTGGTTATTTTGAAATATTTATATTTTTAATTTATAAGATGTTATTTATAAATGTGATCAAACGAATGAGATGCTATTAAAAATATTACGATGGGCGTAAAATGTGATTTAAAGTTTTTTTTTATTTTCTTGATTTTTAATACTTTTCGTGGATACTCTTGTGAGAATTTTTAAATTAAATTCTTTCAATTCTATGGTCGGAAATGTATTGGGTGGTATATTAATTTTAAATCCTGCTCGGGAAGTGACAGGTATGGATCGAAGGAATCCAAAGGGCTAAATGGAGGAGGGGGTGTGAATTTTGTAAGGGGTTCGGTGGAGTTGGTGCCAGAAGAATGGGGGAAATTTGGCTCTGCGGTTTCGGTGCGATGGGGGATTTCATGCCGGGAAGGAACGAGAATTTTCTGATTTAGGATGTATTCGAGGTGATGACAAGAAAGGTTATTTTTTCGAATGTTCACGGGAAAAGGAAGCAGTACATATGCTCGAGTCGGTTTGAATTTTGAGTTTTTCATTGTGCTATTAGTGCCTCTAAAAATTTAGCATTAGGTTAATATTTCGGAGAATTGATCTACAGGAATGATGACAATTTGCGTGTAGTACATCATCATGGGGGAAATTGGGGCAAATATATATTTGGAATAAAGATAGTTTTTGTATTTCCCAATGGCGAGACACATAAGAACCTAATCATGAAATACATTTTCGAATTGCATTTGTCCTCAATGCGAGACATTTCGATTACGAAAATATGCACAATACATTTTAATTATGAGCTCCTTGGTGGATTGGTGTTAAATATTTTAAAACATCACATTTCTATGAGAAATAAAGGAGAAAATATTGTAAAATTAGTACGATGGACATCAGTATTTGACTAAAAACTCCACTCCAAACAGTATTTGACTAAAAAGGTTGGACATCTAGTATTATGCAAAATAACGTACATATGCAAATCTGAGAGGAGCACGCCAATAGTATAAAATGCGATACAAATTGAATGTGCTAAAATATAAAAGCAAAGTTAGGTTAGAGCATACATGTAAATTCATATTGCATACCAACCTCCTTTAATTCCGAAGATTAGCGGAGAAAGACCCTATAGAGATATTTCCTTGAATGTTTCCCATACATTTTTTGGGATTTACCCTTTTTTCACATTCCTGTCCCTCCACCTCCCAAAATAATTCATGCGGCCTGGAGCAATCATCCAAATAGTTGATTTCACATTCTGAGTACCATTCTACCAAGTTACAATGGACTTCAGTGGGAAGATTCCAATTTTTTCGGTGCAACTGTAGGTAGGGAGAAGCAGGAAAATGAATTGGAAAGCAAGGTGACCTCAGAAGGAGTAGTCTCGATATATACCGTCCATACTTTTACAGCGGGAACCAGTAAAAAAAATGGAACAAGGCGAATATCATAAAACGGATCTGAGGAGAAACTGAGCGCAGAATGAATTCTAAGAGAAGGAAAACAGACATAAATGGATGCCTTTTCGCAAAATAAATCTGTCTCGCAGATAATACGACGAGATGCGGAAGAATCGCAGCGGATATTGATATCAGAATAGCCCCAATGAAGAATTCCATTATGATGAAGAGACTACTCTTACTATTTTTGTCATAGGAAGGAAGTCAGGGAAGCACCCTCTGAAAATATTGAAACGGAGTAAAACAATATGTGGAACAGAATCATAAAAAAATCAGAAAATGAAACAAAGAAGACGTGAAGCTATCAAATCAAGCAGTTGGAGAGGTTCTATTAGAGTAAAATAGGTAGACAAAATGAGAAAAGAGGAATTATATGGAGAAAAAGATGACACTTCGATTCACCCGAAGGAAATAGAATACGGGTGTCATGCGTTGGAGACACCGTGAGGCTTTGAGAACTGTTTGAGGAGTATTGTTAGAGGAAAAATATTGAAATTAATGTGGAAGAGGATACTTAGGCCAAGTTCAAGATTAGTATGTAAGAATACGAAGCTGGAAATCAATGTGGCATTAAGAAGACTGGAGGGCTGAAAATAAAGAGAATAGGGTGGAATACAGGATTGCCGTTTCTCATAATTTAAGTTGAAGAAGGAACTCAATGAAATGTGAGGTGAATGTGCTAATTTTTCCATATTACCGAACTTGATTACTCCTGAATATCTAAAGCTCCTTTTTGCTCGAAATCTTGTTGATGGATTGGTATTATTTAGGCATACTCTTAGGTAAATCAATTGGACCGTTGTATCATTTGGCAAAAATATTTTTATAAAATGACTCGGAAATATGCTGTTTCTCTTTTAGATATGGTCTCCTTACAAATTAAAACTTCCCTGCAAAATCGAGTGTTCGTAATATTAGATCTTTGATTCAGAATTTAACCCCTGGCCCATTTGAATTTTATGGTGGTTTTGGAAACGAGTTACCGATGAATTAGCGAATGCTTAATTCCTAACAAATTAAGTAGTTAGGTATTGCCAAAAGAGAAAATAACGGAGGAATAAAGTTGTGCATAGTTTTTTTTCTGTTTTCAACGTTTTTTTATTCCAGCTTTCAACTTCATTTTTATTGTTTGTTTACACATATGACTAAGTAAACAAGACATGATTTATCATAAAATTATTGAAAATATATCAGGAAAATGATGAGAAAATGATGATGGTATGATGAAAAATAAGAAATTTTGTTGGCGATTATTCTATTTTTTTTCGATTGAGTATATCCAGTTAACAGATATATTTATTATATTGTTTTTAAACAGATGAAGACTTCCGTTACAGGAGAATGGTTAAAATGCATTGAAGAAGTTGACATTGATTTTAAACGTTTAATGGCTGGATGATTTTAAAATTTCGTGACGATATTTTCCTAGATATCGTGACGTCGTAATATGTATTGTCGTTCGTGATTTATATGCAATTCCTATTGGTCCACTCGTGTGAGTCTCAACGTAAAATAAAGCCCATTACGTAACTAATACAGAACTAACGTAGCTATGATATAACGAGCTTATGGATAGCATTTTAACGTATGTCGAACGTAATTCACATCGAGACAAATAGTTGACTATTCTTGAATCAAAGTTAAGCCGTAAAATTGACTCTGGAGGAAATCTTCACAGCACCGTCTGGAATCAGAAACCGCGTTACTGCTCCTTTCCATATCGTATGGTGTTAGGTACATATCTGATACGTAATTTATGAAATTGCATGGGTACCCTCCTTTCTTTGACGATGGAATAATTATCTAATTGTTTGTGAGTGTCATATTATTGATAAAAATGGCAAAATATATGTATTCTTCCTGTAAGAAATTTAAAAAAACAATTATTTCGAGTGAATAAGGCCCTACTTGAAAGTTTTGCTTACCGTCTTTTAAAAAAAGCTTCGTGTATCTCTGTTTCATATAAATAGATTTTTTAGTAATTTTTTACAAATTTAACTTTAGAGTCAGTCATTTAGTAGAAGTAAATACGCCGGGGAACTTCTAGATAGTTTTGCAGTTTAGATTAGCGCATTGTTTTACATGTCATTTCAAAGCATGAACAGTATACGTATAATTTCGCATTATTAATTGCAGGAGTATCTAAGTAAAATTAACTATTGATATGGATTACGATGCGCAGTGGACTTAATTTTCATGGATATCTCTCATAATCGTGAGGCAACTTTGATTATAATTTCCTTCTTCTTCTACGAATGAGAAAAAAGTGTTGTGGTGACAATTCACATCAAATAATGAGCGTCTAAAATCGCACAGGTTGGGTAATAATAACGCAAGTCCGTAATGTGCTTTTAAAAAAAACAGCGTTTCTAGGGTGGTGTTTTTATATTTGTGTTTGATGGCACTTGGAACCATCCCATGTGACTCCATTAAATTTGCTAATAATATCCTAGAATTTTTGTCACTATTGATACAAATTTTATGCTAGTTGTTATGTTGTATATCTCTCCCGAGATATTTTCAAAATACTCCACTTTCGCACTTTTTCGTCGTAATGTGATCATTTTTCCTATTTAATGTTGACAAGACGTGCCATGGAAGAGTGATTCGAACCACGTTTCGTGTTATTTTGGGAGTGATTCTGGAAGCGATACGTTAAAAGCTTTCTGAAAAATATGCAAAAGGCCTCATGATTGTATATCTCTTTGGTTCTCTCATTTATTTCTATTTATCCTTCGCTATCAATAGCGAACGGAGAAATTCAGCAGAAAATCAGTTAACAAAATACTTGGAAGACGATCCTGGAGACGCTGGGGTTCAGTTAGAATCATATTTTTTACGCTTTTAGCTTTTATTATGTTTCACTCTTCTGAATTAATGATTTTATTTTAATTTTATTTCAGTATGTGCTTGATTTTTGATGTAATTGTTGCTGTATGCGAGAAACAGTAGATGACTCATTTTATTAAAAGCTAATTAGGAGATTTTTTGCAATACACTTTCCAGAAGATTGAATTTAAGTCGCTATTTGATGTAAGCTTTAATGAGGTATCTTTCCCGTTTACTGATATGATGATCCCGTTTTCTGATATGATTTAAGCTTACATTGAACATTCTCCCAAAGTATTTCACTCTTTCGTATTTTTCTTTTGTCAAAATGATTAAAATTTCAGTCTCCTTCGTTACTTCGTTAGGTACGTTTCGTGCAATTGAAGAACTGTGTGAGCTTACCATAACCAAATATTTTATCTTGATATGAACGAGAGTATGTTTTTCCGTATGATGTGATGCTAGACCACCAGACGCTGAGATTCTTTTTCAACATGAAGAAAAGATTATATTTTTCTGAAATATGGCCAAAAAAGAGGACTAATACGGTTACAAGTTAAAAAGTTTCTGCTGAAAACACAATTTGTAACGGTTTTTTGTAATTTTCGGTTCATAGAAATTTACGTTATCACATTGTTCGTATCAGAACTTAAATAATGGTACTAATTATATAGTAGCTTCATAATGTTTTCAGATTTGTCCTTATGAAATTCCGTATTTTTTATTCTCGATTAATTATTCTTCCATGTATGGCAATTATACTTGTCATTGTTATGTTTCCCCAGTTTGGTATGCAAATTTCGGAATGACTTTGTAGGCTTTTTAAATTAGACTTCATTTTGAGTAATGAAATGTCTTATTTTACCCATTCAAACCAGGTTGATTTTGTTGCATTTGTTAGCGAAGGACCTTCCATAGAGTAACGCAACAACGCCTTCCATTCGTCGAGAATTATTAATCACACAAGGAAGATACATTCGTCGCAATGCCCTTGAATTTTTTTGAAAAACAAATTTTGCTCGCTTACTGCGGCTGCAACTCCATAGAACTCAATTTTTCCAAGTCTCAGTTCATAAAAAGGAAAGGAAATCATGATGATGTACGAGGCCAATGAAGATATAATTATGGCGGGATTTTATGAGCCATGAACCGAAGCTCAGCTTTTGTACTCCAAAGATAATGGTTTGTAGCCCCTACTCTGCGAATATCGACTTTTACTGACGATTGCCTCGGAAATTATTGTGCCCGTTAAATTCGATGTCTTTCTTTAATCATGGGTTCTTAGCGTTTTAAGAAGTCTTATTAAAAAATCTATTTATTTCGGTTTTTCTGTCGTTCCATCTAACCGCCTGTGGGTGGTCAGATTGAGGAAAGGAGAGAGGAAGACGCATGATGACGTTTGCCTATTATAAAATCTCTGATGTGTTTATCGCCTTAGAGGAATGGCATAATGGGAGGGCGTGGCGTCAATACTCGCCGGTATTTTTGGATTGGCTGAAAAGTTGAAGAAGTAAGAATCGAAAATGTGGGAATTTTTCACGTTTCTGGTCCTGGCGGTCTTCACCATTCATGACGACAGACCAAAATGTTCATGAGCAGACAAATACCGTCAGCATTGTGAAAGGGTATGCATCCATTGGGAGTCGGCTATTTTTTATCCCTTCACTCTTGTTTTTATGCGGTTGAGGAAATGTGTCTCAGAATGTCAGGATGAGGTTTAGGAGAGATTCACGACCTCTCTGAGCCCTTCCCCTCACTCCTCGTAACTCCTCAATCCATATCCGATGTTGTTGTTCGGCTGTAGAATTAGACATTTTTGATACGTAATTAAGAACGAAAAATTTAACCGTGTCATTGTGACGTAAACGTTAACTGGTATTTAAGTAACTCGAGGCCTATATTTTGATTATTTTCACAAATTTTAAATCGTTCACGGTGGAAAAACTAGTTATTTTTTCTCTGCCGTGTTTGATGTGTCTTCAAGGACGACACCGCCGAGAAAGGACCTGGAAATATTTAGACATCACTCTCGTTCTCTGTGAATGATTTTTTGGAAATTTTAGACTACGTACATACTTTGATCCAGAGGGTACATGGATGATAGCGAAATCCCAGGTGCTTACGTCAAGGACAGGTTATTATTACAGGTCTGTAAATTAGTATAATTAATACAATTTGAGATTTTCGTCAGTGGATATGCGCAGTACAAGCTCGCAGGCGTGTAAGAATAGTTTTATCGGCAGTCATAATTTCAGTTTGATGGAAAAATTCCCAAATTGCTGCGGTGACATTCTCTTTGCGGACAGTATTGCTAGTTTTTCACAGCAACTTTCACGGATGTGAAATGCGTGCCTTGTGACGACCGTAGCTTTGGATCGGTAGTTGAATAATTTTGTTTCCATTTTCCCGCCACCATTTTTCTTCTGGGGAAGTCCACCTGGCCCAGTTACGTTGAGCGCCTACGGAACGCCTCTATCCGCCGCTATCACTCTCCGCTTCCGAGAATACAAGGATCGAAATAACGCGATTGCCTGTCAAAGACGGCGCGTGTGTGTGCGCGCTCTCACTCTCTCCACGATACGAGCGCGTTAAAAGGGAGGATGCGCGCGGATTGCAGGAGCAGGGACCTCATATGTGTAGGGAAGGATGGAGGGAGGGAGGGGGGGGTAAAGGCGGGAAGGGGGCGTACCCCGAGGGCGAAGGCCGTTGTTCTAAAAATTATCCTCTCCGTCCAAAATTAGGGAATCGTAAATAAATTTCGCGCCCACGCAGATGCGTGGCCCAAGTGCTTACCGAAGTTTTTCTCTCTCGCTCTCTCACCAATCTATCCCTTCCTACTCGTTCCCACTCACCATCCCACCGCCAGCGACTCCTCCCGGTCCCTCCCCCCCCCCCCACACTGACGCTCTATCTTGTCTCAACCTATCTCCCCCTCCTTCCCTGTCTGGACGTCTTTTCCCATCCAACGCCTCTCCACCCTCCTCCCATTTCCTCCCCGTCTCTAGCTCTCGCTTCACGTACACTCTCTCCCTTCGCTTCCAGTCTTACTCTCTACCAGACTTCCGTCCGCCATCCACTGCCATTCTCTTTCCTCCTTTTTCATCATCCTCCCTCCCGTTAGGTTATTTGCTTTTCGGTCCTAACCTTTTGGCTTTCGATTATATCCCTGAATCTCGTTAACCAGGTTGTTATCGAAAACTTAAGGTAAAAATAAGTTTTTAAGTCGATTCCCATCCCGTACAATTACTGAAGGTGTCACCTGGAATCTTTTAATAAAAAAAATAAATAAAATTAAGCGTTACTAATCCTATAACTGCTAGCGTATTTCTTTCTAATTAGGGGAATATTTTGCGACTAAGGGTAAAAGGGCATCTGATGATGATGCGCAGCAATGAAACCATGGTCGTATTGCATTAAAAGTGTGTGGAAGTGTAAAGTTTTCCTTATTTTTTTACCCTCACCAAGAAGGAATTCCACAAAGTTAAGCCTGAAACTGTTGGCTTCATTTTGCGACGAAATTAAAATCCTTTGGAGTACCCGAAAACCTTCCTTCTGTGCGAAAAGAGTATAAAATTTGTGAATGAACAGTGTTTCTGAATTGTGTTTCCACTATAGAATTGGATGCATCCAGGGTAGACGACATAATTACAGTAGAAGTCACTATACCATTACATTAGATTAAACGGGAGATATTCCTTAGTTCAAGAACAGAGAAGGAAGACTTTTGATGCATAAACATATTCATTAATATGCTAAAGCGAAACCTTCGCTCCGGCGTTGTTACGGGAACTGGTAATCTAGTACCCACGGTTGACAGTTTCGAGTCCCTGCAAAAATTAAAAAAAAAACACGAAACACATCAGTCATCCTCTGTTGTCTGTACGTGACGAGTTGGAACAGATGTGTACAGCACCCCAAGTTGGATGCATCCCACTTAAAATTCCTACGGTAATCATAGAAATCGCACATAGGCACAATCCAGTGAAATCGGTAGTATAATTTAGAAGCATTGGCGTCGACATATCGAAATCCCCACCACCTACATCTCTTCCGACCCCAAGTTAGGTCGTATCATTTTTTATCTCTTCCTCTTCGCGTCTCCCTTCCCTGCCCCTTGCAGCACTCTATTCATCCCTCTTCTCCTTCCTTCTCACTTCCTCTCTCACATTTTTTTCTCTTTCCCTCTTCCATCTCGCCCATTACGCCTACCCCAACGTAAGTCGACCGTCGTCATTATTTTCCTCTCCCCTTCCCTCTGTCCCTTTCCGACGATCTTTCATTTCCTTCAGCTTCCCTTGGCTTCTTTCTGCTCCGCCCAAACATTGGAATATTTAAGTCCCCTCGGCCGTAGAGAAAGCAATTAAATCGCAAAAATTTTCATGGCCTCATCTCTCTCTCTCTCTCTGGTTCATTTCGGTTTTGTGTCCTTGACTGCGTTGAAAAGATGTGCGCACAAGGAGATCCACGACACATACCACTTCGAGTTTGAAATTGCTCAATTGATTTAGAATGACTTTGTTTGTCACGTTCATTGCTCATTCATTGTTCGTGATGCTTCTAACATTCGTCTTAATCTCATTATTCTGAAAGCAGTGCAGATTTTTTGCTTTCAAATAAGTTTGAAATTGTGTTATTCTACTACCAGAGTTATCATCCTTATTCGATGTCAGCTATTCTTCAGGGGTCTTATTTTTTTAAATAAAAACGAAGTTCCTCTTAACTTCACTTGTGCCGAATGAGTTTTCGGGGCTGCCAGACATGGGATGTATTTGCCCAAGAATGCTAAATTGTTCTCTGCTTATGAAACACCCCTTTGAAAGTGCAAATAGATTTAGTCATGTTAATAGGTTTTTTAAAAAAATGTAAGAAAATCCCGTAGCTCATCGCTCACTTGTTTGAACTGATTCACTATGGAACATTCACCCTAGAATTTCCACCGTTTTGATATTAATGTGTTTCATACATCCCTGTGCTTTGTAACAGAATTTATTTAATGATTTATGTTCATTAGAATCAGGAATAAAGAAAACTCATTAATGGGAACAATATATCTTTAAATAATTTGCATCCATTCATCCAGCATGTGAAATTATATTCATTGTAAGTGCTCCGGTTAATGATAGTGTAATTTTTTGGTACATTGTACGTGTCTAAATAAGTGCGGACTTAACTTCACGATCATATACGGAGGAAACTACTTACAACTCATAGATGCAATGAATTTCATTCATTTTCCATCTGTTTCAATAGCTGAATATTTTAATTTTCTGGTCTACCATAGACGATTATCATTTGTCAAGGACGAAAATTACATTAACGAGATTAACTGATATGTAAACCTTTTCGCTGCTTTTGAAGAGGGAAATGTCTTTAGCTAACTAATAGAGGTAGAAAAAAATTTGTTCCGTTCTTTTTTTAGCTCCGAAACAAATTCTCAAAATTTCACCCATGTTGCATTCGTCATCTAAACAAAACCATTCCGTTCTGAAGTTCGCTCTAGACGAGTCTTTTATGGTTCTGCGCGCGTTGCAACCGCTCTCGAAAACGGTGACCTCAACTCACCGCTGATTGGTCCACCGCGTAATCACCCTTCTCTCCACTCCCCTCTCCCTTTTCGCCGACACCGTACGCAAGCACGTCGTTCCAAAGGGAAAATAACTAAATAGAAATAAGTCGCAAATAAGGATGCGCCTATATTAAGCGCGGGGTCATAAATTAAGCAGTGCGCTCGTGGAAACGTATGCATGCAATTATTTATTTTCCCCTTATTTATTTGTTTCTCCGCTGCTCAAGTGAGACTCGTGGTTCGGAATGCATTGTAAATCACTCTTCTCCCACCTTATATCTTGGGTCTCCCTTTCTATTCGACCTTTCCCTCTCCACTCGAAGCCTTCTTTCACTTCTTGATCCTTCCTCTCCTCTCCTTCCCCTCCCTCCGTGTCGCTCTCCGTAAACCGAGTTTTCCCTCGAATCCAAACCCTCTTCCTCTCTCTCCTCCCTTTCTCCACACTTCTCTCTCCATCCCATTTCGTACTCCATTAATCCTTTTCCTTTCCCACGAACTTTCTTTTTTTTATGCTCTCACCTTCCCCCCTTCCCGAACGACGCGTCAGGTGCATCCTCAGATGGAAAGAAACCGAGAGCGGAATTGATACGCCCTCCTCGGGTTATGCGAATATAATTTTTTGGCACTAACGACGTGATCCTTTGGAGTCGTCAAAGGCGGAGTGTGGATTGGTATTATTGTGGCCCCGTGCCATCTCTTCAGCTCCAACCGCCAACAACAACATAGACCTTGGAAATGGTTACGCAGATCACACGCTCCCATCATCCCCTGCCATCCCATATCCGTTTATTTAGGAACCATTAAAGAAGCACAACCACAAATCCGTGAACATAGTAATCAACGTCGAGGTTTGTCTTTTTTGCATATTTCGAATCATGTGATTTCCACCAGTTTCATTATACTCCCACTCATCTAGCTTTTTTGTGCGATTGATTAGAAGTGGAACCATGCTAAAATAACAATAACCTTGGCAGGAGTTTATTTTCAGTCAAAGTAGAAACTTTACGCGTTTTGGATGCTACAGTGTCATAAATTTCCCAGTATGCATTTTAAGATTAATGTGCAAACGAAACAAGTTAATTTATTTTGAGGAATTTGATTATGTCTGTCATTAAACTGCAATCAACACAAGCCATTAAATCCGACCCAATGGCACTGATCAATAAATTAAGTGAAATCGATGCTCTAATGTTAGAGTAAGTTTCTTTCCCCTTTCCCCATGAATTTTTGTCAGAAAGTTCTGGATCCCATCAAGTCATGCAATGTTCATTTAGTTGAGGATATCCGTAGGTTTTAATTTCATTCTTGGCATCCTGAATTTGAACCTGTGTGGCTGTGTCAATATTATTACCTTATTATAATGAAAAGTATGTAGTCTTTCTTAATCTTATCATTGTAATAGCATAGAAGTTTTAAAAATAAAACTGTCCAGGTCAGATTAAAAATGAAAGGTTATGTTTGGGGCATAAATCCCTAGCGCAATTGTTCTGAAATTAACATTTCAATGTTATAATCAGTCATTCATAATTCCAATTGGATTATTATGAATTATTCTCTCGCAACGGTCTCTCGAATATACTGACATACCCAAACGCAAAACTAAGAACTTTTGACATAACTATCCTATATAATCCAGGTTAAGAATTATGGTAGGAATTCGTCCAGCCATGAACGTGGAACTTATCCCGGATATATCTCCTTAGGATAACTCTGCAAGTGAAGAATTGAGTCTTCTTTTCTGAAACCGATAATGTAATGTAATGAAATTATATTTCTGGTGGTGAGTTAACCGTGGAAAATGACCTCAGCCGTCAGAGCACATTAGTACTCAATTACCGTGAATGTTATAGCCACAGGAAGTTCATTTATAGACGTTGATTTTGAGGTGGAAACTACAGCGATGGTATTTACATGGCACTTATTTATAACCCGCCGAGAAGTTGAGTGGAACTTTCCGGCGGATTTAAAAATTGTTTTAAAGGGTGATCCCACGTCAAGAGATCCGGACCCTGCTTTCTCTCTCGTGGGCCATTTCCATTCCCAAGAAACAGACCCCTGCAAAGGTCCATTTTAAAGTGTTGAACGATGCCATTTTTCGGTGTAAATTCGATTCTCATTTCAGACGACTTCACGAAGACGCAAGCATGTAAACAGAACCGAATTAGTCTAGACGTCTTCTTTTTTTTCCGTTTCAGTTCTGCACCCACCGGGAAACTTCGGACAAGAAGCGTTACCCCACCTTCGCTCGAACTCGTCCGCCGGATACCCAGATCTCAAAGTCCGTTGTTTCACTTCTGTTATATTTTAATTGGACACAGGTAAGCGCAATAATCCCCATCCCTATCCCTAAGGCTATACTAATATCCCTAGTGCTATCTGATAAAATAATTAATTCATTACTGCCACATTTCATGAATTCAAGTACACAATTCATTTCATGAATTGTGTACTTATTTAAGAATCCTATGCATTTGGGTCGACGGGTAAAACGTAACGGTTAATTTTATTTGTTTTTATATTGTTTCGCGATATGGCCACAATGAAATGCAACAAAAAATATTAGATTTTGGATAATTGTGATTATTACTCTAGCCCTTCCCCAAAATGTATTAAAAATTGGTATGAGTCGAAAAACAAGGGAACTCATTTCTGTGGGCACTAAGATTTGATAACTAGAATAAGAAAAACTACAGTTATTGTTATATTAATCAAAGGGTTAACGGTTCAACTCACTTAATCCATCCTTGCAATTGAAAATTTGTGTTCATTCGTAAGTTTTATATCATATAATTAAGATTATGACGATTTTGATGAATGAAATACCTATTGTTGTCATCTTTTCAGAACAATAGCAAGTAATCTATTGCTAATTTTTGTGTGACAAAACATTGCTTGTAGCTCATCGTGAAAGTTGAATCCTAGCTAATTCTCGTAAGAATAAATATGGGCAACTCAACTGAAAACTCTATTCCAGAACGTTGCTTCCTCGACCTATTTCGCCGCATATGAAAACTCTGAAAAATATGTTTGATTCATTGCTTTCATTCACATGCGGTCGCTTACGGGATGTATTTTTGGCCCACTCTCCATAGGAGAGCTTGTCACCGCTTGCCTCCACTCTTATCCGTCTGTGGCTCATGGGGATTACGAAACATTGGATAGAAAAGCGCACCCACGCCTTCTCACGCCGGAATAAATATGACGGCGGCCCGTAAGTTAGAAAGCTGCCATATATTGATTGGACCCTTAAACTCAATGGGCTCGTGTCAAGCTGTCAGAGTTATAATTCAGGCGTAACCATTGCTGTCTTCACCATCTCGCGATTTCCTTTATCTTTTCATCTGCTAGTGTCATCTTTTAATAGGAATAGTCATTTCTGTCATGGTTCTTCCATCCCATAATTTTTGTTTCGGTGTGAAAAGACGTTCACGCCAAGTACTATTTCCAAGTAAGAATTAATTTAATAATCACTAGGTTATTTTAAGTTTTTCGCCGAAGTCAAGTGTTAAGAGGGTTATACGAGAGCGAGGAAAGATATTCGACCTTGAGAACGCCTCTAATTTAAAAAATGTAACGCTGAAATATTCTGTGCAACCAGTAAAATCTCTTAATCACAATTACTCTTTCATCACTCTCTAGGAGAAAAATGTGTATGTGTGAAATATGTAGACTTGGGCACATGTTTTTACTGAATTTTTATGTGTCATCGAATAGTACGAATGCTTAATGATAGTTTTTAATAGAGCAAAGGATGTACGCAATTTGAAATTTCACCAGAAGTACAAAGTGCTGAAAATTGATAAATGCCATTAGGTTTCAAAGTTTGGAATTGATTTGTTGGGTGTGAAATTTCTTTGAAAAGTTTTGGCGACGTACTGTTTGCCACTCCCTACGGCCTCTAATTTAGTGATGGGCAATCGGGCTCTAGTTCTCCCTGAGCTCTCTCTGCTCCGATCTTGGGAGCAAAGGGAACGCACGTCCCTACAAGCCCCCTGAATATGACGGACTATGTTGCGTTCGCATTTCTCATCTAACGTCAGATTTTACCGAGATTTTCCTCGGTTTCCCTTCCCAGCTCGAATTCGTCCCACCCTCGGGAACCTGGAAGGAGCGCCCGCAAGCTCTCCCGACCTTCGTGACATTACAAAATTTTCTGCCCTTAACTGGGACGGGAAGTTTTAATTTTTTCGTTTTTTTTATAAAACGAATTATTGGGACTTTTAAACCTCTATCAACAGGTAGCGTTCGTGCACCAAACTTCTGTGGATTCCGAGTTCTCGGCCGTTGCAGCGACACTTTTGGTGGCCCTCGAGGCTTCCGGAGTGGGAGTGCGAGCGGTGAAAACTTGGTCGGGTCCTTTCCACTTGGGGTACATGGATAATCCATTCCATAAGATAATCGAGGATACTAAGGAAAACGCCAGGGGTGAGTGCAAACAAAACTGCATATGGATTGAAAGATGGCTCCCCAATGGAAATCTAGCTCCAAAGCTAAATAGGAATTATGTTGGCGTTACCGGGTCAATATTTGGAAATGCGGACATTTGCTTTTGAGGGCATTTGAGCGATTGTAATGCATTACACCCAGATAACACTTTACTATTTTAAATTTTTCTTCCAACTCTATCTATTTGTCCTGTATTCTGCTTCGGTATTTTATCTATTGATCTATGAGCCAGTCGAATTGGATGTCCAACAATAATCGTTTAATGTTTTGAATCCCATTTTGGAACTTGAGTTTTTGTGATTTAAACCGTATCAAATGACGACCCTAATGAGATTTCCTTTTTTATCAAGAGGTGTTGGAGATTCATATAAAGACCAAATTTGGATATTAAATAACATACTAATACATGTAATACATATAATAAAAATTACTCACTTGTCACGCATACTCGCTTTTCGTAACAATTTTTCAAAATTCTTTTCATTTCATTCAACACGGATTCTCTCTCGACCTTTTCCATTCCTTAAATGAAAATTATCTTTCATGGATCGAAATACTTGCCGCGTATTCTAAAATTCAAACGCGAACGTACTCCATCACAAATCTCATGACTTCAATTGATTCTTTTTGCTCATGTAAGCATAGGCTTGGGCGAAATCTTAATTCCCTCTCCCTTAGCATTAACACACGCTCCATTTTTCACACTTCTTCTGGTTGCTTATTTTATTTTTTCTGTCCATATGGGAGGAGGTATGGGCTACATTCTAAGCTCCGCCGACCGTTAAAACAACGGCGCGGAAACATTGAGCGATTTGACGCCAACTTTTCATGTTTATGTTTCTCACGCGTTCGCCTCACCCCTGCTCTCCCCTGCTCTCCTCACCCTCCCCATCGCCCCTAATATTACCTCGCTTGGCACTCCTCCCCGACTCCCTCCAGTTCCCCGACTCGCCACTCTTTCCTCCATATATATATCCCGCCTCCACCCATTCTTCCCCTCTTCTCGTCCCGCCGCATTTTCCCTTCGCAAGGTCCGTTTGACGCACACCCCTCGGGTCCTCCTCTCCTGATTCTCTTCTCCGTCCGTCACTCCCTTCATCGAAAGTCCCTCCCCATCTTTCCCCATTTCTCTTCCTTCATCTTCCACCAGCCATTGTCAACAGTCTAATCCCTGATTCTCTACAATGGTAAGAGAGAGAGAGAGAATGGGAGGTAGGGAGGAATGGGGTTTCTTTTTCTATACCGGAATACGACTTCCGATGGTTTCTCTTAACTATTCGAGGTAAATTTGTTTTCTTAAGGGCCTCCGCTCTCTCTCTTCCGCCTCATAATATTTCTCCTTACATTGTGGCGTCCTTTTTTTTAAGCGGATCGGGGAAATTAATCCGCGACTGCCATCTACCCGTTTCGTCACCTAGGGACTTTAATCTTTCTTGATCATTGTCTTTGCGATCGGTTTACACGGCACTTAGTCCAAAGTGGGAGTCCCGATTCTACATAGGTGTGGAAGGTGAAAGCGTGCGTGCTGTACGACTCTCCGAGGTGAAAATGAGCCCATCAGTTTCGTTTGTGCGACCAGAAAAACGTGTGCACAGAGTGCCCAGAGGCGGCGTAGTCTGGACTTCTTGTAGCGGAAACTGCCAACGTTTCAAGTGAAAATAACTAATCCTACATACGAAGGATTCCGTTCAAAAATCATAATTGATTATATGAATCTTTTCGAATTTCTGCGGCAAAAATAAATTCGGGTAACTCCCGGCAACTCGGGCAACAGGCGTTTCAAGTGTGACGGCCGAAAACAGGCTCACTAAAAGTATATTTTAATTAGGGGATGTGCGTTTTTGATCTAAAGTGGTGTGGGGAAAGTTCAATCTTGTCTGGCGGGGATTGTAAGGCGCGATGTCATCTCTTAATATCAAATATATCACGTTGAAATTGAAAACCGGGTCTTTTATCTTTTTGCTTCTGGGTAAAGGTTTGAAGTCAAAAAGCCGGGAGAAAACGCCGTTAGCACCCGAAGGTTCCGTTTCGAAACCGGAGAGGTGGCAACCCTGCAAACATCCCTCACCCTTTCCCATCCTCCTCTGCCCTACTGCTACTCCTAGCACCACCACTACCCTTCCTCCCACTCCCCCTCGAGAGCATCCAGCCGGTCTTCGCCATTCCTATATAGCCTTCATTTTCTTTTATTCGTCGATGCCAATAAACTCACGCCCCCCGTCGTCTAAACAGGAGAAACCTTCTCTCCTTCTGGCCCTCGCGCTCCCAATTCCGCTGTCCTCCCACCCCCTCTCATCCCCTCCGCCCTCTCCTAGGCCATTCATCCTCCGTGCAATAGCCCCTCCCCCACTCCCCCGATATCGCTTTCTCGAGCCTCCCCCTCGGGCGATGGAGTGCTTCCAAAGACGCGCACATTCTCATCTGATGAAACGATGCTCTTAAGTGAACTCTTGATCACTTCCTCGCATTCCTTAACCAGAGGAAATGTATTTTTTTCCCCGCCCTCTTTTTTTTCCACCTCACCGTCTCGACGTCTGGGAAATGCAAGCGTGAGTGTAATCGTTCAAGGATTCGTCTCCGTCACCTTCTTTCATTCATTTTTTTTTCAAAATATTCCGGGTTCGTTTATGTTTATTGACCCATTATTATTAATGGATGCATCCCTACGGGGAAATGTGTCGAATCAAAATGTTGGCATTTCCAGACAAACAAACAGTTTTAAGCTCATTGAATTTCGAAGTTGTGATTTCCTGTCTCCGTTCCACGTGGTCAATTTAAATTTTCGAGAAGAATAGCATATATTTGACATTTATAAAATAGCTCAAATAAGTTCTGAATCAGTTTTCAGCATATCATCTTTCATAAAAAATAGCATTACCTCAATATTGGAGAGAATTCTAGTTTTATCTGAACAGTAGAACCGTTACATACTTGGATTTTCATTGACGTCGTCATGAAACATCTGCAAATTTTGGCATATTATTCTAAATACCAGAGATCTTGACGAATGAATCTTAGGAGTAAATCATAGGAGCGGAGGGAGATGAAATTTTGTTTTAATTCGCACAAGTAAATCTTTCTCCAACCCGTAGTCCCCCTCAATTTGTTTTGCTGACAGTTTTTCATTATCCAGCGTGATTACTACAGTATCGACTAAGACATTCATAGTTTTGGAAAATTTAAAATTCTTACTGTCTACACTTGTACTTTTAAGTACCCGTTAGGGCTTAAGTGGCAAGATCCGTTAGGAGTCCAAGGGCTCACAAATCCTGATAACATTTCCGGTAGAAGTATTAACTACGTAAAATTCCATCGTTGCGCAGACAGAAATTGAAATTACTAAGCAAATTTTCACGACGTATTTAAGAATACGGCATGTTCTGTGTTCTTAAATAACTTGTAAAATGTTTCTCAGTAGTTTTATTTCTGTCTACATTAATTCTGATATCATCTGTAGCTTGAAGATCACGATGCTCAACTGTACTCGTATGCATTACATTTTTGATAACGTTAGGGATACAAATCATTATAAATTATCTATATATTATTAGTGTATACTAAATACCGCCCCTTAAGCAGAAGAAAATGATTATTGTTTTGGGGATATGCATTAATTTCGGCAATAAATGAATTGGCGTTGAGACGAAAACCTCTAGATATGTGATCATTCGTGGCTAAATTAAATTATTTAAAACGTTTCATTTTCTGACTCACTCGTGTCACCATTATTACGAATGAATTTTAGAATAACTTTTCTCTTTATTTATATTAATTAATTCAGTCATTGCCTTTTATTTGACTTTTGAACCTTTTC
The DNA here is from genome assembly GCA_037158775.1 of Hetaerina titia. Classification (NCBI taxonomy): domain Eukaryota; kingdom Metazoa; phylum Arthropoda; class Insecta; order Odonata; family Calopterygidae; genus Hetaerina; species Hetaerina titia. Next base: position 57,414,683 of record CM073768.1, on the reverse strand, counting down.
CTATACGGAAAACCCGTTACGAGCGCTCTGACACATTTCAAATGTGTGTTATCTTTAGTTTTCAAGGTCGTGCAGAGTACTAGACAGGTCCTCAAAGCTGGACAATTTTTCTAGAAGATAATTTTGTTTTTAGAAACCTATTAATGTGATGGGCCTCTGATTTTTTTCTTTTCTATGCAAATTTCAATCAATTTTGCTGCAAGTTTGAACATATTCTTTATTATACTTTTAAGAGTTGAGTTCTGTTTTGTTTTTCAAATGTCTATGTGTGTTATTGGAAGTATTTTCTAATTTAGATTTTTTCTTGACCACGGTATCATGTACCTGATCATTATGATTACAGTTTACTTACACCGTGGTATGCTTGTTTGTTACTGTTTGGTGACTAAACTTTAGAGTCTGTCATTGTTTGATATGTTGCTAAATGTTGTAAGCGCGAAGTGCATAGGCTGCTTAAATTTCAAGTCTTAGGCTTCGTACTCGATTTCTTTCCTTCCAGTTTTTCCACTTGATTCTTCCTTATCTTTATTTATAGTTTATGTCATCCTGGGCCATTACTATGAGCATATGGCTCTACTGGTTGCTATGGATGAGATGGAATTGCTGGATAACGGTAAGTTAAATCAAATTATTTTTGGCAGTACTTATCTGGAAACCTCCTTTTTTCTTGAAATTTTCTGGAGTTTTATTTTGACCGATTCCAAAGAGACTTTGCATGAAGTAAAAATCCACTAACGTAAAATTCATATTTTCTTAAATTGAAGGAGACTAATTTTTTGATTAACATATTTCCGGTCTAAATGTTTTTCATTTTTTAACTCCTACAACCCTAGTAGTTTCATTAGCCTTAGTTTATTTACGCCGAGTAGAAAGTGGTGGGGAAGAGAGTTTTTTTTTAGCTATCAAAGAAGTGCTTATGACGCTTCCGGTCTCTGCGATGGAGTGTGTCGAGCATGATACGCCTCGAGTCAGTTTTTCTACGAAATCAGTATTCACTGAATGTAAGCGACTCATGATTTTTGGAATGTCATTTCTAGAAAAAAAATATCATCTCCTTTAATGGGTATTTCTTAGATGAGTAGAATTTATGGGTCGGTGGAATTTGTGGGTTGGGGATACTTAATGGCTAAATGGAATGAGGCCTGATGACTTCCAAGTGTTTTAAAGGGAACAGAAGTATTGGGAAAATTAAGCCTTTCAAGAAAAAGGCGTTCCTACGAGCTTAGCAAGGATTAAGTTCTTGGTTTCTTTTCAAAGAACGTATCTGAAGCGAAGAGGGTGCTCAAGTTCGTAAACATGGCTGTGTTTTCGTGTCGGGGTTTGGCTTGAAAAGATGACAAAAAATAAGACAATAATTAATAATTATAAAGAAAAGAAAACAGTAATTATAAAGGAATTGGGATATTTTCCAAAATTCTGTGTTATCGTAATGAAAAGATCTCGAAAATCTCGAAAAAAAATACCTTCTAAGAAGAAGACTAAGTGCGAGATTGATGATTTACGGCTTACATTTTGTGCAGATATACTTTTGAAAGTGATCCCCAGAATTTGCCATGGAATCCTTATTCTCAAATGTGTAGTCTGATTTTGTTTTCATCAGATCGTTCGTTTTTCTTAGTATTTGCTTCGTTGTTCTGATCTTTCCGATAAGACTGATTTAAATACCTTTATTGGGAGAGTGATTGTTACCTAGAGGAAGACCATTTCTCTACTGGAATGAGTGCTCGAGTTAAAATCCGGGTGTTGCCCATGGATACTCCCAGTTTTGGTCGAGTTGTATCACTTGATAACAATATAAACCTGATATTTCTCGAACGGCTCCAGGAAAGAAGATTGGAAAGATACCCTTGCCCTGATATTTGAATTTCACTCTCTCCATGGCTTGCAATTAGTATCAAGTAAGCTCCTCCCTCTAGATTGGTTACACCGCGAAGAATAGAAAATTACGGTCCAGTGCAAAACAGGGGTCATTATTCTTGGTGAAAATGTCCCTCCAATGCCTAAACTGAACTTCGATGCTTTTTAGATCGGAAATTGATTCTCTTTTGTGATAATCCAAAATTCTCCGTTCGCTGGACCGACATCATCGGTCACCGCAGGGGATTACTTCGTGGTCGGAGTGGATTCCTCCGAGCCTTACGACACCTCCGCCCCCGCCAAGTACTTTGGGGGCCCGCTGCTTGACCACCCCCACCCCCGAGCGATCTCCGCCTCCCGCTCCTACCTATCCATCCTCCCCTCGCCCTCCCCCGTCCTCTCGTCCTCCGCCCCGCCCCGCGCTCGACCTCGCGCCATGGCCCTCCCGCGACCCTCGACCCCGGGAAGCCGGCGGCGCCTGCTCCCCGTGGCCCGGGGCGGCGGCGCCTGGGGCAGCCGGAAGAACAACAGCGTCGGCAGCGGCGCCTCGGTCACCGGCTCGGGAGACGCTGCGAACTCCATCCAGGAGGCCGCGGATCGATTCACGACTCTAGTCAACACTTACATGGAGCTGCCGCCCTTCTCCTTCAGGAACCCCCTCGTGTCTTTGGGGGTGGCCGTCAAGGTGGGTTGGAGGATTTTTTCTTTCATCGGCAGGTCACGATGAGGAATTGTAAAATGGCCCATTCTCAGGATGATTTCAGCCCGGAGATCGTACATTGTAGGAAACAATGTTTTAGTTTTTAGGGGGAGGATGAATTCATTTAAACAGTTTTCAGGGTAACAGTTAAAAAAATGCCATATTTAGAACAGGTGATTACTTTTTTCCAATTCATAGAAAATGTGGGAAATGCCACAACTATAACTTTAGTGGAGTTTCCCATAAATAATGCATGATTTACAATGCATAAATATTCCTCCGGAGTTTAATGGGGTAAAACATTCGGTCAGAAAACAAGGGTGCCGGGTTCAAATCCTCAGTGATTTTTACAATTATTTGAATGATTTTACCATGTGAAATTCTCACATTCATGTTTCCTATTAGACGCTTAAAGTATATTAATAGGGATACAATGTACTCGTGGTGTTAACATATTTCTTTTAATGTATTTCTTATCTATTTATAATATTTACATTCTGATTCCAGCTTGCAATTTATGAGAAAATGTTTCTTACATATTCTCAGCTCTACATCCATGTAACAGCACTGCATGTAGTTACTATCATTTTATTTCGTTCTTCAATATTTTTAATAACTCAAATGCTGTTGGTAATACGCACTTAAAATACTGTTAATCGCATTTCGTTTTATTTTTTTCCACAAACTCGAGTCTCGTAAAAAAGAGTGCTTGTCGATATAACTGAGTGCTGGGCATTCTGTTTGAGTTTTAAATGGATAGACCACATTGGCATTAATGGATATACTCCTTTATTCATCCTCGAACGTTGCGCTGTGATCAATGTAAAAGCCGACGAAAGGAAAAGACGACGCTGGAAATACATGTAGGCAAATATTGGCGATATAAATTTGGAAAGAAATGACTTTTCATTATTTATTTCGGGGGTAATCACTTTCCTGCGTTCTTCAATATATCCATCTGTTTATTTTGAATGCCTTGACCTTTATAGGCATTTTGAGTCATTATTGTTCGAGAGAGTACGGAAAAAACATGCGAAATATTATTTCCTCTTCTTGCTCCGTTATGGCTCTTTCAGCTGAAATTCTCCCATCTCTCCGCCCTTTATCCTTCTCCTGTTCATTCAAAACACCCTAGTTGATAATTCTGTATTGCTTAGAAAACACCTCAAATTACGCAAGATTGTGTGTACTTTTCTGTTTAAACAGTTTTATAATTCCACGTTCGCGTTCCCTATCTGCAAAAGTCTAACGAATCTAATGATTGAATTCTTGAGAATTATTTGTATTAGGGAAAATCGAAATACGTGCAGTTTATTTCGGTTTATTTTACGACACTCATTTCATCACATCATTTTTAAATGAAATTTTAATGCATGATCTTTTGTTGACAAATTACTTCCGCGTTCAACGAGGTCACATTCCAAGTTTCTCTCGCTGCGAAAACAACGTAAATAGCTGAGGAGAGGTTTGATGATCACATTTACAGTCTCTCTATCTCTGACACTACAAATTTTAATTCTTTCTTTTAGTTGTCCATTGTGTTGTATGGTGTCCTTGATATAATACTTCCTTCCGCTCTAAAGCACAGCTATAAGGTCTGGATTTCTTATTATAGGAAAGAGTCGAAACAATTCAATATGGAGGTTGTTGACAATATTACGGTTGAGTACAATATCTACAATATTTAGCTTCTAGTTGGCATATTTGTTAACCTTTTAGACTACGTTATTTAAACAATTTGCATTGTAATTTTGGCGTATTTAATATTTTCATTTTTATCATACCGTGTCCGTTTTTCTTTTAACGCTGCTTTCTTCAATCGAAATTAAAACTTCACTAAGCTATGTTTACTTATCGAAATCCGTGCGAATGGATACGGGGGCGAATAATGCATATTCTCGACTAAACTCAATGGCAGTAATGTCGTCGTGACCATCGCCTAAATCATCACGCGAATTTTGGTATTTGGCTAATACGGAATGCATGCTCCTCCTTCAAGATTCCACCAGAAGCAGCTTACCTTTATGATGCTGTGCACTTGTACGCCAGAGCTTTGGAGTCAGTGCTGCTCTCTGGCGGTGATCCAAGGAACGGAACTGCAATAATTGAAGCAATGCGGGGAGCTCGGTACCTCAGCGCCATGGGGTGAGTAAAGACTGACTCACGAATAGAGGTGAGTCATAGAGGGAGGACAGCTTTGAATGCCGGTGTGATTGAGATCGCTGGTGTGCCCCATTAACTTATCGTAATTATTTCTTTGACTATGTGCGAATGAAATTTAATAACTATGATTCTCCGTTCAAAGCACAGGTAATTATATGCAAATTATCATTTGCCGACGAAAAATTGTTTACAAGCAATTCTTTAAGAGCGTTGTGTACTCATCCTCCGAGGCCGAATTAGGGTAAGGGCAAATAGATTTCAATGATGGAGGCGAGAAGTTTTACAATGGATATTCCTCGGCTTGATAGTACAGTACTTCGAAATCCAGTTTTTTTCACTCAATTAAAATGTGCTATGGCTATTTTTGTTTCTGATCCAGAATTCTGGATAAAGGTTTCCTTTTTATTTTATTCTTTTTCGATACACTAAGTGGAAACTTTTTTCATAATCTTGTTTCGACTTTTTTAGACCCTTCAAAGTCATGACTTCCCTCCGCTCCTCAGTAGCCCTTCTCTTCCATTATTGAAAAATAAACATTCCCTCCCAAGGGGGAAACTTCACTCAAAGATCCCGCCTACCCAGGCACTGTCGACATTGACGCCATAATTTGGGAATGGGGGGCCAGTTTAGTATCCTGATGATTCATCTTAATAGCACTTTCAACACGATTACTCGGGAACAAGTCTCGCACCTGTTCCTCTGGTTAAAGGGTTCGTTCTCAGCGGAACTCTCATTTTAAACGAATTGATATGTATGCTCGGTTGGCAGATGTTGAAGAAAGGCCAAATGAATCAATCAAATTTGGCCATGGTAATCCTTATATATATATATATATATATATATATATATATATATATATATATATATATATATATATATAAAATACATATATATAATATATATAATATACATATATATAATATATATATAATATACATATATATATATATATATATATATTTGTTTGTATGTATGTGTGTATATACAATATATTTTATATAATATTTAAATAATTTCTAATAATAGATTTTTAAAAAATATTTCTATTCATATGAGCTTAATATTTCTTCTCAGGTGAATGGTTATTGATTAACTGCATTTATACAATGTTTATCACCACCTTTTAATTATAAACACACCCAATTGTATGTTGAATAATTGGTGTCAAATTATGGAATCAATGTTCAAATTAGAAACTTATATTAGCTCGCCAATGACGCCCGCTTTCAATGTGAATCTTTTCAAAGAAAAACGTCTAGTAATTTTTTTCGGGTAGATTTCGAGTAGTAAACGACTAACTCTTCCATTTTGAAATCACTATATCATGTATGTACATAAGTGTTTCTTCTCATTAAAAAATGTAACTGACGCTATGTTACTCCAGGAATGATATTACTACCATTACCATCACAAATCATCTCGGAGACTGGTTTTAACAGTTGAAGTCAGAAGACTCATTCATAGAAAAGCTCACTTTATACTAAGCACTATGGTATATGCAGTTCGTAGTGGACTGGGAGGATATCATGGCAGTCCTTTTCCCTATGCCAACTGAGACTTCCCAGGAAGAACTGGTACCTGAAAAATTACACAGCTTAAGTGAAACTTGATTTGTCCAAAGGTATACGTCGGATTTGAATCCGGATGCTCCGATCATTTACTGTTAGCTCTGTATAGTAGGCTACGGCGCCGTCCCTCTCAGCCAAATTCGCTTCAACTGACGCATAAGTGATGTCTTATACATAAACTTTCAAAGCATTTTTTCATATCGCATTGTGTTTCCGCATTCATTGCTAAATTTATGATTCACAAGCCTCGATAATTTGGAAATATATTATCGATAGCCTAAGTAAGAGGAAACAATATAAACAAGAAAAACGGTTAATACGAATTTCCTTTAGTTAACTAGTTAGTGAAGTTCTCTTACTTCTTCTTACTGTATATTCCTTAAGTCTAGGCGTTATAACCGAGTGGGTTAAACGTTCGGCTACTGAATTGAGGGTCCATGGTTCAAACCCGGTTTGCAATGTCGTAATCTGTGTGATATTCTTGGTACATGCTACATCCTCCTGGAAATATGAAAGACACTCGGAGGAGAACCGCCCTCCATTCTATAAATGCGTGAGATTTTCTCGTCGTAGCACAAAGTAGACGTGAGCATTAACCTTACCCTTCAAACTTCTGTTGGGTTGTGAAGCCTGTGGTATATGGCATTTTTAGTGTATTCTTCCTGTAAAAAAAATGTTGACAAAGTTTCGCTTAGAGTTTTACTTAAATGTTCCATTGCTTTTGTATTTCACCAACAGCTACATCGTGAGTTTGGATGGTAACGGCGATGCCGGCGGTAATTACACTGTAGTCGGGCGAAGACTTGTGCCTAGTGACATCGGCGTGACAATGGAGTATGCCATGGTTCCGGTGGGCCAGTTTTATGCACCCTTAAACCTTGGATCGCAGAAATTTGAAGCTGATGCACATCCTGGGAGTGACGTGCATGCAAAGTTTACTCTGCCGGTAAATTAATACGTAAACGAATTCTGCCGAATTCGCCATAATGCCAAATCATTTCTGCCCTCTGTTACCTATACGCTCAATTAGAAACAAAAGTTATTTGATCGCCGAATGAATGAAATTGGTATTTTATTCGCATAAAAATGATTGATTTTTGAAAAATTTGATTTGACGATAACTCAAACTAAAATTCTTAGAGCAAATACATTTCCTGAAAAACGTAGTTTTTACTTTTTTCATGGGAATTTTTCATTTAATTTTCAAAGACTTTTAATTGAATTATTTTCTAACAACTATTTGTGCCGTACTTGGACTACTCAGCGCGGCATAATTTTTTTTCATTTTATAGTATCAAGACACTATGCTCCCTCGCATTGAAAGAAATCTTAGTAAAAATGTATCTTCGATCGAGTTACTTTCCAAATTTGGTACTTTGTTACCATTTATTCTACACCGCATGACATGTAGTCTTCCAGTGGTAACTTCTCAGCTGATTTCATTAGCGTAAAAAAATGTTTCTGCATGCATATTATACACGCAACTCACAATACATGCGTTTAATATAATCGCCTCCGATTGGAAGTGGGGTAACTTTCTAGCCCAGATTTTTTTTTGGGTTCGATTCCCGACTGGGTTTTCCTGCGCCTAAGTTTTTGATGCTTGTGATTTTGTACTTTAGTATTTCATGCTTATTGTCCGATGTGAAAATCCAAAACAAGGCTGCTTTTGTGTTAGTGCTATAGAAAAACAATAGATAATCATCTATTAATTAAACATATCTTATTTCATACTACAAAATTGATTTCGATTGTAGTCCAAAAATTTGGAACGAATGATGAGGTCTCAGGCGTGATGTGGTGGAAGCGTAACATATTAAAACCACAGGTATTGCAATTTTCCACTAGATATTTTATTTCGACACTACCGGTTTCGATGTTTTCACATCATCATCATCATCACCCACACCTGATGATGATGTGAAAACATCGAAACCGGTAGTGTCGAAATAAAATATCTAGTGGAAAATTGCAATACCTGTGGTTTCAATAAAAAATTAACAAAAATTTGGAATTAATCATAAAATTGAAATAATGAATGAATCCAAACTTCTAGGGCATCTGTTCCGTAATTTAAACTATTCAAACCAATAAATATTTGTCCATATTCCTGTAAACTATATTAAAAGACGTTATAATGTGACTGGACGATTTACTTTGATTGCTGCGTTGCTCTCCTTTATTGCGTAAACATACGTAGAGTCCCCTGCCATTTGTTTGTCGTTTTGTTCGGGTTTTATTTAACTTTGCCTTTCATCTGTGATTTGGAACTCTTCCAAGTCCTTAGTTTCACTGATGGATTGGAAGTCTTTTCCAGTTAAGTGCTCCATTTATTCACTAATCACGACTTGGTAAAATTTTTGGAATAATATTAGTGCGTCACTGAGTGATACGACCTCAAAGATATTTCTGTTGATCCTTTACTAGCGGTGATTAATTGAATCATTCGAAGATTAACTACGCCCGATTTGTTCCTGCAGTTAAGGAGATGAGTATTACGGGTTAATCTCTTAGTTTGGTTTCAATTTCGTACTTCTCTATTAATTGGACAAGGGTAGTGATCATGAACGACAAATCAATATTGAAACGAAAAAGCTTAATCTTACTTAATCTTAAAGGTATTAATCTATTTTTTAAGCCTTCAGGGTTTTAGATAGTCATCGGCGAAAGACGCCCCCTTATTCTACTTCTTCAATAATCTTAATTAGTGTAAATAAAGTATGATTTTAATTGGAATGGAATAAACCGCTGTCATAACAGCATCTGTTTAAAAGTCAATTCAAAATGATCATTCACACAGGAGCTCCGTATGCTGTTAAGCGTGGATTGGGTTGGCGGAGAGCCACCACTTGCAGAACCTACTTGTGGATTCGCTGGAGAAAAGTGCATCAGTAAGCTCAATTCGTTTGCATTTTATCACGTTTTCACCGGCTTGAGTATTCAGACCTCTAACAGTGCAAAAATATTATCCATTTTTGCACCTTGAAACCTTTTGTCTGTTTCCTCCCTTGTGAAATGAAGTGTTTTAACGGTGAAGCTGGAATAATATTGTAAAATTAAACCATTTACGATTAGCAATAGCGTAACTTTGAAATGGGAAGATAGTCAGAATTAAGAAATAAAATATTCTGGGAAGTATTAAGAATAACATTCAACCCAGACATTAACAAACAATGAAATTGTTTAAAAAATGTGTTTAAATTTATTTTTACATGCTCAAAGATAAGTAGGGATGTTTTAGTATTATTATTATTAGGTAATCTACCGGTTAAGGTAGGCTTTTGGATGGACACAACTATCAAATAAATATTTTGTAACTCCAAACAAAACCCAATCCAGCAACCTAAACTACATCAGGTCCCTCTTCATCTCTGTGTACTTCTTTCCTCCCTTCATCCCATCCAACATCCCTATCCTGTTCCTACCATTTCCTCGCTTGCCCAACATTCTCCCCTCTATTACTTTCTTCAACATTCCACTACCGCTCAATACGCCTTTCATCCATTTTTCCTTAGTATATAACAAGTATTAATATAACATTTTGGTTATATTAAAATATATCCCGAATAATTTTTTTCTCAAGTATGAAGTATTATCGCTTTCATTTTAAATAACATAAAGGCTTCGAAATATTCTTCCCAGGTCCTACTTTGATTAATGACTCCCTTATTGTTCTCGTTACGTTTATTTTTAAGAATTATATAACTCCGGTTTGAAAGTATAATGGAAATAATTTATCAAAATGACCCGATACAAGGTTGCAATTGATTACTGCTATTGTAATGCTGGTTTCTTCGAGGCCAAAAAATCGTTTTCTTTTGTGCCCATCAATGGAATATTTCTTTTGCAGCTTACACCGCCGAAATTGTTGCGAGCGTGGCCGGAGGAGTTGCCTTAACTCTCGCCATCATCGGTCTCGTCCTTTATAGAAATTGGAGATATGAGCAGGTAAAAAGCACCAGATTAATTATTACCACTTCATGTCCACACTTTAAAAATGTATTGCCAAGAGATAAAAAGTTCCCATCTTCTCCTTGAGTTAACCTGGCAATAACTGGCCATTGATGACACGTTTTAAGATCACTTTGTAATTAGTATCGTAAATTGATGGGTTACATAATGCTTAAAGCTTTTGAGTTTTCAACAGAGACGAGCGAAAAACGAGTACTCGCGTCAAAGTTAGGATGAAATGTTACTCAGATGTATGCATGCTGATTAATTGTGTTTTTTCACCATTAAATCTTTCTTACTTCACTGCAATCTTGAATTTTCATTCATTTATATATAATTTTATATATATATATATATATATATATATATATATATATATATCGATGGTGCGGAAGTACTCACGAGAGCAATATAACTTTTGGACGGCACAATAGAACACAGAATAAAACAGATAACACGTAAAAGGACACTCACACTGTAGATGATTTAAGCTTTCGGCCTACTCCGAGGCCTTCTTCAGGTCAGACTCTATATATATATATATATATATATATTACACTTTTGTCACTTTAGTGAAAATCCCACGGACGTGCACAATAATGTAAATGGACTAGTCGACACAAACACAGAAACAGAAACACATAAAAGAGGAACTCACTGGGTCTGACAAAATATTAATTTTTCATTGCAAAGAGTGGGTCCAGTAATTTGGTTATTTTGGAATTACCGGATTATATTTTATCGTTTCTCTATTCCTCATTTTTAAGGCGCTGGATAGCCTGCTGTGGAAAGTGGACTTCAAGGACATTCAGATGTATGAAGGAGAGCAGTCGGCTGGTCCGACTTCTGGCACAGCAAACGGCAATGTCGTCAACCAATCATCGAACACAAATAGGATAACCAGAGTAAGTAGTACTTGGTAGGGGATCATCGGGTAACATTTGCACAGCAGAGGTTCAATTATCTGGAAGACGTGCCTTTTTGCGCCCAAAAATTGCATAAAAATATGCGTTTTGGAAATATATATGTGTATACATATTTCGTATAAATACGAAATGTTTTCATGTATGAAATTGCGAACAGTGATGATCACAGCCAATATTATTAACTGTTTACAGGTTCATTCCAGATGAAATCATAAAATGGTTCGATATCCAGCATGTTTCTTTTTCCTGAAAGTTTGCGTAGAATCATACCTTTTTTTAAATCAATTGCGTTTTTCTTTAAATTTACACTTTCTTCTTATATGGGGACTTCCCAAGATTAATTTTCTTAATTTTTAAACACTAAATGTATATTTCTAGGGTAATTGCAGTGTATTTTCGACTTCCTTCTCTGGAACAGTGAATATATCAGGCTATATGAGTACATCAACGTCAGAAAGATCAAAGTGATCCGGGCTCACCTTTCACGGTAGCTATGCAATTCGTTTAAAAATATTCCTATCAATTTAACTCCAAGTTCAGTTTAGTGTGGACATTTTGCTTATGATTTCACCTAGTATCCTGTTCCTAATCGATTGTAACTTTTTGTTTGAATTTGATTTCGTCACTTACATTTATCCTTCAATTACAATGTAATTAGATATACTCATGAAAGTTGAATAAATTTGGAATTTTACATGGAAGTCGTTAAGATAAAGGAAAGTTTTAAAATTGTTTTATGAGTATTTTTGTAGTGATTCGTATATTATTTGATCAGATATCGTAAGAGAAGCTCCTCTGTCTTGTCCCATTGTTTTCCCTCAGCTAGCATCTCATTGCCTAAACTATTTGATGAACGTGTATACCTTATATTAATGGTATATGGCCGTTTTCCGTACGTTTGCTCCCTTTACAAGGAATAATAATAGGAAATACGACTTGGATGTGCTTAGAAATAATAACCCAAGACAAAGAAACGGTTGGTTTCGAGATAGGGCAGGCATACCTAAGAAAACATCGATCAGTCAATCCAGTAACTATCAAGAAATAAATGAGAGAATATGAACCTTAATATTTTTTGCGCTTCGCAATGTCATGAGTAATCCCATGTCTGCTGTTTTCGCTAAAATTGATGATATCTTAAGGGCTTATGTTGAGAAAAATATATAAAAGAAGGAAGAAGTCGATAAATTAGTTTTTGAAGCAGATATAAGCCCGGATGAAACCGAAGAGACGTCCCCACGAGTGGAGACATTTCCTTCCTACATTCCAAAAGGTGCCAATGATTGCCCTCGCTCAAATAAAGCTAGAAATATCGCAATAGTGCTTTTCCTACATCCTAAAAATGTGACTGGAATTTTTTAACATGGTTCTTTAGTAATCGAACAGAAAAAACTCGGAATGAAAAAAATTAAAAGAATATTAGTCAAGTTAATTTTTGATAATCGCAGTTCGCGGAATTCTGATTTGTGTACGTTGAAACGATTATATTAAGTCGACCTATAGTATTCTTGAATGGCCTAATATTTTTATGGCTCTTTGATGCAAAGAAGTATTCTTGTGCTCTCCGAATGAATTCACGCGCATGTTTTCCCATTAAGCCCTTGATAAGGACCAGCCAAGCATCCCTGAGCTCCAACCCTGACGCCGAGTGGCGACGCGGTGTTGCCTACACTCCGGTGGGCATTTACCGTGGCCGCCCCTTCGCGGTTAAGAAATTGCAGAGCTACCGGCAGAGACCCCTGGCTGTTGACAGGGCGATGAAGAAAGAGCTGAAAATGGTAAGGTGACTTGCTGTGTTTTATGGTCATTTAGTACGATTATGCCTAAGTTTTTTTAAGAATTTATAACAATATTGGTGCATTTAATGAATGATTTTGTGGTTTTCTGTCGTTCTTGAAGTATAACAGAGTGCTTCCATCTATGTGATGAAATTACAAACATCCTGGTGTCCTATAAAGTACTCTAAATAAGTAGTCGCCTGAGTAAGCTTAGACTGTTATCGTATGACACCAAATTAAAGGGGGCAGGAGAGGTACGGCGGTTAAGATATTGTGTTCCCACGTCGAGTTAAAATCCAGATGGTGGCAGAATTTGTCAGTGACATCGCAATCCCTATTTGGAGTGCTGTGTGGAGGACACTTTGAGTGGAATACGCCGTCCGTCGGATGAGACGTTATACTCTGGACTTCTTTCGTTAAGAGTAATCTTAGCTTTTGAATATATTACAATTAAATCAATTAACACTGTGTGCATAAAAGTGTAGGTCTGAAAATTTTGTAGAAAATAAATAAATTATTTCTATTGTTATGCAGTGGAAAAAGGGGTACAAGACCCATTATTATACAACATATAATGACAATTCGGACTCCGTTTTTTCTCTAGTGGTTTATGCTTATCTATGATCTCTACAGGATGATTAAAATATTATACTATTCATAATCCATATATGTCGAATGCCACAAAATAAAATCGACAAAAATAGCATTCAATGCTATTTCCGTTACCTTTAATAAAATGAAGTATTTAATTTTGATTTTACAATAGTGCTAATAGAAATATTTCATATAATAATAAGGAAGTAGTAAATAAATAAATGAGTTTAATAGTGGTTTATTGGCCAACACAGGCACAAGAAATATTTTAAGTTAAGGAAACAAAGATAATTCGAACTCATTTTGGGCAATTAGCTATCCGGAGAGTATAATTAAAAGTAATTAATTATTGTTTTATTGTCTTACTTTTTATTCGCCGGATTTGTTGGAGAGATGAGGGACCTTCGTCACGACAACCTGGTCTGCTTCATTGGGGCCTGCACCGAACCACCCAATGTGTGCATTTTGACGGAGTACTGCGCGAGAGGAAGCCTCCGAGTGAGTGAGAGCTGTAATTTACTTTTCAAATTGGTCAGGAATTTAACGAATAAAAAATTAGTGTGCGCTTCCATAACTAAAGTTGGATGAGTTTTTTTTCCAACTCACTATCTTCTGTTGTAAGGAATAGTGGTGAAAATATAGCTAACTCACTCATAAAGGTATTTAACTAGTGGAGACATTTCATTCATTATGCTTGTTTATTTTCACGTCTCATATTTGATCCTAACTCTGTTTTGATAGTTTGCCATCACTACGGAGAATACATCTAGGATGCCTTAAACTATCGAAACCATGATCGGGTTTGCAGATTAATTGTGAAAATATGTCAAAACCTCGTTTATTTTACGTTATGGAAGCATATTTCCCATGACATTTTATAAGAATATGCCTGCAGTTTATATTAAGTGCATTTTAAACATTAATTTTTATGTTTAACCTTCCCGGCGATCCATTTTATTCAGCAGTTTTCAAATTAAATGGCATATCTGATTTAAGTTGTTAAGAAAATATTAGGAAATAATTTGATGCAGGGCGTCGTTTTGTACGGTGCAGAGACTTACTCGTTGAGGCAAGATGATAAGTGTGGATTGGAGGCTTTTAAAATGTGGGTATGGAAAAGAATGGAAAAAATAAAATTGGGGAAAGAGGGTTGTTGGAAGAGGTTCAAAATGAGGCAGGAATGGTGGATGTAGAGTATTTTCGAATGCTGAAGACTGTGATAGATGGAAGGACGTTGGGTAAGCGAGGTAGGCGAGGAAAAGAATAGGCATGTTGGGCGGAATGAAGGGAGATATTAAGTATTCGGAATTAAAGAACAGTCCAATAGAATGTGGGGCGTGTCAGGTTTTGTTTTTTTAAATGAAGCTAATAAATGCAGTGATGATCTGTTTGTGTCCATCTATAACCTATCTTAAACGGCATACTACCAATAATAACAATAAAAATATAGCTATTGATTAATATCTTTCTGATTATGAATTACGTAACATAGGGTTTTGTGGGAACTTCCTGGTTAGAAAAAATGACTGGTGTCTGGAGCTTGACTTTGTATGTTTGCTAATACGTAAATGTGGTCTCTTTTTAAGTCAGTGTAAAACTTTTTCGAAGAACAATATCATTACTCATAGACATGAACCCGTCATGATTCCATGTGCATGATGATTAAGTTGTTACGTAGAGTAAAATACTAATGACTGGATTCATTAGAAGACTTTCATATAGGGCCTCTTGATGGACGCTTTTTTTCTGTAGCTTTTTAAAGTGAATACGTTTGAAAATTTATTCTGGTTGATTCATTACGTTAGGCATAGTGCCGAATGGAATCAGGCTAGGGACTATGCAATAGAAAAGATTTCCATCTAACTGATAGACACCTCTTTTGAGTCAAATTGGAAATTTAACTTCTCATTTATTTGTTCTTCTTTCTTGAGTCATGGTCTTAACATGATATATGAAGTGTTAAAACAGATTCATCGGTTAAATCAGAGGTAAAAAGTCGGTTATCTGTTCTCCACGAACTCGCTTCACTTTAACTTTGGTAGCAGGGGGCATACCGACACCCTCTCGTTCGGCACCTTCTATCCTCCATTTAACGTTATACTCTCCGCACCCTTTCTCTTTCGCTCTAACCTCACACTTGCTAGTAGCGCTCCAGCCCCCTCACCGCTAAGGATTTAAGCCGTGGCATCAATTTAGACCTTTATAACTATCTATTCTTTTATTCATCGTAAAAACAATTCCAAATGTGCCGCGTAGTTCTCAAATTTTTGTTTATATCTCGGTAGGAAGTGGTTATCCAGTGGGATAGCAAAATCAAAGGTCTACGCAAGGTCTTTGTGGCTACGGTTATTGCTTTTAAGGCCAGAGCAAAGAGCGCTATGGGAGAACAGACGACTCATTTTCCATCACTGACCTAAATGACGAATCTGCCACCTTGGAATCTGTATTTTCTTTGTCATTGTCGAGTTCAATCAGTCTTAGAAATTGATGAAAGATTACATCACCCTTTCGATTCGTGTTTTTTTATCGGGAAACTCTTATATGCCATAAAAGGTGCACTAAGGCACATTGAAATTGATTATACTCTTACGAGTTCATGTTGATGCCATTAGTAGATAGTGGGAGTAATGGCAGGGCTATTTTTTCATTCAATTTCAATCATCCTACTGTTTGATTAGTTTAATTAATGGATCCATTTATTTAAAAAAATCTTTTTCTCATCTTTCAGGACATTTTGGAAAACGAGGACCTGAAATTGGACAATATGTTCGTTGCCTCTCTCGTTGGAGACATATTGAGGGTGAGTGGAAAATTGTAATTTTTATATTTCTGTCAATCGGTAACCAAAATTAGCATTGGATTTTTAATTAACATTGAACGATGTAAGAACATTGCAATTTATTTGGACATTTTGAATATTTAAACCTGGATCCATCTTGGCTAGTGCATTGAGAATATGTAGGTCATTGCGGCTAATACCCAAGTAAATATAACTAGTAATGTAAGAGGTTTGCTCTCTTAAGCCTTTCAGCAGCTGACTTTATCGCCAGCTTGATTGACCAATCGCGTGACTCGCGACGCCTTCAAGTAAACTTGTTTACGTAAGATTTTCCTTCCTTCATATGTGGTTGTCATATGTAGTTCACCTATATATTTTGAACTCCTTAATCAATAATGTTTTAATCATAACTATAGCTAGGCGTAGTGTGATGTATTTACGGTCGCTGATATAATTTATTATAATTACTAAGGCAAAATACGTTCAATGAACGGCAACAATGATTTGTGATTTACAAAACCAATAATTATATCGTATTATATGTTATAATTATATATATATATAATTATATATATATATATATATATATATATATATATATATATATATATATATATATTGTCGTCCTCTATCTCTGTTGCGAATGCATTTTCGAGCATAATGTGCTCTAATCACATCAAAAGGCATTTTTAAAAAGACTAGTAATCAGATGAATAAAGAGACTAACTTATCAAATAGTACTAAGAGCTTACTTTTTGCGATATTCATTCGTTTATTTAAATAAATGCGTCATATTTTGCATTAATGACTGCGAGAACGCAGGCCATATACTCTTTGATCTTCGGATCTGATAAATAGTAATGCAAACAATTTGATCATAATTTCATCTCTTAGACAAGAATTTCTTCTTTAATAGAAAATAATTTATAGGAGGAGACGGGAAAATCCTCAATGGAAACGTTATGAGTTTACATGTTGCTTTTGTTATCCCATCTTTCACTAATGTAGTTCAGTAAGCAATCATATTATAATAATCAAAGTTCGTTTTATACGTAACAATAGGATACCAAATGCGTATCATTACTTTTAAGAAATTTGAGTACAAAAAAGGAATGTTGACAGCTGTATGAATATGTGTCAGCTTTAACATTTTAGTGATGGTTTTTATGGGCACTTGTTGCTCCGACTCGCCGTTTTAATTTCTTAACCTCAGAATTTGATATCTTCCTTGAAAACCAGTCGCCCTGATATTATTGCCTGTCCTCCGTTACCTTTTTGTCAGCAGAAAGATGTATTTTGCTTCCCATGGAATAACTGGTCTAACAGTACGTTGGAATGCTCCACCAATTAGTCACTAGACATGCAGATAGAATAGTGGATCCTAGAGTTAGTTACTAGATCTGTAGATAAAACGTTCGGGTACGGATCGTGAGGGTCTTGGTTCAAATCTGAGTGATGCCTTAGGACAGGAACTAAAGGACAGTAGCTAAACCCCCAGCTGCACCGAGTTTTACGATTTACCCAGCATACGATTTTTTAGGTAGTAAAACTTCATGGAGAACAGAAATATATGTACTTTGAAAGTTATTTATATACGGTTCTACATCTACATAATACCTCGCAAGCCGCCGCAAGGGTGCGTGGCGGGGGGTGTTAGGTCACCATCCGTAAAAGGGAACAAAACCATATTCAAAACCGACACGTACATACAAAACCATGCCCACACAGTGCCGTATATATTCGTACAAAAAACCTTTCATTTATCACATGCACAAATACATTTACTTTTGTCTAACAAATAACGGTTATGTTTATACGAAGAGAAATAAAACGAACTATCTGGTGACTTTTATGTTTTTTTGGATCCATTTGTATTAAACTAATAGTCCTTAACTATCTAACTCTGTTGAAATTAATGCAAGATTAGAAAAATAAAGTTAATCACCATGTTTAAGATTTTTATTTAATTTCACTTAGAATTGCCATGCCCTTCTTACTCATTTCCTGATTTATTAGAAATTTTATCCTCAGTTAAATCTTTCCAGTTTTTAAAGAAAATGTTCCATAGTTTGCTGGTGCCACGGTGCGGTCAACCGCCGTGGTACTAATTTCGGATTGGATGAGTTCAAATTTGGCCAATGTGGACGTCGTCAGTATTTTAACTCATAGTGACTGACGGGCACGTAAAATGTGTTTCAAAAGCTAGGATCCCTCACTATTAAGATCCTTTAATTGCTTCCCTTCTCCTTCCCGTCCACGAAACCGGAAGAGATACATCTCTTTCTCAACTCTTGTTTTGCGTGTGGCGTGTTTTCAGTCCTGGGAATGTGCCAATCCATAAATTTGTAGGTAACGACATCTTCATTTCACTGAAACATATGGCTCGATGCTAGAGGCTCAATTTACGCTTGTGTAGCTGTTTCTTGATGTTTACAATTAAGATAGTGCGTGCTACCACCAAGTTAAAAACCTATTCCAGAGTAGTTGTGAGAGTTATAAATGAGTTATCCGTATTGTAAGAATGGAGTTTTGCTTGTCATGATTCTTGCTCTCTTTAGTACAAGTTTTGGAAAATAAAAACTATTTCAGCATCCGAAATGCTACCCAAACATGAAGAAATAGATTCCGCAATTATGAACATAAAATTAACCTTTTTTTAAATGATTCAACGTTTTTTTCGCAAAATGTTTGTCCGTTTAGCATTAATCTTACAATTAACGAAAGCTAATAATTATTTTTCAGAAATTTAGTCTATAATCATTGCAGTTTGATTAATACAGACATTTACTCTAAACAAATTAATGAGATTTTTTTGGGGATCTACTTTAATTTTTTATTACATTCTAATATTTACGTTCTTTTTAAGATACTCAATCGAACTTATCATTATTCTAGTACAATTATTCACTCCCTTAATTTATTTTTAAAATAGACAAAATAGTAATCGCTTTACAATAACTTTTTAATTTATTGTACATTTCGTAAACTATTTGGTATTTCTTGAAGGACGGCTAATTATTGAGATCGAGTCATTTGCAGTATATAAACGCCTGTAAAAATTCCATTGCGTTTTCCATAAAATTAAACAGTTCTTGATAATCATTTAGAGTAATCTAATTTATAAAGAGGTTTCATGTTGAGAGTATGAGTACTCGCAAGTGCTTCTCTAAGTTTGAATTGTCTTTTAGATGAAACTTAAGAACAGAATTTAAATAACTATGTCGGAGATCAGGCTGGGTGATATAATTATTGACCGGAATGAATATTAAAGTAATGGAGAAGAAACATGTAAGCCGAAAAAATATACTTTATCCAAAGACTAAAATTTGTTATTTGAAATGTATTTCCGATTTTTTTGCAAACGGTGAAGCCTAAAACGCTACCGGAAAAATTCCTCTGAATAAATTATTCGCATAGCAGTAATTCATCTCGCTTTTTCATTTACCAGGGAATGATATTTTTGCACGACTCTCCGATACGGTCCCACGGGTCTCTGAAGCCGTCCAACTGCCTCGTGGACTCGCGATGGGTCCTTAAGATAGCGGATTTTGGCCTCCACGCATTTAAGCGGGAGGCGGATGCCCAACCACTGAAGCACGTTTACGGTAAGCGGCATTTATCATTTATGACCACGATTTACGAAATGCAAGATATAAAAGACCGCTCGCAGCAGTATACGAAAAGTTATGCCATCGGTTTAATTCATTTTGTAACTATGTAAAATGTTATTTTTTTTAAAGGTCAAAGTTGTTGAGGATGTCAAGCACCTTGTTGTCTTACTGAAGAACTGTGGAAATTAAATATTTCTGGCAGTTAATCTCTTTTAACACCTTTTTGTATAAAAAGCGCGGGTCGCGGTGGTCTAGCGGGTAGAGCGTTGGACTACTGACCGGAGGGTCCCGGGTTCGATTCCCGGGCAAGGCACTCTGGGCACCTGCAGCTCCACCCAAGCTAGTTGATTTTTCGGGTACCAGATCTTCCTGGGAAACCATAACCGGCACAGGGAAAGGAACTGGCCCCCCTACCCTGATGTGTGAATATTCACACGCCGTCGGGCTTGGTACATGGGTGAGCTCTACTATCACCTACTAAACCGACCTTCGGGTTGATTACTGTGTTTTTTTGTATAAAAAGCACGGAATTAATAATTTTTAGTTATAAATTGCATGATCTTGGCTTTTATTTATGAGATCCCATTTTAAGAAAATTCATTTCTTTTTAAAAGATCAATGTTTATTTTAAGATAAATGAACATTGATTGAAACTTGCTTAACAAGTGCTGTTGGTTTACTTTTATTGTAATTTATTGTTTATTTTTGACTTTTTTCATGTATCATAATTGTGAAATTGGCATGAAATGTTGAAATTTAAAGTGTAATTAACAATAATCCAGAAATTAAAATATTAAACTCCTTACGCTACGCTATTTAATTTTAACTACATATTCAACAGAATGCATATTCCGTACTGAAAGTCAGAAATCGAATCCGGCAATGGATAATTTTCCTGTGGTATTCGTAATCATACTTGGATGATATGTAGAGAGTAATAGAAATTTTGGAAGTAATAATGTTTAACAAATCTTAACTTTCGAATTCTTTCGTTGAAGAGTAGACTACCTCTGTCCAAGCTTCCTCTCAGAACGCTTCGATCCTTCCAATTATCTCAATTTATGTTTCCTCGCTTGAGCAAACACTTTCAACGGTTGTCCGCCACCCGTAATAAAACTGCTGTTACCACGTTCATTCTAAATTTAGGCATTGTGAAATACCGAATCAATGACACCTCAAATAATTTTGGCTTTTGTGAGACAAATTGAGTATATTAAGAATAATTGGATTTCAAATAATATATATTTATTACCCATTCCATTATTTGAAATATATCATTCCATTTGTTTCAGATTATATGTCGACATCACAGGATTTTCACTGCTCTATGGGAGAGACTGGTTCAAAGACGGGGAGTGGTGGGAGCAGGAGGAGGAAGAGGTGCGACAGCTCATCGCAGCAAGTGTCGGATAGTGGCGCCTCCAAAGAGGCAATGGACGAAGCTAGAACTTACATAGAAGGCAAGTTATATATTGGCCTCGCGAGCCCGCCAAAATATCACTCGGCGTAAACTTCCCTGCGTTTCTGAATGAGAAAATGCGTTCTGTGCTCTAAAATATATATATTTTTTATCATTAACCAGGAAATTATACGAGGGATATAGTTGATAAGTCTTATAAATACAAATAACTTCATGATATCGAATTGATATAAGTCCAGTGCAGTTGTTCAAAAAAATTTGGAGTTAAATGGGTTGATTTATAGCATTCGAAATATCATGAGAGTAGATTCCGTTCTAAATTATATAGCTACAGTGTTTGCAATTATTTCCGTTATGTCTCACTCTCGATTAAAGTCGACCTTCGCCCTAGAATCCTTTACCGACTCACCGTTAAGGACCATCAAGGCCATGTGGAGTGGTTATAATTGAGGATAAATATTCGACCAATACTAATTGATATATAAAATTGCCTTACACCATAAAAGGCTTACAAGAGTAATTACCTTTTCTCTCCTGGAGACTAGACTATTACCACGACATGTGTGTTATGCAAGTTGCATAACTGAGACCATCAAGGGTTATTCTTGTGATTGTTCCGAGTTGCTATGACACGCACGCCGGTTATTTGGCATCTTTCGTGTGAGAATCGAATGGCGTGGTAGCTAGTGCAGATGCAATGTAGGTTGCAGGCTCGGTTTCGGATAACGTTCTTTTCACTGTTATTCCGAGCCCTACTGAATGTCGAATCACTCAATTCCAGTGCAGAACTTCGTCAATTCAATGGGACGTAAGATTGGGACCTTAAGTATTTCATCAACACAATGATACCTTAAGGATTTCATCAACTGTTGTGATAGGCATTGCAATGCCTATCACAACAGTTTATGACTGCAACTTCCACTTGCCGGGCAGATGCTCTACCAGTTAGGCTATGAAATGTACCGTTCTGTACCTATCCTCTATGATACAGTATACTTGCTAACCTACTGTCCTTTCTTCTTGTGTGTATTGTCTATTTCTCCTTTGGTGGGTGAAACAGCTCCCTAACGCCATCTCCGGGCCAAGCAATCGGAGCACCTGGGTGCTTTAAAACATCGCAGATCTCAGTGTAATTAGGTTTCCTTATTAGCTTAACTGGTAGGACATCCGCCAGGGAAGTGGAAGGTCCGGTGTTCATATCCCGGATAAGGAAATATTTTTAGGTTTGTGATTTGCTCAAATCCGCCTTCCCCACCTTTCCTGTGTTCGTCTTTTATGTGTTTTCCTATCCCCTTTCCTTATATCTATTTCTATGTGTGAAGGAATATGCATATATATATATATATATATATATATATATATATATATATATATATACGTATCAAGTGTATGCATACAAGGTGCGTTAAAAAATTAACGGGAGTTTTAATTTTTCTGACAATAATATTTATTTATTCTTATACATTGGTGTTGTCACCTTCAAAGTAGTCCCCATTGGAGATTATTCACTTGTGCCAGCGCTTCTTCCAATCCCCGAAATACTTCTCAAACTCGATCTTTGAGATAGACTTTGGTTCTTTTAGCGATGCGCTTTTAATGTCATCTACGGCTGTAAAACGACGGCCCTTCAAGGTTTTCTTAATTTTTGAAAATAGGAGAAAGTCACACGGAGGTTCCATATCTGGCGAATACGGAGGCTGGGGCATCGTAACAGTATTGTTTTTGGCCAAAAATGCACGAACAAGCAATGAAGTGTGAGCTGGTGCATTATCGTGGTGCAAAAGCCATTTTGGAACGAATTTTGCTGCCACGCGTTTCATACCCAAAAAATTGGAAAAAATGTCATGACATGATCCAATTGATATGCCAACATCATCAACGACCTCTCTAATTGTGATTCGGCGATCGTTCATAACCATTTCTTTCACTTTTTCCACGTTTTCATCGATTGTTCATGTGCTGGGGCGTCCAGGGCGTTCGTCATCTTC
Source organism: Hetaerina titia (assembly GCA_037158775.1). NCBI lineage: Eukaryota > Metazoa > Arthropoda > Insecta > Odonata > Calopterygidae > Hetaerina > Hetaerina titia. Next base: position 57,391,348 of record CM073768.1, on the reverse strand, counting down.
AAGGTCTTCACGGCCTTCTTGGAAACGCTTATACCACTCTTAAACTGTCGATTTACTCATAGCAGACTCACCATAGGCCTTTGTTAACACTTCACACACTTTGTTTCATTCTTACGCAAAATTTGATACACATTCTTTGATCCATTTCTTTTAACAAACGAAAATCGCCAAGCTCATAAAAGACGTCTAACCTTAGTGGCTGTTACAGACAAAATCCTCAATGAAAACAGCTGAAAGATTTATCATACTTCAGGGGCATGTATGCAAACATAATAAAAAAAGTTGGACAGTCGAACTCTCCAAGGCCGCGAAATGAAAAAAAAATCCCGTTAATTTTTTAACACACCTCGTATATCTCTATTATAACTAGATAGTAAAAAATTATGCTTCTCCTACGGACATTGGAGTTAACATTAGGGCTATTGCATTTAATTGAAGCCAGTCTTAGGAGCTAGTTAATTGAGGAAGTACTTAAAGACTATCCCCATTGTCGAATAATCGACTATCGGGAAGGTTGTGGATCGTATTGTAATAGTTTTGGTCGCATTCAGTGAAGAACATACCCTTAGCCAACGCTTTCAAGAAGACCGACTACCGCAGGTAACGATCATAATCTCTCAATTAATTTACATCAGCCCCGAATAATTTTTTTGGAAAATGTTCACTTTTTTACCATGACGTTACTTAGTGAAATATATAAGTAGATCATTTAATTATTCATCTCAAGGAAAGAGACGTTATTCGTTATCATGCTTTCAGATGCCGTTAATGCTTTTTTTTAAGATTCCAATATTTACTCCTGTATAAAGAATAGATTTAGGCTTACCTTTGTGGAATATATCCATTGTAAGAGGAGCCAATTACTTTGTATTATTCCTCACATACATCTATATGTTGGCCTTGGTTTCCATTGGTAATTGGCGTTATCAATGTACATAAATCTGGTGTTCATCCCTATGTCATCTTGTCTGTTAGAGGGAAGTAGGGTGAAGGAAGGGAGGAAGTCTGGAAAAGCACGGGTGCGTGACTCACGGAGGAAGAAGAGAGGATTAAAAATAGTATTCAAGGAAGGAAGTTTAAGTGCAAACTTCTTCCGTGTCCGTGACTACTCATTTCCACTTTTATGTAGGGAAACAGCAAATAAATGGAAATGAACTGGAAATATATGTTCATTCAACAGTAGGTCATTTTGACAATTTTCAATGTCAAACATTTCCAAAAAATCTAATTTACATCCAATAGATTCTCAGTGTATCATACTTACATTCCAATAAATGCTTGACAAAATTAGAGGACGCGTCAACATTATCAAAATTTCAATCAATCAATTTCGACCAGTATGACCAATTGCATGCACCACACCGATTACCATATAAGACACATACACGCATTCATAAAAATTATCTCTGCTATCAATCAACTTCTTCCCACACTGCAACGATCTTTTTTAAACGAAATTTGACTTTATCCTTGGGCGTAGTTCTGAATAACCAAAACCTGAACTTACCCATATTTGGGTGCTTTACACCAAGGGGTTGGCGCTTCGGTATTAGCAGCTGAAATTGATGTCATTATATTAATTGAATGTTGTTTTAACTAGCAATCTAATATTGTAAAAATTAGAGCGTCATCGTAATGCTATTTAATTCTAACTAAAAACTGGATGGCTACATGGGCAATTTACAATAAGTATATGAAATACGTCACCCCACACTTCGGACCTCACGAAAGTTTTCGGTGTTTGTGTATCATCTCTCTGTAGTGAATTCGTGTGCGACCACGAATCTTGCCACCTAATTTCAGTGATTTGTGATACTCTCAGAATTCTCATAGTATTCAGTTTTTCCATGAAATTAAGGACAGTGATAAAATAGCCATTATCCTTCGCGAAAATGAATATACGAATTACACGAGCGCGTTAATAGGATCCATGAACGCTTCCATGGTCGTTCGATATGTGAAATATGGGTGTTCAGGATACTGGGAGTTTCTTTTACCTTCACCCTCTGTGGGTGCATAAGTTTTTCGCAGTTCTCAAATCTGGTCCCCAGAAAATAATATATGATATAAAATACTTTTAGGAGCAGATTTATTGTTATATTCGGGGCCTGTGTTTCAAATACATAAGTCTGCATACACATCCTTGTAATTTTATCACGTGAAAGTTGCCGTGTTGTAAAAAATGCTGCAGAAAATGATACTTTGTTGCTTGCGTACATTATACAACATTACAAAAATTATACTACATGTTTACTGTTTTCAGAGGACTTGTAAATATGCGGGTATTTTCGAGAAACAAGCTCCAGAAGTATATAAGATGAAACTATTAATAAATATAAATTTTCTTATTCCATTTGATTTTGGGCTATTGCTTACAGAGTGAGTAATATTTCATATAAAAAACACTCCTAAACTTTTACTTGTTAATGAATTTCTTGATAAAGCAAGATTTTTACAAAATTATTTCAAAATAATAAGAATAATCATTATTTTTTCCTCAATTCATTATAAAGTTTGAGACTATATAAATCTAAGGTAGGAAGAAGTTTTAGACAATGGATCTTCACGGCAAAATTAGAACTGTGAGCTTTTCAATTGATCCAGTTGATTCGAATATATTTACACTTTCAATCTATTTCGCCTTTTCCTGCACATTCAAATATCTATTTCATAACAAAATTATCCACATCATTAAACTTGTATTCTTACCTCTGAAAAAAATGTTTTCCTAAACTGATTATTAATACAAATGCTAATATAGGCGTAATAAATGTTATCTGCTATAATGAACGCTAAATTTATTATTCTAACTCTTGAGTCAAGTTTCTTCAAACTAACGGAGATAATTAATTTTTTCCCCGAACAATAGGTCTCATTTACAGAGCCCCGGAGTTGCTGAGGGCGGCAATTAGCTCTTACTGCATTCATCCCCCATCGCCCACCTCTGAAGAAGGGCTCACCTGGGGGCAGGCTCTGGCTAAGGCACTCCCCTTGGACCCCGTGCCTTTGTCCGCAGCGATGGCGTCTGCGTGGAACTCCCGTCCTGATTTGTGGCCTGGCACGCAACGCGGCGATGCATATTCCTTCGGCCTCATAGTGTACGAGTTGCATGCGAGGCAGGGTCCGTTTGGGATCAACGCTTTGCCGGGCTTCCAACAGGCGGACATACTTAAACGGGTGATGGGAGGATCGAAAGGAGATCACGACAATCCGTTCAGGTAATTTGGAATGTTTTCATTTTCATTTAATGACACTGGTCATTATTTTACCATTTAAACGTCTTATTTTACTATGGAGGAGATTTGCTACTCTGATTGGTACAATGAGAGAAAATCTCCTAAAGGTTTGTTTTATAACTATGGAATTCAGGAGGGTTTTAACGATCAATTATGGAAGAGTTTTTTCTTCGTTGTCCAAATGGTAAAAAATTTCACAGACACGATTGGGCAATAGTCAAGAATATTTTTCTTCCCTCTGGACCATCAATCATTTGGGAAAGTTCAGGACTCCTTTTCTCCCCACGGTCTTTTCTTAGGCAAGTTTTTCCATCATGCTAGAGGACTGGTGAAAATATTACTGAGGCTAATGGATCTAATTTTGAGCATATTTAGTCTAACAATTACTTACGTTTAACATTTAACTCGGAGAAAACTGTGTAGCAATATTCCTTATCTGTTACACCCCATCTTTTCTCCAAGAAAGAAGTTTTCGTGGATTAACAATATTCCATCGCACAAAAATAAAAAATTTCTCTAGTATCATTACTGTTAACACTTAAAAGAGTCCCTGAGAAGGATAATTGGGTTTTAGAACATGGAAGTAATAGATATTATTGGTAGTAAATGTATAAAAATGCATAGCAAATAAAAAGAGGAGTGGGGGTGGAAATTTGTGCGATAAGACCTTCAATTGGAATAAAAATGAAGGTTGATGATGTTTTAATTGAGCATAACTTAAAAACAAAAAATTTTATTTGGAAAAGTAAAGTGGTTTGATTATTAAAAGTGAACATAACTTTATGGAAAGAGTAGAGTATTAATGGGTCGTTTTTAAAATAGATGACGAGAAGTACTGAAAAAAAATGGAAGGGAAGTTAAAACGAAAATTATTAAGAAGAAACTAATTATACAAGAGGTGAAAATGTGATGGAAAAGAGAAAAAAATATTTGATAGAATGTGGACATGGAGTTAGATGAGAGAACGTACAAAGACTTTTATTACTAACGTGAAAAAAATTATAGGGAAAAGGAAACTTGTTAAAAACACTTCTGTTATTGGAATGGAAAAATGGATGCGCTACACAATAAGAAAATAATTCAAGTTGCGGTCTACAAAAACTCTGCTAGGAGATGGATGGAAGCAATTGCCAAGAAATATATTTACAGGATTAAGAAATATTGTCAGGAGACAATACCGATTTCAGAGGATTTGACAGAAAAGAATTCATCGAACCGAAAGAGATTTAGGAAACTGGAGAATATACTTTAAATGGTAATTGAATTTGGAATAATTTTTATTAAAAACCTTTGGAATAATCAATATCCCTGCATAATTATTCAATAACTAAAAATAAATGTTAGATAGTTTTTTTGTTTATGCGGGGTCATTTATATGGAATGAATTTGTTAAGAGAGTTTCATCGGGGCGATTTTAACCCCAACTCGGAGAAGAGTAAAGCGATAGAAGGTGGACATTGAGGAATAAGTCCTCCTCCTCTTTAGCTAGAAGCAAAATATTACTGCGATACCTCAGCATAAGCTAAAAGAACAAATCATAAGTGCTGCTTTGATTAACATCCGTTTGGCTGGAAAGAGGATTGTAAAGCCCGTTTCGTGGAGAAAACATCAACAAAAAGGAACAAAGGGGAAAGCCAGAATGTCTTTTTTCGTTTCGTGGCTTTCAAGGAGACGTTTGAAGGAGTAGTGCAACAAAACAATGATAAAAATACCGGTTAAGGCATTGAATGGATAGACTGAATAAAAAACCCTGCTTAAAGACTTAGACAGCAGAAGTAAACCAGAAAGAATAGGAATGAATGACTAGTTTACAAGTCCTTTTAATTCACGCTCCTATGGATCTGTAAGAAACCCATGGACCAGGATTAATAATTAAAGAAGGGTGAGAGTTGTTAAAGTCGATCAAATTTTCGGCTGATAAATATTGATAAGTAATTTCAGAAGTGTTAGTTTATTTAATTTTTTGTTTATTTTCTAATTATTCCCCATCAAAGGTATTTTAAAAAAGATATAAAATAAAAATAAATTTATTTCGACTTTTGTTGAACGCTATAAATGTTTTAAATCAACTTTTAAGTTCACTGTGTGAAGTTATAGTTAATAGTTCAGTTAAGTGATTTAACGAGTTAAAAAGTCAGCCTAATATGGGTGAATGATTAAAAAAGGTGTTTTTTTTTGGATGATAAAGGCCTAACCATCTATTCATCCTAGAATAGCTATTTTACATTCATATTGAGAATAAAGTTGAGTATTAATCATAAAAAGCGAAAGTAACGAGATTCTCAACAAATGTGAAGGATAAGTTGAGCAAACGTAAATGTGGAGAGCACATATTAGGCGGGGAAAACATTTATAAAAGAATGGACATTATATTAACGCCCTACTACAGGAAATATATTCATAAGTCTCGATCAGAGACACTGTTCCAATACGCCGTTTCATACACAGCCCGTTTTTGACAAAGATAAAAGGCATAAAGAAAGATAAAATTATCATATTTTCACTTCATCGTGCTTCTTCTATGAAAATCAATTCATCCCTTGTTAAAATTTCGTACAGCAGCCATTAAATAGGAAGTCTCTTAACACTAGTTAAACCTTTATTCACAATTTATTGTCTCGTAATGCCATATAAACAGTCAATCGATAAGCTGGTAAGGTTAAAAATGGAAACGCACAGAAATACAACTGTAGATCTCTTATTGGAATTCTTAGGGTGAATAGTGTCAATTAGTGACGAAACATATTTATTGACTTATTATTAGCACTTAAAAAAAACAAGAAGGAATAAATATGTTGTGTGAACTGCATTCAAAATGTCAAATTTACTCTTAAATATGTCTGTAGCGCTTGGTGGTGAGAAATTTAAAAGGAAGGAGCCCGGCCACAAATGAGAAAGATACAGCTAATGCATGCTTGTACAATTACCATGGGCTCCACATAAAGAAGGTACGAAATTGGAAAAAGTACAAAGAAGGGTGGTGAGATGAGTAGGCATAAGAGAATTGATAGCGTGACAGAAATTCTGGGTATCTTGAGTTAAGAGAGTTTGCAATGTAGGAGAAAAAGAAGCTTTTTTGGATACAAAGAATGAAAAGGGATATAAAATCTTGGAGTGAGCTATGATGCTAGGAGTGATAGAACCCATATTCAAAAAAAAATATGAATACACTTTGTAAAATTAATTTGCGAAAAAGACGTACATTGTGTTCTTCATTGAATGCTAAAGAAAACAGTTAAAAATTCTCATTTCCAGAAGGATCTTCTGTAAAAATACCAATGTATTTTTCCACTCAATTTCATTCGGTACAACTAGTTTCGACGCATCGTACAACTAGTTTCGACGTAATCCTCGGGTGGAAAACACATTGGTATTTTTAATAAAGTGATGATGGGTTTCCTCAAATTATAAGCCTGAAAACATCAAATATGTCCAGAAGGATCTAGTGTGGACTGGAACGAGTTATCTGGAAAGCTAATTGGGCCCAACTTTATACAGTTGAAGGTATTGAAGGGATGCTGTCCGTGAGACCAAACCTCGCACCCAGCAATCGCTTGCTGTCTACGTGGTGTTTGGGTGTGCTGAGGTTTGTAGTGGGGGAGAGTTACGGCTCATCTAATGATTGATGTGTGATTAAGGGAGTAGTGCAAATTTAAGCTTAGGGTGCATGAGATCAGTTTCATAGGGATATTTCCTTAGGGAGGTTAGGAGGGGGTTGACGGATGATCCGAGGGGGAAATGGAAGGATTGTGTTATGCGAAGAATGTCGTCCTGTATCTCGGGGATTTGGAAGTTGCGGTAGATGTTCATTTTATTTTTTTTCAACGCATGCCTAATACTATATTCTACAAGATGCCACCAGACCACAATCTACCTGAAATCAACTGGTAACAATCATCGACATCATCAGCATTTCAATCGTAATATTGATAAACTGCAACCCTCCATTTTTTCTATTCATTTTAATTATCTCGACCCACGATAGCTTCTGTATTTTACGTCCTCAACGACGTTGTTCTCTACCATAGAGTTATCTAAATGATCATTTTCTCTTCTATTCTCTTATACACTTACTCGTTTCTCAATTTGTCCATTTCAACTCCAGTATTCTCCCCCAGAAGCATCCTTCAAAGTCTTCTATTCTTCTATTCGCTAGCTCAATTTCGCATTTTCCATGTCTTTGATCCGAGGAATGCCATACTGCATAAGAACGTTTTGACGACCTGCTTCCTTATTTTGTCTTGTCTTGTTTTGCCTTGTTGCTTGTCTCCTCTCACTTCATTGCTTGCTCGTAAATTTTTGGCCATAAATAATACTGTAACGATGCCCCAGTCTCTATGTTCGCCAGGCATGGCTGCGTGTGACTTTTTCCTATTTCCAAAAAGAAAGAGAAGGGCCTTCGTTTTACAAGCATAGATGATATTAAAAGCGACTCGCTGAAAGAGCTAAAGGCTATCCCAAAGATCGAGTTTTAGGATTGTTTCTAGTATTGGATGAAGTGCTGGTGATAATATTTGATGGGAACTATTTTAAAGGTGACAAAATTAATGTATTAGAATAAATAAATATTTTTTCAAAAAACGAAAATTCACGTTATTTTCTGAACACATCTCGTATTTATTCGTCATTCAAATTGACTCATTTGATGCTCATGTATTGTGCTTCTTTTATTGTCTCTTCTAGATATTAGTTAAATAGCGCTGACTAGAGGTTGCAATTTTGTCGGAAATACTTATCCTTTATTTATTTTGGCTTCTATTTTTCATTTGGATGGTTGTTACTTGATTCTAGTGAAGATGATGGAAAATACTTCTGTCGTTGTAGTTTATTCCGAGTGCTTCTAATATCTTGGACATCTTCTTCCATTCAAATTTTTCGAAGCCATTATCCAATTCCACGAATGCCAAACATAATGAGTTGTTTTAATGTAACATTTTTGCTGCTCTTTAGTTTTTCCTGAGTTAGAATTGATTTTCCGTAAGAATTTCTTCTACCTTTCCTTCTAATTCTGCTGCATACCGTACGAGTTAGTTTTTCCGGTGCGTGAGACATTAGGCTCTATCTTCTGTGTCTTCGCATTTTCTCTTCTTGGTTTCTTCAGTATTGCGATCATCACATTCTTCTCAAGGCCTCGAGTAGTTTTCTCCTGTAGTAGATATCTGTGAATATCCCAAAAAATGTACCCATTGGTTTGACTCCCCGTGCGTTGATTTTTATTGTGTCAACTCCCAGTATCTTATACGTATGGCTTTTCATGGGTCTCTCGAATTCGCATGCTCAGTATCTGTACTCTTCGTTAATCTCCTTCTTTCAGGATTTTTTCTTCGATTAATTTACCTTCAAGTGGTTTCGCTCGTTTATATAGTTCTTCAATGTACTCCTTTCATCTCTTCCCAATGCCTCCTCTATTCTTCAGCTTTTAATATTATCTTTCCAATAGCATCTCGGGCGATGAGGGATTTTGTTTTTCTCTCTCCTTGATTGTCCCTTCACCAAATCATTATCCGTTTCACTGTTTCCTTTCTTAATGTTGACATTTATTTTCGCGCAGTAACTATTTACCATTCTTTGGCCTTCTTGCACTCTCGTATGACATGGTACCGCAACATCTTATGAAGGGTTTCCTCAGTTTCATTTTTTATATTCTTCCATTTCCTTACTGCCCCTAAGGGATCTCTCTTTGAGTTGTTACCCATAGATTTTGCCACCTCACGAGTTCTTCGTGTGCTACTTTGGTTTTAGTTCCTTATTTTCTTCCATCGTCCTTTATGCTGGTCATATTTATTCCTTCTTGTTTTCTGTCAATTTTTACGGTTAAATTTTCTTTTGCTAACTTTAGTATCTAGTATATTTGGTGTTACATTTGGGCTCCTGTTTTACTTTCTCCATTTTATTATGTATATTGCAGACGAGTGTTGTTACAAATGTTCTATCATTTGTTCTCCCGCGACGTTTCGTTTTCCCAAAGTTGCTTTCCTCTCAGTCCTCACCAACCACAGCGTTATTTTTCCCATCAAGATTACGCTTTCCTTCCGTTTTACCGCGCATAGAATGTCTTCCAGTCGTCCGTACACTTCTTCCATATCTTTTCCTGAATTTCATTCCTCCTTGAGTTGATGCCAAATCCTGCAATATTCTGCTCGTCTCCCAATAATAAATACATAGACAAATATATCGAGATTAATTTCCAATGTACTTAAATGCATCATTAATGGCTACATTTTAATAGTATATTTTCACAGATATAAAGGCTTTAGCGGAGTGGAAAAATAATTTCGAATTTCAGCCCTTCTATTAAAAAATGAGGCATAAATACTGAGCTAGCTATGTTCGCTGAGGAAGTTCCTAAATAATTTAATTAAGGGCTTCTATGTGTGAAGACCTATATGAATTCAGTTTAATGAGTCCAGATTTGTTTCAAACACTCTGTAGAACTTGATTAATTCGATTGTTTTGAGGCTTTGCTTTTTGAAAATTCATGATCACTGAATTAATTAACTTGTTAATTTTTCACACAAAAAACTTCAATATACTACTTACTACTAATTTCGACGCATAGGCGACATCATCCGGTATAAAATCTCATACATGGCCAGGAAATACATATATGTACGAGTCGTTGTTTACATCATTTAGTGACTCCTGAGCAACTTCCATTCGCCGCTGTTTTTGTTCAAAATTCAACAATTTTGGAACGAATTTTGCTGCCACGCGTTTCATACCCAAAACATTGGAAAAAATGTCATGAAATGATCCAATCGATATGCCAACATCATCAGCGGCCTTTCTAATTGTGATTCGGCGATCGTTCATAACCATTTCTTTCACTTTTTCCACGTTTTCATCGATTGTTGATGTGCTGGGGTGTCCAGGGCGTCCGTCATCTTCAAGATCTTCACGGTCTCCTTGGAAACCCTTATACCACTTGTAAACTCTCGATTTACTCATGACTCACGATGGGCCTTTGTTAACATTTTACACACTTTGTTACAATTTATTTCATTTTTTACTCAAAATTTGATACAAATTCTTTGATCCATTTCATTTAACAAACGAAAATCGCCGAGTTTATAAAACACGTCTAACCTTTGTGGCTGTCACTAAGTCCACATTGAAAACAGCTGAAAATTTTATCATACTTCAAGGACATGTATACCAACATAATAAAACAAAAGTTTGACAATCGGACTCTCCAATCCCGCGAATAGAAAAAAATTTTCGTTCTGTTTTGAACACACCTCGTATCCTCTAACTAGGAGGGGAGGTGGGCTATGGAAGGGATTTCAGGGCTGGTAATGGGTGGGGGAAGGGGCAAGAATCGGTTCGGAAGCGGTCGCGTGGGGGAGGGAGGAGCGCGGGTTGGTACAATGAGGTGGCTGACGGGAGAGGGGAATAGACAATACGTAGGAAGGAATTGGTTATTAACGGTGGGTGGGAACAAAGAGTTTACGAATGTTCTATGCTGATGCTGACGATAAAACTTCCAAAAGAAGATATTCCCGAGATTTAGCTAGTGTTTCTCGGCGTGTAGATAGAATGATATTCTCATTTGTACTTTATAGACTGCGCTTTAATCTTTACATTTAAGTTTGTAATTGCAAGTTTTTACATATTTTCCACTTTCTCCTATTCAAAAACGGTTGCTTCTGTTGCTGTATGCAATCCTAAATTAGTCTTTCGGGAATAGAATGGCTGTTTTTTCTAGAGATGTGTCCGTAGTATGGAAGTTTACACAAGCAAAATTTTCCTTCCTCAACACGTTGGGATGAATATATTACATTATTTACTCTATTGGAGCGTTTTTTTAAGCATTTTTACAATTAGGTCCTGTCCTGAAGGATTTCAGGTTTTCCCGGCGTATGGTTTTCAAGAGATTTTCTCGGGTTTCCCACCGGGTCAGGTTGATGAAGTGCACCGACGTTTCGAAGGCTGACTCTGCCATCGTCTTCAGGGTGAAGTGACACTTCACCCTGAATTGACTGACCCGGTGGGAAACCCGATAAAACTTCTTGAAGGTCCTGTCCTTTTATCACTGCAACCATTTTAATTATGTTAAGTTCTCTGATAAAGTAAAATGAAGTAGTAGTCAGTAACTAAAGTAAAAGTAGTTGGTCACTGGCGAGAAAGTAATATTCCCACAAGCTACTCCAGAAGGGTGTTCTAGTTGAGAGGTTGTGGTTGGTCACTATCATGGAATTTCTTCTCCCACACACTATCACAACAAAAAGTTTTGTTCTCATTGCTGGACGAGTGGTGCTAACTTATTACGGCTCTAGAAGTTTCCATTTTATTTTATTAATTTACGAGGCTGTAGTGCTCAAGTTCTTAGATTTAAATTCTTTGGAAAAATTATACTTTGAAGGTGGAATATTTACTAAGTTTATTTATTCAGTAACTTGTAGAACTATGTGTCTAATTCAAACGTCTTATTAAATAAATCACGATATACTAAAGAAAAATTTGACTCACTATTTTCCTTAATTTTGCTGTTAACGTAACTTGACTACTTTTATTCTCATTTTACAACTAAATATAATGATGACGCAAGAGTTCTTATTCTCTCTTCTCGCTTGTTAAAGTCTCCTATCGCCCAGTCATTAAGATCTCCCGTCACGTAGTCTTTAAAGCACTTGGTGAATTGTTTCTCTGGAAGCAAACCTATTTTTCTTCTTCTTATTGACGCATATTCATTATCCTATTTTTCCAGCACATCTACTGAAATTTAAATAGGTATTAGTCCTCTTGAGGAATAGTGTTGTTTTCTGGACTCTTTCTTACTTTCGATTGTGCCAGAGTTCTTAGATTGCGTATTATGATTCCACTAAGATTTTCGTGAACATAGTTTTTCGCAAGTTTACACACTACCAATATTGTTGCAACAATATTACAATAGCATAGGTTAGGCTCGTGTCTGTTATCAATCGATTATCAGACGAACGCCTTACCCATGTGTCTAATCCGGCTGGCAAAGTATAATACTTAATGACTTGCATTTGCCACCCGTTCTCTTCCGGGAGCTCCGAGATGTTTATTAGCCTTATATGTCACCTTATTTTACTTTCTAATTCCTTTCGCTGACAGTCGAAGAGGGATAGTAGACATCGGACAGCACCATGTTTTTAAAAATGAGTGATTGAGCTGAATTTTCCATTGTGACAGTTTCCTTCTGCATATTTTGCTTCCCGTATGATCATCGTTATACATTAAATATTCAATAAATGCAGATTTTGGTTATTTAATTATTTTTGTTTGGTTCGTATTGTTTTATTTTGGTAGGTATTCCGTTACATCCCATCTTCTACGAAAGACTCACATCTGAGTAAGCTTTCTTTTTTCTTGAATGTCCAAAAATTCGTTCTTTTAAAAGTTTCTTCGTTTCTGTGTACGTTTCCGTAGCTATTTAGACGGTATTAGACATTATTCATATTACCCAAAGCCTTTGGAGAAAAGGCTTTGGGTAATTTGTATTCATTGCATTCATTCGGCCGTAGTACGTTCCCTTTTGCTTTATTATTCATATTAGTTATTTACCATCCTTCCATTTCTCTGCATTTCCACAGCTTCCAATCGGTCTTGAATTGTCTAAAAGGTGAAGAAAATGACTTCACCACAAAGATACACGCCTAGGAATTATACTAATCGCTTCCAGATATTTATGTCATTGCCTTGATTTATTTTCATCATTTTCATGAGAGAATTTTGTCCTCACAATCTGCTCCCCATTTCTTTTTCATCTTTTGGTTGATTGTGTGTCTGCTTGCAAGTAGTGATCCCAAATCATTCCTTCAATTATTTCAATGTTTCCTTTTATAATCACCTCAACAAATTCCTCTTTTCTTGCTACAAGGCATTAACATGATTTTCTATTTCCTAATAATCCCATAACCCCCTTTCGTAATTTCACCACATCATCTGCAAATAATAAACTATAGCATCTTCCTCCTTTATCTGCACACAAAGTTTGACCATACACTTGATTAAGTAGGTTGGCTTCTGACTATGTATATCAAATATGAATGTAATATGTGTCACATCTGTGTAATTAAATATTACTTTGCTAACCCTAGCAATTTTGATAATTGATATACTATAGGTCGTGATGGAGTAAAACATTACGCTATCCTTCACTGAAACGGAATCCTTGTAATTCCCAAAACTAGTCGAAATTACTGGAAGTGAATTACCGTTTTCAAAATCATTGCAAATAATAAGTAATAAAAGAAAATATGCAACTATTGCGCATGGTGTTTGGTAAAATCATTTGATACACTAAGACCCATGTGTAAGAGATTGAGATATATTAAATATTTAAAGTGAATACCAAATTATAGTTGTGTACTTAAATGCGCAATGCAAACCATAAACATAGTAATCAACCCGAAGTTCGGTTTGGTAGGTGATGATAGAATGCACCCAGTACTAAACCCGACGGCGTATGAAATTCAGTCAACAGGGGGACCATAGGTCAGTCAATAGGGGGACCAGTTCCTTTCCCTGTGCCAGTAATGGTTTCCCAGGAAGATCTGTCATGCAGCTTGGGTGAAGCTGAGGGTACCAGAGAGGCTTGCCCAAGAATCGTACCCAGGCCTTCTGGTCGGTAGTCCAACTTTCTACCCCTGAACAATCGCGGTCCACATACCTTATTCATTAAAACCAATATATTATCGAAATCTATCATGCTAAATATATGTACAAGGACTTCAAATGCCGTTTTTGTGATGCATAAGCGAGGTTAACACTGGCTTTAGACCGTGTTCGCCTTTCATTTTTCTTTTTAAACATCCAAATTTTTCGATATTTTTGTTTTTATTTACAATAGGCCTCCTCTAGACACACTAGAGACCAGTTTTGACTTCGTGAGAGATTGCCTGAAGGAATGTTGGGCCGAATGTCCGGAAGACCGTCCCGACTTCCGCTCCATCCGCCTCAAGCTGAGGCCCATACGCAAAGGAATGTGAGTTCACTCGCTGGCGTTACGCTCTGGCGATTATACATTATCCTATATGAGAAGTCTTTTGATGGAAATCTTTCCATTCCCTAATCGGGATCAAAACATGTTTAACATGAAATGGACTATTTCACTTTACCCAAAAAACAATTAATGAAAATTTACCCTAATATATATGGACCCGTTGGCCTGGCTAATGATTGTCTTATAATTTGATTCTATTTTTGCGATATTATAAAGAAGCGTGACTATGTTTTATCACTCTTTTTTGAAGAAAGAAGTCACTATATTAATTTGAATTTAATACACGTACGCATATTGCGATACCTTCGAATTAAGTATTTTATTGAGTGGAAAAGTGAATCCCATAATGTCTCACTTCAGAAAACATGGAGCAGTGTACTCAATGGATTTATTTTTGGGAAACAAGAGAATTTTCAGAGAAATGACGCATTCGCACGAAGGAGGCTTGTTTAAATAGAACTTTCGTTTTAGGAAACCAAATATCTTTGACAATATGATGGCAATGATGGAGAAATACGCCAATAATTTGGAACAACTTGTTGATGAGAGGACCGATCAGCTCATTGTAGAAAAAAGAAAGACAGGTGGGTACCTATTCATTTCTTTTGGGAATATCGAGGGGGTTTCAAGAAAAAAAACTGTTTGCTTGTTGAAACGCGCAGGGTACGTGCACATGAGGCTCTGCTTGATAATTTCAAAAGACATATATCTTTTGAAAATGACTTTTAGCAACCATAATGTCCAGAGTATATGATACGATTTCTAAAATCAGTCGTTTAAGAAAAGGAATGGTTATCCTTCGGCCAAACATTCGGTTAAAAATAGGTATTTCTTGCTGTCAAATCCAATTCTCGAGAAATTAATAAGACTGAATGTGAGCAAATATAGTTTTTGTTTCCTTCAAAATCTAAAAAAAATGCAAAATATGAAACTTTAAGTCGCCCAAAGTCAATTATTATTTTGCGCTTTGTTCACAAAGTTAATTTAGAGCAAAGTGTTTATTGTAAAAAGACTATTCGCATTACTCATTGACAAAGTATGAATTATTGATATCTTCTATGATGTAGTTGTAGTGTACTTTTCTTTTTGCTCTTAACTTTTATAATTTTCATAGAAATGATACGCAGTTTCGTCTGCCGAATTCGCGAGTCCTTGCATTTTTAATGCCCATATCTCAGTCAATTTAATCATTGAAATGATATTTTAATGAATCTATTGAGCGTAGATTTCTATCTACATACATTTCGATTATGATTTGACCATTTTTTAAAATCCTATGCCAAATTTTATTTACACAATTCTGTACAACACTGAAAATACAGAAACCATTAACACAGTTTTCAACCCGAAGGCCGGTTTGATAAGTGCTGGTAGAGTATCCTTCATTTATTCAACGACAACATCGGTTCTAATTATTCGTTTCTACCCTTTACAGCTTAATGTTAATGTTCAAGGGATGTTGCAGAAATCATTTGAAAAACATCCTAATGAGATGATGTATTTTCTTCTTGGGGTTTCCGACAGATGCCCTTTTATATGAGATGCTTCCCAGATGCGTGGCTGAACAATTGAAGCGCGGACACCGGGTTGAGGCTGAATCTTATGACTGTGTTTCCATATACTTCAGTGACATCGTGGGCTTCACAGCAATGTCCGCTGAGAGCACACCACTTCAGGTGATGATTCATGTTTAAGAGCGTTACTCCGAAAGCAGCTAGGGTAATTGAGAAATCTCTTCTTCGTTCGCGCGGGTTTGAAGTTGATTTCCACTATCTTTCAAATATGCTGATAGTTATCATGTTCTTGATGTTTTTTAATATTGTGAAAAGAATTTCCCTAAGCATATTGCAGTGTCGCAGCTTTACTATCT
Organism: Hetaerina titia; assembly: GCA_037158775.1. Classification (NCBI taxonomy): domain Eukaryota; kingdom Metazoa; phylum Arthropoda; class Insecta; order Odonata; family Calopterygidae; genus Hetaerina; species Hetaerina titia. Next base: position 57,375,270 of record CM073768.1, on the reverse strand, counting down.
CACAATATACTTACCATATACGACTGATTGCCGTAAAGTTATGCAGGTAAAAATGGGTGTTTTTTTTTGGTACATGGTTTTAAAATAGATAATACTGTATTTTATCGTGCACAGACAGTTTTCATTTCCTGAAGGATCAGTCGCTGCGTATCCTAAAACTGCAACGTAAAACACACGAAACTTCTTCAGATATAATGCGTTGAGATATAAACAAATCAATTCGAGAAAATGTTGTTTCCATATTTTGAAATCCATGAATGACACCTTATGACAATTTTCTGTAATAATGCATATTTACAGCAATACTAACTATTTGTGTAGTGTAGTTTTCCGCAGTTCACTACATCCTATTTCCCCTCTTCTAGGTTGTCGACTTTTTGAATGACCTCTATACTTGCTTCGACTCCATCCTGGAAAACTATGACGTGTATAAGGTTGAGACTATCGGTGACGCATACATGGTGGTAAGTGAACGGAGATAACGTAATGTAAAATTTCATCCAGTGAATAGAATAAGTAATGCATCATTAAATCCCTGTAATGAACCCGTAGGTGTGGTTTAATGGATGAGGATAGAGCTCCCAAAACTCTAATCCCTATATGATGTGTGAAATTCAAAAAAGTGGGATTTCTTTCCTTATGCTGGCATAGGTTTCCCAGGAATAATAACGCAGCTTGGATTAAGGTGAGGGTGTTGTTGGATTGGACTTCTATGACTCCTAACGTAATGCCAAAAATTTCGATCAATCAGCGGGCTATGCGAGGGAGGATATTCTTAGAGACTTTATGTGATTAGAACATGATGTCATGAAGATATCACTTCCCTAAAAATGAATTTCAGATCGTTGTGATTAGAGAGCCCTACACCATGTCGTTCAAGTTGGTCTTTGTATGAATGGTATGGTGTGTCATGATACTAACCTTTTCTAATGTAACCACGAGTAAGCATTAATTATTTTATGAAGTGCTGGTGAAATGACAGCTAATTGTTTCAATAAAACATCCAATGGTGTTTAATTTTGGTCTGTTATCATCGAGCAAATATTCGATGGAATAACGAGTATTTTAAAAAAAGGTGTAGGCAGTCGGCCTGTCGTAAACGTTAAGGTGGCTCTGGCCTGCCTACGTGAATTTTTCCACTATTTTCGTCAATTTCCCAGGCGTTAAAATTAAAGAATCTATCATTTAGTCATATGCAACGCCATAACGCGTAGAAATTCTATTACGCCACAACATGGTAGATAACGATGGACATTCATTTATGATTGTCATTGTATGGTATTCGAGTTTATGGTGTAACTTGATTTCTTCCGCACTCAAGGCAAATTTCTTTCCTTTAAAAGAAATCATCATCATGCAATTATGCATGTTAAATGTTTCATTAAATTTTATTTTTACGTCCACCCTATGATAGATGGTGAAAACGTTTGCCCGCAACTCACGCGTACTCCGTACACCAGCACTTATAATTCGTCAGTGCAGAAATCTATTTCTGTCATTTGATCCGAGTGCACAAGGCTCCTGGTGTGGGGTGCGGATGGTGTGTTAGTGATTCCCTCGATGTCGGGCGTAAACTTGGGTATCCTGCACATTTTTAGGAAGGCTTATTCATAGTCTGGCTAGCTTTATCCGTGAATCAGAGGTGATACATCCTTGGGATCATTGATGATGCTGGAGGGATGCGGGAGAGTGGTGGGAATGGGTGTGGTTTTTTTATGGTCGGGGGTTCATTTCCTCCTCGCAGGTGAGCGGCCTTCCTTTGCGCAACGGGGAGCAACACGCTGCCGAGATAGCCTCCATGTCGCTTCACCTCCTGGCCGCCGTCACCAAGTTTCGCATCCGCCACAGGCCCAACGACCCGCTGCAGCTGCGCATCGGAATTCACTCTGGTGCGTACGACGGAGCCCTTCTCCTCGACTCCCGACGGTGCCTCCCCACTTCTCCGCGTGCGTCCCACTTCTCCTTCCCTTGGGAGCGGCTCATCAGCATCTGATCCCTTTGACCGCAGTCAGCCGAATGCCAAACGAAGGCTCCTCGGGAGTCGAGGCACGGGCTGGCGGTGCCGCTCGGGCAGACGGTCCGTGAATGGAAATCGTCGGTGATGTCCTCCGGGGATCACCATTTCATACGGCGACGTGCACCCACGTATTTGCGTTTCCTTGCTTTCGTCGTTTATGCTGTCTTTTTTTTTGCTAAGCCGCACTCCCTATCCTCCCCTGACATTGCTACGCCCCGTCACGACGATCTATGCAAATTCCGGGCCGGCCGAACTCGACTTCATCGATGTCGATGCCGGCCGATGCTGATGAAGCTTTAAGTCTGAAGGGCTTAACTATATATATAGATCGATTCAAGTTAAGATTAGCATTTTACTCCTAGTAGGAAGTACGAAATTTATATTTTTTTACGATTTGTGCTCATATCTGATGAATTGTGCACTACTCAAAGATCGTGGCGTCCATGAGTTAGTGTCTTGTCGCAGTTAGGTTAGACATTTCGTGCAATAAACAGTTTGCCAGTTCTCAGAAGAATGTGAACTTTTCTCAGTTTGGTTACAGACTTTTTATCTGGCACTTTTAAAATCCAATAACACAATAGTACCTGCCTTGTTCCAAATATGCTAAAGCCTGAGCTGATTTCATGCCAATGGGGAAAAGATCCCTTCGTATGTCATGGGTCTCTTTCGGAAAGACATTTCAAACTTGGAATAAGTCACTTGCGCCTTACGGTAGGCTTTTATTTTTCGGTCAAAGTTAATCAATGGCACAATTAGGTTTGCTGTAACAATTTTATAATATTGGAAAAATGCGTCAGAATTAAAATATTTCAATGCTTTTGTTAAAAAAGAAACTATGCGAAAGGATGGAAGATATATCATGGTAAAAATATGAATCCATATTGTTTCATTAATGGTACTTTTCAAATGTTATTTTATTTATTACTATTTTTCTCATTGGGAGAAAAAAACGTGTTTCCATTACTTTAATTTCCGCAGTTCACTGACAAGAGAAAAAATTAGTAATACATTGAAGATGAACAATACATTGTGAAATGCGCGCAACGAAAGAATTGACCGGAGAACAAACCAAAGGTTCGTGTTGTGATTAATGCTGAGAACTTAGCATTTAGTCTTGTCGTGTTAGTTTTTGCTAATGATGAAAGTTATTTTCAAATCTGGGATTTTCTCCCCATTTAGGACGGCTTACGATTTCTCATGGGGACAAGGTTTTCACCTTTCCCTTGTCTCGATCTGTTTAAGTAGGCTGGTGAACGAGTGATCGCCTTATTCAGGTTCAGCGACAGTGCCCCAACGACTTTCTTTTTCTGTATTTATTCCTTGCCATCACTTATCAGTCCTAAGTCGTCTAATTCCTAATTTTACCATTTAATTACATACTATTAATTACCATCCTAAAACACGTTCATTTTTATGATCATGCCCTAGAAAAATCATGCTAATAGTACAGTGGCATATTTTAATGGATTGAAGGATGACATGCGTAACATAATTAGCCAAAATAAAAGATTCCTATAATCGAATAATACCAGATATGGGCCTTACTCTGCTCTCAGATATAAATACGATTTTATATGAGGGTTATATTAATCGGAAGATTTGTAATTTAAAACATTTTCAATAAATTATACAATCTTTATATCCATTTCTGTTTTCTGAGCAGACCTAAGGCCCAGCTTACCTTGAGTTGCTACAGTATATTTACATTAAGTGGGTTGAAAAATAAACAAGGAAATGCAAAGTCAACCCTTTAATATTCGATTGATCTTGCTATTTTTCTAAACATTTTTGTCGTATTTTTCACAGTAAATATTAAGTTTGAGGCGACTAGTTATCGCCATGTGCAAGCCAGTAATAAATTACAAGGACTGTTCAATAAAGAGGTGGTCATCAATATTTATTTGCATGATTCACTGTACAAAAACATAATTTTATGTCATATTGTTAGCTTTATATGTAATTTACGTATGAGTAATACGAATTTCTTTGATTTCACTCCAGTATACATCAGAGACAGCCGTTGAAATTTGAAACATGTTCAGTTCGCCTTCAACAAAGATGGAGGTAACTCACAAGAAATACGCTACATTGAAATTTACTTTCGCTTGAATAAATTGTCAACTGTGCCCTATACTCTACTACAGGAGAGGCTTAGGGATGGTCTGTTCTTTCCTATGTTAGATGGAAGTTAAAAATGGGAGATAATTTCAATGGGAGGTGGACGCAGAGTTTCAGTTACTTCTCTTACGGAAAGCTTTGTGAAAGAAGATTGTCGAATAATATTGGGAGAACCATCAGAAATGTTTAGAATTTCATTGGGTGCCAAGCTAATGTTTGGTCGAAACAGAAACATGAACTCGAGGCGTGCTTGTACATGGTGGGTTCGAAATCGATATTATTTCGTGAAAAATAATATTAAGTATGTTCCTCATCATCCCAATAGTACAGGTGTAGCCTGTGAGGAACATAAACAAGCCACCTTGTGGCTTGTTTATTTTATTATTTCCTTTTTTTTTAAATATTGTTTAAATATTTTATTTTTTTTGTTTAAATATTTTATTATGTTCCTCAATGATAAGAAAAACCTTCACGGAAAGTGGTTTTAAGAATCAGTAACTTATTTAGGCGAACTGAACATCCATCTAATTACTACGGCTACTGTTGCCACAAAGCTGAAATCAAAATAATTAAAATTTTACCACGCATAAATTACGCATTTAGCTAATACTATATTATAATGTAAACGAAAATTATTAATAGTGCTTTGTGTAATCACAAATGTTTTACCCTTTATTTAACAGCCCCCGTGCTTATGCTTGGCCTTAATTTCCATCCCAAATTTTTGTTTTCTAAATCACAGGTCCTGTCTGCGCTGGAGTAGTGGGACTTAAGATGCCGAGATATTGCCTTTTCGGAGATACAGTTAACACTGCTTCGCGTATGGAGTCAAACGGATTGCGTGAGTAGATAGCTCTCAATAATTATTCTAACAAGACCAATTCTCTTTTACTTTTTCTCTTGTACTATGCCATACGGATGGAAATATTGTTATAGGATTACGTATTATGTTTGAGTAGTAAAACCTGTTAGAATTTTTTTCGATATGCTTAGGTCAGTCTGAAAGTGCTAGTGGCTAGAATAGAGTTTCAAGTTTATGGGATACTCTGCACATTGACAGTAAAAAAGAAACGAGGAGAAAATGCAATTAACATGAGTTTCATACGGAATAGCTTCAATTAGAGCAAATTTGCATTGGTGCAAACGTGATTTTATCGAGAAGAAATTGATATTTCTCTGCTTAAACTCTAATTACCTTCTAAATTGTAAGGCTATGTCATTGCCCATGTCTACTTAACGAAAGGAGGTATGTTCATTTTAGGCATTACGAATAAATTATGCCTGGAATTTTACAGCATTAAAGATCCACTGTAGCTCCGAGTTCAGGACTCTGTTGGATCGACTCGGAGGCTACCAGCTGGTTTCCAGGGGTCTCGTCCACATGAAGGGCAAAGGTGATGTTCAGACCCACTGGTTGCTGGGAGAGGATAGCGACGTCGAGGGACTGCCGCAGGACGGCGTCCGAAGAGTGCGTCCCTCTCCGCAGGGCGCGGAGGGGACGGAGTCGATGCCCGTGGAGGACGCCAGGGGAGCGACTACGATCGCGGAAAAGGCGGAGGGCCCCCAACGGCAGGAGGACGCAGCCGCGCTGGCCATCGCGGATGCCCGCAGGACTCTTGCCCCGACCACGGGAGAAACCCTCAGGGATGCCGACCTGACCGACGCGGGGAACCCTGGGAAGGAGGGGATGGCACCAGAAGACGCCCTCGCCCTGGACAGGAGCCGCCTGAACATCCGTAGCCACAGGTCCCTCACGCCTCCCCTCAGGAGCGAACAACCTCCCTCCGTCCCCGTCAGAAGCTCAATGAGGAAGCAGCAGGCCGGGACAGGAGAGTGGCACGGGGTCGAGGCTGACAATTCCGCCGTCCCTGCCTTCCCCAGCCATAGCTCCCTCCGCAAGCACCATCACGCGTTGGCGGGGCCGGGGCTGAGAAGAGGATCCTCGCGGAGCCGTCGACGGAGTCTCGAGTCCTCGCCCAAGAAGCTGAGATTCGCCTCCGAGGTCGTCGGGGACGGCGCCGCGGCGGACAAGGTGACGGTAGGCGGGGAGGGAGGGAGGAAGGATGGCGAGGGGACGGAGGCCCCCGGGGTAGTGGCGGTGTCCCCGGGGCGGAACCAGAGGGAAAGAGAAGCGACGACATCACCCGCTGGGAGCGAGAAGCAACGCAGGGTGAGCAAGGCGAAGAAAAGGAGGAGGAAGCCGGGGGAAGGAGAGGGGGGGAGCAAAGGGGGAGGTTCAACGGGAGACTGGCGCATGATCCTGAGCAACACCGTGCCCCCATGGAGGAGGAGGGGCAAGTCGGCCGAGTGCCTGGAGCGGGAGGACCCGTGGGCCTGGGACCTCGTCGGCAGGAGCGGTGTCGGCGGCCTCCCCCGTCTCTACAGCCACACCGCCAACAAGCTCGGCCTGCCCCCCAGCAGCTTCCCGTGCAACGAGCGGGGTGTGCCAAAGGCGAGGTCAATCGCGTCCATGGGCGGAGGATCCGTTCACTATGATGGCGTCCAAGATATAGGAAACGGGGTTCGCATGGACCCTCACAGTCCGATCGCCGTGGACGGAAGAGGGTACCTTTGCGGAGTCGATGGCAAGCTGTCCGCGGCCGTCCACGCCGTGGACAGGCTTAGCGTCCCCATGATCCAGTCGGGGATGTACAGCTCGACGTCCTGCGAGAGCAATCAGAGTCAGGAGTGGAGCGACTGCGGGGCGGCGAGCAACAACAGCGCGGGGGAGGACGCGCCGTCGGACGGATCGGGGAGGAGGATGTGTGGTGGGATGGGAGGGGAGGCGTCGGGAGGCCGCGAGGAGCGACGGGAAGAGGGCGTGGGGTCTCACGGGGACGGAGGGCGGATCCCGGGTGACTTCGGTGAGGGCGTCGGAGGGGTATGGTTAGATGGGGAGGGAGGGAGCGGGGAGGAGGAAAAGCTCCTATGCGGAGGGGATGGGAGGAGGATGACGGGGATGTGCCGCAGCCCCGTGCACGGCATGGAGGAGGGCAGGGGCGCAGACTGGGAAGGAATATTCAGACCCGGCGGCGGTGGAGCTGCCCTTCGCATAGATGGCTGCGAATACGGGGAAGAAGTTTCGGGAGACGAGGAGGAGTTGGTGAGGCCGCTGCTGCCGTCCTTAGGCGGTGAAAATGCGCGCATCTAACGGAAGGTCGGGTAAGTAACGGCAATCCTTTTGTGTATTTTAGTTTGAGTTAGAGTGGGTCGCGGGCGATGAGGGAAAAGGCAAACGATATCAAGGAGGGCCGGATGGAACGGAATCCTTAGTTGACCCTCCCAGATAATGACCTAATTTCGGTAATTCGCAAAGGCGACGGCTCTATCTCTCGCATTCATCCACTTTGAGGCCGAAAAGATGAAAACATTGGAGTGTATACAAAGTTATAATTCACAAAATAACGACGCACGGGGAAAGTGGTTGCTCAAAATCCTGAGTCTTAGTGTTTGGCGGGATGGAATGCTATCTAATTAGAATAGTTATCGAAGAATTGATCATGTGGACGTGCACTCTGTACATGTAATGTTTTCTATTTTGAAGGGATAGTAAATTAAAACGGAAAGGAAAGAAAAGATACTGAAAAAAATAAAAGATCCTAGTACTTCCTCGCTTGGTACATTTTCGGTGGATAATTGATATATTTTTTCGTCCTCGCTTCTTTTCAATGCCATGAGTGATACTTTCTTGAGACTAACTTTTCCTTTATATTTTGTCCCGTCGCCAGGTTTTCATTATTCATTGTTGTTTTGAAAGTTCTGCAAATGGGGTTAAGGGGGCAAAGGTTCACCCATTATTGTTTTCCTCCAAGATATTTACGTACACCGTAGTGGTCTAATTTTTTTCGTTTGCCACTTGTGCCCAAGCAATCTAGTTTTCTCAAACGTTTTCAGTTGTTGATATAGGTTAAACATCCATCTCCCAAGGAAGTCTACCTTCACTGGAGCCATCGTCTCTCTGAATTCATTTCTCAACATTGCTGTCTTGTTAAAAACCTCCGGATGCATGCAGTCTTGTCATCCTTTACCTGACGATGCTGCAAAATATTCATGACGATTTAAATCATCCTGTAATTCGGCCTTAAATATACTAGCTACATTGATTCAATGATCGCAGAAATACCATTAAATATTTAAATAAAACCTGCCAGACACTGGTCTGAGAACATCTCTACCTTTGCTGTCATATAAAAACGGTATAATAACCGTAATCCTTTTTGATTAGACAAATATAATCATGCATCACTCATGCGACTTTAAGTCGTTCGATTAATAATATCTGCTTGTGCAGAGGTCGGATACGAATGGGGGATGGGATAATTTGAACAAATTTAAATAATAACTTTAGAGTCGCCGGAACTTTTTATTTGTGTTTTATATTTAGCTTGCATTGATCTTTGTGGACATTTTAACTGCCAAGTGAAAGTATTTGTCATTTTGGCATTCCCATTTTTTTATATTTTCAAATTATGTACAGTCACCTTAGAGAGTTTTTTTTCTTTTTCTTGATAGCCATGCGTTTAATATGAAGTTGATACTTAATTTGAAGTCTGGTGGAGTAATGCGATGTACAGGGTTCGTCCGGTAAATAAGTGTACTGAGCTCAGGAAAAAAAATGTATTACACTTTTACATATCTTAAGCTAATATTCCTCAAAATAGGACCCTTGTGAGTCGATACACTTGTTCCAGCGGCGTTCCCATTCCTGGAACGCTCCCGCGAAGGCATCATGGGGAACCTCTCGAAGACACGTCGTCACGGCCTCTTTGACGGCGTCCAAAGTCCGTATCGCGTTCCTTTCAAACTCCTCTTTATCTTCGGGAACAGAAAGAAGTCCGGTGGTGCCAAGTCCGGGCTGTAGGGCGGGTGCGGCAGCTTTGCCACGCCGTGCTTGGCCAAGAAATCCGACACGACAAGCGCGGTGTGAGACGGCGAATTGTCGTGATGCAGCAGCCAGATGTTTTTGATCGCTAGCCGGACGCGGGCGACTCGTTTTCGAAGCCTGTCGAGCACTTGGACGTAAAATGCAGCATTTACAGTTGGTCGTTCAGGTACAAATTCGTAGTGGACGACTCCCCTTTTGTCAAAAAATGGGAAAAAACCAGTACACTTATTTTCCGGACAAACCCTGTATTCTTTGTTGCAAAAAGGCAGGAACGTAACATTGCTATCGTAGAATAAATATTAATTAAATTCGTGTCAACTTATGCCAAGTCAAAATATAACCATCTTTTAATGTTTTTTTCTAAGTTAGATCAGGGTAATAACCTTCTGAAAATCTTTGAAACTCGGATAAAATTATTGTGAAATTTTCAAATTAATTTAATTCTAAAAATAACTCAAAACTAAATAAGGTGGGAAGAACTAAAACAAAGTAGCTTATAAAATCCGGATGCGCACCATAGAATGTAATTTAAGGTGAATTGTTGATTGTTTGAAGAGTGGTATTTTTATCCATAAAACAACAAGGTGTCTATATGTTTCAATGGCTACTAGATAAATACTGAAAATATTAAGATATCCAAATGAACAAAGATGTCTCCTTTCATGTATTCATAAAGTCCCAATATATTCCTGGATGGTCAAAGGACGGCCGATATATTCTTCGCGTTCTAGTGTGTAAACTGTAATGACTCTTCGGTTTTATACTGTTTAGTTAATGTTTTAATACGCGTCCGCACATTAATCACGAGTTCACGAATTCGTGCATGGTTTTCGTGTATCGATAACGATTCGGTCTCTACAAACGATGGCGTCCAAAGAGAAGATTGAGTGGAATACCCCATGGACTCGGGCTAACAGAAAATTCAGCAAGTAAAGACAAAAATATATATCATGATAGCGTAAATATAGGGAGGCGGAGGTGTAGGGCTGGTGGAGATTGGTTGTCGTCCCGACGGTGGTGGCCTCAAATTGGGTGGTGTCAGTGGACCAATGGTGCAGACATACGACGACAGTGGATTCGAATGCTTCTTACACTCAACTCCATTTCTCGCTACCGGTTAATGGTTTGCATCCACGTGGACGTAGTGGGGACGATTAAGTGACAGGTTTCGTCTAAACTTGTCCTGAAAGTGGAGTAAATAATGCGATAACGTTCCTGTTCTTCTTTCCACGCTACACCTACTCCTCCCCCATTTCGCTCGTGACCTCTGTCCCACCCACGCACCCTAATGGTGTTCGCCACTGTTCCCTAAATCAGATAAATTCAAGTAATGTGCTTGACATGTTAGCACATCTTTTTAAGAAACGTTTGGTGGGATAGAAAGTAACTGGACTCTCAGCTTAAAGGGTACGTGCAAGAGCAATTTTATGCATGGTCCATTATGAAAGGAATACGCATGATTTTATTTATTTCTCTGGAAACAAAAGAATTAAGGATCATAGTTGTATTAATGCTTAAAATTCTTCATAATACTCTTCCTCTGAATCAATACATATGCGGAGATGTGCCTGCCATGCTTGGAAGGCACCCTGAAACTCCTCGACGGGAATGTCTCTCAGGAATGTTGTAACATGCTTTTGGATGTTTTCCACGGTCTCCCAGTGCTTTCCTTTCAGCTCTCTCTTCAGTCGGGGAAACAAAAAAAAGTCGCACGGAGCAAAGTTGGGACTGTAAAGAGGCTGGGGATCACTGGGGTGTTGCTCCGAACCAGGAAGTTGGTAACGATGAAGGACGTGTGGCAACACTTTCTGCACAGGCTTCGCGCAGACCTTGCGCATTTCCAAATCCTCGGTCACTATCCCATGTACCGCAAATGTGGACATGTGTAGAGTGTCAGCAATTTACTGGATGCCCAATCGACGGTCGGAACGCAAAAATTCGCGCACATGATTCACGTTTTCGTCGGTTCTGGCCGTTCTTGGGCGTCCAGAACGGGGTTCGTCGGCGACCTCCTCCCAGCCCTCCTTGAACGCCTTGTGCCATCTCCCGGACTGTGACCTTGAAATTCAGTTGCCCTTGAAGGCCTCTTGAAGCATCAGGAATATTTCGGTTGCATTCATTCCAAGTTGCACGCAAAACTTGATGGCGTATCGCTGTTCAAGCGAACGCTCCATCGCGCCGTGTTACAAAGTCGACAAACACACTTCACACGGAGGCACCTCTTTCCACTCAGTCTACTCGGAGCAAACTGGTGACCGGCTGCGTTGGAAGGGCAGACCCCCACCACATTTCCCGAACGATTTTACCGCGCTGCCATGGATAGTCGTGGCACAAAAAAAGCATGCGCATAATTTCATAATGGACCATGTACGTGGCTTCAGCTGGAGATAAAATTGAGATTTTATAGTATAATCCCTAAATTTGACCAAAATGTTCCACTTCTTTAATATGAATCATTATTTCCCATGCATCATAAAATTTAGTATTGTATTGTACAAATATTACGTCTTAAGGTTCAATAATGAGAATCGATCCCTTGTTCTGGATTCATTCCAAGAACTGGGTGTGGAGATAAGATTTCATGAATCCCAATGGACCCAGAAGGCCCTAGGTGTAAGCCCCATGCTTCCATCGAAAGTAAGAGAATAGAGCTATTTTAAGTTCTCTAAGAGGTTTAAGGTCATTATTTCACTATGAACCATTATTTACAAATGATATGTTTTATTTATGAGACACATGAAGAAATTTGTTTTACATTTAGTATCCCTTGGTAAAGAATAAGTTGAACTATTTTCCAATTTATGACTGAATTTAGAAATAATTTTTAATAATCACGAGAAACAGTCTCGTGTATAGGAGCCTACGACTACATATAGGAGCCGCGTACTAGAGTTTATTTTAATGGAGCCACATTCATTGTAATTGTGACTTTCGGCGTTTTCGAAGACCGAAATGGATTACAAAAATGAAATAATAAGAATTAAGCAATCCTTATGACTATTATTTAAAATTTAAGCCAAAGGTAATCGTGTCTACACTACTTATTCAATATTTTATCATACTTAGGAGAGAAAATTACGACTTAAAAGAGGAACGACGACATGCATAATGCGAAATTAACCACCAATAATTATTAAAATTCTTTGGAGTCCCAAGAGCGCTGACGATCTTGCTTATTATCGACGCTTTTTTATGTTAACATTGTTCTTGTATAGAGACCTACACTTCGTACGCACTCTCATTCTCGAAAAACAATATTTGTAGCATCTACGAAACTCATTTTCAATATTCTTTACGCATTTAACTATCGCAGTAACAAAGATAAAAATAATAAATAAAAGAGGAAGATGAATATCATTTTAAAATGATTTCGATTTTAGCACTGCCCAGGGGAACAAGTTCTTTCAAGTGCACATCTACCGTTTACCACTTCCCGCGTTCGACAAATCGTTTATCTGTACGACACGAGATGGCGCTTGCTCCACCTAACTCACCGTTGCCCGCGGCAGCCCGCGCGTACCACCTAACGGCAGAGGGACGAAGCTATCCGAAGGCATCCTCTTATAACTCGGAGCAGAAGAACATCCCAAGAAGTCGGCTCTTGAATCTGTGCGTGGTGTTAACGTAGTGAGGGTCGTGCGACCATTTTCGTCGCAGGGAAAAGTTTTGCCTCCAACTCTCAAACGACTCGTGAGACGTTTGCTGCTGGTCTTTAACTCGGTGCGCTCAGCGGTGGTGGACTACCAGTGTGTTGTTGAGACGTCACGTATCGAGGAGGCGGTCGAGAAGAATCGGCGGGGAGGGCCAGTGTTGTTTGAGTGCGCGTGCTTTCGGGGTTTCGGGCGCGGGGGGGGGGGGAGGTGTGGGGTTTGAGGAGGGTGGGAGACATGTTGGTGTTGCGGCGAAGCGAGGAGGAGGAGAAGGAATAATAACACGGAGGACACCTGCTACTTCTGCTGCGCACACGCCTTCGAAGCCGCAGCGAGATAGGCAAGGGTCGACGTCGTCGTGCGCCGGTCCCCACCATTTCCCCGGACCCGCTCCTCAGCACGACGTCGCATCCTCGTCCTCTCCTTCCCCGTTGGGTTTCGTCGGCCTGGTCCTCGGAAGACGGCGAGCCGCCGAAGACGGCGGCGACCTGACGCGAGATGCATTTCGGAATGACGACCCTCGCCCATCATCCGAGCCTTTACGGTAACAACCTTTAACGACTTATTTGCTCAACAAGTGTTCGCCGTGTTTATCGCCGTTGCTGCCCTCTCTCTCTCTCCTCCTCCCACCCAGTAGCTCTCTTTCTCTCCCTCCCTACCCTAAACTCCTCCATCGCCTCACCCCACTTCTTAACATCCACCCCACCTCCTCCTAACCCTCCCACAACTTCTCTCTCTCTCTCCCCCTCCCCTCTTCCTTCATTTCTCCCCCCCACCATTCTCCTCCTTTCCTCTCCCCCTCTATTTTTACCCTCTCCCCTCCAAGCCCCCGTCCATCTCCGCCGTCACCTCCTCCTTCCTTCTCCTCCCCACATTCTCCCTCCACTTGTTCCTTCATCCTCCTTTCCTCCGGGAGCTCCGCCCGCACTGCCGCCCTCTTCTGGTGGCCGCTGCCGTTCGCTGTGCTCGCTGCCCCCTCGATGTTGTCGCGCGTCATTTTGTCCTCGGAAATCTAAATGTGTTTGTGTGCGTGCGTGTGTCTGAGAGAGAGAGAGGGAGAAGGGGGGGGGAGGGAGGTAGAGAGTGCGTTTTCTTTGAGTTTGTGTCTGTGTGTGTGTGTGTGCGCGCGCGCGTGGAGGACCGTCACACTTGTTTCTCTGGTGAAGTCTCCCTTCTATTTTTTTGTTATCTTCAACGGGGAGCTGCTCAAAGCCGCAAATTTTCCGAGGTGGACCGCCGGATGGGCATGCCGTTTTTTTCAGTGACGTCTTGGGAGGGAGGGGGATGAAGGAGGGTGCGTGTGGGGGAGGGAAGGGAGAAAAGATGCGACCGCGATAAAAAGGCTGGGGGCGGCTGAGAAGAGCAGGGCAAGGGGGGAAGGGCACCACCGCTAATAAGAAGTCTCGGAAGCCCTTCCGCTTTTGCTGAATTCGAAACGCGCAAAACTGTGGACGCGCTTCGGTTGAGGGAGAGAGAGGGGGGGGGCGGGGGGGGGGGTTCTCGCCTCTTTTCAAGCATCGCGTGGGAAGGAAACAATACCCCCTCTTGTGCGCCGCCGCCGCGCGTTTTGTTTTGCTCTTCCTTCGAGAACTACTCGCGAATTTCGCCGGAATCCCCGCGAGGTTCTCCCATTACTTTTTTTTTCTCCTCCGTGGGGAATGCATTTTAAGGGGGGTTGGAACCTCCCAGTTCATCCCTTTGGAAGTGGTGAACTATTTTCACCACCGAAAAATGGGGAACTCGATGCGCGTATGTTTTTTCCGCCTCGTTTGTGAGTGTGGCGGTTGTTTTCATTGTCAGTTGATGAAAGGCGACGTAATTTTAAAAAAAAATAATATCCGGAGTGGTGAATAATCCCCCCGATCCTATCTCTCTCTCTTTCTCTCCGGCGCAACAATTTTTCACCGAAGTCTCCCCATGTTGACTTAACCCAGTGGCGCTCCTTTTCGTCCCGTTCAAAGTTTGCCACCTCCATCCGCTTTTGCGGTTTTCCCGCTCGCTCACATCCTCCCGGAGAGAGAATTTGTGCACATTCACTCGCTCTCACACACCTTAAATCGCACACACGCATAATCGCGTAACCACACAAACACACACACAAAGACGGACTCTCACGTACGCGTAGCACGCAAGGGTTTACTACCTCGTGCGTTCCGAAAACCGTCGAGCCCCGCCCAGCTCCCCTCCCCGAGGCCCGACTTCCGAACCGCTGTTCCCCGGCTCCTCCCCAAGATGAAGGTGAAAGTGGAAAGACGCAAAGTGCCCCCAGCACAAACACGTCCCTTCTCCTCCCCCCCTCTACTTGCCCCTCCGAAATCTCCCTCTTCACCGAACCGTTCTGGTGGAAATCAAAATAAGAGTTGAGGCCACTGCCGCGGCGAGGTCGGGGTGGGACGCAGGAGGACCCGACGACTACTGACTCCACGGTTTTTGGATTTGAGTGGCGATCCGTGGGTGAAACTGGGGAAGGAGGAACTGGATTGAGAGTCGAAGAATGTTTTTGCAATGTGAGCACTGCGCCTGGACACGATGTTGCCAGATTTCGGGTCGCCTCAATATTGTAACTCCCTTCGCGGATCGGAGAGTTTTGATTTCCTCTTGCCTCCTCCTCCGCGTCTCCCGGAACGAGCGAATTTGCCGAGTTTTTAACTCTCGCCCGCTCGTTTTAATTTCGTAAATAGACCTCTCGGCTCGGCTATAACCTCCCCCCCCCCAACCCTCTCTCCTGCTCACCCTTAAAACTCCCGCTTTTCCCCTTGGCCTCACCGTGCCGTGTTGGACGGATTCCGACCGTCGAGTAAAAGTAATGTGTCGCGTGATGTGAGGTTTTGGGTTTTCTGGCGTTCCATTGTCACGTGAATCAAGAAGATATTTCCACGAATCGTTCGTGTAACATGGAATTTTATCTCATCTCCGCGTTAACGTTTCCGCCCCTCCTCTCCTCGTGGTTTTTTTTGTGGCCGCTCCGACGCGATGGTTGACAGACAGTACGGAAAGAGAGAGAAGGACATTCTCTCCGAATTAGTGCCCGGGCGCCGTGAACCCTGGTGACCCCTCTTTCATCGCCTGTGACTTGGGACGAAGGAAGGGGGAAAGGAGGTTTTTCATCTTCGTTATCATAATCGTCATTATCACCGCAGTTCCCATTGAATGATTTTAAGAGAAAGAAAAAATAAGAAAATTCAACTCCGCACTCGGTACGGATATATATAAAAATATATTGATACCTGAGAACTTTTCCCCTTCCCTTCCGGACGTTCGATGCGATCATTGTGGCCGCTAAGGTGTTGCCTTGAACGATGTTAATAACTCGGGCAGCTTCAAGACTTGGGTGAGTGAATGAAAGAGAGATTTGTATCGTACCAAGGGAGGAGGATAACAGTGGCAGTGGAGGGGGTTGAGAGGGAAAGGGAGGAAGGGAAGGAGGGGCTCTGAGGAAGGAAGGGGAAGATGGAGGGCGAAGCGGAAAGTAGGGGGGGGGGGGGCTGGCGGAAGGGACGACGGGAGGGAGAGTGGGGAGGGCGGAGAGGTGCCGGCCAAGGGCATAAGTCGAAGGAGGAATATTCCCTTCCTTCGCCGCTGTGTGGCCGCGTTCTAAAAATAGAATTCCCGCGCTGGGCGGAAAAGCGAGCGCAAAGAGGGACAGAGGAGACGTTTCGCTAACTAAGGAACAGGTCGACAATTCATTCCTGCCGCACACGCATCTCACTTGCGAAGCTCCCGTTCTTCTTCGGGGCCAGCTAAACCCATCCTCCCCTCCGTCGCACCCGCTCCTCCCCCCCCCCCCAACCTCACCCTCCTCGCCACCCTCCTCCACATATCCTATCCCCCCCCCCCATCACCAGCCGTATCCTCTCTTCCACCCCACCCCTTCCCTCCGACGTAGCATTACGAAGGAAACCAACAGTCGCCCACCCCACTCTGTTACCAATTGTTCCGCCTCCCTCCGCCAAACGGCCTCCTCCCCCCACCGATCCCCGCATCCTTTACGTCACTGTTATTCTGAGAGAGAGTGAGATGTTCGTGGACCACCGGTAAACCTCAGTGGCCCTTTAAAGTGTGGCCTTCCAGGTGAAACAGGAGTTGAGAAAAGTAGAAGGTATAGCCGGCTGCCCTTAGGGCCGCTATAAGTGTAGTAATGGGAAGCGGCTTTTGAAGTGAAGCCTTGGGCAAAGGGAATCGCTCATCTGGAGTTCACTGACTACGAGCTAGATCAATCTAGTGTGCGGAGGAGTTGAGGGAAGGTTGCAGTAGCTACGCGAATCATATGATAAGAGTCGTGAAACCGTAAAATAATTAATTCCGTCGAATTTTTAATTTGGGCGGAATTATAAACAGCTGTAATGTACCTTAAATATGTCCCTAAAAACTATTATAACGGGGTCCAGATGGATTAAAGAAAGGTGAGACGAAAAAGACTTTTTCCAAACTGTGGGTTGACTCTCCGGTCTAAAATTCATATGGCCCTTGTGCCACCCTGTGCATGCTCTTACCACGTGATCAATCAGTTGATCGTCATTCTGTAAAGTTATATGGCGGGGACGTTTACTGTACCATGGAATGGCACAACGCCAACAACATATGTTAGTAAATATGGCTGCATGCTTGGAGGTTTGATTCATGCAGTAGTGACAACATCCTTGTACCACTTCTGTTGACTTTGCCACGGCGGCTACCAAATGGTTGGAATAGGATGTACTCCATTGAGTGAGTGTTGGGGTTGTCTACGTAGTATTCGTTAACCTTGCGGAATTGGTGAGCGAGCTGCAGTAATTATGAAGCGCTTCCAAATTTTATGAGAGAGGTCGGAACGGAAATAATGAGACCGCTGACATTTGATGTACGTGTATCTAGATAAAAAATTGGTTCACCGATCCCATCCGAAAAGAGTTCTTGAATTAACACATCGAACACTATTCTGTGATAAACTATTTTCGAGCTCGAGAGAGATTTCAGAGAGTAAAAATGATTTTTACTCTCTGAAATTGTTCCATTGTAATATTAATGAGAAAGTTAAATTCAGCGCTGTTGTTTCGTTGCATCTTACGTAGGATTATTTTGAAGAATATTTTAGCTGTCAAAAATATCCGTAGAAGTAATGTGTACCAGAATACGCAGGAATGAGACACAAGTTTTCAATGTATTCTTGCCGCTATGGTATTTATTTTGCGGAAATGTCATCGGAAAGGGTATGCCATCAAACAAAAACATGCTATTTAACGTTTCGTCATAGTGGTAGGGGCTAATACTTATGACTATCAGAAGATTTCACCTCAAAATGCAAAAGATGTCAAACTCAAATGACCGAATTACATAGCACCAAACCCCTCGCAGAGGAAAGACGAAATCTTGCTGAAAAAATTGTCTGCATATCTCTTTATTTGTTCCTAATGATAAGTTTTCCAATAGGATGGGAATAATGATATTCATGATTCATTAAGGAATATTTAGGGAGCTTCCAACAAGATAACGTATTAGTAGTCCCTCCTCTTCAACAACCACCTAGTGTTAAAGCACATTCACCTACTTTGAATGTGCGTTTTTACTTTATACGATGTTGTACTCGTATGTTGGCAATTATTCATGCAGTAGCTTCACAGTCGTGTTAGCGTTAGATTTGAGAAGGTATTCATGAGGTACAGACCGGCGTGGAAAAATACTGGAGAGTTGTGCACCGTGTTAATGTCGCGTGGTATGTATGTCCCATGTGGAGGCAGACAGTGATTGAGGAGTCAGATAATTTTTTAGTTTCTCAAACATATTCGCCATTGACCATTGTCACCGTAGGAAATTGAAAAATGCACGTTAAAGGAATGGTAGACTCAATCAAAGTATTCTTTTTGAAAATTTTAGGGGATTTTAACAATTAAAACAGTTATCATCGGGAATGTCGTGAGACAGGATCGAATATTTACATATTTCAAATGCTGGATTCAATTTTTCTCAGTTTCATTCGAGTGATCTAATTTGTAGACAGTGCGAGGTCTTAAAGATTTACTCAGTGTTCGCATTAAACTTCATTCGTGCATCTTTCGGAAAGTGCCACTGTTTCTCTCTCTCTCTCTCTCTTAGTGACTAGAGGGTTTCCTTCATGGGCGGTGGCAGGTTGAAGCCTAGGGAATGGCAAGGGTCGAAAGAGCAACGAAGTTTCCTCATTTATCTTAGCCTTCCCTTCCAACCCCTTGGCCTTGTTATTTCCTCCAGCCCGCTCTCATGGTAGGTTCAAATGACTGCTTCATCAAAATAAATCATAGCGTATATGAAATTCATGAAAGCAGACGAAATATTTTAGGGCCATTGCCCCCCTTACTCCCACTATGGAGCACGTGATCCTAGCTTCTCCAATCATCTCTTCTCTCTTTCAATCTTCTCCAACCAGTTTTCACAATTCTCTCCTGTAATTCATCTGATTATTCAATATTCAGTTTCTCAGATGGATACAAAACTCATGCCGCATGTTATAATTGCGGATTTTAATTACAGCCAAATTATCCTGCGGTGACAAATCTTCTTTACCCCAAGAAATTCAGTTTCCTTAAAAGAGGCATCCATACTCCTCTAATGTGATTTCCCCACAAACATTTGGGGTAACTAAGTAGATAACTTTTATACCAATTTATATTTGACTCTCGCTTATTTAACGCGAATTTCTGTCCTTCCCATTTCTTTGATCCCAGAAATGTCCGTCAAGACACCTCCTTAGTTGCACTTGACAGTTTTAATTCTAAAACTCCTATTTTACACCAATATTTTGAGTAAATCATTAGGGAGTAATCTACCATCTGCTGGACTCGTTCTTTCTCCGTATATTACTGTGTCGCCGGCTAATAATTTAATGTCTCTGTTTACGTGAGAACTTGCGTCATTGATGTATTTTAGGAAGAAAAGAGGTCCTATCTTATTTCTTCGTGGCTCTTCGGAAGTCAATTTTGCCTCTTTTGAGCTCATGATTACATTTCCTTCATGGTGAGATTGGATTCTTTGATCCAGTATGACTTTCTGAGCAATTCAATAATGAATATATTGAATCACTTTTGTGCTATTGACCTTGTCGGATATTTTTTTTTTTGAGCTTTGAAAATAACCTGCTTTTATAGACTTTTTTGCTGTTTTGTGAAAGTCGTGGTGATAAAGATCCAGCCATTTTTCAAAGGATAAACTTTTTTGATGCTTTGATAATTTTTTTTTTCAAATCTTGAGGAAGGACAGCACATTACCGGCAATGGTAACATAAAAGGGTTTTGCAAAATGTCCATGTAAAAGGTAATTGACTGGTAATTACTCAGATCTTCTTGATTACCACCTATGTAGATGTAAGTGACCTGGGTTAAGTTCTAATCTCGGGGTACTGAATCTTCTGGCATAAATTTGAATAAAATGCTTTGACTGGTACGATATCTTTAGCAAGCTCTTTTGGCATTTGGCAAGCAGTTCTTATGGGCATGGGACTTAATATGTTTCCGGAATTTGTTTATCTGCTTTCATTTTCTTTATTTTATATTCTCAAATTCTTCATAGACGACTAAGTGATCGTGGGAATGTCACCTGTTGCTCCACTGGTTTTGGTGTTCATGTTTTTCAAAAATTATTTTTGAGTGTTGAACTAATTGTCGTCATCTAAAACCACTTCTTTTTTTTCCCCTTTAAAGATTTTACCAACTTGAGTTTTCACTTCTATTTTTTCCTTAAGTGTAGCCAGAATAATTATTTGGATCTACTTCGTCATTTTGAGCGTAGCATTTTGCTTTTGAATGTAGGAAGAGTTTTGCGCATTGCATTTTCATCTTGTTCGATTTTTATGAAGTTTATGAACTTTTATGTTTTCCTTAGTTTATTATCAATACCTTTAAAACTATTTTTTTAACCGTCAGCGTAGTATTCTTTTTCATCTTCGTGCCGTTCAAATGTCTACGGTACTTATTAAAACGTTGCAGATAATGCATGTGATGCATTTGTTATTTCGGCCTCGTAGGATTTTTTTAAATGTTCCATTTTTTCGCCGAGGTGAGTTTTCGTTCTGAATTATGGTAATTCATTATTTATAACTGCTAAGTGTATTAATTCTTGTAAGTGTATTAATAGTTGCTCAGTCAGCCAAGGGGTTGCAAGCATTGTTGAGTGAATTGGAGGTTCAGTGCGATAAATATGGGATGAGAATCAATATTAATAAAACAAAGGTTATGCGATTTTCCAGAAAGAAAAAGGCTAAGCTAAATATTAAAATAGGCGGGGAAAAAATAGAGCAGGTAGAACAGTTTACATATCTCGGAAGTGTTTTGGACCAATACGGTCAAAGTGTTAGGGACGTAAGGAGAAGAATTGCGCTAGGCAAGGAGGCTTTCTCAAGGAGGAGGGAGTTGATGACGGGGACGTTGAGTAGGGATGTTAAGACAAGACTCGTAAAAACTCTGATATGGAGCGTAGCTATGTACGGCTCGGAAACGTGGTCGCTGAAGCAGGAGGATAGACGTAGATTGGAGGCTTTTGAAATGTGGGTGTGGAGAAGAATGGAGAAGGTGAAATGGACCGAAAGGAAAACAAATGAGGAAGTACTAGAAATGGTGGGGGAGGAGAGGGGTTTGTTGAGAGAAATCCTATGGAGGCAGGAAAAATGGATGAAAGGCGTATTGAGCGGTAGTGGAATGTTGAAGAGGGTAATAGAGGGGAGAATGTTGGGCAAGCGAGGTAAGGGTAGGAACAGGATAGGGATGTTGGACGGGATGAAGGGAGGAAAGAAGTACACCGAGATGAAGAGGGACCTGATATAAATTAGTTTGCTAGGTGGGGAGTCACAAAATGTTTATTTGATAGTTGTGTCCATCCAAAAACCTACCTTAACCGGTAGATTACTTAAAAAAAAAGTGTATTAATATTCTCTCTGCTAAATAGGCAAACCTTACATTTTCATTCATCACCTTTGCGAATTTTGTTTGAAATATAATGATAATAATAAATATAATAATATAATAAAAACCTCAAAAATAACTTTGTGGTCACTGATTCTCTTGTATGTGTCCGTATATAAGGGAACCTGTGTGTCTTGACCTTGTATTTTAACTCTGGCATCATGGAAACAGATGAATGTAGCATGCCACTGCCTCGTGTCTGCAATTTAGCTGGCAGTTTTTATGAATGCTTGCCTGATATGCATGTGTTAAGTAGTACGTTACAGAAATCATTGATCCCTGCAGTTCTGCTTATGTATCGTAATGCATCCCCTAATTTATTGACGTTAGCATAAAACCTGAGTGACCTCTATTATAATTTATTCGTGTCTAAGGCATGATATTTGGATAGCGTGTGGTGGTTTGAGTACTATCTTCATACTGGGTGTTCCTTTTAAATGAGGTGTGTACTGTAATATTTTTGGACGTAATACTTCATGTATCCCCAGATGCATCTCATTTCATGTCCTGAAATAAACGGCGCTGAATGATGAGTTAAACAGAGTTAGAAATGAACGCACCGCCATCAAGTCTATAATTTGTAGGCATTTTGTCTTGCTCATCCGTATATTTTATTACTCTTTGGACAAAATTTATTGTCTTCTATATTTTCCGATAGGCAAATTTCATTTTTCATAAATCTCCTTATTCATTTGCACTTTTGATAATGTGTTCTCTTTTCAATCTCTTTTTTAATAATATCGCAGTGTCGGACAAAGATATATTTTCTAAATCTACACAGAGCACCGCAAGCCGCCGCAAGGGCATGTGGCGGGCAGTGTTAAGGCATAAGCGATCCTTGCAGAAATATTACTTAATACATTCACTTTAATACATTTTAGTTCATATTCATGTGTTACTGTATTTGATCTGGCTCCTCGCTGACGGGTTTAGAGGAAAGATAGATGTGTTTTATACAAATTCAAATGTACTTTTTACCCTGAAAGTCACCAAGAGGGCGTGAGGCATGGGTCAGGGTAATATGCATACATATTGTGCCGTAGGAGTGGATTTACTCTGCATATTCTGATGATGTATTGATTTACTGATTCATTTACGCTTATCCCGACCAAGCGAGCACACGGTATGAGGTACCTACGAGTTACGTACCATCATCGGTACCGTACATGTGTGATGAACAGTCAAGCGATAAAGGGGCACCCGGTCCGAATCGAGCATCGACCTGAGATCCAAGGACATCGCTCTTGGAGACTTCCGGAAGCTTCTGGTTAACGATTTTCCCTTGGCTTCAAGCCATTGAACCCTGGCCATCATAGGAAGCAGCGTTTGTCCATCCTCATATTGGCACAAGACCCTTCAAGGGCGATTGAATTCGTAAGATATCCTGATGCCTGGTATGAAGTCCCTAATGATACAGTACTACTTCTTAGCGTCGAATAGCTGAATAATTGGTCCCAGTACATCCGACCACATACACTTCATAATTGTTCTCGCTAAAATTATAACCTGAAGTTTCGTGCTTCTCTTTACACTATGAAAAATCAAACTTTGCACCTTTCCCTCTACCCTCGTCACCTTCTCCCCGTCGGACCCTGACATGTTACTCTCCAGCATTTGCTCATTTTGGGTCCCTAGGGCGTAGGGTGTGTTGGAACTTCCTTCGAAAGCACACGAAACCTGTTTTTCAGGAGGATACGCTGAGACTCCGCTTTGGCCTTGCCCCGTTTCCCCAGGGTGACCCCATGGTTTGATTCGGTAGCCACTGACCATTCTCCCGTGCTAAAGGAGTGAGACTCCTCGGGAGATGCAAGGGACTGAAGAACGTCCCTCCATCCCACCCTGCGTGTGCAGAAGCGTGTCCGAGCCTTTTAATGCGTTCCGAGAACCCAGGACGCGCTGGGGTCTTGTGTCCTCGCCGACCGACCTGGTTTCGCTTTCGTCGCTGCATTGAGGGATCGGAGCTCGTCCAACATTTTCTCAAGCCCTTCTTCCCGGGATTGCTAGCACTCGCATACACCTGGACCGTCGAAGGGAGAGGAGGTCTAATGAGAGTCAGCCCAATCGAATCCTCTTAACTAATCCTAACGCTCTTGATATCTCGCAAACCAGCCGTGAGGCCAAAAGAAAAGACCGAAGTGATCGTGAAAGATAGCAAACTCTGCATTTGGGAAGAACTGTCTGGTATTTGCGGATTGACGGTGAGGTTGAGGGTTGAGTCATACGCAGGTGTGCTTTCGATGAGTGTTAGTTGCGTTTTAAGAGAACAGCTGGATGCTAGGAGGAAGCAACGAAGGTATTACAGTTTTTGCTCAGTTGTGATTTCAAAATGGGCTAAACTATATTTACAAATAAATGGTATCATGAAAGCAACCGTTATGGGTTGTAGTATAGGTGAATCCAGAAAATCTTGCACCATATGACTAGGTTTTATTACATACATACATGATAAGGAAATTGTTACGATCCCAAAAGGAAAGGTTTGGTGCTGGAATTTTTGTCTTTAGAACCAATTGACCACATGAAGGGCAGTTGCTTTAATTAAACCAAATTGAAACTTCACCAAAGCATTGTAATTGAAAGTAAAATAAAAATATGGGTTGCCTATTAACTATTAAATTATGTTACTGCTAAATTAAATGCTGCATTTTATAATTAATACAATGTATTATTTATTATTAGGTAATCTACCGGTTAAGGTAGGTTTTTGGATGGACACAACTATCAAATAAACATTTTGTAACTCCCCACCTAGCAAACTAATCTATATCAGGTCCCTCTTCATCTCGGTGTACTTCTTTCCTCCCTTCATCCCGTCCAACATACC
Organism: Hetaerina titia; assembly: GCA_037158775.1. Lineage (NCBI taxonomy): Eukaryota > Metazoa > Arthropoda > Insecta > Odonata > Calopterygidae > Hetaerina > Hetaerina titia. The sequence goes on along the minus strand of CM073768.1, from coordinate 57,350,870 downwards.
TATCCTGTTCCTACCCTTACCACGCTTGCCCAACATTCTCCCCTCTATTACCCTCTTCAACATTCCACTACCGCTCAATACGCCCTTCATCCATTTTTCCTGCCTCCATAGGATTTCTCTCAACAAACCCCTCTCCTCCCCCACCATTTCTAGTACTTCCTCATTTGTTTTCCTTTCGGTCCATTTCACCTTCTCCATTCTTCTCCATACCCACATTTCAAAAGCCTCCAATCTACGTCTATCATCCTGCTTCAGCGACCACGTTTCCGCGCCGTACATAGCTACGCTCCATATCAGAGTTTTTACGAGTCTTATCTTAACATCCCTACTCAACGTCCCCGTCTTCAACTCCCTCCTCCTTGAGAAAGCCTCCTTGCCTAGCGCAATTCTTCTCCTTACGTCCCTACCACTTTGACCGTGTTGGTCCAAAACACTTCCGAGATATGTAAACTGCTCTACCTGCTCTATTCTTTCCCCGCCTATTTTAATATTTAGCTTAGCATTTTTCTTTCTGGAAAATCGCATAACCTTTGTTTTATTAATATTGATTCTCATCCCATATTTATCGCACTGAACCTCCAATTCACTCAACAATGCTTGCAACCCCTTGGCTGACTGAGCAACTAATGCTTGGTCATCAGCAAACCTAACCGATTTTACGAATTCCCCTCCGACTTTCATTCCTACCTCCAGTTCTTCCCATGCCTCTTTAATCATTTCCTCTACATATACGTTGAACAGTACCGGTGACAATGGGCAACCCTGCCTTACACCTCTTCCTAACACTGCCCATCCAGACTCTCCGTTCCCCACTCGCACCTGAGCAGTCTGAGACATGTACAGGTTGCGGATCAGTCTCCTGTCCCTCCAATCCATTCCTATTTTCTGCAATACACGCATTAATTTTTCCCAATTCACTCTATCAAACGCTTTTTCGAAATCTACAAAACAGGCAAAAACGTCCTGATTGTATTCTATATTCCTCTCGACTAGTGATCTCATTACTGCAATGGCATCACGCGTACCTCTTCCTTTCCTGAACCCAAACTGATCATCCCCTAAGTAATCATTTGCCTTACTCTCTATCCTTTTGTTGATGATCCTGAGAATAACTTTAGCTGCGTGGGATATCAAACTTATTGTTCTGTAATCCTCACATGACGAAGTCTTTGCCTTTTTTGGAATAGGAACTAACACCGATCTCACAAAATCTTCCGGCCAGATTCCTTCCTCATAGATACTACGAATCAGTCCATATATGGCCTTCTTCCCACCTTTCCCTAACCATTTCAACATTTCTACAGGAATATTGTCCACCCCCACAGCCTTGTTTGCTTTCATCTCCTTTAATGCCCTTTCTATTTCATCGTCGAGTATGCCTGGACCTAAGCTATCTTCTTCTACCTCATGTTCCTTTTCTATGTCTAACCTTGTCGGCCTAAGTTCTTTACCATACAGTGTTTCTATATATTCCTTCCATCTCTCTTGGATTTTTCCTGGTTCGACTATTATCTTACCCCATTTATCTTTAACTGTTAGCACAGATCTTGCCTTCTTACTTCCCGATAATAACTTAACCTTGCTGTATAGAGCACCAATTTCACCCTTCTTCTGTAGACTTTCCATATCCTCGCATTGCGTTTTCCACCATTCTTCTTTTGCTTTATTTGTGGCCCTTCTCAATTTATTGTTTAACTCTTTGTACTTCATTTTGCCTAACTCTGTGTTTACATTTTTCCATCTTCTTCTCTCGTCCATCTTTGCAATCATCTCATCCGTTACCCATGGTTTCCTTATCCTTTTCCCGTTAACGGTTCCTATAGTGTCTTTAGCGGCTTCCAATATCCCTTTCTTGATACATTCCCATTTTTCTTCGATAGCACTCAGTTCTTTACCGTCATCCATCATTTTCTCTACAGCCTCCTGATACTCCTTCTTCGTTAATTCATTTACTGCTTCTAAATTCCATTTTTTAACCCGCCGCCCTTGCCTTATCTTCTTGAAACGAACATTACATTTCATAACAACTAAATTGTGGTCAGAGTCCGCGTCCGCTCCTGGGAAACTGTGCGAATTTATCACACTGTTCCTAAACCTGTGCCTAACCATAATATAATCTAACTGATACCTTTCTGAGTCACCTGGCATTTTCCATGTATACCTACGCCTTTTGTGGTGTCTAAACCATGTGTTGGTGATGACTAACCCCTGTCTCCTGCAGAATTCAATTGCTTTCTCTCCGCGTTCATTCCTCGTGCCTAACCCATAGTCCCCCACCTCACCACCATCTCTTCCTTCGCCTACCGTCGCATTCCAATCCCCCATCACTATCAAATGTTTCCCTGCAGGAACACTCGCGATGATATCCTCTAACTCATCATACATCCTATCGACTTCTTCCTCCTTGTGGTTGCTCGGTGGCATGTATACCTGAATAATGACCAAGTTCGTCGGCTCTGCTTTAATCTCTACGAGTAAAATTCTATCTGTCGCTTGCTCTATGTTGACTACGCTTCTTCCTACCCCTTTATTTAAAATTACGGCAACCTAATACAATGTGTGGGTGTACAAATTTAAACACGGCAATAATGTACAGTGAATCATGCTACAACTTTAAATAATCGTAAAAATCGTAAAAAAAAATTGCTGTGCATGCATGCTCTGGTTTGATATGGCTGCCAAAAAGAAACGGACTCTGGTATGCTCACGTAAAACGCTTTTTTTCTGACGAAGGGACTGAACAATTGATACAGTATCTCATCAGACCAGAAGAAAAAAAAACGAAAAGACACACCTGTTGAGTTACGATTTCGATTTAAGGACCGTCGCATAGGACCTTGTACACTTCTGCTACTAAGAATCTGTTAAAATCCCTAGTTTGTGAACTAAGTTAATTAAATGAAGCACGGGTGGAGGCTCAAATTAAAGAAAAAAGGGAAAATTAGTGAGAGTGTATGATGTTATTTTTGTATGTGTATGTGTGTGTTCGCGAGACTCGTTTCGACGTCACTCCCCCCTCCTCCCCCCCCCCCCCCCCCGAGTCCGTCGTTTCACATCTCCCACGTTGGAACCCGCAGTCGAACGCGAGCGAAAGATCAGTTCGAAACAGGATCTACAGCGGGCCACTCCTCACCATTTCCCCCTCCCACATCATCCACTCCCACACTCCAAACCAATCCCATCCCTCCACAATCCCCCTCCTCGCGAACTCCACCCCCGCCTCGCCAAAAACTCCCACCTCTTGCCCCGCCGCTCGCAAAACCCTTTCTCTTCACCTCCGCCAACCACTCTCTCCCCACGCCACCCTTCCCACAAACCATTCTTCCATCCTCCTCGACCCCTCTTCTCTCTCTCTCTCCCTCTCCTCCTACCTCTCGGCCCATCGTCTCCTCGTCTGAATCCAGCCATTTAAAAAACCTCCCTCCACGACTTGAAAATCTTCCCACCACCCACCCCCTCCCTCTTATTCTCTCTTTCTTTCTCTCTATTTCTTTCTCACTCCCTTCCCACCTCTCATCCTCACCGATACTCCTCCCATTCCTCGCTCGCGTACCCACCCACCTCCTCCTCCTCCCCACCCCACACTCACCCACCCTACACCTCTTCGCGCCCACACTATCTCTCTCTTTCCTCCCCCCCCCCAACCATTTTTGCCCTCTCACCCCACACGCTCGCTCCCCTCACCACCCACACCCGCTGCTGCATCTCCTCCTCCTCTCTCCCCTCTCCGCACACACACACACACACGCACCCCATCCGCGCACGACCTTCGCCATCGATGGCATCGAGGCTCTCACAACGCACGCACCACAAAACGCACGCACGCTGGTCTCGCGGATTGGTGCGGAAAGGATGTGTTTCACGCCGACAGCAACACCAGCTCGACCCCCCCCACCCCAACCCTCCCCTTCCTCCAACAACCCTCCCCTCCCCCCCTTTCCATCCCTCTAGGCCGAGGAGACTAAATATCTCCCCCCTCCCTCCTCCTCCTCCTTCCCCCCCCTCTTCCTCCTCCTCCTCCCCCGCGAGCTACTTCCATCTCTTTTCTCTTTCCCCACTCATCCTCTCGCGCGCGCTTTGTGCCGGAGACTTGCGCTCCGAAACGCAAACGGCCAAGGAGCTAATTTTAGAACGGTCGCATGGAGGGATTGGGAGTAGGATGGGGGAGGGTAGTGGCGTCGGAGGAGGAGGAGGAGGAGGGGGGGGATGGTACCGCGAGGGGGGGGAGTGGGAGGAGGGAGAGAGAGAGAGAGGACGGGGAGGCTGCGTTGAGTGTGTTTTCCGTTCCGCCACCTCGACGCCTCCCTCCTATTTCGAGATTCGGTTTACGGGAATGAGTTAAAATAAAAGTCGCGGACGGTAAACGCGGAAAAGTGTCTGGTATCGATAAATTCCCCCGCTCCCGCCTGGCGTGTATACATAATTTTCGAAGCTCACCCTTGCCTAATGCCACTCTTCCGTTGGCATAAAGACTTCCGTTGAAAGAGTCGGATTCCCACACCCCTTCCCTTGCACCCGCATATCTATGGCGTAGGCGGGAATACGTTGGCTTCATGCCAAGAATTATATATGGCTCCTTGCTAGCACAATCATTGGAGCATTTTTCTTTTATATTTTTTTGACCGGAGAATATAAGCACGGTGCTTACCGCCTCCTGCCTCCGTTCATTTTGCGCATTCCCCGCGTGGCCACCGACGCGGCCGCCCGCTGGTTGTGTGCCGTCTTGTGCGCGTGACACTTCAACCTATTGTGGTTCTCTGATCCTGGAAGCTCCACCTAAATGCGTTCCAAGGGACCGAAATTTGTCTTACACTAAATATAATCCGTCCGTCAACATGATGCCCAAGGAGTTCCTAGAATTGACCGTAAACCAGTGGTGGTGAAATTCTTGGCTTTAGTGGCGATTTATTTTCACTTCAATTATATAACGTAACTCCCGCATTTATTTTGAACGGATCGCTTTGTTGCCGTTCATCTGGCATCGCGACAGGAGATGATCGTTCCGTTATTTAGCATCGAATCTTTGTAATCACTTTGCACGCAATTCACAGTTGACAAGTAAAAATATCGTAGAAATACGGTGATGCGTAAGTTGGTTTGTCAGTAATATCTCGAAAAATTGGATCAAATTGAATGTGGATGTAGTTTTAGCTATTAGAGACTTATTTAAGGGCCCCGTGCTCTTTACAGAAAAGCCTCGTGACTTACTGTGCCATTCCACTTCTCTGCACCGAGAGTTGTGACAAAGTCTACTGTAACGGTCCTTGGAATCTCTCGCGGCCACTCATTTTAATGGCGTCAACTTGTTTTAGGGTTCTGGCGACTCACGTCGTGCAAAAATATCATATGTTCACAAAAGGTCCCAGCGTCTCACTAAAGTGCGAACCGTCAGATCCGACGAGCTCGCTACGCGTCGAGGAACCCGGACCCATTTCCACCATAAACCATATTTCCCATTAAAAATGTATTTTACAATGAATTGGCTAATTTATTTAAGCCATCATCCAAATAGTTTTTTTGCAGTCACCAAGCCATTGCATTTTGCACTGATTGATACTGTAAGAATCATCATGTTGATAACATCCATGTTACCTTTGCGTAATACAGTCATCGTTATCTCTATGCTAAAAAATAGTGCGTTATAGTGCCACTGCTGTTGTTTGTGGCTTCTCTGCTTTCATTTTATCGTATTTGCCTCGAAATATTCCAGCCAAAGTACCGAAATAATTTAAGTAGGTATAACGCTGTGATTCAGTTATGTTGAAATTTATGATGAAGAAAGTTATGTGAGCGATAAAAATGTATACTAATTATATCTTGACCATTCATAACTTGATTTCCTGATTGATTGCAGAAAGGTCGCTCAGCTGTTTTAATTCGAGATAGTCCACTTTTTCATGGGGCAGGAAAGTACAAGCCTGCCCAATGACTTGTTAATTATAAACTCGCTCGGCTCCGCTCGGAGATGGTTCCATCAATGTCCCGAGATGTAGTTGCTCCTTGAGGTTTTGTTGGCAGTTCTGGAATACATGTCCGCGTCAGCTCATGGGAGGCCAATTATTCCCATCTCCTTTCCTGGTTGGAGGATAACCGGCTTAAACTGGAAAAAAGCCTTCGAGAGAGGAAGCTATTTTTATTTGAATTAGCTTCTTCACCTCGTGCCACGTCCCTTCATGTCCTCCGAATAATTATCCAGCGCGTCCGGCTACAACCACTGACGTAAAAGCAGTGCTTATTCATTCCGAATCGTCCTTGATCATATTATGTAAACGGTTGTATGTTATTTATCTCTTCTTCAAAATCCTCTATCGCCGCTAATTTCGATAAAAAAATTGAAAATCTAAAAAATTATTCAATCAAGCGGAATTTGTTCTTGTTTTCATTCTTTGTAGTTCTGGATCTTTGCCACAACTTTCTAGGAAATTGCACTTTTTCTTACTTATTAATATTGTTTTTTGGTTTACAAGATATGATTTTGTGTTCGTGCTATCTCAGTCGTTGTTCTAGTTAGATAGAGGTACGAAAATATAAATCACCCATGAATTATGAAATTCCCTATTTTAAATAATATTGGTGAATTGAAATAAGAGGGAAAAACGTATTCAAGATGGTAAATTAATTGAAAATATTTGTGATTAAGGCCAATATAATGGAACTAATATGTCGGGAACGTATCAAAGTGTTCAAGCCAAAATTCGATCGACGAGACTCGAGAATTCCCATGTTCGTTACTTGGCATATTGTGCACGTACTCTAAATTGGGAAGGTGTTCATCAATGAAAATATAGTAACATATTTGGAACAGTACAGTCTTCATACAACTTCTTTTTCACGTCTATTAACAGTTGGAAAAAACTACCACCTGAAAGTAAAACTTCTTTGAACATATACGCCACCATCTAAAGTATATTTTGCAGATACCATATATGAACTACTGAAAAAAATTATTTGATGCTTGAGAGTGAGATGAAAGATGAACATTTGCGTGGTGACAAATTATCAATCGCTAAATCATTGCACTGTCAAATTAACAGCTACAAGTCTGTTGATTTTTTCAACATGTGGTAGTTGATACTAGTGAGGTTTAATCAAAGCAATGGAGTATTGTAGAAAAAATATCAGGATTTTTATAGATCTTCAATATATATTAAGGTCTTGTTGAGTCTGAGAAAAAGGTCTTAGGAATAACAGGATCTACGATATGCTTATTAAAATGGAGGGTGTTTGTAAAATAACTCGGAACTATATCGAACCAGAAAAAGAAAGCCGAAACGGAAGATGATGTCTTAAGAACTTGATAAAGCTAACAGTTTCAGGCTTAACTTTGTGGAATTCCTTCATGGTGAGGGTAAGAAATAAGGAACACTTTACACTTCCACACACTTTTAATACAATACGACCATGGTTTCGATGCTGCGCATCATCATCACGTACAACCCACCCAACCCTTCCCTTCACCCACCAATGATTGCTGCACCTACAGTACCACCCCTCTCCCTAACTTCCCCTACCTGGCGCCTGACTATATAAGTTGGAAAATTTTGTTGAATTGTACCTGATGATGATGCGCGGCATCGAACCCATGGCCGTATTGTATTAAAAGTATGTGGAAGTGCAAAGTTTGCCTTTTTTTTACCCTCTCTCAGGAACTTGTTTAAGATGGAACAGTGGCATTTTATATAGTAAATAATACTTGTATATCTGCTATTAATTATGTTATAATGCAGTTAAATATAAGATTTTAATCTTGTAAAAAACATTGCAGGGAATCGCCTGAGACCATAGAATTCATTGCAGGGAATTTATTTTTTTACTGGAGAAGTAATTCATTCAATGACAATGGCGAGTTTAGAATCGAGGGCCATTTTACTGACAGGAAATAGGCAAATAAGTCACGACCAATTCATAATTTCATATGAAATCCTTTAAATACGCAGAAATTTGACCCGAAAAGACTGAATTTAATGGAATTTACGAATCTCTCATATACATTTACAAGGCATTTAGGAAGGGATTTACAGTGCGCAATTTTTTTATCATTTTGTCTATATTCTCAAGAATGTTGAATTTTCGTGAAAAGTTGCCGTGCTTTCATTTGTAGCGTCTTCGACTCGTTGCTGGGCAGACGTCGGAATCACGATGGAAACTCGTGGCATATGATAGCCAGTCAACTTGAATTCATGATGAAACATCCGATTTGTAAACATATTTAAAGTCGTTTCGGAAGGACATAAAAAAAACTTTGGCGTTCGAAAATCGTCCTGCTAACAATAGCATTGTCTCTATGCTAAAACCGTGAGCTTCGGGTGGAGAGACGCGTCATAAATCATCTCCAGCGTCTGTCGAAAGGGTTAAGCAGCCGTCGTATACTGAGTTTTGCTGCAGGATTCTCTATTACTTGGTGGGACAGGTTCAGTTTCTTGACTGATCATCTGGCATATTCAGTATGGCATTTTATTTGTGTCAATATCATTAAGCTCTTGGATTCGTATTCTGTAATTTATCATTAAATGCAGAGCTGGGTCTCTGCGAGAACTCGGCGTTAATTCCAGTTTGGATTACTCTGCCGTTTAGTCCTTCGTTTTACGTGATTTTACGATGCTCGTTCTTGTAGGCAAGAACGAGTTTCAGGTGTTCCTGCAGGAGTGAACCGAGATGAATCGTTTCGCCTTGTGAGAAGAGACGGCAGGTGGTGTGTGTTTACGTAAATTATAAGTGATTTTATCAAGGAAAAAAAACCAAAAATATTGAATTCTGAGAGATACAGCTGGAAGATCGATTAATGCTTTTTTACCTAACGACAGGCGAGTTGGCGAATATTTGCGAGCGGTAGCCATTTTGTGATTCGTATTAAAACGAAATCTCTATTCGCTCTTTTCGTTTATTTTAGCAGTGCTTCAAAATTCTGGATGCGTGTAGTCTTCGATTCAAAGAATTAAAGTGCCTCTGTGCTATTAATTAATTACCCAAATTCTATAAAATTCACAGTGGTTGAGTGAATGGCCATGTGTACCGAATTATAACACTTTCGTGCGTGTAAGTCACTTATGCTTAAAATGACAAATGATCGCACCGTGTTTACCCTAATACAAATATTCAGCATCTGGCGTTATTCTGTCAATTGTACTTTTGACTATTTCCTGAGTGAAACAATTATTCTAAAATACAGGTTCGGAAATGCTCTGGAAAATCCTTACTGTATAACTATTTAAAGAGAAAGATGGTGGTCAATTGCTCTTCACTATGGGGTCCGGATAGCTCATTTTTGGCACAGGTTTTTTACTTGTATTTGGATCAATTTTTGTTAATTGTGGATAAGTAAATCAAGTATGGATTTCCATCATGCGATATCTCATCATTAATTAGCCTCTTAATCGTTTATGTTTTCGCTAAAAGGCGGTATATCGTATAATATTTCCTCGGGAGTTCCTCCATTAGGGCCAAATTTCATTAAAATTACTATCCATAAATCAATCTTATTATTAATTATAATTTGTTTTCATACTTCACGCGAATTCAACACGTGATTAACCCTTGCGTGTTATATTCTAAGGATATTCATGGTTTTTAACCGGCTGAAAATGGGGCGAAATAATTTTCGCCACAAAGCACCCGCATATCTAAATAACTACCGTAGTTTTTCCGAGCTTAGGCTAAAGCGAGTGAAAAAAGAATTTCAACAGATGTATAGTCGTTTTTGTTACAAAGTAAGGAAATAGCCATGTCATTGGGGAATGTTTCACTATGTGCCGACCTAATCGCTTCCGAATATTGCGTAGTAGTTGCGTAAGATTGGTCGTTGATCTTTTTCTTGGCCTCCCACCTGCTTATTTACGATTACTTTATCGTGGAGCCCGTTGCTGATGCGTTTGGGAATCCGTAGAGGTTCTTCTTCATATTTCTCTTGTTCTGGCTCAATCCTGGTGCCCCTTCTCCCCTCAATGCTATTTCCATTTGTTCATTTAGGACGAAGTTCCACAAATGTTATGGAATACATCGTGATTGTTCATTTCCGAAAAACATTCAGTTTTGACGACAAATTTGCGCGTTCACGGTTGCTCATGCGACGTAGAAACATATGACGAAACGCACACAACCATGACTAACTTAAGCGGACGACAAGAAGAGCATTAACCTCAAGTAATCCGAAGACTTTTGGATTCAAATGGTTAAAATCTCTTCTCAACAGGATCTTCGATTTTAAACTTTGCTGGTGTCTAAGCTGATGGAGATCTGCGAGTGTGAACCCGCCACGTAAAAAGGGATTTCCTTCTTGAATACCCATGACATCCGTAATATATGTTACTCGAGTATCTGAATGGCAATACAACTGGGATCAGTTCAATGACAAGAACAGGTAGCACTCCCGGCGGAGCGAAGTAAGTTTGTGGGAAGTTATTCTTCGTTAGATTTCACCAGCCGCGGTACCTTTTACATCGGTTTCCCTACGTAGGTGACGTGGAGATCGCAGTGGGTGGTCATGGTTTATAGTTATCATAAATTCCTTCTTCTAGAGCAGGGGTGGGTGAACCTCCCCCCCTGGAAGGTATTGGGATAACTACTCAGAAAAGTATGGCATCCGGTAGAATACGTGGAGGCTATGAAATTGTAGTTTGTTTTTTTATTTATTCCGTGACACGAAGTTTATTGAACGTCGTATTTTTATCAATATATGGATATTATTAAGTGGAATGAATTTTAGTTAGATTCCTTATCTCGGGAAAGGAGGAATGATATTCTGAACTATGATGAAAGACGGGAATGGAACAGAAAAAAAACCGAGAACTACACTGTTCTAGATTATGCGCCTGTGGAGGTGTAAAAATTGTTTCAGTTTCTCAAGTGACGCGCGAAACAGTACAGTTTGGGTGCTACTGTTTTAAAGGGTTACCGTCAATGCGCTTTCAACCAGGCACCTTTCGTAAATCAATCTCGACAGACGATTCCCTTCATGAATAGTCATGCGGTTTGTTTTAAGTGGCAACGCGCGAAGCAAATCGCTCGGACGGGGTAACTATTCGTGGAAATGGACCGCGTATCGGTAACCATCACCGAATGGCGTCCATCTGAGAGGCTTCGTTTCTCCTTGTTCCTCGGCGAACCAAGCAGTCACAAGATACCGCATCTGAACGTTCCATGGAAACATCCCCATCCGCGTGCGTAGTCTGAGTTTTATTTAGCACGCAAAAATGAAGAAGTCAGACCTTCCACAAAGGTCTTTTTCCGCCGTGGGATCACTTGTGCGTTATAGTAATCGTAAGTAACCTCGGAGAAATATTCATCGCAGATATGCAGGGCGTTTCCTGATATCCAAGTGAATTCTAAGTTCGACGGACAGATCTTTCATGCGCAGTGCGCGTAAAACTTTGATGCGCAACAAACGTCGTAGTTTTAGAGCCACATCAAGTCCTCGTGAAGGTTGACGTCACGTTGACACAAAAGTCACGTTGACACCAATATTTTAATGTGATTGATAAAATGCATGATCCGGAACAACCCAGGAGGGAATTGCAGTTTCAGAATCATTACTATCCCAGTTGTTTTCCCCATTCAGCAGCATTTAGGAAGTCGCACAAGACTGCACTTGTTCATGTCAGTAAATCCGATCGCATTCACATTAATTCGTGTAATCGCATTGAGATGTGTAATATTTTCTTTTAACCTTGAATTTGAATTCGGAAGACAATGTTCCTCTTCTTCTTTCGATCGATCGTCTCCAGCATCCTACTCGACATTCTCCGGTTTACTGGAAGTCGCTGAGATTATTCTCTCGAACCCAATGCAGTTTCGCGCGGTGTCTTTTTGGAGGACGAATCCCAGAATAATTTTTAGCACACAGAGAATGATCGTCACTATATTTTTGGATTCTGTGAGTCCGTTGCTGTTTATTTTACCAGTGTCACATTCCACATGCTTATCATACGTTTCCTATCTTCTTCATAAATGCGATACCGTTCCCAGAATTCCCATCTACCAGAGTTTGGTTAGCCGCTCGCACATCAAACTCCTCCTCTTGCCATGTAAACCCACTGGTATAACTAGAGATGGGGATATTTTAGTAATGCAGGGTTTATACGCAGGAACAGAGGCATTTATCACACGAGGGGAGGGGCGGATGATTACATTTCTTTATTTAAACAATCACACACACATCAAATTGAATGGTATTTCGGAAAAAAGCTGGAAAGCATATAAAAGCGTAACGCATGCTCATCGGTCAATAATGATGTACATGCAGGAAAAATATGAAAAGTACGAGAACTGCGAGCCCAACCAAAAGAAGCAGCATGAGAAAAAAAAACACGAATATAAACCCTAAGGTTTGATTGGATAGGTGAGGGTAGAGTTCACGTAGTTACTAGACCCAACGGTGAGTGAATTTCACGCAGCAGGGCAGGGGAATTACCTCCTTTCCCTGTGCCGCCATTTGTTTCTCAGGAAGATCTGATGCCCGACAAATAAGACACCTTAGTAGAAGGTGAGGGTGCAGAGAGGCGTGCCCGAATACCCAGGCCCTCCGATCTGTTGTTCACCGCTTTATCCTTCGAGCTTTCACTCCACCACATGAGAAATAGATTAGCGTAAATAAATGTAAAGTAAATGGAGATTAGTGTAAATGAAATGACAAAAGAAAGTATTTCAAGAACGTTATAATAATTGATGAAGGAGAAAGAGACACACTTAATATTTGATTCACATTTTGTTGGTCCCGGTGGGGGCGGAGTAACGTCCTCGCCTGCCAACCCAGTGGTCGCGGGTTCGATCCCCGCCTAGGTTATATTTTCTCCACCTTGTGCTTGGGTGTTTGTAATTGTCTTTGTAATGTAATTGTTAAAATTTCAATGTAAAGGCGCGAAGTACTGTTCTCGGATTGATGTGAAATGAAAAAATAATAAAAATGGGATGCAGATATCGATGGAGGAAAATAGATGTGTGAACCTGGGTGGAATGTTAATCAAAACTTTCCATTTAGTTAACGGACGTTGCGATAGCAAAACAGATGGATTTAAAAATATATTTATAAATCCATATTTATAAATGTACCCCAGAAGATGTTTCCGTTCTCATAAGTATTGCTGAATGATTCTGACGGTGAATTAATGCGGCTCGTTCACATCATATTTATGTCCAAATTCAACACACTCACCATGAGAGAAGTTTAAAGGACATTTTTTTAATCGAGTCGGGTGGAGACAGGAGGGAACCATAGGAAGAGGAAGGAGGCAAATTTCACTTTCAACTCCCGTCTGTATTTAATGCACATGAATTTTCTTAAATTTTATTGTTGGTAGGAAATCACGGTGCAAATCAACTTTCTTGCATGTCGCCTTATTTCTGTTAATTTTGAATGTCCATTGTACCTCACTACTTCATAGTGTATTGGCGCAGCAAATATCTCAGTCTGAAAGGCAACAAGAGGTCTTGTGGCAAGGGGTTTTAGGTCACCAGCCGTTAGAGTAATTGGCGATGAATGGCATTCGAAAAGTTCTATTTGTCGTCTGTTATCTTTCATACCGATGTGGTGTCGAATGTTGCCAGGGAAAAAATTACGCTTTATATTGATCGGTTCGGCAATTCGTTTCTCTTTTCTTATCACTGTGTTCTCGTGTACCAGCTCAATGGACTAGGATTATTCCTTCTTCAGTGCCTGAGTTATTCTCGAAGGATTGTTATTTCTCTAAAAGTATTAGTAACACGTGTAATCTCCGTGCTTCCTCAGCCCACCAACCCAGAATATCCAATGATTACGTGACACGTTATGTTCTTTCGTAACGATTATTCTATGAAATACAAAATGGCTTAATAGTATCCCGCATAAACCACAATGCTGGATAATGTTAGATGAAAATAGCTTGTTTGAGTTCTCAAAATGGCAACGACGTCTTTCATTTTGAGGTGTATTGCCATCATTAATCGTCCGTAGTTAAGTTTACAGAGGGTAATCCACTTTGTAAACTTTCTTGTTAGAAATATCCTGTTTATTGACGGAACATGTGCGGGGATTATATCAGGCGCACTTTGGACATCCTAGTATTGCTCACTTTTGCTGGCCGAGAAACCTTTAGGGATTGTTAATAACGTATTTTCGCCAACTCTTTTCATTTGAAATATGAAGAAAGCAAGTATTTGCTGCGGGTAGAGCAAACTAGGCGCAAGAGTGCATAGGTTAATAAAGTTCCGTCTCCGTGTTGGACTTGCGCCTTTTGACCCGTGTTGGCGATTAGTTTGCAATGAAATCGTTTGTTCCTAAGGCCGGGAGGTATTTTTTCTGTTGGCGGGATTCATGGAATTTTTGTAATCGCGTTTGCGAAATCAAACCATTAATATCGCACGCGTTGCCTACCAAATTGCTCAAGCGCCTTGCGTTCTTTACTTCAAAATCATGAAGCACAAATATTCTATATTTTAATGTATTCACGTCATCGTTTTATCGAGAAACCAGTATTCTTTTTGTTCCTATACACGAAGATTTGGTGAAAATTGGAATTCGAACAAAAAAGCGTAAGGGAACCATTCCTGTTGGCATAGCACCACGTTATCGCATAATAGTTATGATGAGGTATATTATTAGGTAATCTACCGGTTAAGGTAGGTTTTTGGATGGACACAACTATCAAATAAACATTTTGTGACTCCCCACCTAGCAAACTAATCTATATCAGGTCCCTCTTCATCTCGGTGTACTTCTTTCCTCCCTTCATCCCGTCCAACATCCCTATCCTGTTCCTACCCTTACCTCGCTTGCCCAACATTCTCCCCTCTATTACCTTCTTCAACATTCCACTACCGCTCAATACGCCTTTCATCCATTTTTCCTGCCTCCATAGGATTTCTCTCAACAAACCCCTCTCCTCACCCACCATCTCTAGTACTTCCTCATTTGTTTTCCTTTCGGTCCATTTCACCTTCTCCATTCTTCTCCACACCCACATTTCAAAAGCCTCCAATCTACGTCTATCCTCCTGCTTCAGTGACCACGTTTCCGCGCCGTACATAGCTACGGATGAGGTGTATTACACGTAATGTGTAGCATTATTTACAGTGTTAGAGTTGTTCAGGAAATAAGACGTAAGGCATTTTTAATAAAAAGTATCGATTAAGTACTGTCACAAAAGAGTGCTACTTAAATTCAGTAGCTCCTTGAGTTTGGCATCTGTAAGGGTAGGTGTTAGTTGTGATACCTTTTACGCTTATTGGAGGGAGCTGTAGAGCCGCTGCTGAATAATTAGTATCAGTTATGGGGGGAGGCAACCGGCAGTGGATGTCATTTGCGCTACAAGGGATGGATGGGTAATTTGGTAGGAGTTGGACATTCGTGGAATGGAGAAGAAGGATTAATAGAAATCCAGCGTCAGCATCAGAATTTGTTCTTTAGCGAAGAGTGCCAAGAGATCACTCGATATAACGTCCCATTCAATGGACGCCGTACTCCACGCGTTGTGCTCTGCTCATGGTACCAAAGTATGAATCAGGTTGCCTCTGGCAAATTGTTCCAAGAGCAAAATTCGAACCCTGCCCCTCGGAGTGGGAAGTCACTTGTCACCACGCACATACTCGATCTCGGAAATTGATGAAAGTAGTGTCCTGAACTTCACATATTTCTCTAAACATTAAGGATCACTATCAGAACAAATGTACAGAATTTAACGGATCATCATCGTCAAGGGAAGTCTCAACGTACATGGTCTGGGATAAATCTATTTCGCTAATGTTACAGTATCGAAACTGGTTGCGTTTCGGTTTGAGGCGTGAGGTGAACTTGTCTTATTTTTTTCTCTCAATTCTTACCTTATATTTGTCTCGACATCAGTAGACAGGATCACTTAAAGATTCCGTGAAGTCTCTTTAGTTCGTGCCTTCATTGATGTGTTACTCTAAGAGATGAATTGTTTTTTTAATTGAAAAAATCCTTTGTTTACTCAGTTTTGGAGCCCAAATTTTCTCTCTCATCCAAAGTGCTAAACACGTCAATACTAAATGTTACTCCTGCTTGCCATTGCACGGCTGCAAGTAATGACGGGACTGCCTGAATATTGGAACCAATAAAAAATATCATGTCATGTCATTTCTGCAGATAATACAAGACTTGTACATGAAATCACTCGGAAAGTTACCCTTCTTATCATGGTCAAGATATATATCTAACATTAAAAGGTAACTGAATTAGTCGACCATCTGGATTTTTTTATAAGCGTTTTCTAGTCCAGGATGATAGTGGCGTCACTAGTGGCAAAAGCTTATTGCCAGAGTTTTAAAAACGAAGTAAGTATTCAGTATTATCTGTGCACGCACATTGTACTTGCTATATTTGGAGAATTAGCCATGACTTGTGAAAACAATTAGGTTTCCTTGTTTTTTTTTAAGGTAAATCCCGTCGATATCATTTCATAATGATAATAAAGTATTATTTTTATTAGGTAATCTACCGGTTAAGGTAGGTTTTTTTGGATGGACACAATTATCAAATAAACATTTTGTGACTCCCCACCTAGCTGACTAATCTATATCAGGTCCCTCTTCATCTCGGTGTACTTCTTTCCTCCCTTCATCCCGTCCAACATCCCTATCCTGTTCCTGCCCTTACCTCGCTTGCCCAACATTCTCCCCTCTATTACCCTCTTCAACATTCCACTACCGCTCAATACGCCTTTTATCCATTTTTCCTGCCTCCATAGGATTTCTCTCAACAAACCCCTCTCCCCACCCACCATCTCCAGTACTTCCTCGTTTGTTTTCCTTTCGGTCCATTTCACCTTCTCCAATCTTCTCCACACCCACATTTCAAAAGCCTCCATTCTACGTCTATCCTCCTGTTTCAGTGACCACGTTTCCGCGCCGTACATAGCTACGCTCCATATCAGAGTTTTTACGAGTCTTGTCTTAACATCCCTACTCAACGTTCCCGTCATCAACTCCCTCCTCCTTGTGAAAGCCTCCTTGCCTAGCGCAATTCTTCTCCTTACGTCCCTACCACTTTGACCATATTGGTCCAAAACACATCCGAGATATGAAAACTGCTCTTCCTGCTCTATTTTTTCCCCGCCTATTTTAATATTTAGCTTAGCTTTTTCTTTCTGGAAAATCGCATAGCCTTTGTTTTGGATAATAAATATGACTTCCAAATAAAAATTATCTCTCTCAAGAAGCAAATTGAAATTTGGTGCTGAGGGATGATAAGTTTGCGATAGGGATATGATATCCCATGTCAAATAGTATCTGTCAGTATATTAATGGAAAAAAATGTCAGTATCAATCGGAATAACCATACATGGTTGTCTGTATTGACTCGGTTAGACCGTAAATTCCTATTGGAATTATACCTGCTTAATAACGTGTGTCGTTGTGTACATCTTTGCCATAAAGTATGATACTTACCAAAGTTACTCGTCTTGGAACCTAGCATTCAGCAACTACGAACTAGACGATATTGTGTGGCGCCGCACATTGTGTGCGCGGGGGTCGACGTACCCGTCCCAATGAGCGCCGTAGCTCTGGGGGTTCGGAAATAATCCTTCGTGGAAAAGGTAATATTTGAGGGCGTCACAGTAGCGATTCTTTGTTGATGCAATTTATTTTTGTTATTACGTCAGCTAAAAATTCGGGCATTCCAAATATCTCCTGAGATTCATGGCTTAATGGAACGTGCAGTGCCATCGCAGCCTTGACATTTTTAGGCGAAACTAAGCTAACATGCTGAGAACATGAGTCAGAATATGTATGCATAGTTAATTTTATTGAAAGGCCTATGACAAAATAAAATTAAATGTATTCTTCAGGTCAGATTAACGGTCGTGTAAGAAATTGTATAGTCAAGATGGTTCCGGATTCCGTTGCTTGGAAATCTCGTATAATCGGTTTATTTGCCATAATCACAAAGTGCCCCCGGTGTCGTTTTCCAATTAAAATGGAAGTAGTCACAAATAACGGAAGGTATCATGTCATTTAGGTGTTTTTGTGACCTAGGGCTCTAAGCAACTGATCCAAAAGCCAGAAACAAATATTCACTGATGGGATGTCGTAAAAATGTAACGGTCAAGTAATGTACTGAATAATAATTAATGGACATAAATTAGTCGCCAGTCTTCCGTTACACTCCTTTATGCTGAAGATTATTACTCCAGTGGTAACCCAATATTTGCATGAACCGATTCCACCGAATGGCTGGCATTTATACTCACTGGGAAGGTCAGGTAAAATAAATGATCTTCCTAAATTCAGAGCATAAGACTATTCTTTTGACGTCCGTACGTCGTCAGATCATTAAGAGAATTCTACCGTCGCTCTCGACTATTATCATTCCTTCTCCTTTTCTGGGTGGCTTTCGAGTTGTTGTAATTCTCGCGCTGTCATTTCTCCAAGACGGTATATAAGGGATTCCGTAGAACGACGGATTTCTCTCTGACACAAATAAAACATTCTTAGGACACAAATACAAACACCGGAAAATAACATAGGATGTTAAAGCCGGAGATTGATCAGAATAACCTCGATCTGTTCGTAATTTTATAGCAAAAGATTAAATAAAAAACATTCTTTCAAAAAACCTAAACTACGGCTCTCGGACGGGCTACAGCCAGGACTGGTTTTTAATTCGTTTCAAGGATTATTTTTATGAAACACGAGGTTCGTATACATGTGTGTGTTCGTTCGCATAAAAATGACTGCATATCTTGGGTGCTTTAATCCTCAAATTATTACTGTATATGGTGGTGTGCCGATTAACAGTTTGTAGATTTTGAGGAACCAAGCAAGAAATAAAATAATGGCCTTATTCTCTTAGATTCGTGGCACTTTAACCGTTGAATATAAACCTGCGAAATATTTCGTTTATTGGCGTGTCATTCTAACGCCGTTCGAAATTTGATACAAATACAAACACCCGAATACACCGACCGGGCACTTGCTCTCTTTGGATCCACTATTGTGTTTTCGCTAACTAGTTCGAAGTCAACGAGAGTGGCAGAGTGTTATCCTAAAAAGAAACGGGAATATAGATTAATGCTTCACTTGGAATAACCACACTCCTTGCATTCGTTTCATCCATATTTGTATGTCATGATTTCATTATCTTTTTATTTTTTAAGATACCCTACCTATTGAAGAAAGATGTTGATGATCCCCAACGACTATAATGCTCCCCGTATCGTTTTTTTTATGGCTTATTAAATAAAAATGGAAATAAAATTTGGCGTAGATAATGGGGATAACGTCATGTGAAAATAATCCTTATATCATGTTAAGCGTTTCTAAACCGAAGAAAGCTAACGATCAGACCACTGGGTAGAAATGTAAATAAAAAGAAGCCAAGATTTATTTATACTCGCATTCAAACGTGAAAACTCCACAAAGGGTAAAACAATATTCCTACAGATATACTCTTTGATGTAGGGAAAAGGGATAGGAACACACATAAATAACGAACACAGTAGAGGTGGGGAAAGTGGAATCGTGCAGATCACAAGCGCAAAAATATTTCCTTGACCGGGACTTGAACACTGGATCTTTCGACTTGCCGGGCCGATGCTCTATTTGCCCTTGTGATCTGCACGATTTCGCCTTCCCCACCTGCACTGCTTTCGTTCTGTAAATGTGCTCCTATCCCCTTTCCTTATGTCTATTTCCATGTGAATGAATATTTGTTCGCCGTATGGCGGGATTTTGTGTTTGAATGTGTATTTAGCTCGTCGCGGTCGCGGCACAATAAAAGCATGCACATTACTTTCATAATGGCCATGCATAAAATGTACGTCTATGTGTGTGTGTGCGCGCGTGTGTGTGGTAAAAACACACACACACAAACCCCATGATAACGATTATTTTATTGGGTTTGTGTGTATACGAGTATATATATATATATATATATATTTATTGAAAAAGGTCTCGGAGAAGGCCGATAGCTCAAACAGTCTAAAATGTGAGTGTCCTTTTACGTTTTATCTATTTTGTTTGGTGTTCCATTGTGCCGTCCAAATTGTATACATATATATTTTTTATATTTATAACACCCAATTCTTTACTCCTCAAAAGGGCCTCAAAAGAAATAAGATTAACGCGTAACTAGAAGATTTTGAAATTTGAGTTTGAAGAAGGATGAAAAATGTCAATTGGGTACAAAATGTGAAAAACGAAAAGATAATGCACATTTGGGAAAGTGAATGGACGTTTAATGGAAGGAATTTGAAGACGATAGACGACATTTATCAAGGTAATAAAAAGAGGCATGGGGAATATTGAAGGATATAACAAAAGGGAGACTTGTTAGGTAGACAAAGAGGGAACTTGATAGTCATTTTGGATGTCATGAATAGAAGGAAAGAGAATCGAATCGCTCATATGTGAACTAGTATCCATCGAAACAAGTCAAATATCAGGATGAATCAAAATAGAATCTTCATTAATGACGCTGAGAAGAGATATCCGTAATTAATTATGGCACAAGACGGCCAAGAATTTTGAATTACGCGATTTCGTCTGCTCCTCAACCTTTTTTCCTTGACCTTTTCCTCGTAAAATTATTGGATTTATGCGGGTTTATATGAGAACAGTTGAGTGTTTGGTATTACTCGTTTGCATTCGCCATACAAGAGGAAATTATCTCATTGGTATTGGTGTAAAAGTATCTCATCGAGTCAGAATTTACTTAATGATAGGGAAAGAATTTGTTTTTTTTTTTTTAGCAGCTCACCATGTGCAATGTTATTCGATGTTTTCAGGCTTAACGATGTGGATTAAATTATCACTGAAGTAAAAAATAGCAATGTATCTTTCCACCAAATGTTTTATTGGGCACGATTAGTTTCAACGCTTCGGCATCATCCTCAGCTACAAAGTTACTCATGCTACCAATAAAAAATTTGGTGGAAAGATACATTGTTGTTTTTTTTACTTCAGATCTCGCCATCTGTTTAGAAAAAGATAGATACTTGGATCGAATTGAGATAATCGCCTCTTTGACCTTGTTTGTGTATATTCGTCTCAGAAATAAATATTATCAATCTAAATTGAAACATCAAAAAGACCTCCAAGGGACGTTGTGGAATTGCTTCCGGTTTATTTTTAATTGTTTTGAATGTTACACCCACCCTCTGATAGAGGCTTATAATCAGCACGCTGGCTTGAGGATCTGTTTTCCTTTCTTTTAATGTTGCTTCTATTTGTGGAGCCCAGCACCAACCACGGAGTTTGCTCAGCATTTTTTCTCAGACAGCCGGACGGATTCTTGCTGTGCCCTTCTGTTTTAAGCGCCCTAAAATTTTTACCAACATCGTATCCTGCCGACGGGTAATTGAGATTTCCTTTCCCACTTTGCCTATAAATAGCTCCTGCAAGTCCGCCTGATAGCAGTTGGGTTTCCATTCCAGTATCTCTCGCCGAACACAAACCATACCACGTCGGTAAATATTTCAGCGCACCCAGCGTTTGAGGGAAGCGTGGGTTCTTATTTCGCGATTGCTTTCCCCGCTAAGTTTTGGCCTTTTGGATTTTATTAGAGAGTATTGTCAAAACGATACTGTAGCAGCATTGATATAAAATCATCTGCAACAGAATATATTTCTTTCCTCGTCATCGCTGAATTTTGTCCATTTCAATATCTACCTTCTTTAAATTAAGAACACAATGTATACATCCACTGTTCTTTATTCTCGTACAACTAGTTTCAACGCTTAGGCGTCATCATCAGGTCATGATCACGCTTAAGCGTTGAAACTAGTTGTACGAGAATAAAGAACAGTGGATGTATACCTTGTGTTCTTAATAAAATAAATATTGAACATGAAATCCCACAAAGTTGAGCCTGAAACAATAGAAAAAATATCTGCCTGCTTTAATTTAATTTGATTACGGACATTTAATTAATTCTTGAAGTTCCATTTACTGGCAAACTTGTTGCCAGAAATAATTTAGGACACGTTTTAATGAATATTTTCCATTGAGTTTAGGGCTTTTCTTTTGGGCTAATTGGGTTATGATTACATGTTTTTGTATAAATACAGTATGTACGGGTATCGGTTTTGAAGTATTTTTGTTATTTTTGTGCATGAGAAAGAAATGGTTATATTTCTGATGCTTAAAGTTATGCCACATTCAGATGTTCTTTCACGGATGCTCATGGTGTCATCTTGATGTAAAGCGTGCATGGCATTAAACTTGTGTCCATTCTTTCTTTAAAGCACGGCGTTTTTCATTTATAGCGTTTACCCTCTTCGTTTCCTCGTCTGTAAAAGCGAGCGACAGTCTATTTTTGCGTGCTTACATGCAAATTACTGCGATAAGATGTGCCGGGCATAAAACAAAAGCGCCGGTGCCCGTCCAGCGTACGCTTATTGGGCGAGGAATGCCACATGGCACTTAGCGCATATGTGACGTATGTTGCCGCGCGCAGACAGACTGGCCAGGCGCCTGTTTTCATGCGTGAAAACGGGGAGGTCGTGGATGACTTGCCTGGAATGGAAAAAAAAGCCTGCCTTTTTCGTGCTGGAAAACAAGCTCTTGGCTATTCTGTCAACGCAGGCACATTATGCTTTACCAACGACGCCCAGTGTTCCCAAAATAGAAAGAAGACGGACATTTTATATTGTTTATGAATGTCTTCGTTTTAGAGCAGAAACTTAGACTACCTTTTTCTAAGTTAAAGGATTTCTAGTGTTCGTTCAAAAGAATCTGATTTTCACGTTATGTGTGCTTTGCTCCGAGAATTAATCGGATTGTAGAGGGCATACATTTTTGGAGCCAGTGTTAATGTCAAATAACGAAATGATACTCATGATTTTCTTCCCTTTGTCCGTTATTGTGATTTTAAATAATAAATAGAAGTATCTTCATATTAACAAATTGGCCTCAACTGGAGTGTATGGTGGGTTGTCTTTGGGTGTTCACAAAACCAATCATCATTTACTATTAGTAGAATTTTATGCTTTGTTAGAAGAGACAAGGGAATTATTTGGTATTTTATGTCCATCTAATATCCATCTTAACTGGTCGATTTCCTATAGTAAGAAAATAATTAATATAATGAGTTGTTAATGAAAGATAAAGTAGAAAACGAGATATATTCATCGCTAACTGCTGCGTTTTACCTCTTTCAACTCCTAACTCGTCTTACTCTCTCCATGTGTTCTGGTCTGTACAAGTATATTTGGTTGTAAGGATTCACTTTCGATCTATCGTTATATTTTCTCTAAATAATTCACTTGATGCTGGATTGAAGATTCGATTTTTTATACCCTTATTTGTTTCCTCTTGCATTACTCTCTCCGAAATCTAAGGGGCTCCCATTATGGCATTTCTAATGGCGCTCTGGCACATAATGTTTTGTCGTAACAATATTTAGCATAGTTTGGATTAATTATGTTTCAGTCTGTTAATTTGTTTACCTAATTAATTAATTCTCCGATGTATGTAATTTATTTACTCACAATAAATCTTACATCATTCTAATTTTTCTTCGCGCATCTCACTCGTTAACTACGGCTCAGTTAATTAATAGTTTTGGGGTTTTTTTTGGTGCATCGACAGCTATGGTCATTTTGCTCAGTTAATTAATCCAATTGTCTTGAGGTCAAAGTTTATTCCATATATGCTTTAAACTTCCGTAGAGGACTTGTTGTGTTGTGTATGTTTCCATTTGTTACTTGCGTTTTTAATTCTTTTCCCCCCCTAAAATTTAAAGAAAGTGTTAATTTTCATGTTTTTATTGTAATCCCAGCCGGTGAAGCAACGGTAGTTAATTGCAAGTTAACTGTATATTTGATTGAAGTCGTGAAAGTTTTATTTTATATATATCAGAGGTCTGTCGGTGAATTCCATTGTATTATTATAATTTTAACAGGTTAGAAAGACGTATAGGCATTATTCGACAAGTCATTCATGCTCGCAATTAGTTCTACTTTGCAACATTTCACCCGTGAAAATATCGTTCTTCAGATTCCTAAAGCAGTGTGTTTACGAGTAACTTTAACAAACATTACGACGTGCTGATCTTTTCATTGAGTATTCGATTCGATCTGTGTTTGATGGTCTCTAGCTTTACATTTTGAATCCCGAATCTATTTGTGCAAGATGGCAGTAGCTATAACAAGAGAATAAAATTGGGACAAATTAGCAATTCGGCTATTTCCTATCACTCCGTCAAAGTGCTTCGATGTTATTTTCCGCGCTAATACTGTTTGATTAAGTTGGCTCTCTTAAAGCGGCAAAATATGGGCTTATCTTTGCGACCGTGGCTTATCAAGCACGATTCGTTTACTTTTGACGCACAACTACGTTATATAGTGCCTAAGCAGAACCGTCCCGCTCGAATGTACCCATCGGAAAATCGATTTAATGGGAGATGATTGGGTTGTGTAAACCGTTACTTCTAACATACGACTTATAATAAGGATTCAGCGTAAGCTTCAATGAAATTTTCTTTGGTTAAAGCGGTCTGGGCTTGCCACCGCGATGGGTCAGTTTCAGCTGAAATGTAAATTGATGAATAGAGTCTCTGAAAGTAGCAAGATATTTCTTCATCATGGAATACTTTTTTAATTCTTTGCTATATTTGAAAAGCTCAGCGGAGGCAAGAGGCGATCAAAACGATATGGGTGAATCAGACTTAAATTTCGAATTAAATTACCTAGCTATAAAATTTTTCAAAAGTTAAAACTAAATTGTCAACGAAACGAAATAACTGGTATAATATGCATAATTGCCCCCGCAGTAATCAGCCCAATGGTCCATTTGGTAGTTAAGATGAACTATAATACGTAAATTGGTACATCAGCGTTTGGGGGTAAGTAGATCCTTTCCCGGTGCCATCTGACGCTTTCCAGAAAGATCTGGTACGCGAAAGATCACAGTTTGGATGAACTTGAGATTGCCCACAGGAAGCGTAATCCGGGATTACAACGGGACCGTCCAATTAGTAGCCCAGTTTTCTATTCACGCATCTATCACAGCAAATTAGCGGTATTTATTTGATTAATGGTATTCATTTGAGTGACATTCATATTCTTAAAATTCAATTTCAATCAGGCATTAATGGTAATGATCTGCTGGTAAATTTCGTAGCCCTCTGCTAAAATCTAATGGCTGACTGGTTGATTAATTTTTTACCTTCGGCTAATATATTTTGGCTTATTTAATCAGCCTTTTCTGTCATTTCCTCCGTCTTAAAAATCACCACGTGATAATGGGAAATTCTATCTTAATCCCTTGTAGTATCTTACTGTTAATTTCTATTCTGCATCCAATATGTGCAGAGGTTACGGCAAAGTCGCCAGTCCCTCCAGTGTGCTTTTATCTTCGGCAGTGTACTCTTTGTAGTCACTAAGACATAGAAGCCCTTTAAGCAGGGAAGTTTCGACAGATGAGTACACCCTGTTTTATCCCGGTCAGACGGGCAACCCCAAATCACTGAACGTAACGTGAAAAGAAATATACATCCCCGTCTTAAAATCCATTCGCTTTCATGCATAAGTCCACTATTGCGAGCTTCCAGGTACAGAATAGATAAGAATACTTTTCATCAGGTTTTTTTTCCGACTTTGACCCACATTGCGAAGTATGCCACAAAGTACCACTTTGGGGAATTGAATTTTTCACTTGGGTTCTGTGTGAAATCCGCCACCAACGGACTCATTTTGGACTTCAAAACCGAGAGTTTGGAGTACCGGTCTTCACTTAGCTGCTAAACACGTCTGCCGCATCCGGTGGGGGCTCGGCAACTTTGGCACCGATATTGTCACAGATGTGCACGATAACGAGCCCTTTGGAATGCCTAGAACGATCCCAACACCGACCCATTTACTATTCTTGGAAATGGGCCGAAATCAGAGCGATCGAGTCTTCCCTCTTTTTTGGGATCGCAAATGATGTGCTGCTTAGCGAAATCTGTCCTCATGATGCAATGGTGCGTAGCATTTTTATCTTTTGTGTACATAACTGAGTTTAAGGCGCTGAATCACTGCTTACACACCGTCAATGTATCGAGTAGTGTCCGCCTGCCCGGTCCGTCCCGTTAGTCAAGTAACCGCATTGCCGCATGAGCTATATTTCGTTGTCCTCGCCACAATCGTTTCATTTTAATGGTTGACGAAAGTATAATTTTGGTTAGTTAAGTTCACAATTTCTGCGTGATACTATATATTTTCTGGATGTTTGGATGATGGGGGAAAATATGAAATTGCTGTCTCCACGACGAATTTATTGTTAGCAAATAAAAAAAAAGATATTTACCAACATTTATCTCCAGAAACTCGCCTGCTTTAACACCTGCTATTCTCAAGTCTGCACAATGCCTTACGTTTATGCCCTTAAATTTACCTTTTTAAACTGGTTATTTCCCGTTTTTTTGAAGTTGAAAAAATTGATAAAGAGTGGTGTTAGCGTTGCACTTTTCGGAATCTAGTCCCTGTATTTTCGTCTCATTAGAAGGAGACTTCTACTGTTTCCCACCGGGCCGCAAAGTTGATCAGCACCAACTTTTTTACCCCATTATCAGTAGGTATCGACCAAGGAGAATAAATCCGGGGAAAAATTCATCGCAGACCAAAGTAAAAAATGCTGAAACTCTTCAAAATAGTACCCTTTTGCATTCACACACAGATGCCAGTCGCGGTACCCTTACTAGGAGGAGTCGACGGGAACCACCTTCAGGCAACTCATCACTTCTATTTGACGTTATCCAGCGTTCCAAAATGGTTGCCTTTCAAGCTTCTTTTTACTCTTGGGAACTAAAAGAAATCCGGCGTTGTCACATAGTGGCTGTAGGTCATTTTCACAGCGATCTACGAGATCGCAAGCTTGTCACACGAGTATCCTTCTGATCTTCCGACAGCACCTTGGGGACCGTCTTGGCTTTTCTGTAAGAATGTGATACACTGGTTTTTCAGAATATTGCACTCTTCTGCTAACATTCTGACACTCAGGCGTAGATCGAAATTGAGCTTTCCTCTTGCTGTTTGGTCATTTTCATCGTACTGTGTTGTTGAAGGGCGTCCAGGGCGTTCCTCGTCATCAACCTCCTCCCTACTCTCCCGGAACGTCATGTGCCAGCGGAAAACCATTCCTTAGGACATTGTTTCATCTCCCGAACCTGCTTTTCCAAGATTAACAAAATTGTATCTCGTAACGTTGCTCCATGAAACGTGGCATCGTAAATTCGTAGCGCGGCCCTCGAGTTTAGCAGCAATCCGCACACTGTAACGTTCCGCTGATAACTGATATGGGTCGCGTTGCTTTCCCACGATCTCACACAACCTTTCAGGCGACTAATAGCCCCACTCTAACCGATCGAGTGGGCGGGAAAAGGTCATGATATTCATTTTTAGATAAGGCCATGTACTTGGTATGAAGCTATTGCGTTCAATTCCACGAACCTGCGAGGATTGATTAAGGAACTATTTAAATCACCTACTAAAATAACGTCCAGTTGTTTAATTTTCATAAATATGAGGCTAGTTTAACTTGTCTAAATTAACCATATTTCTTTAGATATTTTAGTAACGTGCCAGACACCGCTAGGGTGTGAGGCAGGGTGTGAATACACACTAGACTAATTTTGACCCGAACATGACTCTATAGCGGTCGGACAATGTCATTCTGATCACTTTTCGTCCGTGGAAAAAATGACATCTTAAATCTATCTGTTCTGTATTTAATCTCTCCAATTTTATTGACTTGATCTCTCTTACCGTAGTACGATGAGGGTAATAGTGCATTTTCAACATCACTGCTAAAGAGACGTCCTTCTAACTTATACGAGCAAGAGATATAATCTTAATTTAACCTTCGCTGTGTGAGTGACTCCCTCCCTTGCTGCTTTAATATTTTGGATACGCTGCTAAGTTTATCATATCAACGTTTTACTCATCTTGCTCCTACACTGCACGGGATCCGATTCGGTAATCAATCCGACTTCATGAGGATCTCCTATACTAGGAGTATATTCTAAATGAGGCCTAACCAGCGAAAGATAACATTTATCTTTGACTTTTTAATCACGTTTACCCAGTACTCCTCTAATAAATTCTAATTTTTTGCTAGCTTGTCCACATATTCCTCGTATGTGTTTCATCCAGGATTGTTCGTCAGTGAGGATAATACCTAGGTATTTAATTGAGTCTACACATTCCATTTCGATGTTCCCGAGTCAGTTGGTGCTCGGCAGGGAATTGCTCTTTTTCTAAAAATTCATCACTACACACTTTTTTCAGGTTAATTCTAATTGCCAAGTGTCGCGCCAAAGTTGTGTAGTATTATGGTCATCTGATAAAGCTGCTGTGTTCTCAGGATCACGGATATTACGGTAAACCACTGAATCGCAAGCAAATAAACGATCCAACAATCAATCCAACTTTGTAATGATCCCATATACTAGCAGCATATTCTAAATGAGACATAACCAGCGAAAGATAACATTTCTCTTTGACATTGTCATGTTTTAGTATTCATCATTATAATAGTTAAACTTGATCAAATGAGCGGTTGAATTATGCAAATACTACTTTTTTAGAAATGATGTATCCAGGTAAGAACATTTCGAACGTATTGTAACTTACAAACGTTGAAATATAGGCATAAAATGTAACCGAAGAATTTCGGCCAGAGTGAACAGGGACGGTTGCGATCGTGAATCAAGCTCTTAAATACGTGTTTGTATCTTCTTTATTCTAATCTGCTATCAAAATTATGACTCATTATTGACAAATAAATGTTTTTTTTGTTCCGATTCATCAGAGGAGAACATATGAATAGGCGTGGTTGGTCCGCCGGTGAAATTTGGGGTGTAATGGAATAGGTTCTCAGAATAAATGGAAGTGTTATCGGAAAGCTGATTAGGTTGTCTTCGGAAAGAGGGATCTGTTTGGAGATTTTTAAATCGTGACCTGTCAAAAATGCTTCCATTTTAACAAAAATATTTTCCATTTTATTTACTTTTAAAAATATAGGTAATATTTACTTTCTACCGAATATCTAATAGTGACATGTCTTCTTTTAACATGCCTAGCTCCATGCTAAGGCGCACGAAGTTGTTCCTTTGTAAGCTCGATTTTGTCATAAATTCTTTTAAATTGAAATTGGATTCCTGTGGATCTTAATTTCGGAAAGGCGATGAAAGTGTTAGCTTTCTGGGCCCTGACTTCCGATAGTTTCACTTGAAATACAAATATTTGAGTTAAAAAGAACTTTTTAAGAAAAATTGCAATGATTTAAACGAGGTCAGTAATTAGACATGTAAATGTTTAATCGTGCGGCGTAATCAGCTACATGTTTGCAAGTGTTGTAGCTTTGTATTTATAACAGCTGTAAAATAAATTGAGGTATTGGGAACGAGAATCAAATAATTCTAGTCTTGAATTAACCAATTGAAATCAATTGTTGTATCAAAAGTACTCATTGCGTTCCACACATGCTTTACCAAGAGTCGTGGGAAATTTGTTTTGTATTGAAATAAAATTGACTTGCTCGGAATTTCTATTCCCCTTATATTTTGGCATTTTTTGACGACTCCCTGAAATAGTTCCGCGCTATTGGCGACATAGTTTGTTTTGTAATTCGCGCGAATCCATTTAAATCCTTTCAATGCGAAGTCAGGAAAGTTCTAAGGAATTTGCTCGCAGAATATGAAGAGCCATGGTTTTGGGGACTAAATTCGTTTCATCGCTGTGTTATTGTATCAAATAGTACGGTTATCCCATTAATGGTGGCGTGTAAAGTTGCCTTTCCTCTCCACCTGTTTTGTTCGATCGAAAGCTCAAAACCCCAATTATTCCCTCAACCCTGTCGGCTTCTCACCATTCGCTTTTCGCTCGCCCTATCTGATAAACTCCTGCTCACATGGCGACCGTGGATCGTTACCGTGATGAGAAAGGTTTGTTCGCCTGTAGAACAAACTTGACGAGAAATCCAGTGGATTTGGGGCATCTATGAAGGGACTAGGCGTGTCAAGGAAGTCACGACCGATAACGTTTCCGAATGATAAATTTATATTAGATGAAACGTTGAAAGATTCGTTGGGTTTCCAACGATCTCAAATCCTGTCTCTATTTCCGTTTACGGTTCAAATTATGCTACAAATTGTGAAAACTTGAAGAACAAGTCTTTATGTAGCATTATCATGTTGCGGCAAGTTCTGAAATATCCCCGTACATCTGTTATTATAAACAGGTACCAGCTATGTCATGCCTTGCTCTTGTATTTCTTCCGGTCTCCTCCATCCGTATCTCCCAGCCACAGAAAACTTTAAATTGCCTATCATCGAGAATAAATGAACTCATTAAAGCGGCTTTCTTGGCTCGAAGTTAATATAAAAATATAAATGAGCTTTTTTATTGTATTCGATGATTTCAGGCCCAAATATTTGGAGGTTCATGCTTATTAGTTAAGGAGCACACTGTATTAATCTACTGAATGTTGAGCATCTCTTGTTAATCAAACTATAGCTGTGGAGTTGCTGAATACAGCTTACATGTATTCCTTTCCTTATTTGAGATATGGAAATACAATGTCGTCTTCCAAGATGGAGGCTTTAGAATTTCTCCGCAAGAATACGTGAGTGTATGAATTTCCTAGGGTTTTGGGGTAACCCTAGATCGATCGATTCATTAATATTCTCACCACAACATAAGGTGCGAGTTTCGAATCCGCGTTTCCATGAATGCCTTAATCTGTTTTTCTCACCAATAAAATACCATGTGGCTTCCCCAACCACTAATGACATCATTTTAGAATACATTTTAAAGAGGTAAAACGTATACATATCACACGCTAATGAAGAAGACTCGAGGTACTTCCAGAGAAAAAATACACGTTGAGGATCACAACACCCTTTTTTTATTTATGTCGTTTCCTTCATTCTCGAATTTGGTGTAAATTTGGAAAAAAGTGAACATAAATCGAGAATTTAAGATTAATATAATTTGTGCCGCGGAATCCCCGCAAGAATGACGATTATCTTGAGGGCGTGATTATTTCTTACTTCACTTGCTTGTCCTTCAGCCGATGATGCCCTGGATGAAAGAATTAATGTTAGCTAAAAAAGTGATTCGAAGTGAAAAAAGTTCCTCCCCGGAGTCACACGTGCTGTCTTCGGGTAGCTTTCCATCGAATGCGCACGGATTAGTTAGCGGCTCACAAATGCTTTTCTGAACTCGGGCAATGAAAAGGAAAAAGGTTTTGGAGATGTTCCCGGCGTCGCAGCGGCATTTTCGCGTTTTCGGCGGCAGACACCGTCTCCGCGAGGGGGACCCGGCATCCCAGTCGACAAGGGGCGTGTCCGGAGTTGTCCGCGCCCATTGTATGGAAAAGAAGATACTCTAGACAGAACATAAACGAGTACCGTAATTATCTCAATCTCTGCCCATCAAACGGTCTAGGTCCACCCGCATAGGGGCACGGGACAGTGACCTGTTGTCGGTTGCACAATACACTTTATGGGAATTAAGGCGCTGTACACAAATGACGTCACGCTCGTTGGACTTGAGGGAGTTTAGGCTCGCCGTGGCGCTGCCCGACTAGGAGGGAGGGAGGGCGGTGGGCGGTGGGCGGAGGACGTAACGATAGGTACCTCTGAACGGAATGAATCACCGTCTCACCCACCTTGAAACGGTCTTCTAGGCAGCATGGAAAGAGGTTACTATGTTTTGCTCCCCATCTCATTCTACAAGGTTTACCCAATAGGTAAAATTTGTGAGTGCGAGTGGGTGACACGCAAATGAATCGAGGGAGAGTTTCAACCGTCACCCAAATCGAAAGTTCACGGCAAAAATTCGTGAGGACGTAACGGTAGCTATATACGTAAGTCTTTTATGAGGCTTCACTCTAAATGTTTTATGGCGTGCCATTGGGACAGGACGAACTGAAAACCAGCCTAACTCAAAGTGGCGATAATTAAAGGCGGAGCCGAGGATCATTGTATTTCTGGAACAACTCTATCGAAAGTAAATTTAACTAATTGCACGTTTTTTCGCCTGTAACCGATGCGCCTTTAACCCTCGAGAAATGACGAAAGCGTGTGTCCTTCTAAGTTTCATCTGAAACAATTCATTACGTTTAAGTTGGACTGACTTGGTATTTCCGTTCATCTACGAGTTTCATTGATGTAGAATTAGTAATTACCTATATCTGCACAATACCCTGCAAGCCGCCGCAAGGGCGTGTGGCGGGGGTTGTTAGGTCACCAGCCATGCATGCACAATCACAATCATGCCTCCTCTACAAATATATTAGGTAGATCATGCACTCGAAAAATGTTAATCACACGAAATAAGGTACTTACATGCAACAATATTTAATAACAGGATATTAATTTCAAATCATGCTGTAGAACTGTTAAAAATATGACTATATATAAATAAATATATATAGAAAAATAAATATGTATAAATAAAAAATAACATGCAGGGTATGGACATTCTGGTCTACCATTGTATAACATAAAATTATTGCATCAAGTAAAGTAAGTAATATTATTGTTTCATCAGGAATTCCGTGCAACCTTGCCAGGCAATTTCTGGTCAATGACGAGGATAATAAATAATATTTTCGGTTTCATTCATTAGGGAATCAATTGGAAATTCAAGGTTTGGATTTTATAATGAGATTAAAATAGGATGGCATATACCTAATGTAGTTATTCTTGGACTGAAAAAGAGATGAAATATTGAACAATTGAAAAATATTACGTTTTTATCTTTTTTTATCACGTCTTTATCGAATGTTTACAGAAATGTGTTCGGCCGCGTTTTTTTAATTCTGTTGCTATTTTAATCGCGGTCGTCATGGCCGTTGGCCATTTGCTCTTATCGTCTTAATCGACCATATTTAAATGTATAAAATGAGCCGGCAAGTTCGTCAAGTTATTAAACACGGGGACACGAGATTTTATACAGAATTTTTTACCATTAAAAATGGCAAACTTTTTGATTTCATACTATCCCTAAAAGAACATCACCAAGTCATCATCCCGGTTATATTTATTTTGTTTTCGTTGTATAAGTTTCCTTTTTTGGGGCATGGACAGCTTATAAAATGTACCATTTACTGATTTACATTTTCTTTTAGAGAAATTTATAAAACGTGCTTATCCGCCACGCAAATGATCAAACATTCACGCCTTCCCTTCTATTGTAGTAAAAAATCACCTCTTCCGACGTCCCTTCCGTAAGACAAGTATTGACTCAATGGCTTCATCGCAACGAAAGAATGTCGTGTCCCGAAAACTTCTCGCCTTCATGACATCTATTTTGCTTTAACTCGCCGTATCTTTCTTTTCTCCTAATAATTTCCTTTCTTACTCCTCAATTCAATTGCATTGAAGAGATTCGCCATGACCTAACATCAAATTCGTGTAATTCGCAAGCAAAGATCATCGACCTCGACTTCGGCTTGCAAACATAATTTACAGTGGGC
Source organism: Hetaerina titia (assembly GCA_037158775.1). Classification (NCBI taxonomy): domain Eukaryota; kingdom Metazoa; phylum Arthropoda; class Insecta; order Odonata; family Calopterygidae; genus Hetaerina; species Hetaerina titia. Next base: position 57,317,477 of record CM073768.1, on the reverse strand, counting down.
AATTCCCTATTGACAAAATTATTGCTATTTGAAGATCTCCGTCAATGAAGAGTCAAGGAAATCAAACTTTTAGTTGGACTACGTATAATTGCATTTGCATTCAAACTCAAAACCAACGTATTTCCCAAAAGTAGCCTTCCGTTGTAGATGGCCGTTGCAATCAGCTGTCTTTTTGATGTTGCATGCTTTAATAAAAAAAAGCACGTTTCCAAACCGCTATCGGATTACAACCGACCAATAGATCACCACCTCTCGAGTGCACAATGCATATTTATTCCGTATTTTACACAAGTTTCTTTTTTAGAGTTTTACAGCCAACGAGTTAACAACTTTCACTTTCTATTCCATTTTTAGGCGCGTTTTGCCTCAACGCGGAAGCAGCTTCTAGACTTTACTTTGTCTGTTCACCTCCGCGCGCACGCATTCACTCCGTGTGCTTTTGTCCGTATGTTTTATCGTTGAATGCATCATATTTTTTTCGTGACCCCAACTTTGTCCCTTTTTCTGCTATCATTTAGAGACATGGATCCGTCCAGGATAGGCCGAGATGTTTTAATTTTTTGATCGTTTATTTAAATACAATATCATTTAAATTTCCTGCGATCTTGTCGACGCAAGTTCAGTCGTTTTTAGATTTTTTTTAAGCCTATTTATCTCAGTTTCGAAGGGCACCTGCTATTTTTTTTTTGGCCTCCCCGTGACTCAACTTCAAAGAATTAACTAAAAAATTGTCGCTTAGATAGAAAATTACTTAGGGTGCACGCATGCAAAGTTCACGCGAGTTTTAACGTAATTTATTTAGTTTAATGACGATGCTCAGTTTGAAATATTGATTCACCTGTCAGGGGGAAGTTGCAGCAGTCACTCTAAAAAGGAGGAAAATGTTCTCACAATTGTGGCTATAACTTTGGGTCTGTTCAACGTCCAACCGGTGAAAATCTTTCTTTTCGTCCTAATTGAACGGGGGATTTTAAAGGAGACTGGAATTGAAAGTGGAGGAGCAGTCCATTAAAAAGTCCATTCGACTGATCTGGTTGCTCTGACCGACATAGGGAGACGAATAAGGAAGGCTAAATAACTATTTATCCGCCTTTCGCCTTAGTCACTCTGCCTGATCCAACGGAGACTAGAGAGATGCATTGTACCTGCCATTTATTATCCTCAGGTCCTGGGATTTCCCACAGTGTTCATTACCGGATTTCCATAACGCATAATTTCCAACAACATTAGGGAAGATTTTGCGCGTATCATCCTCATAAGACGACGGTTAATGCCGCGTACTCATCGTGAGCGTCGAAAGTAAAGAGCGAGTATTTTCAAGTTACCTACATGCATATACCCACACTCGAAACAATATTTTAAGAATGAAATCCGGATGGTACTATCCGATCGTCCCTGTGACCACAATTTAATTGAAAACACCGACGGAGTTACAAAAATATCGGGAGATGTGAGGGGTGAGCGGAGGGGAATCGAAAACATTTCGTGAACGCCCTAAAATTCTCCTCTTTGAAGAAATACCGCGGCCATCTCCGAGGATGATGCGGCCCCTTCCTCGAGTCGTTGGCTCTCAAACTCTCGCCTCGCCCCCTTTCACCTGTTCTCTAATCATTCCAAATGTTTCCTGTTGTCCCACCGGTTCATATGGGCACCATCTGGGCTCATCACTTCACTTCTCACGTTACCACTTGGTCCTTTGGTCATGAGCCATACCTGTGTATCCAGCTTCCCTTATCGCATTATCAGCTCTATCCTCCTCTCTGGCGTCACGGATTCGATTTCCATGTTTGACATGAAAGTTACTGTAGTTTAATAACATTCTTGATGAGCTCTATGAGAATCATAAACGTTCTCCTCTAATTGTGTGGTGGTGGTATACAGACCAGCTAACGAGGAGTGAGGAATTCGGAACGACGTGTTCTTCATCTATCAATGGATGAATGTGGAGCTCCTAATGAGCCACGCTTTGATTCTGAATGAGCTGTATTAATTTAATGTTCGATACTTGTATTTATTTCGGTACATCCCTCGTTATGTGAAGCTAATTTATCCACATGTGGCAATCGATAATCGATTCAAGTTCATCGAGGGGACGAAGCGGTAAAAATTTATTCATTAGACTGAATTAAAACTTCATGATTTTTTTAGTGTTATTTGAAGAAAGTGGATTGACCACATTTAACTCGAAAAGATTATTAGGAACCGCTTCCTTTGGGCGTCAATGCGAGAAAGCTCAAGAGTGGAAGAGAGAGGAGCCCAACACACACACCCCCTCCCCCCTTCTTGACCAAGTTCTCGTCGAAAAAAGACTCGCCTAGTTGCTCTAAACTTTTCAAGAAGGTTAATGGTCGTTGAGAGGTTGGGAACGCAAACAACATCTCTCGGGTCAAATAATGCGACCCCCCGCTTTTTAAGGGGATGCCATCAAAAGTGATCAAGTCAGAAAACGTATCTTAAGAGCCACGAAAATTTGAGAACTGGTATTCCTTCGCTCATCATCTAGAGTGTCTCTCGAGCGGAGAGGTCTGAGGTTGTGGATGGTAGGTACTCGTTGTGCTTATGCTATGGTCTGTCAGAGTTAAATATCACTAAGAATATAGGCAAACTTTGTGGCGTAAGTGGTATTACTTGACGTTCGTGTGTGTCTCTTCATAATCGGGTGCTGTCTGATGTTGTAACTTGCATTTTTCACTATCGCTGAACCCATTGAAACATTTGGAATAATTTCTGCTACCTAAACAATAGTGAATAATACATAGGCGGTATAATTATAAATATGGCCCCTATTGCTAATTGATTTTTCTGGTAAAATTAATCATGCGCCAATATATATAATTTATATAGTTTCCACTACGTGCAGTTTGGACGAAACTTCATAAGGTAGCAATCATTCTCCAACTTTGTTGCCCGCCATTTTTATCAGGTAATCTACCGGTTAAGGTAGGTTTCTGGATGGACACAACTATCAAATAAATATTTTGTACCTCCAAACAAAACACAATCCAGCCACCTAATCTACATCAGGTCCCTCTTCATCTCTGTGTACTTCTTTCCTCCCTTCATCCCGTTCAGCATCCCTATCGTGTTCCTGCCCTTTCCTCGTTTGCCTAACATTCTCCCCTCTATTACCTTCTTCAACATCCCACTACCGCTCAATACGCTTTCCACCCATTTTTCCTGCCTCCATAGGATTTCCCTCACCTTCTCCATTCTTCTCCACACCCACATTTCAAAAGCCTCCAATCTACGCCTATCCTCCTGCTTCAGTGACCACGTTTCCGCGCCGTACATGGCTATGCTCCATATCAGAGTTTTTACGAGGCTCGCCATTATGACGTTGTTAATCATTTGAGCTCGCCCATGCAGAAGCGACCGTTGACGAAAGAATTACTTATGATGTCCCTTGAACCATTTCCTTTGTGATGTTTTTAGGAATAAAACATTAAGTTCATATAAACAGCTGTTAACATGCCATTGACAATGGTTTCCTGGAAATCACTTTGCCAAAAACCTTTTTTTTCATGTACTTTAATCCATTTTTACTGTCGTTTTGGTAAGTTTGTCTAAGTGCATTGACAAATTTTTAGCTTGCCGAATTTCCAGGCGAATCGAGTAAACCCATGAATACTACTCCGCAGTTGTTTGGGAGTGTACTTTTCATTTTCCTTAAAGTCAATGCATTCGCTGTAGCTGGGTAGGTGCACGAGATACGAGGTGTGTTAAACAAATAACGAGAATTTTCATTTTTCGGACAAAATATTTATTTATTCTAATACCTTGATGTTGTCATCTTGAAAGTAGTCACCTTTGGAGATAATGCACTTGTGCCAGCGCTTCTTCCAATCCCCGAAACACTTCTCAAACTCGATCTTTGAGATAGCCTTTAGTTCTTTAAGCGATGCGCTTTTAATGTCATCTACGGTTGTAAAACGACGGCCCTTCAAGGTTTTCTTAATTTTTGAAAATAGGAGAAAGTCACACGGAGGTTCCATATCTGACGAATACGGAGGCTGGGGCATCGTTACAGTGTTGGTTTTGGCCAGAAATTCACGAACAAGCAATGAAGTGTGAGCTGGTGCATTATCGTGGTGCAAAAGCCATTTTGGAACGAATTTTGCTGCCACACGTTTCATACCCAAAAAATTGGAAAAAATGTCATGACATGATCCAATCGATATGCCAACATCATCAGCAACATCTCTAATTGTGATTCGACGATCGTACATAATCATTTCTTTCACTTTTTCCACGTTTTCATCGATTGTTTCATCTTGGAAACGCTTATACCACTCTTAAACTGTTGATTTACTCATAGCAGACTCTCCATAGGCCTTTGTTGACATTTCACACACTTTGTTACACTTTATTTATTTTTTTACCTGAAATTTGATTCAAATTCTTTGATCCATTTCTTTTAACAAACGAAAATCGCCGAGCTCGTAAAACACATCTTACCTTAGTGGCTGTCACAGACAAAGTCCATAATGAAAACAGCTGAAAGTTTTATCATACTTCAGGGGCATGTATACCCACATAATAAAAAAAAGTTTGACGATCGGACTCTCCAAGCCCCTGAAATGAAAACATTCTCGTTATTTTTTTAACACATCTCTCATGTTTCAATTTTTATAACTTTGAGAGATGATGTGGTCTGATTTTTAGGTTATTAACTATGGGGAATGTAGTATATTCAATTGCAAATTAACAATGTGACCTGACAGTTGTTTTTTTTGTTAAACCCGAAGATTTCCAGGTGCCTCTTTCTAAGGAGTTCCATGTTAATGCTGTGATTGAAGGAAATGAACCACTTGCGTTTATATTTTCCGTCATAATCTTGAGCGTGACGTATGTAATGGCAGATTGGACGTAGTGTTAGAGAAGAGGCTATTTCTTACGCGTTGCATTCCGTTGAATGTGAGAACTCTGGGTGCTGAAGCCAGCCAGCTGCGGACGCTTCCCTTGAAACTAACTCCGCCCACCCCTACCTTTATTTGATATTCCTTCCAAACTTTGCGTGAGGTAATAAAACGTCTTCGCGGCGATCAGAAGTATTGTCTTCGAGGTGAGTCATTACAATGGAGGAAGTGTTTAATTCTCTCGAACGTTGCTTGAATCTCCACAGGTAGTCATATTGCTATAAATATTCCTCAGTAGAGAATTATCGAAAGTCTGTCTATGTAAATAACATCATGCAATACCAAACTATATTTGAACTATATATAAATACAATGAAAATCTACATTATTCATTAGTGAAAATAATCTTTCGGAAAACATTGCGTGAACAATGTATAGAGTGGATTGAAGGATTCTGGTGTAAATTAAATATCATTCATTCTGTCAAACAAGTATTAGTTCAAATGTGGGCTGATTTGCCAATGCTGAGCGTGAGTCATTCTCGAAGCAAAATTTAGTAGGTAAAGAACGGTTCACTTCATATTTCATGATGGATTTCTCTCTTCATAACATTGATTTCCGTAATTTGCGTAATTGCTTCCGTAAGGGTTTGGAAAAGTATTTATTTTTTTGATTTTTCGCTGTTATTTATTTTAATTACTTAAATGACGTCACCCAAACACCCAAACAATTTTCACTTATTTCACAAAATGTGCTAGACTTTGCTTTTGTTCGGAATAAGAGGAATTAATTGATTATTAATTAAATTATTATCATTTTTATAATCAATAGGAACCAAAAATTGAATTTTAACGATTGGATACTTAATTAATATTGTAGCGCATGGTTTAATATCATAAACGTCGTTTATCTTTTGATATCACAAATATTTTCACAGAAATTTCCCCAGTGCAAACGAGATACTCGTCAAAATTTACTCCTTTGCATAAACTAATCAAATTCCCGTGGATAAATGCTATTATTTCCGGCGACATGCTAAATGTATCCGATATTTTTCGTCTCTTTCCGTTTTTACGCGTAAATTGTTCATGTTTTTTTTTATTTTTTGGAGGACAACGGAATTCCATTTGATTCATCAAATTCTCTCGATGATAGCATGATACGTGCAACTGATCAGTGTGGGCACATTTGATAGTTGAGGGAAATAAGCGCACTGTTGAAAAGATGGGGGTGGTAAGAAACGCCATTGTTCTAGGGTGTGTATCTTTTAATGTGGCCTATTTTTTATGAGTATACAGTGCACAGGCCTTTCCCACATACACCTTGCATGTGAGAATGGTCTGTGATATAGATTAAATTTATAAATTGAAAATTTCTTTGTTAATATCGGAGTCAATTTCATGCAAATGATGGTCAAGAATCTGTTTGTATATTTGTTATATTTTCCGTCGTATTCGGACATCTAGGGCAGGATTAAATTCGTCCCAGTGGATAAACGTGTTGATTGAGAAAGACTAACCAATGTAGACGATAAAAATTCAATACCAATGTTTATTAATACCCAACAACTCATTCGCTATCGCTTCTTTCTCTTTTAAATATTTTTGATACTTTAGGGATATTATTAAATTAAACTTATTATGCGAGACAAGGGAGAGTTGGAAGCTTAGAAAATGCTCTAAAAATGAAATTCAGCTTAAGTTTGCTGGCAGGTGAGAAGCATTCGGCCGCGATAGTTATCGTGGAAACCAGTTTTTAGGGAAGTAAAGATGGCGTGAGTGGATATTGAATGTACAGTTTTCGTCGCATTAGTGAAAGATATATTAGGGCAGACTGCTGAAGTAATTTTCTCCGTATGGGTTAAGTGAGTAATCAAGGGCAGTTAGGACTGTAGGTAAAGAAGAGTACCTCGTCTTAGACATCAGCCAAGGAAAGCCACAGGCTAACGTCCTGATGGAGTACTACACAAAAAACTTCACTCCACGCGACATCAAAACGAATGAGCGAGTTTTAAACCTAAATCTTCGGGCGTATGGATCTGTGGCATTAGTCACTGCACAGATGTTAGTGCTCAGTTTCCTCCGTCAGGTGGTGCGACATCGACTTCGGTGTTTCCGTAATTTCCTCCGGCATTCCCCGCCGTAACATCGCCGTGTGTTCCCCGTGCTGTATCATGAGGCCCTGTGATCATTACACAGAACCCGCCCTTTTCCTCCCAAGTGTGTTAGACTAATCAGTAAGCCCACCCCTATTCACATTGAACTATAAATTTGTAAAGAGAAGCGTCATAAAAACAGGCAGATTGTTGATACTACATTTTTTATTGAAGGCGCGATTCAATATGCGAAACATCCAAGCTTCTACGTTAAAAAAAATTAGTACATGAACAAGGAAACCAAATTGTGTACTTATTTAGGGGTTCTGCGACCGGATTCATGGTTTTGTTTGTCCGATACTTCCACCGGGCCGGTATCCAAGGCGTCGCTTTATCGCCTACTGGAAACTTCCTTCCCCCCCCTCTCTACAACTTTAGTCCACGATGAATGATTTCAAAATAAAACTTTGTAAATCCACTTGAAAAATAAACTTTAATACGAACCAGATTTCACTGCGGGTGCAGCATCACCAGGAAGGCCTGATGATGACCTTCCTGTTGCCTGCTGGAAACCTGGTTCGCATGAAAGTTTATTTTTCAAGTGGATTTACAAAGTTTTATTTAGACATAATTCATCGTGGAACAATTCCACAATGTTACGCCTGGAGCGATTAATTTATTTAGTCCAAGACTTCTTAAACTAGCGACTACTTAAGCTAGCAATGATGTTTCCAAGTCGGCGTCGAGGTTCTTTCTCCAGCTTTGGTGGTGTTGTAATTTCGTAGTTTATTTAGTTCACGGAGTGTTATTATTAAGGAAAAGAGTTCGTTTTAAAATCAGTGTGCATTAAAATTAGGCAGTATTCGATTTTAAGAACGTGGTTACATGCGCAATAGGTCATTTCTTCAAATATTTTGAAGGTGGTGGAAAAATTCACGGGATGCCTAGATAATGCGTTCGCCGCGGACCTTCTGTACCTTTTGTAACCCCACTCTCTTGCCCAGCCCCCGGGACCGTCGTCTACAGAATTTCGCCGCAAGAGAACTCGAAAAATGATTCACATCCTCTTCACCTCCCACCTTCCCTTCTTACGTCTCACCACCGAAGAAAGCCTTGCCGTCCCAACTCACCAGTTAGTTCCCTGCACCCTCGCGGGTCCAAGCACACCACCTTCCCACCCTCATGTCTCCGCCATCCCTCCTTCCCTCCCCCTCACTTCGACATTCCTCCTCTTGTTTTGAATTCCTTTGCTCGCCGCCCGCCATCTGTCGGCCTCATTCTGAGAGACTTCGGAAAAATAAAGAGAGAGGCATAGGATCAAGGAATAAATAGAATGAATGCTCGGGCGTGTGGGAGGGAAAAGAAGGGGGTGGGAGGGCGGGTGTGGCGGATTGGGGGAAGAGAAGAAGGGGTAGAGTTGGTGGGGTGACGAGAGGTGAGTGCATGCACACAGGAAGAAAGGGGTTGGAGGAGGGGACAGAGGAGGGAGGTAGAGAGGGAGAGAGAGAGAGACAGAAAAGAGGTGATCGCTAAGGAATGTGTCGGATTACCAAGGTCATATCTATTGTAGAGCTTATGCGAACTGCGGCTTTCCCTCGTCCCTTCCTCACTCGCACGAATCCCTTCTTCCCCCCTCCCCCGCCCCCTCCTCCTACTACGGCGACCCTTTCCTTCCCACCGCTCTCCTTTTCCATCTCCCTCTCTCTTTTCCCACAAATATTTCAAGCTCCAAACTACCCCGCGGTAAAGAGATCGTTATGTCATTATCCGTCGATGATGAGTTTAGTGGATTAATGAGCATTCATTTCCGTCAAAATGCTCAGCTGGCTCCTTCGGCCTCATCACAGTGAAATTCGATTTATTTTCCGGAGGGTGAAAAGGATTGATGATGATACCTTGTCAAAATTTCCGATTTCAGATGTATCCTCTTCGTCATGATTTTCGGCGACTTTCGGGAGTTTTGTCTCTTCACTGCAGCTGCGATTTGAATTGGTGGCATATTTGATGGAGAAATCTCTCACCAAAAACTCTTGTTAAGGCATTAAATCATTCATGTAAAATTTTTGCGAAGTTTTGTACATTGCAGCCCAAGAAATTTGAATTGGTTTGATTACGATAGGAACGAGTATGTTAGTGATGATCGAAAAACAAATCTTGCATTAGAATCTGTTCAATAACAGTTGACAACTTCCACACGTGTGTAACATTCGTGGTACCTACTGCATTTCATGTTGGGAAAGAGAAGTTCCACTTGCTGTTTCATGTAATTGAAATATCTATAGCCTTATCAAAGTTGTCCGTTACTGGTCATATTAGGGATGGCCATACCAAAAGGGTTTATGTTCGTTCTGTTAATCTTTTGCTGCTAAGTAAGCTGGTCAACTTTGTGTGAGTCAGAAGTTGACATTAATGATACACACAGTATTTTAATCATCTGTCGAACGATCTAAAAGATAATATTTGTTAATATCGTAAATGTTCTCTTCATTCATGTATATACGTGCAATGTAAATTTTATGCTTATCTTGCCGTATTGGTACTTCGTCAACATCACTAGATATTTTTGAATACAATTCTCACGTTTTTCAGACACACAATCCTCCCACCACCGGCGTGGTTGTTTATCTACACTGGTGTATTCGTTACGGTTACTTAAGCCAAACTCCTGGCGTTTTTCCCACGCTTTCAACAGTTTTTTCGTGGCAGAATTTTTCTATTTGCGCCGTATTCCTTTGCATTTTTGTAACTTGTTTTCATGCTTACGTGGTTTTGTGAGTTGTGTGTAGTATATTAACGTGGTTATTTTATATTCCAAATTTTGGAAGATGTGGCTTACTATATCCATATATGTTTACGTCAATGTCATACTGTGTGAGTCTTCTGGAGGTATTTTGGCTGTGAGTGTTGTCATCCAATTATGCACGTAATTGTGCTTTACTGACGAGTGATCATTATAAGGAAAGGCAGATGAAAGCACGTTTGGTGTTCCACTCTGGTTTTGTTGTGATCGCTCTTCCTGTAATAGTCGGTATTCCATTATTTCGACCGGGCATACTAATCCAGTGATATAGTTCAGGGATTCTGACAGAAATGCCCTACGCGTAGCTAAAAGTCTTAATCCTGCTTGTTCCCTTTGAGGCTGGAGACACTCCAATCCTAGTTGAGCCAATAATCCCTTCGTACATAATATTTGCTCTTAGAAATTGTCCATAAACCTCACGGCTTTCATAAAAATTAAATGTTTAGACTTTAAATTACGGGAAATTATTTTCAATTAAAATGAGGGTTTTTTATTCTTCACATAGTTTAATGTCGTGGTCCACGTTTACTGGTGAATGTACATCATTGTCATTGTATCTGATGATGATGTGAGTCAAATCGAGCTGCACGGTACGAAATGTAATTCTTTTAGAAATTATCAACTCCCTTTTTAACTGACAATCCTTTGCAACTAGCAGTTGTGCTTATTGATATATAGATTTAGATATTGAGCTTAAATGTATTTCTTAGGTCCTTGCTATTTTTGGTCCCAAATGCATGCCGCGTATTCGTTATGAAGCCAACCAAAATGAAATAATGCAACTCATTCACAGTTTCATTATATTTGCACGTAAATTTTCCAATGAAATTGAGTGTTCCCAAGCAGCCCACCGTATTCTTCCGATGTGTTTTCCCCTAAACTGGTGAGAAGAAATGCTCCGAGGTATGAGTCTCTCTTAAGTCAACATCCAGCAGTTCTAAGCAACTTAATTCAACCGCAAAACCGTTTACTTTCGTTGAAATAATTTCATTCTTGCTCAAAGTTACGGAAAATTCCGCTGTGTCCATTTCTTTTCATCGGCAAATCATTTCCCAACCCTCTCTACTTCTTTCCATCGCATCCCTTGCAAATCGCTTGGGTCCCTCTAGTCGAGCAATGAGGTAGAAGCTAAGGAATGGAAACTCTTTTAGTTCCCTAACACTCCCCCTTCCATACCTCTCTCTCTCCCCCGCTTTCTCTCATTTCTCCAGCGTTTCACATTTGGGTACCACTCCCACTCACACCTCTCTCCGCGATATGTCCTAAAGTGACCGCGATGCTAAACTTCAGTCTTGGATTGTTGGTGTCGTGAAGGGGCGGAAAGGTTGTGCGCCGTAAGCGAGCATTCGTGTTGGTAGTGTTTTCCGGCGATTGGTCGTCCTTTGGTGTCCATAGTTCCTCACGGAAATCTCTCTATGTCGATTTGGTCGACCCGTCGAAAGATTTTGTTGCGAACGCTTCTCCACGTCTGTGCCTGACGATTTCCTACGTTTTTTCGCGTCCCAAGTCCATTGAGCCTCGCTGATTGTCCCGAGTTGTTTCAGTTTTGCCATGCACCATTCCGTTGCCTTCATGAACTGAGAGCGATTGGAAAAAAATGGTTAGTCTTTTGCTTACCGAAGAGCAGTTTTGAGAGCGGATGACCGGATGGATTGTTCCGCCCGTAGAGGATCAAGCGTGACCATTTGCGAGGAGAGGTTCTGCTAAAGTCGGTGTAAGAACTGGCGGGTAGAGCTCTTATCTCTCACACCACCTTCCACATCCTTGCAAGTGGGCAGCACGTAACACATATTTGGAAACAAACTTTTCAATTAAGCTTGAAAAGTGCGCAGTTTTTAACCTGAGACTGTATATTTCCCTTTGGGACTCTTTTTATGCCATAACTGCTGACGAGGTATCTCTTATTTTACGCACAGTTTTAACCTATGATTGTTTATTTCACCTTTAGAATAATTACTCCAGGTTAACTGCCGATATAGAAGTTGATTTCATGCCTCTTAAAGACGGACTTAAAATAACAATTATCAAGTTAAGAAAATCTTAAGTGATGGCAAGTCTTTTCGTGGTTGGTTTTCCTCGATGAGCTCAAAGTTTTCATCTGATCTGCTTTGGGGAAGTAAGTAATACCTCCGCCTGATTTCACACACAGCGTTAACTACTGTCAAGCCAAGTGACACCCGTGCGCAGGGTAGCAATTATTGATTAGTGAACTAGTTCGGAAGAAAAAATTCTAGTTGAATTACCTGGTGGATCGCGGCTATGTATTCCGCAAAAGATGTTCGGTATTATCGCCCGACGTGTGTTACAAGCTTATTGTTTTACTTTCTCTCACTTCTTCGTCTGTTCAAGAGCAGATTCAAACCAAAACTCATCAATTTCATTTGATGCGAAGCTGAAATATTGAAATAATCAGGTGACTCTTTTTCCTGATGCATCTTTGAACCCGCGCTAACAAGACTACTTTCGAGGCAATTCATCGTTGTGGAAAATAGTGTCCCAAAGGACGAGCGGAAGGTTAAATGAGAATTTATATATCGCTGCTTATTTTAAGAATCCTCATACGTAGTGGAAATTGCGGGCATTGTGGGGTTATGTGCTGTTTATCTAGCCTGAAACATTAGCTAACACTAGCCTAGCCATTCGATGATAGAATGTAAACTCTTATCGTGATAGAGGCAGTTTGTAGTCCAGAGACTTTCCTTTAATCTCAGCTCTAAAAAAAATATGGGTCTGAAGTCGGTATCTCAGTTATATTTAACGTCCCCAGTCCCATGTTTCCCGTTGCTTTAGGGATAAATTTTACGTCGAGAATTTTAGTATTGCTGCATTACGTAATGTCTTAAAGTTCATGATGTAATGCACACGCATACTGCATTTTGATCTTGAAATTCATGTGCTGCTGTTTGTTCTCAAGGGCATATTTATGTCAAGGTCATTTATTTAAAATCTCTCTCGAAATCGTCCACAAAGCTATTTTAATCAGAAAATATGGCGAAATAAAAATGTCACGGAAAATGTGAACTCGTTGTGCCGTATATTTATAAGATTAAACGTACTAATTTTTATCATAATTGAAAAACTGTGAAAATATTAAATTGGTTCAGGATATTAGTTCCAATCAAGTCACAAACAAAAGTTTTGTGTTGCAAAGACGCCTAGAAATATATAACGTGCATAAAATGTGACTCTTATTTGCTGAAATCACACTTATAATAAACAAACTGCAAAAAACACTCTAGTGAAATTATTCAAGGATACTGAATGTTAATAAAAGGTGTTAAAAATTGAGTACACATTTTCTAGAATATTGTACATATGTCGCCGTCTAGCCGATGCCCGTTCTTGTCGCACGTATTTTCTTTTTCAAATGTGGAATAAAAATTAATTTTGCTTCATAGCCATACGAAATGGTGCCGACATATTATGGATATTCACAAAAATTCACACAGCGAATTGCGATCACTTTCCAAGAGATAATTTGATATTTCGTCAAATATTGGTGGAATAAAACAAAAGTTTGATGACATTAGTAGTTTCTAATATTGATTTATTCAAACATCCACTATTGATATAAGAGTACTAATTCGACTCCTAAGTTGTTTCTAACACAAAATGCAGTGTTTGCTAAACGTCTTGGTGTCAGATGGAGACATTCACAATTAATTATCCCCCATTTAAGTTTAACGACGGACTATTGCTGCATTCTAAATTTTGTGTATCCTGTGACTTCTATTAAGTGGTGTCTTTCGTGTGTGTGGCTACGTGTGGAGATATTGTCTCTCGACGTTTCTCCCGCGTCTAAAGGAGCACCTTCGGGGCCTAAGTACTGGCCTGTTAATAATGGACACTCTTAAAGGTGGTTTTTGCTACGTGATTGAAACGCCGAGGTACAGCATTCTTATACTCATTCAGCAACTCTTGCAACTGCCGCAACATCATCGAACCTCTGAAAAGCGTCTAAGGTAACAGCCGTCGTTAAATAGTTCAGTTTCTTTTGTGTCATAAGACGCCATTGTTGTGTTACACATCCCGACTTAGTTATTGAAATGGAAACAGAAATCTGTACACTTATATGGAGGTTCTTCCGAGAGTTACCGATACTTTTCCGCCAAGTCTGACGTAAACTAACGGGGTGCATGATAGCCAACTCCCTCGTGCCAGCCACATTTCATTTAGCTGGGGAGAAGGCAGTTGTTTAGCTATTTCTGCTATTTCGACCCAACGTTATGGGCCGAGCTGGTTGGGATTGCCAAGATTGACTCACATCTCATTCGGTCCAGTTCGACTTTAAAGAGCCTCGTTCGAAAGTGATTGCCTTTTTCAAAGGAGTTATCGTGTGCGCACAGGAATAAAAACAAGGTAATGATCAGTATTCGTAGTAAGGATAATAATCCTCAAATAAGGCTAGGGAAAGATACACCCGATCATTAGGAAGGATTTTTACCGTTTTTGCCACTAAGATCACTCCACTAGCGGTGGAAGAAGGAAACAGAATTTAGGAATGATGAAGGAAGTTTTATGTGTGATGGAAAATCTACTGATGGTGAACTCTAACAGTCTCTGGAAATAAGGAAGTAGTTCATTCAAACTTATGTGTATAGTTTACTTTTCTACGGTTGTGAGACATGACCAATAAGAGAGCAGAGAGAAGAAGGCAGAAGGTTAGAGACAGTGGACATTTGGTGTAATGGAAAAGTGATTGATAGAGGCAAAGGGAAGGTGAAGAGCCTTTTGGAGAACGCTAGCAAGTAGAGATGAACTAATTGGACACATCCACGAAGATTTACTGTAGATCATAAATGAACACAGAGGGGAAGGAATGCAGTGGAAGGCCAAGAACAGATTACGAAAAGCAGATAATTGAAGGTGCAAGGAACCATGAAGCAATGATGAAGTTGGCAGGTAACATGTCATTTTGGAGAGATTCTACGAGCCAATCGTTGGATTGATAATCCACTGTGACGAAGCGTTCAAAATTTTACATGGTTTATGAAAGTTAAAGATTGCCCTTCGGTAAAAGTAACCAAATATTTTCTGCTTTGAAGGATCTTCTTGGCCCATTTCCAATAAGAGGAAATTGTGCTTATTTTATATCAATTTTCACGTGATATCTTTATAAACCATGTTTGTGGCTTACGGGTATACCCGGGGAACCCCATTGTAATGTATCAATATACTCGTATGTCACTGTTTTCAGTTCCACTTTGAGGAGAGGACGTCATGTTTTCATGTACGTTGTTATATCAGTATGATAATTCAATCAATCCCTACAATATGTTTTAAGAATAATATTTGTTTCCATAATATGTCAGTCCTTGGGGAAGCTAAAGTATCTAATTCCTCAACTGGAGATGCATTAATTCCGCGTTTTCACGACTGCACCAGATCGTAAACACCGCGCGCATTTAATTTTGGTTATACCTACGTGGTGGTATCGTTTTTAAGTAATTATTACGAAGAAATAATGGAGATATCTAGATAAAATTTAGTCTGTATATTAATTGATCCTTGTGTACATATTGTTGTGAATTGTAGTAGCTATTAATATTGATTTGTTTAGTTTCTGGAAGCCGTAGATTGAAGTAACTCAC